>JAGIQG010000008.1:91434493-92042188 GCA_024679065.1 Sphyrna mokarran | reverse complement strand
GGGAGGGTGGGTGGGTGGTGGGGGTGTGTATGATGGGTGAGGGGAAGGGGTGAGAGGGCTGGGGGAAGGGGGGAACCGGGATGGTGGCCCCCTGATACATGTGGAACAAGTGCAAGGAATGGATTGTTAGACTAAAATGTGTCAGGTTGCTCCTTGGTAACATTCACATCTTTGATTCAAAAAGCCAAAGCCCAATGCACAGACTTGAGTACAAACTGTAGGCTGACACTTTAATACAATTTGAGTGTTAATGACATCAGGTAAGTTATTAAATTCCTTTGCTTTTTCAAGTATATGTAAAAGATCCCATGTTATTATTCATAGATCTGGGAGTTTTCCCATTAGCCAATATTCATTAATTCACTTAAGCATATATCCCTGAATCAACATGGTAAAAAACATGATGGGCAGGATTCTCTGGTCCTGTCTATGGCAGGACCCATTGCAAGCAAGAATGGAAAATTTGGTATTCTAATCAAACTCTCAGCGGCACCAGAAAATCCCAGTTACGAACGAGAATGGAAGGAACCAGCCATTAAGTGGTCATTCATTTCATTGTACAGAAAGATCCTATAAATGGCACAAATTTATTGGTAGGTTTACCTAAGTAACAAGAGTAATTATACATAAAAAATTCATTGGCTGTGAAGCACTTTGTGAGGAGTATCCTGAGAAAGTGAAAGCACTGTATTAAAGCACATTCTTTCAAGGACAAATTACAAGCCTAAGCATGTCAATTCCTTAAACTTTGGGTGTAGAATAAGGTTGGCATCTCCAACTGGGGGGGGTGCAGTTATCAATCTGAACAATTAGGTATTTTAAATGTAGAAATTATGGAGTAAAAGGGAATATAGGACTTTACAAAGAAATAAGATTAAACCTTTATTGGTGAATAGTCTTTCAAAGAAGCACATTAAAATGTTTTGACTAATCAGTATCATATGCCAAATGTGTGCAAAATGAAATAATGGAATAATTTATTTACAATTCATAAAATAGCATTAAGTCACGTTGCAATTCTTGTAACTTTATGACATGGAACAGGCTGTTAAGGCTAAACATTCCCATCTGTGAAACAACATGACTCTATCTCCTACCAAACATGTCCTCTTTAGTCTGATGTAGGCTGGGAGGACAAGTATGCTTGTGTGCCTCTAGAGATTTTACACAGAATATCACTTTGGACTGGCACAATAGCTAAATTAGAAATGGAAAGCCACAACAAAAAAAAAAATTGCCGGCCAAGCATTCACCTACCTACCAGAATCAGAAAAGCAGCTCAGTCGCAAAATGGAGACCTAGAGTGATAACTTCACCTCCATTATAAAATTTACAGGAATCGATGTGGATATCTTGAAACGTAGAAGATTTTACAACTGAAAGAAAAACAGATGGTAATTTTTTTTGTACAGAAAATAATGGGCTAGAATTTTCTTCTTTAATTTGGTGTTCCTTTTAAGCCAAAAGATTGAAAAATCCATAGTGAATTGCAGTCTTTATAGTAAAATAAATTGTACTTTATTGTCCATATTTTCAAGGTAAAATGTTTACATTTTTCTGCATTTTTAAAAACATACAACAGCTCAAACAAAAACGGTGGTAGGTTAACATTGTACTTTAGTACTGAACTTGTGTTGAAACTTCAGATGCATGCTGCACCTTGTTTGCTAGTAGTAGCATAACTTTGACCAAGAAATGATAATTAGAAGTAAACCATTATTACCCACAACCAGTTTGTATCCCGCAAATACTCCCTCCATCTCAACAAATGTTCTGGCTACGTAAATTATACATAAAGGTCATAGTGATTAATTAAATAACTGCTCCTAAGATATACTGAGAACTTAGAAACCTGGCTTGGAAGTTGGACATAATCTGTCTAAGGAATGCCTTAAATCAAGCATCCTTTGGCAGAGATGCAATGGATAGTTATTAACTGCCATAAATAACAAAAGGATCCTGCGATAGATCCACAAAATCAACAACTCTCACTCTTTTCAAACACTGATATGATTCCGACACAATAATTGCGAATTGTAGAATAGCCAATTCAATAATTAAAATACAAACCAATATTTACAAGCTCCCATTATCTGAAAGGCCCATGTCATCACTGACTTGTTGAGCTGCACTGATAGTTAAATGGATCCCTCACTTTTTTGGGTGAACTTTGTAATTGGCAAGGCAAGAGAATAGAATTCTAAGAGAGGATTTGCTTCACCAATGTATGCAAAGAACACCAAGGTGAGGTTTAACACAGACTATTGCAGTCATTTCCTCTCAGCTAAATTGACTGTCCTGAAGTCAAGAAAGTACTTATGCAAAATCACACTGTGGATAGATTTCTTCTCCGCCTCTAGCTAGCTGGATGGGTGGAGAACAGAGAGAGGGTAGCATGGAAGGATCTTTTTCCGGCTGGAGGTCTGTGGCTAGTGTTGTTCCGAAGGGCTCTGTACTGGGACCTCTGCTGTTGGTGATATATATAAATGATATAGAAGAAGGTGTAATTGGTGTGATCAGTAAGTTTGCAGACAACAGAAAGATGGCTAGACTTGCAGATAGCAATGAACATTGTTAGAGAATATAGCAGGATATAGATAAGCTGGAAAATTGGGCAGAGAAATGGCAGATGGAATTTAATCTAGATAAATGCGAAGTGATGCATTTTGGTAGAACTAATGCAGGGGGGAGCTATACAATAAATGGCAGAACCATCAGGAGTATAGACACATAGAGGGATAGAACATAGAACATAGAACATTACAGCACAGAACAGGCCCTTCGGCCTGTGTGCAGGTTCACAGATCCTTAAAGATGGCAGCACAGGTGGAAAAGGTGGTGAAGAAGGCATACGGCATGCTTGCCTTTATAGGATGGGGCATAGAATATAAAAGTTAGTGTATGATGTTGCAGCTATACAGAACATTAGTTAGGCCATATTTAGAATATTGTGTCCAGTTCTAGTTGCCACACTACCAGAAGGATATGGAGGCTTTGGAGAGAGTACAGAAAAGGTTTACCAGGATGTTGCCTGTATGGAGGGTGTCAATAATGAGGAGTGATTGAGTAAACTGCGGTTGTTCTCCCTGGAAAGATGGAGGATGAGGAGTGACCTAATATTGAAGGGCATAGATAAGGTAAACAGTGGGAAACTTTTTCCCAGGTCAGAGGTGATGAACACAAGGGGTCACAGGTTCAAGGTGGGGGTATGGGGGAGGCAAGGTTTAACACAGATGTTAGAGGGACATATTTTACACAAAGGGTAGTGGGGGCCTGGAATGCACTGCCAAGCAAGGTGGTAGAGGCGGATGTGCTGGGATCGTTTAAGAGTTTTCTGGATAGCCACATGAACAGACTGGGAATGGAGGGATACAAACAAATTGTCTAGTTGGACGCATGAGCAGTGCAGGTTTGAAGGGCTGAAGGGCCTGTTTCCTATGTTGTATTGTTCTTTGTTCTTTGCTCTCTTATAGATAGCTGCAAGAAAATTCCAATCATATTGAAGTTCCGATCATATCACAGCGCCAGGAACCTGGGTTCAATTCCAGGCTTGTGTCCCTGTCTGTGTGGAGTTTGCACAATCTCCTCATGTCTGTGTGGGTTTAGACTATAAGACAGAGGAGCAGAATTAGGCTTCTTGACCTACTCCACCGTTCAATCACGGCTGATTTTTTCCTCATTTCCATTCTCCTGCCTTTTCCTCTGATCCCTTTATTAATCAAGAATCTATCTATCTCCATCTTAAAAACACTCAATGACTTGGCCTCCACAGCCTTTTGCAGCAAAGAGTTCCACAGATTCACCAATATCTGGCTGAAGAAATGCCTCCTCATCTCTGTTCTAAAGGATCGTTCGACCCTTTAGCTGAGGTTGTGTCCTCAGGATTTTCCTACTACTGGAAACATCCTCTCCACATACAGGATACTGCGAAGCTTGCATAGAGTGTAAGTTTCAATAAGTTCCCCCTTTATCATTCTAAATTCCAACGAGTACAGATCCAGAATCCTCAACCATTCCTCATATGACAAGCTGTTCATTCCAGGGATCATTCTTGTCAACCTCCTCTGGACCTTTTCCAAAGGCAGCACATCCTTCCTTAGATATGGACCCAAAACTGCTCACAATATATAGCCTCGGAAGTACATCCCTGCTCTTGTACTCTAGTCCTCTCGACATGAATGCTAACATTACATTTGCCTTCCTAACTGAATGGGTAACTATAGGCCGCTTAGCTTAACTTCTGTAAAATGGAAAATGCTTGAAGAAATAGTGAGACATTTGGGTATAAATGGTCCCATTGGTAAGACACAGCATGGGTTCATGAACGGCAGGTCATATTTGACTAATTTGGTGTAATTCTTTGAGAACATCACATGTGCAATGGGCAGTGGGGAACCTGTGGATGTAGGATATCTTGATTTCCAGAAGGCATCTGGCAAGGTAGCGTACCAAAGACTGCTGCGTAAGATAAAGGTGCACAGTGTTACAGCTAATGTATAAGCATGGATAGTGGATTGGTTAACTAACAGGAAGCAAGGAGTAGGGGTAAATTCGTGTTTTTCTGGTTTGGCGATGAGTGATTAATGGTGCGCCTCAGGACTCAGTGTTGGGACCGCAATTGTTCACAATTTACATAGATGATTTGGAGTTGGGAACCAAGTATCATGCGCCAAAATTCACAGATGATATTAAGATGAGTGGCAGAACAAAGTGTGCAGAGGACGCTGAAAGTCTGCAAGGGACATAGATAGTCTAAATGAGTAGGCGAGGGTCTGGCAAATGGATATAATATTGGCAAATGTGAGGTCATCCATTTTGGTAGAAATAACAGTAAAATGGACTATTATTTAAATGATAAAAAATTGCAGCATGCTGCTGTGCAGAAGGACCTACATGTCCTTATGCAAGAATCACAAGGAATTGGTTTGCAGGTGCAACAGGTAATTAAGGAGCCAAATGAAACTTTGTCCTTCATTGTAGAGGGATGGAGTTTAAAAATATGTTGCAGCTATATAAAGTGCTGGTGAGTGCTCACCTGGAGTACTGAGTACAGTTTTGGTCTCCTTTCTTGAGAAAGAATGTACTGGCACTGGAGGAGGCGCAGGGGAGATGCACTAGCTTGATTCCGGAGTTGAGAGGATTTGCTTGTGAGGAAAGACTGAGTATATTGGGACTATTTAGAAGAATAAAGTGGGAATCTTGTAAAAACATATAAAATTATGAAGAGAATAGATAAGAGAGAAGAAAGGAAGGTTGTTTCCATTGCTGATTGAAACTTGAACTACGGGGCATAGCCTTACAATAAAGGGAGCAGATTTAGGACTGCAATAGGTCCACAGCAGACACCATCTCAATGGTCCAACACACAACCCTGGAATATCTAGATAACAAAGACACTTTGTTGACTCCGATTTATTGACCACAGTTCAGCCTTCAACATCATTATTTCTACGAAGCTCATCTCTAAACTCCATGGTCTGGGCTTCAGCTCCTCCCTCTGTGAGTGGATCCTGAGCTTCCAGACCGCAATTAGTAACATCACCTCCTCTACGATTATCCTCAACACCGGTGCCTCATAAGGCTGTGTTCTCACCACCCCCACCCCCCCCCCCCCCACCCCCCACAACTATACTTCTTATACACCGTATACACCTTTGACTATGGCCAAATTCATCTTCAATTTGATTTTCAAGTTTGCTGATGACACCACCATAGTGGATCAACTGAGATAGAGTACAAGAATGAGATAGAGAATTTAGTGAACTGGTGCAGCGACAATAATCGCTTCCTCAATGGCAACAAAACGAAGAAGATTGTCATCAACTTCAGGAAGCAGAGAGGAGAGCATGGCTACCTCATCAATGGAGATAAAGCAGAAAGGGTCAAGAGCTTCAAGTTTTTAGATATCCAGATCACCAACAACCTGTCTTGGTCTCCCAGAAACCAACAACACTATAGTTAAGAAAGCCCACCAATGCCTCTACTTTCTCAAAAGACTAAGGAAATTTAGCATGTCATCTATGACCCTCATCAACTTTTACTGATGCACCATAGAAAGCATTCTTTCTGGTTCCATCACAGCTTGGAATAATCCTGCTCTGACTAAGACTGCAAGGAACTACAAAAGGTTGTGAATATAGCCCAATCCATCACGCAAACCAGTCCCATCCATTGATTCTATCTGCACTTTCTGCTGCCTCAGCAAAGCAGGCAGCATAATTAAGGACCCCACACTCCCCAGACATTCTCTCCTCCACCTTCTTTCATCGGGAAAAAGATACAAAGTTCTAAAGTCATGTACCAACTGACTCAAGAACAGTTTCTTCCCTACTGCTGTCAGACTTTTGAATGGACTTTTGAATGCACTTTGTTGAACTTCCTGTACACTCCAGCTATGACTGTATTCTCTCATTTTCTTCTCTATGAAGGATATGCTTTGTCTGTATAGCATGCAAGAAACAATTCATGTATACTATCACATGTAACAACAATAAATCAAATCAAAATCAAAGGCAGGTTGCAGCTAGAGAGGAGTGTTGGGCTTGTTTTGGGGATAAAGAATACTTAAGAGTCACATTCAGCCTGGAGATCAGGGAAAGACTAATCAGAGTTTGAGGACTGGGAAGACCCATTGGTTGTGGGCGGGCGGGCGGGCAGGCAGGCAGGGGTGTGGGGGGCACGGAGGGGCAGGGAGGCAGGACATGGGGGGTCAAGTCTGCAATGGGAGTGTGTGCGAAGTCCTTTGGGTTCAGGAGGAGTCCCATGGGGCAGGGGAGGGGGGTGTCGGGAGGGGTCAGTGCTTTAGTTACCCAGAAGCTTTAAGTAATTTTAATTCTTCTCACTGTTACTGGATAACAGTTGCTGTAATACAGTCAGAGTCATCAGAAGAGTGCAATCTAAATAACATTTTTGAATAGTTTGAACTTTCCAATGCAATTGCCGTACAATTCTTACCTGGGAAGTTGCTCCCCAGTGCATCATTGGGGTCTCCCCAGATACACTGCCCTGGGGCCTATAGGATACATCCACAGTGTTTGTAGCACTCTTTTTCCCTATTCCCTGATGGATAATGGAAGAGAATTATTATATAGTTTCATTCATTAAGAAGAGGAAATGAAAGACAAAAGGTACACAATGAGTGACATCTTACACTGGGTCTTCGTCTTGTGAAAGTTCAGAAGGATGATGGAACAAAGCATGTGGATAAAATTAAATTGGCCAATTTTAAGTGATAGCATTCTTGACATGTTGCAGAAATGCCAGATCTTGATTGGGAATTTTTATTTTACTTCCTATATGATCAACTGCTCCTCCCCTCTAAAAAGGCCAAGTAAGTCATTTCTTTTTAATCTAAACTATTCAAAGAATGAATTGGCATAAATCTCCAAAAAATAAAATAAAACTAAAGATCCTACAGATCCTATGTATAGAGCAAAAAGAAATGCAAGAAAGAATCAGAGGTGTTCTCAAATAGCGAATGGGGTCACCTGATGAAGGAGCAGTGCTCCAAAAGCTCATGATACTATATAAACCTATTGGATTTTAACTTGGTGTTGTGAGACTTCTTACTGTGCCCACCCCAGTCCAACGCCAGTATCTCCACATCTTGTACACTGTAGGAGCCATAAATCAGATAGAAGCAACAACTTCAGCTGAAAATGTTGTTTTAAACATTCAATACTAATGCTAATGTCTTGCACACACATGCTGCCAAGTTTACTGGAAAAATTGTACAGTGGAGCCTACGCTCAGTCATTTCAACATGCCCTGTTTTATCACCCAAGTTATTGTCTTCTTCCCATGTAAAACACAGGAAATTTCTGAAATAATAAAATAATTGTGCATACCAACACAATTAAACATATAACTAGGTGTTTTTAAACATGGAAACAGAACATTCAGCTCTTAGTATAAATTAAATATACAGCCTCACAACTATGTAGAAATTTCTTGTTCCTATTCTAAATTTTTTCTCGAAATCTCCTCACCAAAATTCTGAAAGATGGATAAAAATGGGACACCAGAACATCCTAAATTAAATTGAGTCTTGTAGCTCTGGATCTTCACGCAATGGAAACAGTGTTTCTTCCTACCTCATCAATTAAAAAAAAATTCTATTGTATTGCCTCACAATCCACATTGTTGCACCAAATAAAGACCCAATTTTTCAAAGTTTTTATTTGTATTTGTACTTTCTTAAGTCAGGTAGCATCCCAGTGAATGCACTGTATTCTCTCCAAGTCCTTCCTTTGTTGTATATTCCAATATTCTCTCCAGATAAATGGAATGATGAATTGAAAAAAATAAAAGAAGCTCCTAAAACGGAGTGGCACGGTGGTTAGCATTGCTGCCTCACAGCATCAGGGATCTGGGTTCAATTCCCGGCTTGAGATCATCGTCAGTGCAGAGTCTGCACGTTCTCCAATTTCTGTGTGGCTTTCCTCCGATGTCCCGGTTTTTTCCCACAGTCCAAAAGACGTGCTGGTTAGGTGTATTGGCCATGCTAAATTCTCCCTCAGTGTACCCGAACAGGTGCCGCAGTGTGGCAACTAGGGCATTTTCACAGTAAATTCATTGCAGTGTTACTGTAAGCTGACTTGCGATAGATACTAATAAATAAACTTTAAAACTTTAAACTTAAACCAAACTAAATTAAGAGACAACCCTAGAAAAACCTTGACAAGTCCAACTACTACGCTGTTCACGTGTTTTTATTTAAAAGCTGTTCTAACTCAAGGATAAAACTAAAAATATCCTTACATAGAGCACATAGCAGTAACATTTGCCAAAGTAAGATGAGGTCATGAGAAATTAAACATGACAGATTGTGCCAGGATTGATACTTATAGCTGTAATCAGAGTCCTGGAATCTTGGTGTAACAGAGATATTTACCTACTTAGTTTGTAAGGATTTTAATTTGTGTTACATTCCTGCTATGAAGTTAGAATTACCTCATAAAGCATCAACTCCTAAGAAAGATACTTTCTGGAATGTTTTGAACAAATTATTTGAAATATCAGTCCAATGGGCCACCTCAGATGTGTGTATTTTCATTAATTTTGAGATAATGCATGCCATTGAGCACATTCCCACCTTCATTGTTAGAATTACGTTCATTTAATAAACTCAGTGTGGGAGGTGTGGAATGGTTGCATAGCTAAACAGAAAATACAGTTGCCATAGCTTCCACACCAAAAGGGGATGTTTCTCATTCAGACTGGTAGCTTTGATTGGCAACTCAATGAGGTAATCTTCAACACAAGGAGCCAAGAGAGAAGTCAGCATAATGTATCATCAGTTTCTTTCTGGACAAGTAAGTCTGTGACAGCTGAAACTGCAACAGCCTGACAGATAGCAAGATCTCACTTCCAAGAATTTATAAAATGAGTTTAACTCATAACAGGGGACAGACAAACTTACATATTTCTATGACGCTAGAGCCATTTGGAGAAAGGCAAATTGTGCTAAAAACACAGTATTTTTCACATTTTTCAAATAAAATAAACCACTTTTCTGGTTTACACTCGTGGTTTTTCAGCCCACTTTGCGAAAAGACAACATATAGGCACAATTTTTCTTTTTAATCCATTCATGAATAAGTACATGAATAGGGAGGAAATAGAGACATGTGACCAACTAAGGGCAGAAGTTTGTTTTCTTCCTTTAGTATCATGATCGGCACAGGTTTGCAGGGCCGAAGTGCCAGTTCCCGTGCTGTTCTTTGTATAGGATGCACGATTCACTGGCTGGGCCATCATTTACTGCCCATCCCTGACGGCATTTAAGAGTACTGCTGTGGATCTGGAGTCATATGTTGGACACACCAGGGAAGCACAGCAGATTTCCTTCCCTAAAATACATTAGTGAACCAAATGGAATTTTACAAAAGTTAGCAATGGTTTCATGGCCATGAGTAGACTTTTACTGAATTCAAATTTCAGCACCAGCCATGGTGGGATTTGAACATAGATCCCCAGAGCATTACCTTGGGTCTTTTAATTAGTGGCCCAGTGACAATACCACTATGCCACTGCCTCCCATACATCCTCTTGTAAGATTGGTTTGTGCATTCTTGGAGAGTTGATCACATACATGAACATTTTACCACGTGATCACATGGAAGGCCACCCAGTTGAAAGTAGGGGTTTCTTGTGAAATCAACTCGGGGTGATCAACATAAATCTGAAAACAACCGAGGAAACACAGGAAGATCAAAGTGTCAGCTAATCCCATCCCTATTAGAGTCATAGAGGTTTACAGCATGAAACAGGCCCTACAGGCAGATCAGACTGTAAAGTACATGGCATTTTTGCATTTATTTAAAGCACATGCAGATTGTTCTGCCAAGCACCTTTACTAATTTATGATCAGTTTACACAGACAAGGGGGTCAGTTAGATCAGTTGGCTAGATGGCTGGTTTGTGATGTGAAGCAATGCCAACAGCATGAGTTCAATTCCCATACCAGCTAAAATTATTCATCAATGTTGTCCCTTCTCAACCTCATCTCTCTCCTGAGGTGTGATGATCCTCAGGTTAAATCGCCACCAGTGGTCATCTTTCAGGAATCACTGGAGGCAGGGAGGATACTAGAGGATTGGAAAGTGATGTATGTAACATCGCTGCTTAAGAAAGGAGAGAGAGAGAGAGACAGCAGATGGAAATTATAGGCAGTTAGCCTGACTTTGATCATTGGCAAGATTTTAAAGTTCATTATTATAGATGAAATTGCAGAGTACTTGGATGATGAAGTGGGACTAAGTCAGCATGTGGCTTTGTCAAGATGAGGTCATGTCTGATAAATCTGTTAAAGTCTTTGAGAAGGTAACAAGGAAATTAGATAAAGGAGAGCCAGTGAACGTGATTTATTTAGATTTCCAGAGGACCTTTGACAAGGTGCTGCATAGGAGACTGTTAAATAAATTAAATGACCATGGTGTTAAGGGTAAACTCCTGGCATAGATAGCAGATTGGCTGACTGGCAGAAGGCAGAGAGTAGGGATAAAAGGGTCTTTCTCAGGGATAGTGCTGAGACAACAACTTTTCAAATATACATTAACGATTTGGAGGAAGGAACTGAAGGCACTGTTATTAAGTTTGCAGATGATACAAAGATGTGTAGAGGGACGAGTAATATTGAGGAAGCAGAGGGATTGCAGAAGAATTTGGACAGGTTAGGAGAGTGGGCAAAGAAGTGGCAGATGGAATACAATGTGAAAAAATGTGAAGTTATGCACTTTGGAAAGAGGAATGGAGGCATAGATTATTTTCTAAATGGGAAAATGCTAAGGAAATCAGAAACACAAAGGGACTTGGGAATCATTGTTCAAGATTCTCTTAAGGTTAACATGCAGGTTCATAAGAATATAAGAACTAGGAGCAGGAACAGGCCATCTGGTCCCTCGAGCTGCTTTGCCATTCAATAAGATCATGGCTGAACTTTTCATGGATTCAGCTCCACTTATCCACCCACTCACCATAACACTTAATTCCCTTATGTTCAAAAATTTATCTATCCTTGCCTTAAAAACATTCGACGAGACAGCCTCAACTACTTTATTGGGCAGGAAATTCCACAGATTCATAACCCTTTGTGTGAAAATGTCTGTCCTCAGCTCAGTCCTAAATATGCTCCCCCTTATTTTGAGATCATGAACCTTCATAATCTTATATGTTTCTATAAGATCTCTCCTCATTCTTCTAAATTCCAGTGAGTATAGCCCCAGTCTACACAGTTTCTTCTCATAAACCAACCCTCTCAACTCCAGAATCAACCTAGTGAATCTCCTCTGCAGCCCCTCCAGTGTCAGTATATATTTTCTCAAGTAAGGACACCAAAACTGTACACAGTACTCCAGGTGTGGCCTCATCAGCACCTTATACAGCTGCAACATAATCTCCGTTTTTAAACTCCATTCCTCTAGCAATGAAGGACAAAATTCCATTTGCCTTCTTAATTACCTGCTGCATCTGCAAACCAACACCTTGAGTTCCTGCATAAGGACACTCAGGTCCCTCTGCACTGCAGCATGCTGCAATTTTTTACCATTTAAATTGTAGTCCATTTTCCTGTTATTCCTACCAAAATTGGATAACCTCACATTTGCCAACATTGTAGTCCACCTGCCAGACTCTCGCCCATTCATTTAAACTATCTATATCCCTTTGCAGACTTTCAGCATCCTCTGCACACTGCTCTACCACTCACCTTAGTAGCACCTGTGAATTCTGATACACTACATTTGGTCTCCAACTTCAAATTATCTATGTAAATCATGAACAATTGTGGTCCCAACACTGATCCCTGAGGCACACCTTTAGTCATTGATCACCAGCCAGAAAAACACCCATTTATCTCCACTCTTTGCTTCCTGTTAATTAACCAATCCTCTATCCATGCTAATACATTATCTGTAACACCATGTATCTTTATCTTATACAGCAGTCTTTGGTGCGACACCATGTCAAATACGTTTTGGAAATCCAGATACATCACATCCACAGATTCCCTACTATCCACTGTGCATATAATGTTCTCAAAGAATTCCACCAAATTAGTCAAACATGACCTGCCCTACATGAACCCATGCTGCATCTTACCAATGAGACAATTTATATCCAGATGTCTCGCTATTTCTTCCTTGAAGACAGATTCAAGCATTTTCCCTACCATAGAAGTTAAGCTAAATGGCCTAAAGTTACCTGTTCAGTTGGCAGTTAGGAAAGCAAATGCAATGTTAGCATTCATTTCAAGAGGGCTAGAATACAACAGCAACCTTCTAAGGTTGTATAAGGCTTTAGTCAGACCCCATTTGGAGTATTGTGAGCAGTGTTGGGCCCCATATCTAAGGAAGGATGTGCTGGCCTTGGAAAGGGTCCACAGGAGGTTGACAAGGATGATCCCTGGAATGAAGAGCTTGTTGTATGAAGAATGAGAGAGATCTTATTGAAACTTACAGAATACTTTGAAGCCTAGATACAGTGCATGTGGAGACGATGTTTGCACTAGTAGGAAAAATTAGAACCAGAGGGCACAACAACCTCAGGCTAAAGGGTCGATTCTTTAAAACAGAGATGAAGAAGCACTTTAGCTAGAGAGTGGTGAATCTGTGGAACACTTTGCTGCAGAAAACTGTGAAGGCCAGGTCATTGAGTGTCTTTAAGACCAAGATAAATGGGTTCTTGATTAATAAGGGGATCAGGGATTATGGGAAAAAGGCAGGAGAATGGGGATGAGAAAAAAATCAGCCATGATTGAATGGTGGAGCAGACACGATGGGCCGAGTGGCTTAATGCTACTCCTATATCTAATGGCCTTACCAGTTAGCTCTCTCTCTAAAAAGGAAGAGAACAGCCTACGCAACTTTCTTACATAGACAACAGATGTTGACAGTTTGATCAGTAATTCAGATTGAGTTCTATTCTTAAAGTTAAATATTATCCTCTGAAGAGACATTTTCTTTCTCCATTTTTCTTTGAATGACCTGGCCATTTGCTAACTTTTTCTAATTAGGTTTTCTAACTAGAAAGGATAAAAACATAGAACATAGAAGCAGGAGTAAGCTATTCAAGCCTTCAAGCCTACTCCGCCTTTCATTATCATGGCTGATTGTCAAATTCAATAGCCTCATCCTGCCTTTCCCCATATCTTTGATCCCGTTAGCCCCAAGAGCTATATCTGATTCCTTTTTGAAAATAGAAATTTAAATCCTTTATTTTAAATAATAGTATTGTATTACCAATATATCACAATATTTAAGTGTTTTATAGTTCACAGCTTCCTGTGCAGCTTTATAAATCTATAGTGTTACAGAAAACATGGTACTATTTATGCACTAGATTGGAGACATCAGCATTAACAAAGTTGTTATTGTAATACAGTACAGCTGCCTTTTTAAAAACTCTCAAGCAAACCTAGTATTTAACTTTCTAATCCTATTCATCTTCATGGTAAACAAACTCACATAAAAGATCAACTACTCAGTTAGCTTTTGTTCAGGCTAATTTGCACATTTTCTGCTTTTGGAGTCCTAAACAAAGTATGTAGTAACAATAAGGTTGGGTTGAAGTAGATAACATTTCTTTAAAACGATTGAAAATAAGTAATCCATAAATACATGGCAATTTGTTTGCTCCAAATGCAAGTAATAAACCCCTATATACCGAAGATGCCCTCCCAAAAATAGTTGGAAAGTCTTGAAAGAATTGATGTGGAGATGCCAGCATTGGACTGAGGTAAGAACAGTAAGAAGTCTCACAATACCAGGTTAAAATCCAACAGATCTTTTTTGGTAGCACAAGTTTTCAGAGTGCTGCTCCTTCATCAGGTCTCCAAAAGGTCATGCTATCAAATAAACCTGTTGGACTTTAACATGGTGTTGTTAGAACTATAAGGGCATTGTTGAGACCACACCTAGAATTTTCATACAGTTTTGATTTCGTTATTTAAGGAGGGATATTACTAAAGGCATTTCAGAGAAGGTTTATTTGTACACGTAGGCAAGTTGAGCTTATACCGATCGGAGTTAGAAGAATGAGAGGTGATCTTCTTGAAACATATAAATTTCTGAAGGGGTTTGACAGAACAGATGCTGGAAGGATGTATCACTCTCGTGGTGGAATCTAGAAATAGTAGGCACAGTTTCAGAACATAGGATGTCCCATTTAAGTCAGAGATGAGGAGGAATTTCTGAGGGTTATGAACCTATGACGTTTTGTACTCCAAAGAGTAGTAAAGGCTGGACCTTTGAATATATTCAAGGCAAAGTTAAACAGATTATTGATCTGCAAGGTAGTCAGGGTGTATGGGGCAGGCAGTGAACGAGGACCACAATAAGATCAGCCATGATCTCAATGAATGGCAGAGCTGGTTCAAGAGGCTTATGTCCAACCCCATGCTTAAGCCCCTATATTCACTTGTCATTGCATAGTATCCAGTTTAATTTGCAACTCCTCAAATCATGAAGTAATTTGTGTCCACAAGCAGCAAGAACTGCGCAACATTCTTTGGGCTGACATTTGTTCTACAAAAATATCAGGAAATATTTATAAAATCTCCAGCAAGAGTGAATATATCCTTGTCCCCTTAGCACAAGGGCATTATCATCACTGAATCCTCCACCCTGTGAGTGACCATTAATCAGAAAAGTAACGGGACAGCTACATAAATACTGTGGCTATCAAAGCAGGGAATTCTGCGGCAAATAACTCACCTCCTGATTCACAAAACTCATCCATCATCTAGAAAAATGCAAGTTAGAGCTTGAATCAGTGCAACTCCAAAAACACTCGAGGATCTCGAATCCAGGAAAAAGCAGCCCTGTTTGATAGGCAAGCCACTTGCCCACCACTTTAAAAATTTACCTTCCCCACCACGAAGGCACTACAGCTACAGCAGGCTGGGAGTTGGCAGTGGAAAAATGAAATGCGCTGTCTGAGAGTGTGGCGAAGGCAGGTACTCTCACATTGAGTGATATTTCATCTTGTTTGAAAAGTTAACAACAAACTAAAGTGGCAAAGGGCATTTGAACTCTCATTTTGCATGATGCTTAAGTTGGGATGGCTTCAGATGTGTATTCTAGCCTTTTGGCAGAAAATCCTCAGACAATGATGTCGTTAAAACTGCAGCAATTAATGTTTATAAGCTTGTCCTTGAAGCATCTCATTTGAAATTTCTAGGCTTTAAAGAAAAGTCCAAATGAAACATTTGCAGAATTTTGCAGGGAGAAACGAATGTGGTGGGACCAGTTAATTTGATCACAAACTGAAGAGTATGATCTATCAGAAAGGCAGCTGGGGGAGAATAGATGCCATTTATGAATGCATTGGAAAGCTGGCACAGAGTCTAGGTTTTTACAGAAAGGGGAGGTGCTGATCCAATCATTAAAATGGTAGCGTAGTAACAAAAGTAATGTAACATAACCAAGACATTTTTTTTGCCACAAGATATCTCCAAGCCAATTACTAGAAGCTGAACGATAAACTGGCAAGAGTAACAGGAACGTTTTAAGGTGTGTTCAGAAAAAGTCTTCAAGTAATCAGTGTTTAATCAGTCGCATGATGCAAAGTGATAGGAATTTCCACAAGGAAATCTGCACTAAAATTTGAAGATTGTAAGAAACCCACTACATATATTTTTTTTTAATCTTGGGACTCTGTACAGATGCAAAGAGTTATAAAGTGTTAGTGTCTGAATGAAAAATCATTCCATTTTTGTCCAAGAAAGAGCCCAGGAAAATTGTTATCCTGAGAGATACCAGCTCAGCCCAGAGCTTATTTTTAGCAAAGGATTTGGATCTTTTTTTTCAGAAAGCATGCTGAATCAGGATGTGCCTTTCCTGTTGCATAAAGTAAATTTAAAGTGTGCTCTTTAAAGGGACCTTGTGAAGGGACCTTGTGTGGTTGAGTCATTCTGAAATTACCTATTGAAAATGTAGACGTTATGCTTGGCAATGACATAGCAGGTATTATAGTTTTGCCATTGCCTGGGATGGGGTATCACAATTCCAAAGTTGTTCTTGTGATTAAAACTTCCTTGCCTATCTGTGATCTAGTTGGAAAAAGAACTGATTCAAGTTAAAATGCTGATGTATCTGCCTTAGCAATGGGCATTACAGAGGCAACAAAGGGCCTGCAGAATTGCCAAATAAAAATTTACCAGAAAAACAGACTACAAAGTGATCTGGAAGGTCAACTCTTGACACCAAATCACAAGTATTGTCAATGCTGGGACACAGGAGACAGCAGCAAAAATCCAGGCAAGTGGACAGTTCATAAAAGACCATTTAAAACATGAAAGGGATTAGAACAATGAGATTTATGTATTTATGGAAAACTGGAAAGAAAAAGAAAAGTCCAAAAGCTGTTGACATCACTCCCGACTTCATTACAGCCTTGGTTCAAACATGGACAAAAGAGCTGAATTCCTGTGATGAGGTGAGAGTAACCGCCTTTGACATTAAGGCAGCAAGTGCTGATTATGGCATTAAGGAAGCCTTGCAAAACTGTAATCAATGAGAATAGTGGGAAAACTTTCCACTACTTTTATCTAGGATAAAAGAAGATAGCAGTAGTTGTTGGAGGTCAATCATCTTAATTCCACAGCATAGCTGCAGGATTGCTCACAGTAATGCTTTAGGCACAACCATCTTCACCAATGACCTTCCCTCTAAAAGTCAGAAGTGGGGCAACGTTGATGATTGCCACTGATGCACAGTGACAGCAGTACGCACCATCAACATGATGTGCTGCAGCCATTCACCATGGCTTCTTAGACAATATTTTTCAAACCTGCAACTACTGCCACCTGGGTTAAGGGCAGCAGATGCATGGAAACACCAAGTGCAAGTTCCCCTCCAAGGCACACACCATTCTGACTTGGAATTATATTGCCATGCCTTCACTGTCACTCACTCAAAGTCCTGCAATTCCCTCCCTAACCACATTGTGGGTATATCTACACCACATGGACTGCAGCAGTTCAAAAAAGGCAGCTCACTGCACCTTGTCAAGAAAAATTAGGCATGGGCAGTAAAAAAAAATGTCTGCCCAACCAGCAAATGCCCAGATCCTGTGAAGAACAATATAAAGAAAAAACTTCTTCAACAGCATATTGTAAACCCCTAACCTCTACCACATAAAAGAACAAGAGAGATGGAAGAGATGGATACGTAGAAACACCATGTAAGGATGGCAGATTTTTTTTCCCTAAAAGAGCATTAATGAACCAGATTGTTTTTTTTAAACAACAACTGATGAAAGTTTCATGGTCACTATTACTGAGGCTAGCTTTCAATTCCAGACTTTATTCATTTAATTTAAATTCCCCCAGCTGCCATAGTGGGATTTGAACCTGTGTCCCACAGAATTGAAAGCTAGCCTCAGGAATAGTGATCATGAAACTTTCATCAATCGTGGTAAAAAGAAACAATCTGGTTCATTAATACTCTTTTAGGAAAAGAAATCTGCTATCCTTACATAGTGTTTCCATGTATCCATCTCTCTTGTTCTTTTCTGTGATAGAGGCTGAGAGTTTACAAGATGCTGTTGAAGAAGTTCTGTTTTTCTTTCTATTATTCTTCACAGGATGTGGGCATTTGTTGTTAGACACTTTTTTTTACTGCCCGTGTCTAATTTTCCTTGATAAAGTGTAGTGAGCTGCCTTTTTGAACTGATACAGTCCATGTGGTGTAGATATACCCAAAATGGATACCCCTATACATGAATGACTACCCTTTCTGTTTCCTAAGATCATTTCTGGATAGTTTAATCCTAATTTTAAGGTGGACTTCCTTGTTCTGCACTATGCACCATAGGAAATATTTACTCCTATGTAAATATTTTTGTTCCTTAATTCGAGCCAAATTAATTCTGTCCTTGAATCCTCTGGCATATCCTTTCTCCGGCTATGCTCTCCCTAACCAATACTACCACTCCTTTTCCTAGATTTTCTGAAACCTTATACCCAGGAATATTTCGCATCCAGTTCTACTCATTCTTGAGCTAGATCTCTGTTATCGCAACAACATAATATTTCCACTTGACAATCAGCATCTGTGAAGTAGAGAAAAGATGAATGCATTTTGTACCTGAAGGAAAAGGGTTAATGGATTTTGTACCTAGAATATGTCAAAAAACCCTTCCTCATGGCTGATCTCCTGTAGCTTATACTGCTCCTGGCAGTAATATAAGTTATTTGTTCATGTTTTAAATGCTTTAACTCTCATTTGTATAAAGACAGATAGTTCAATGTGGCTGTTATTTTGTAGACTTTGCAATCTTATTTATTTGTGTTAGTTGGACAATGTTACACAGATGGTAATTTACGATACTGGCTTTTGACAGCTGCTGATGGCCTTTTAACAGGAAGAGTCCTGCTGGGACAGCCGCGATCGCACAAGTAACTTCAAAGACAGGGATGCTGGTACTGTTGCAGAAGATTTTTGAATCGTGACTGGATTAAACCCTCTGTCATGACTGCAGCTGCCAGCTGGACTGTGAATCGTGATTAAATCTGGGGCTGTATCACAACCAAGGAAAGAAGACCCGGATTTCTGACCGGAATGGGAAACTTGGAATCGTGATTGACACTAAGACCCATGATGTATAAATGCCCACTTGTGTTTGTGTTCTATGACAAGTCAGTGGTCTTACTTCTCCCAAAATTCTGGAATGAACGCCAGAGTTTTGAAATAAAAACCACTGTATTTTGACTCATTAACAGTCTTTGAGGTATTATTTTATCTACAACACTGTACCTCCCCAATCTTATTTACTATACTTTGTGTATTCACATACATGCACAGTAACCCTGATTTAGACTTCAATACATTTTCCCTTACTAAAACTCCAATGATTAACTTACTATTCTCTAAACTCGTGCTATCTGTCTTTTCCAGCATTTTGTGCACTCTGGTTATTTTCTCTCTTGGTTCCCACACCCCTGCCGAGTTAGTTAAAGCCCTCTCAAAGACATTGGCAAAATACCCAGAAGTCTATGGCTTCCTTCCTTCACCACTTTTTCAGCCACACATTCATTTGACTTAGCCTGCTATTTCTGTACTCATTTGTATGTGGCACTAGGAGTAACCTGGACATTACTACATTGAAGGTCCTGCTTGTTAATTTTCTTCTTGTTCCCTAAATTCTGATTGCAGGACACCACCCTCTTCTTACCCAAGTCATTGATACCAACATGGACCAAAATCTCTGGCTGATCTGCCTCCTCAGAAGAATGTCCTACAGCTACTCTGTGACATCCTAGACTCTAGTACCAAGGAGGTAACATGCCATCTTGGAGTTATGTCTATAGCCACAAAAATGCCTGTCTGTTCCCTGAACTAACAAATCCTCTCTTAATATTGCTCTTCCTTTCTTCTTCCTCCTTTTCTGTACAGCTGAGCTGCTCGTAGTACTGCAAACTCAGTTCTGACTACACTCCCCTGGGGAATCAGTGCTCTCACCAGCTTCCAAAACTCAAAACCAATTTGTGAGCAGGACCCAAGATACTTCGGCGGTACATGCTTGGTTCTCTTGGACTGACTAGTAGTCATCCATTCCTTTTCTAGCTCTAGCCCCCTAAGCTGAGCTGTGACCATCTTTCCAAATGCGCTATACACACACGGATGCCACCATTCATGCTCTGAAACATGGAGCTCAAGTTTCTGCAGCTAATAATACTTTCTGCACATGGTCATATAGGACACACTGGTAGCTTCCATAACTTTGTACATATTGCAGGCCACATTCAACCGAGAGGCCTTGTCATACCTTAACTTTACTTATTTTACATTAATGTTCGACTTTGAATTATTTATATTATTATATTGGCCATGGTTTTCCCTTATATTCCTGGTGTTTCTCATTTAAATCCAAGTATAGCTACTTCTTTTAAAATAGTGTATTTTTCTAATTTACGATTTAGACAGTTCCTAACAACAGTTCCTTACCAACAAATTAACTTATTGTTTTCCTGTGATGGCATTAATTGTTTGATCTCACTCTTCTTTCGAACTCAATCAGGGTCAGTTCTGATCAGCCTGCCACCTCTCCAACTTCCAGGTAAGTGGTATAAACCTCAAGCATTTGCTCAGATTTATCTGCTCCCGCTCTAGGCTGCTCCCTCGCAGATCCGCCATCTCCCTGAATCCCAAGTAAGTATAGGCCTCAAGCCTAGGCCCTGATTTGTCTGCTGCCACTCCAGGCTATTCCCTTGCAAGTCCATTGCCTTTCAAACTCCCAGGTAGGTGATATACAATGAGAATGCAATGAGACAGAACTTCCTCATGTCACCACACTGTATACAGTTTCACATAATTACACACGTTATATAATATGATATTATATACTTTCATATCTTACATCACAACTTCTTATCAATGATCATCATTTTAGCATGACAAGGTTGCTACATCTTTATAATACATTTTGCGTAGATTACTGAAAATAGGATGATTACAGAGATGCAATATAAAGTAAAAGGCGCAATTTTAAAACAGTGCAGAGAAACATGGAGGTTCATAATATGCCACTGACAGTGCAATTTAAATAGACATGGCTGTTAAAAAAACACATAGGATCCTGAGCTGGAAGAAAGTTCAAAAACAAGGAAGTTTCACCAGTGTATTATAAAGGCTTCAGCTAGAGTATTATGTCCAATTCTGAAGAATATACTTTAGGAAGATGAGAAGACCTTGGAGATGGAGCACAGCAGAGTTGCCGGAATGCTTCCACAGATGAGGGATTTGAATTATATCAAGAGACAAAAGGAGGTGGCAAGTCAGGAATTTTTAAAAGCATTTAAAATTTTAAGGGAGATTGATGAAGTCAATAAGGAGAACCTATTTCCACTGTTAGGAGAGTCAATAATACAGACTTGGGAACATTTTAAAAATAATTGATGGAACGAAGACGAGGAGATAATTTTGTTATAATGTGGGATCTGCTGCCTGAAAAAGGATTGGAAAGCAGATTCAATAGGAATTTTTCAAACAGAACTGGATATTGAGGAGGAACATGTTCAGCTCCATATCAGAAGAGCAGTGGAGTGGGACTAACTGGTAGCTCTTTCAAAAGGCCAACATCAGCAGAGGCATGATGGACCAAATGGCCTTATTCTGTGCTGTATGATTCTTCAATGTACAGTAAATAATAGAGAAAGATAGGAATAAAAGTGCAACATTAGAAACACATGAAGTTTTAAAGTTTCATTCTCATGATTCAAAATCTGAACTCTCAGAATGATTTATATCCTAGTAACTCCATCTTCATTCTGTAAACAGAAACAATATCTGCCTCACCTCTCTTGCTGTCAAATGATGCAGTCCCACCCTGAGTGCCTGCATCATAAAGACTGTCTCAGTGTCATTCTAGTTATGCGAGGTCATTGCACAAGATTTACACCGATGGTTTTTAAGAGGTTTTCACTTGCAGAGTAAGTGCATGGCCTGAATTTTCAGGATGGGAGGCACTTGGCACCTGCCATCCTGAGAGTAAAATGGCACTGACAGGCTCAATGCCATTTTACTTTCAGTTGAATGTTGATTGGTAGCAGGCAAGACTTTCATCCACTCTTAGATGGAAGGCCTTCCTTGGATAATAGTCATCCAAGCAGACACAAAGCTGCAGTTGCCAGATGAGGTATTGCAGCGCTTGAACCTAAGTTGCAAGATCGCATTTCATGTAAGCATCACAGGTCCCGCTGAGGTGACAGAATGGTAGGGGATACCCTGAAGGGTCAGGACGGGAGCGATTTCAGTGTCAGGAATAGTGGAAAAGAGAGTCAGAACTCCCAGGTCCCTGAGAGGAGGGCATCCCAAATTTGAAAGAGCTTTCAGATTGTGACACCCTCATCCCCACCTTCCTGCCTAAGATTGACGGTGGACTTTTTTTGGTTGGCAGGCCAATCCAACTGCCACAGCCAGCCTTAAAATGGAGGCTGGGCATAAAAGACCTTTAGTGACCATTCAAGGACCTTAATAGGGCATGGGTGGATTTTCAGTCCACTGGCCCTACTGGCCCCAGTGTAAAAACGATGGTTGCGTTGGGATGCATGATATTGTCGACAGAATGCTGTCCATTCAATTTTACTCACTTCTCCACCTCCAAGATGGGGGTGCAGGCACAAAAAACTCTGGTCTACTTACTGGCAGACTTACCTCATGCTTCCAGAGTTGAAGGCATCAATAAAAACAAAGAACAAAGAACAAAACAGCATGGGAAATAGGCCCTTCGGCCCAACGAGCCCAGTAAGGTAGCTTCTGCAATCATAAATTTTCTCTATTCTCCTCTCCCCCCTCCTCACTGTGCCCATCATCTTCCACAGGTACTCAGCACCATCTCAACACACTTCCCTATAAACATTCACATCTCTCATGCTGTCTCAAAGAAAACAGAAAACACTTGTGAATTCTACAAGAGCACATAATTCTGAAGTGGAATGTATTGTTACCTTATTAACCACTTAAAACTATAAGATGTTACAGTTCAATACCAAAATGAAATTAACAGAAAAGGAAAAAACAACTGATTTGTACAAACTCTTACAATGCTAAACATAGGAATGTTTAAAAAACATAACTGTGATTTGATCACTATTCTCGTGCCAGAATTACTGTAAATTCAAAACAACATGAACTCAAAAATGTATCTTATAACAACATGCTTTCCAATGCTATTTTCATTCCTATGGGTAGGGTTGGGGTGCTCATCCATTGTCATCGATGAGGACCTCGACACCATTAGTCATTTTGAGGCTGGTTGCAGTGTGTCCGAAGATGACTGATCAGGCCAATTTGGGCATGGAATATCCTGGCACATATTGAACAGATTTGTGTAGACATGTAGTTGTTGCGCTGGTGGCTCAGGATTTGCACAGCTCATGCCTAAGTTGTGCTTCAGCAATGCACCTTGTTTCGTGAGCTTGACAGCGTTTGTAGATGAAGCAGCGCCAGGTAGGGCGGTTTTGTGCTAGCCTTTCCCAGGCGGTCGCATCAATGTCAAGCGACTTCAGGGAAGCCTTGAATGTGTCTTTGAAACATTTCTTCTGCCCTCCATGTGAGCATCATCCAGCAGAGAGTTTCCCAAAAAGGAGCTGCTTCAGTATGCGCTAGTCTCATATACGGGTGACATGACCTGCCTATGGGGTCTGCGCTCTCATCAGCAATGTGTGGACTGATGGTAGACTTGCTCTAGAGAGAACTTCAGTGTCTGGTATTTTGTCTTGCCATAGAATGCATAATATTCTGCAAAGACAAGTCATGTGGAAATGATTAAGCTGTCTTGCATGTCTTCACTCCAGTCCATGTTTCACAGGCATTAAGGAGGGTACCGAGTATCGCAGCGCTGTAGACCTTCAGTTTTGTTGCTGGGCTGATTCCTCGATGTTTCCATATAGCGCAGTAGTCTATCGAAAGTAGAACTTGCCTTTGCTATTTTGCAGTTAACTTCTGTGTCAATAGTCACTGCTTTGGAGAGAGTGCTGCCAAGATAAGTGAACTAGTCCATTGCCTGTAGTTTCTGCCCTTTGATTGTCATTATGGGTTCTGTGGAAAGTGCATGAGGAACAGGCTGGTGCATGACTTTGGTCTTTTTAACGTTGATGGTGGGTCCAAAGTTGTCACAAACCATGGAAAATTTGTTCATACTAATTTACATCTCTAGCTCTGAGCCAGCAAACAGGGTGCAGTCATCAGCAGAGAGGAAATCTCTCAGAGCATCTTTTTTACTTTGGTAATAGCTTGAAGTCTCCTCAGGTTGAAGCACTCTGTACTTGAGGCTGATTCCAGCAACATTGTCCTGGATGGCATCATTTAGCATAGCAGTAAACATCATGCTGAACAGTGTGGGTGCAAGCACACAGCCCTGTTTGACGCCATTGGTTACTGGGAATATCTCAGAGGATTCTCTGCCATCCACAGCCATTATGCCATCATGGAACTGGCGTACCATCTGAATGAATTTGGGAGGGCAGCTGAACTTTGACATAATCTTCCACAGGCCTTGTCATTTACAGTGTCGAAGGCTTTCGTGAGGTCAACAAAGGTTGTGTAGAGCTCGCGTTTCTGCTCCTGACACTTCTCCTGAAGTCGGCGTGTGGCAAGAATCATGTTAGTAGTCTCACGACCTTTGCGGAAGCCACACTATGACTCTGGAAGCAGGCCCAGCTCCAGATGAGTGACCAGACGATTTAGAAAGACTCTTGCAAGGGTTTTTCCTGTGATGGAAAGTAGCGAGATTCCTCAGTGGTTGTCGCATAATGGCCAATTGCTCTTTGTCTTGTAGAGATGTATGATGGAAGCATCTTTTAAGTTCCTGAGGAATGGATCCTTCCTTCCAAAAGGACTGGAACAACTCGGTGAGCTTCTTGATAGGTGCAGGACCAGCAGCTTTATAGATCTCTGCAGGTATGGCATCTGCCCCTGGGGCTTTGCCACTGGAAGGCTGGCTGACAGCTTTCATGACTTCGGCTACTACCGGTGGGTCAACCATGGCGCTGTTGATATCAACCTGGGAATCCTGTCTATTGCCTCATCTTTAATAGATGACGGTCAGTTGAGGACAGCTTCAAAGTGTTCAGCCCATCTCTGCAGGGTCTGAGTCTTCTCTGTAATGACTGTTGTACCATCTGTACTCAGGAGGGGAGGACTCCCAAGAGATTGAGGTCCATGTTGAGGGCTCCATAGAATCGTTTCAAGTCATTTCTATCAGTGTACCCCTGTATTTCATCTGCCTTGGCGTTCAGCCAGGCATCCTGCATTTTATGCAGTTTATTCTAGTTTATTTATTATGCAAGCACTGGTAAAAGCATTTTTCTTGGCACCTGAAGGTGGGTTGTTCTGAGGAAGACGGTGCTTTTCAACAAGTAGAGCCTGTATCTCTTCTTCATTCTCATCAAACCAATCATGCTGCTTGTGGATACAGAGCCCAACATCTTCAGCGCAGATGCATGGAAAGCATCCCTGAAGCATTCCCAGTTGTCCTCAGCACTGCCTGCGAGCTGTAGGTCAGCAAGCTTGATTTCTAAGTCTTCAGGCAGGGCTGAAGCTATGCCGGGGTTCTTTAGCTTGGCCGCATTAATTCTTTTCATAACCTTGCTTCTTTGTGGTCGTCTCTTGAGTCTGGTGCGGAGCCTCATTTTGGAGACAATGAGCCTGTGATCTGTCCACAGTCAGCATCACACATGGCCTTGGTTAGTCTAATATCCTGCCTGTCCTTTCTCCTGACAAAGACATAGAAGATAAGATGCCAATGCTTAGAGAGGGGATGCATTCAGGATGTCTTATTACGGATAGGCAGACAGAAGATTGTGTTGGTGACGAGGAGGTCGTCTGCTGCACAGGTCTTCATTAAGAGTAGGCCATTACTATTTGTAAAAATGTATGTTATAACAACATGCCTTCCAATGTAATTTTCATTCCTATAGTGATTAAGAGAAAAATATGGTACGCTTAAAAATTAAAGCCAGCTTCACGTCAAAGTTTCTTGTTAAATCTTAAGTCTTTTTTTCCTGCCATATTCCAACCCTTAAGAACATCCCCCAGTTGATATCGTGACTCTGCACATTTTTAATAAAAATGGACAAGTGGGATGAAAGAGCCGTAAAGTAAAATGAAATTTGCAAAACCTAAATTGTTTTAAATCATCTTATAGATTGAAACTTGGTGGGATCATTATTTAATCCCCTTTGTTTAATAACTTATATTATGTGACCTTTAACCTATTGTTTCTATAGTAATTTAGAATGGTAATTAGATATATATTGCAAAATTAAAAAGCTTGTATAACAGAATCAATTTACATTGAATTGCGTGTAGGCTGTTGACTAGATTCATCAATTTAGTTTGAATATGCAAGATTTCCATCAGAAATAAATTAAACAATAGATAAGCAACACAAAATGGTTACTTATAGAAAAATAAGATATTGTAGATGCTGAAAATCTCAAATAAAGCAAGAAACATTCAGCAGCTCAGATAGTAAATGTACAGAGGGAATTCAATTTAATGTTTCATATCAATGATCTTATGTCAGAACATTAAAAACAAAACTGCTATCAGCAGAAAATATGGCTCAGGAAGGTCACAGGATTCCTGGTACAACAAATGGAAATGCTGCGCTGGTTGCAGTGAGTCAGTAGCTTTACTGAAATAAAAAGAGAAACTGCTGGAAAAACTTGGCAGTATCTGTTGAGAAAAACAGAATTATTGCTTCCTGGAAAATGCTGTCAAAGGCAATTTTCTACAATGCATCCTGTAGATGGTGCACATTACAGCTAATTTGCACCAACGATGGATCTGGTGCTACTCTAGGAAGCTGCTTTGATCTGGATGGTGCTGAGCTTTTTCAGTGTTGGAGCTGCACTCATCCAGATAAGTGCAGAGTATTTCATCAAATTCTTGACTTGTGCTCTGTACGTGGCAAACAGGGTTTGGGAGTCAAGAGGCGAGATGCTCGCCACAGAATTCTCAGCCTCTGATGAGCTCTTCTAGTCACAGTATTTATAAAACCATAAGAAATAGGATCGCTTGACCCCTCAAGCCTTTTCCACCACTCGACAGGATCATGGCTGATTTGATACTCCTCACGTAACTTTCCTGTCCTTTCCCCATAACACTGGATTCCTTTACCGATCAAAAATCTATATACTTCAGCCATAAATATACACAAAGACTCTATCTCCACTCTCTGTGGCAAGAAATTCCAAAGAGTCACATACTTCTAAGAAATTCCTTCATCTCAATCTTAAATTGGCAACCTTTTATTCTGAGACTAAGTCCTCTGGTCCTAGACTCTCCCATGAGGGGAACCATCTTTTCAGTCCCTTAAAAATCCAATTTGTTTCAATGAGATTACCTCTCATTCCTCTAAATTCCAATGAATAGGGTTTCAACTTGATTAACCTTTGCATATTAAAAAGGGGACCAAAACTGCTCTGTGGTCTCACCAGTACCTTATACAGTTCCAGCAAGACTTCCCTACTAATATACTCCAATCCCCTTGAAATAAGGGCCAACATTCCATTGCCTTATTGCTGATTACCTGCTGCACCAGTGTGCTAGCTTTCTGTGCTTCACGCACAAGTAACCCAAGTCCCTTTGTATTGCTGCTTTCTACAGTTTTTCTCCCTTTCATATTATACTCTACGTGCCAACTTTTTGTCTACTGACTTAATCTATCAATGTCTCTTTTTAAACTTTATATCCCTCTTGCAACTTGCCTTTCCACCTATTTTTATATGGCTAGTCCACTTCGGTTTCTGGTTAATGGTAACTTCCAGAAAGTTGATGGTGGGGGATTTAGCAACTGTAATCCCAAGCGGAGATAGTTAGGTTCACTCTTGTTGGAGATAGTCATTTACTGACACTTGCCACTTATCAGCCCAAGGTGAGTGTTGTCCAGCTGTTCCTTAACACAAACTGCTTCAGTACCTGAGGAATGATGCTGAACATTGCTGATGATTGCACAAACATCTCCACTGCAATATTGAGTGTCTTTGGCTGTTTCTGCATATTATGTGCAGTAAATAGAATTATCTGAAGACTTGCATTCGTGATGCTGCAGACCACAGGAACAAGGCCGAGGTATATCATTCACTTGGCACTTCTGGCTAAAGATGGTTGTGAATGCTTCAGTCTGATCTTTTGCCCTGATGTGTTTGGCTCCTCCATCAGTGAGGATGGGAATATTTGTGGAGACCCCTCCTCCAGTTAGCTGTTTGATTATCCACCATACCTGCAACTAAATGTAGCAGCACTGCAGAGCCTAGATCTGATTGGCTGAGGAAATATTTAGTTATTTATCGTATGCTGTGACTGCATTATCCTGTGCTGTACCTTCACCTGGTTGACACTCCATCCTTAGGCATGCTTGCGTTGCTCTTGGCATGCCTTCTTCCACTCTTATTGAACCAGGTAAATTCCCTAGTTTGCTAGTAATGACACAGTTGGGGATATGCCAGGCCATGAGGTTGCAGTTGAATACAATTTTGTTGCCACTGATAGTGCTCAGCACCTCCTGGAGTTGCTAGATCAATTCAAAATCTAGCCCATTTAGCATAGTGGTAGTGTCATACAGTATCCTCAATATGAAGACAGGACTTGATCTCCACAATGACTGTGCAGCGTTCATTCCCAACAACAGTGTTACAGACAGACATATCTGCGACAGATTGATTGGTGAGAATGTGTTCAAGTAGGTTTTCCCCTCTTATTGGTTCCCTCACCACCTGCTTCAGACCCTCAGTCAGATGAATCAATAGTGGTGCTACCAAGTCACTCTTGGTGATGGACATTGAAGTTATTTGATGAGTCGCTGTCATAAGCCCCCAAATGTTAGTAAGGAGGAATTTGCAGATCAATAGGGCTGTGTGTGTCATTATGTTTCCACTGCCTTGGTCAATACCAGGTGATAATAGTCATCTGTAAAGGTTTGGTACAATGCAGTGCCATTTCACAGGCAGATAGAAGTCAACCACAATTCAGAGACTTGGATAACCTATAGCAGATTTACTTCTTTATATGAGATTAGTAAACTGGATGGACTTTTATGACAATCAACAATGGTTTCATAGTCAACATTACTGAAACAAACTTTTAATTCTAGATTTATGAATTGAATTTAAATACCTCCAGCTATTGTGGTGGGATTTAAACCTATGTCCCCAAGCATTAATCTGGGCTTCTGGATTACTAATCCAGTGATATGACTGCAATGCCAATGTCTCCAGACATCAAGAACTATCCTTTACGTTTCCTAACATTATTCCTGGACAACTTAACATTAATTTTAAGGTGGACTTCCCTGCTCTGAACAACACGCCACACGAAATATTTTTTCTCCATTTATGCAACTAATGTCATTAAATCATCTTAAGGGTGGATTCAGGTTTAACCTTAAACTTCTATATTCAAGAGAACACAAATCACATCTCTGCAATCTGTCCTCATAATTAAATTATTATAGTCATATAGTCATGATATCATTCTAGTGAATCTAAGCTTCATCCCTTCGTTCCATTTCATTCCTGGAGGTGCAATGCCCAAAACTGGATGCAGTCCAAAGCTTTATCTAACTATAGTTTCATTTCCACCCCTCTGTATCCAAGTCCTATTAAGGTAAAGCCTTTTTAGCCTTAATTAGTGTTTGTAGGTTGCACAGTTTCCATTCTTTAGATTATCTCCACGGTGACACAGTGGTTAGAAGTGCTGCCACAAAGTGCCAGGGACTTAGGTTCGATTCCAGCTTTGGGTGATTATGTGGAATTTGCACGTTCTCCATGTGCCTGTGTGGGTTTCCTCCAGGTGCTCCAGTTTCCTATCACAGTCCAAAAATGTGCAGGTTAGGTGAATTGACCATGCTAAATTGTTCCTTAGTGTCCCAAGGTGTATAAATTAGGGTGATTAGCAGGATAAATATGTGGGGAAAGGGCCTGGGTGAAATGCTTTGTTGGAAATTTGGTGCAGACTCAATTGGCCAAATGACCTCCTTCTGCACTGTAGAGATTCCATGATTCTAAAGTTCCAGTGGGTAAATTGCTGGAGGTGAGGAGCAGTATTGCAGTAAGGAAATTGGGAAGAAAATTAAGGTAATGATACATTCATCAAAGCGGGGCTTATAGTATTCAGTTGGTGAGGACTATGGCTGGGAAGACACCGCTGCAGACAGAGACTGGTGTCAAATTTTTCATTACAACCAAATTTAATACAAGGGTAAGCCTTTGTGATTGAAAGCTTATGCCAAAACTTCTACCTCAGAGTTTCATTATACAGATATCCGTTGTATGTACCCATTCAGAAACTGAGCTCCAGGTTATTATCAGCTCCTTTTCTGAAGCACATAAGACAATGAGCCTTTCACTAAATACTTGGAAAACTATGGTTCTCTTCCAACTAGCTCCCACAGAATTCCACACCACCCATCACCAATAAGGATCAATGGTGGGATCCTGAAGACTTTCCCTTTCTTGGGTGCTTCCTCTCAATGAAGGGAGATATAGATGAAAACTTCCTTATTATCTCCAATGTGCCATCTCAGCCTTCAGCCTATTGAAGAAAGAACATTTGAGGAACTAAGCTAAGTGTATGGTTCACCAGGAACTAGTGATCCTTCCGCTGCTTTGCGTGTCAGAGATTTGGACAATCTACAGCAGGCACCTAAAGGCCCTGAAGAAGGACCACTAGTGATGCTGTTGCAAGATTCTCCAAATCCAGTGGCAAGAAATGCAGTTCACCAGCAACGACTTCTCCCAAGCCAACATGCCCAGCATTAACATACTAATAACTGAAAACCAGCTTGAATGAATGCAATGTGTCACTTGTATGCCTGTCACCAGACTCTCAAAACAATTGTTCTACTCAGAGATGGTTGTGGCAGAAGATTCCCAGGAGGACATGGGAAGGTTTTAGGGATCTCCTTGAATCCTCCCTGAAGTGATCAACGTACCTACCCAACTCAAGGGAGTCCCTGGCTTATGACTGACCAAAATGGAGAAGGCTCATTCAAGAAGGCACCAAACAGAGAGAATGTTTCTTGGAACGTGCAAGACTGAAGCCAAATCAGAGGAAGCGCACAAACTTTCAAACAACCCATCTTCCCACCTCATCACGCAGCATTTGCTGTGCATATGGCAGGGTCTGCAGAATACACATTGGACTTTTCAGACATCTCAGATCCTATCAAACTGGAATGGAAGCTAAGAAATCCTTGATCCCAAAGGACTGTCTTAGAAGTATTAGTTTTTATACCTGCCAATAGCTTTTTGTGGTTTCTCTTCTTGGACCTCTAAATGTTTTCCACTGTTTCTAGTTTTAGTGTTTAGAAAATATATTGATCTATCTTTCTTAGGACCAAATTGAGTAATCTCACCCCTCCATGCATTGAACTGCATCTGCTGCAGTTTTGCCTTTTAAAGCTAAGGACCAAGTACAAGATAGCCAGGGAAAACTCCAGGTCAAATTCTGCAAATTTGAATAAAAATCAAATATTCCTACTTCCTATCTAACTCCCTAAAGTATATGGATCACAGTGAAATAGAATGCACAAACTATTTGCTTGTTCAAGGCAGCAATTTTATTGCAGGGGTGTGAGGGGGGCGGTGACAAATTATTGATATTTCCAGGACGTCACTGAACTGCTCGATTGAGTTGCAGTTTAGTAACTCATTAGCAGTCACCTATTCACAGGTACTATTACCCTCCTGTAGCTTCCACTGTAATATATCATTAACAGCAATCAAACCCTGACATGCCTTCAAATGTCTGTAGCACAAACTATTATCTCTGCCAATAAAAACAAACAGATTACCCATAAATCATATTCAAATATTGTAACATTATAAACGGTATCATAAACCTGCTTTGTCCTTCACTGAAATATTTAATTTGGGTTTTGGAAAGATGATTGATAGTTTAAAACTTAACATAACTTTGAAGCAACGTAATCACAATGGTGAAGATTAACATAAAAGGTAACTAAGATACCTGCACACAAAGAACAGCTTGTTATCGTAACAAGGACTGACAAAAGCTGAACTTTTTCCAGCTTGCATTGCTATCATGATGGAGCAAATTAAGATTAAGAATTAAATATCAAGGAAGTTAGGTGTGATACAAATCCAAATACTGGGAAAAGTGAAGCAAAAACCTAGCTGAAAATGTCATTGGAAAATTCTTAACAGTTGCTCTGATTGAAACTCTGGTAGTGACAGTAGTATTACTTACGATTTTTGAAATTAATTATTCAGAAAGTAATGCATATTTTTCCCGTGTCTGGGTAGATTGGTGCTCTGGTTTCCTCCCACAGTCCAAAGATGTGCAGCTGAGATGGATTGGTCATAATAAGTTGCCCTTAGTGTCCCAAGATATGTAGGTTAGAGGGATTAGAAGGGTAAATGTGAGGGTTTACGAAATGGGGAGGGAGGGTGAAAAAATGTTCTGTCAATGAAGGCCTGATGGCCAGCCTTCTCCTTCACTATAGGGATTCTATAGTTCTATGTGTCAACTTTAATTATAGCATGAATTATGGCACTAAAAAGCAAATCCAATAAGCACATATGATAAAACAGTTATATAATGGAATCCAGCAAACAGCAACATGGAAATGAATGGTAAACAATCATTTTCAATAGGATAAATTTTCACTATTGATTTGTCCTTTAGTATAAAGACCAAAATGGCATAATTTTCAACATGCCTTACAATTTGAACTGTTTTCTTCAAATTTAAAATAATTCTTAATACTGAAACTATAGATTTGATTAGAATCCTTCTCCTTCCAATCTCTAATCGCAACAGTCAAAAAAAATTAGGCAAAGGGTTAAAATAGTGGAAATGAAAATCCTGCACACTGTGCTCCTGGTTGCCAAATTTTAATGGAGACAAATAACGAGTCTGCAGCTCTTTATTTAGATTTCCAAAAGGCTTTTGATAAGTACCACAGGGGAGACTGTTAAATAAATTAAGAGCCCATAGTGTTAAGGGTAAGATCCTGGCATGGATAGAGGGTTTGCTGACTGGCAGGAGGCAGAGGGTGGGAATAAAGGGGTCTTTTTTCAGCATGGCAGTCAGCGACTAGTAACGTGCCTCAGGGGTTAATGCTGGGACTACTACTTTTCACAATACACATTAAAGATTTGGAAAAAGAGACTGAAGGCACTGTTACCAAGTTTGCAGGTATATACAGAGACAGGTAGTATCGAGGAAGCAAGGGGGCTGCAGAAGGACTTGGATAGGTTAGGAGAAAGGGCAAAGTTGTGGCAGATGGAATACAATGTGGAAAAGTATAAGGTTATGCACTTGGGAAGGAGGAATGGGAAAATGCTTAGGACATCAGAAGCACAAAGAAACTAGCGAGTCTTTGTTCAAGATTCTCTTAAGATTAACGTGCAGGACCAGTCAGCAGTTAGGAAGACAAACGCAATGTCAGCATTCATGTCAAGAGGACTAGAATACAAAAGCAGGGATGTACTTGAGGCTGTATAAAGCTCTGGTCAGATCCTATTTGGAGTACTGTGAAGAGTTTTGGGCCCCATATCTAGGGAAGGGTATGCTGGCCTTGGAAAGGGTCCAAAGGAGGTTCACCAGACTGATCCCTGGAATGAAGAGCTTGTTGTATGAGGAATGGTTGAGGACTCTGGGTCTGTACTTGCTGGACTTTAGAAGGATGAGGGGGGAATCTTACTGAAACTTACAGGATACTGCGAGGCCTGGATTGCGTGCACCAGGAGGGGATGTTTCACTAGTAGGAAAAACTAGAACGAGAGCACAACCTCAGGCTAAAGGGACAATCCTTTAAAACAGAGATGAGGAGGAATTTCTTCAGCCAGAGAGTAGTGAATTTGTGGAACTCTGCTGCAGAAGACTGTGGAGGCCAGGTCATTGGGTCTTTGAGACCAAGGTTGATAAGTAAGAGAATCATGGATTATGGGGAAAAGGCAGGAGAATGGGAATTTTTTAAAAAATCAGCCATGATTGAATGACAGAGCAGACGCAATGAGCCAAGCAGCCTAATTCTGCTCTTATGTCCTATGGAGGTGTGGAAGGTTGATGGACATATGTAAATTAGATTTCACCTGACATTGCCACAGGAATCATATGGATAACATTGGAATGGGATTGGATCAGCACAGTTTATTGTGGTAAATATAACAACAGGACAATGAGTTTATAGCTCCAGCAATTATCTTTCACTGTAATGTGGGTTGTGACTCTGCCAGTATTGTCTGTTTTGAAATTCAATGACTTTGTCCAAAAAAACTTGAAGAGGTCAATAGCTCCACGTACCACATGAGGAAGTTGAACACCAGGATAATATGTACGCTATCCTGATGATCACACTGTATGGATGGCTCGGCAAGATAATTTTTTGCATGAATAGTTCTATGTCAAAGGATTAGCTTCATCACTGCCATGGTTGATGTGCTAACCAAACACATTAAATAGTGAGGCAAAGATAGCAACATGACTACAATGGATTTTGTTACACTCTCCATAGACAGCGATAATATTTCCATAACTTTGTTATTATTTGAAAGAATGACAGGACAGTCAAATTTTAAAACTTTTACTGTAACAAAAACTAAAAAGACAATTGTCTAAACATTTTTATTTTTCAGGTAACTTATACTTTAAGTACACAAAGTGACATTATCCTTATATACATATTACCCATTTCAATCTTGTATTCCTTTTATCAAACAGATTCCAGCTTCCAATAAGTTTTCAAATCTCCATTTTGCCCAGTAGTATATTCAAGTTTTCGAAGCTTTTTTTTAAATTCACCACCAGCAGTAAACCTTGATCCAATGATTAGTCTTTCAGTGGGTATGCCAGGACGAATCTTGTGGAATGCTTCAAAGCCTACAAGATGTCTCCTCTCCCTCCCACATCTGGCCTGTAAAGTGAAAGTTAAATAGCCTTTTCTCTGCTGACCACATAGAACATTGCTGTCTGCCCATCATACTAACTGATTTGCAGGGAAGCCTAATCTGAAAAAGATTCCCTCTTCCTCAAGGCAAACAGGAAACAAATTAACCCTGAATCCAGATAAAAATGCTATTCGACTATTTTTGATCCCAACTCACTTTCACTTTAGAATTAAATGGTTCATTTACAATACAACTGTTTATAGCAACTTTCTGGAATGTTGGGGGGAGATCCAGAAACTACCCCAAATAAATTCAGAAACTGTGGCCAGTGGCTCAAAGTGTGAACATCTTGCACCTTCTTCATAGTTAAACAATCTAAGCCTGCCTTTGATCTCTAACAAATCAAATCACCAGACTTACTGTCAAATAGTCTGCAGAATAATTCACATAAATTTACACTAAATTTAAAGCTACTCTGAAAAGTAAAATCTCTTATAAACCTTATAATTTTAACAACATCATATAACATAAGGACCAAGCAACATAGGAGAGAATAGCCCCTCTGGTGCTATGCCTATGGAAGGTCCATTATTCCTGAGTAACTAATTGTTCAGGACAGGATCATCGAGAACAATTGAGGCAATAACTGATTCCATATATCAAGGTTAATCACTGAAATGAGCTCACCAGTTGGAAATGTTAGTCACTGGATATTGGAATACCAGTCAAAAGTCCATATTTCCTATCTGCACTTGACATTTCGTTCTCACTTCAAAGGTATCTGAGTCCTTTACAAAAACTGTCTGAAGCTTTTTTCCTTTATTGCCACACTATCAGGGAACATAAATGAATCCCCCATATTGCTCGTAACAGAAAACACCAAGTCGGATAAGCTAACATTGACCAGTTTGGCAGCAGAAAAGGCACAACCCCAGGCACATTAAGATTCTGAATCAGCTATTTACAATTACTCAGAACTGAGTTTTGACTGAATAAAGCTTCCCTTCACCACAGTTTATATATTATTGCAATAACTTGTCCGAAGAAGGTTCACAAGGAGTGATATGAACCAAAATGGGCACTAAGCCATGTTAGGTGATATTAGGGCAGATGGCTCTGTTATCGGACAACAAATTTTATGAAATTGGGCACACAATATGGAAGCAGACTAAAATTACGCTCAGAGCCTCTCCACTAAAAATCACAAAGGAACAGACACAGAATAGCAGGCAAGAGCATGCTTTTAGAATGCAAATGAGGACTAGTACACAGAGGAAGCTGGACAGGATGGCACCTACAGGAACTAAATTAAAAAGCACATCCCCACCCCACCAAATCAGCATTTCTAAATGAGTTAAACAGCCTATGGAGACACCTAAAAATTAGCATAGCTAAGGAAGCATCCCTGGCCCCTCAAACTTCCTGAGAATAATCGCACACCCATTGTTCAAACCCTGGAGATTCCAGACCATTAATAACCAGACAAAAACAATTAACAAACACTTAAAACAATCATCCCAATACCTGAAAAACATCAAGACAGGATGGCTAAAATTGAATACTGTAAATAAAGCATTAGCATTTGAATTGCATACTGCACCGAAGTTCAGGTATAATTGTAGCCCGTTGCAGCGGGTCTTTAGAGCGCTTTCGGGATAGTTTGATTGTACGTCCTGACTGCACTTCCGTCGACGTAAAAGAAAATAAAGCTATGCCGTTATTGAACTATACCCTGGGTCCGTAGTGGTCGTTTCGCCCACTCGCACTAACAGCTTAATGTGTGGACAAAGAAATACGTTTTGAAGTGTCTTAAAACAGGAAAGAGGTAGTGAGATAGAGGGGTTTAAGGAGAAATTTCTACAACTTAGGGGCTATGAAGCTACATGATTACCAATAGGAGAAGCAAATAAAATCAGAGATGTTCAAGACCCCAGAACTACATGAGTGCAAATATCTTGGAAGGTTGTGGGGTTGGAGGCAATTATAGATAGTGAGGGATGAGGCCAGGATAGGAATTTTAAATTGCTTGAATAGGAGATAATAGTGCTCAGAAAGAACAGGTCTAATAGAGGAACAGAACTTGGCATGGAGTAAAGATGTGGACAATCGAGTTTAATAATGGCTTCAGGTTGACAGAGGATAGAACATGGGAGATCAATCTGAAGTGTACTTGAATAGTCGTCTAGAGATAACAAAGGCATGGATGACGGTTTCATCAGCAGATGAATTAATGCAGGGACAGTGTGTGATGGAATTGCTGGTTTCAAAGCTTGTATTTTTTTGAGGCAATCCACAACTTGAAAGAGGAAGCTGGACCACAATCAGTGTGGGAGAAAACCATAAATCAAAATAATTAAATTTATCAAATGACCCTGGAACTTGCTGCCGGGAGAAGTAGTGGGAGCAGATACAATAGTGATCTTCAAGGGGTATCTTGATAAATACATGAATAGGACGGGAATAGAGGGATATAGTCCCCAGAAGGGTAGGGGGTTTTAGTTCTGTCGGGCAGCATGGTCAGTACAGGCTTGAAGGGCTGAAGGCCTATTTCTGTGCTGTCATTTCCTTTGTACTTTGACCACAAAATGAAGAAATTACCAACAAAATTTCACCTTTTGTAACTTTTACTTTAACAAATTCAAAACCAATGCAAATTAAATATGAATTAACAGGCCAATGATACTTCAAACACAGAAGTAAATTTAACTTCAAATAGTCGACACAACAAAGTCACTTCTTAAACAAACGTGAGCATTCGCCTTCAGCATGAATGGTAAACGTAGCTACACGATTCAACAATATGCTTTTCTTTATTCACACAGCATAGGTCAGGAGTCCTATCTGTTCCCTGATCACAGGTGCAATTATCATCAACAAAGTACATTTCTATGAATACCTTTCTCCCTTGAGTCATGACAGTTGTTGTGATGGTATAGCTATCCAAAGTTCTTTTCAAACAGCCAACCAATAGCACACCAGTTCACAGTTTGGCCACTTCTGATGAAACATCCAGTTCTTTAGCATGTTTGAGCTATTCACACAGCTTTCTATGTTTTAGGCATTTTTAAACAGCTCATGCAATGCCTCCAAGAGGTTCTGCATCTGCATCTGACCGTCTTCTGCCTTCAGTATACTTTGTGTCACCCAGTCACACAGCTTTTTGTATGTTAACTTCCTTCCTGTTGTTATTACTTCCAGGAGAAGTAATATCTAAGTGGTCACTAGGTCACATGAACCAATATTTCTTATTATCCAAGAAAATTACAGCAATTATTTTAAATTTCATGCAAGCTCTTAGATGTGCTTTTCAAACATTAAAAATAATTTAAAGACATCCTAAAGAAATTACAGATCTTCCTTACTGTTCTGCTTGCCTCACAAAAGTCGTTAGAAAACTTTTGGTTTCTAAGGAAACTAAGACTGAAACTGAGATTGAAAACCAAAGCCTCTGGAGAAATTGAAACTGGTTAATTTATGTTGTATGTTCCAAAACAAGATAAAAGGACACATGGTCATTGGAACACAGGCGATGATGCCAGTACTGTATGCTGGGAGGCTGGGAATATATAAATGTGCAGTATCTGCAACTGTTTCAATTGCTTGAAGACATTATTCATGGATCTACAGCAGTTTTATAGACATGATATACCATTTTGGTGAAGACCATGCCCTGGAACTCGGATCAGTTTTGTGCTGCTGTCAACTGGAGGTCAGGCTGAATCCTAGGAGGAGGAACTGGAATTCTTCTTGGGTAAGACAATGGTTTTGAAGGATTTTAGGGTTAAGCTTGATGTCACAGATGTTGAGTGGATTGCCAAGTAAACTTGTGAAATCTGTCTTACTTCCATCTGCTATTTAACATATACAATTTATAATAAATCACAATCTGCCTGTTAATTCATATTTATGTTGATCTTGGGTTTGGCTGGTAACGTAATTCTTTTTAGAGTGATATCTTGCCTATTTTCTCATTATGGTCATGCAGTAATTTGGTTTATTGGTCTCCATAGGAATCATATAAGATTCAGGTGTGATAATGGGGTGGAAAAAGACAATCTTAACAACAATGTAATCATATAATGTGAATATATGATTGGAAGTTCATCTCACAGTTAAATATGACCTCCTAAGATATGAATAGTCTGGCCTATCTCAGGTAATTGCCAGGGAGGGGGACTGAGTCAGCAGCTAGGTAATGGATTTTATATTGAAGACTAAACACAATGGTTTTGATCTGCTCAACTTTTAGGCGCATTGCTTAGTCAGGAAACTCAGAGGCCTTATATAAATGAAACCTAGCTATTAAAATCAGCCAAGTAGACGTTGTGGATTCATTTCTGTCATCACTATTCCCAGACCCCATTTGCAAATGTTATTTGTGACTCTGCAAACATACAAAGCATGTACACACATGATTTTTACACAAACATATTAACAGCAACTATTTAAACCCCTGGTTTGCAAATAATTAATGTGGATTTACTTTATGAATTCACTTTATAATCATGAAAAATTCAATAAGAAAGTCAAAAATTCAATTTTACAAACCAAGTCCAACTTGATCCCTCCAACTCAAATTCATATACAGTACAAACAAATTTCATTTCAGAAATCAGCTGGAAGAGGCCACCAAAGCAGATAGCGCAAATGGATTTAAGAGGAAACTAGGTACCCAACATACTTTCCTCATAAGTTGGCCCCTGCTTCATATTCTCTCCCACCAATCCCTGCACTTCCTCTTCTCCAATTAGTCCTTCCCACTTGCTCTCATCTATGATTCCTTTTAATCCCCTCCCTTCCCAACTCTTGCCCTCTCTTTCTCCATTCTCATCCTCTTGGCCAATCCCTTCTTTCTCCGCCGCTATTGCTGATTCATATCGGATTTTCCACCACCTATTACTCCTCCGTTTTCCCCTCCCTGCCTTTCTTCTCCGCCCCCTCTTGTTGTCTCCTCCCTTTGCCATGACAACACCTTCCACTCACTCCACCACCCATCTGCCTCTCCCCTACCCTTAGCACTTTACCTCCTCTTTGCACCCACCCGCCTCCTCACATGCAACCCTACCTCCTTTCTCCACACCGACCCCTCTAGGGTCTCTTAACAAATCCGCCCCCCCCCCCAACACTCATCCACCCCTAGGCCCCCTGCCCCTTCAATAAAGTCTTTGGCAGGGTGCCAAATGCAAAGCTGGTCCAAAAGGTTGGAACCAATGGGATCCAAGGCAAGTTGACAAAATGGATCCAAAAATAACCTGTTAGTAGGGAGGCAAAGGGTGATGGTGGAGAATTGCTTTTGTGATTGGAAGCCCTATGACCAACAGAATACTACGGGATTGTTGCTAGGACTCTTGCTGTTTGTTATATACATTAATGACTTGAATGTAAATGTAGAAGGTATAATTAATAAACTTGCAGATAACACAAAAATTGGTGCCGTTGTTGACAGTAAAGAGAGTAGTCTGAGAATATAGATTGATATTGATTAGCTGGTAAATTGGATGGAGCAATGGCAGATGGAATTTAGTCCTGGTAAATGTGAGGTAATGCATTTTGGAAGGTCAGATGAGAGTCAAAGATATACTTTAAATAATACGATCCTAGAGACTATTGAGAAGCAAAGGGATCTTAGTACACAAATCCACAGATGCCCACAGGTGGCAGCACAGGTAGATAGGTTGGTGAAGAAGACATACAGAATGCTTGCCTTCATTAGTCAGGGCATAGAATATAGGCGCAGGGAGGTCTTGTTACAACTTGATAAAACATTGATTAGACATTGGTTAGGCCACAGATGGAATATTGTGTGCAGTTCTGATCACCACACTATTGGAAAGTCATGATTGTACTGGAGAGACGGCGGAAGGAATTCACTAAAATGCTGCCTGGGATGGAAAGTTTCGGCTACAAGGAGACACTGGACAGCTTGGGTTGGTTTCCCCTGGAGCAGTGGAGGCTTTGGGGGGGCAGGGGGACAGATCCGATAGAAGTATATACAAAATGAAAGACATAGATAGGGTAGATCATAAGAATCCTTTCCCCATGCCAGAGGTGTCTAAGGCCAGATGACTAAAGTTTAAAGTGAAGAATACTGAGGAAAACTATTTTTCACCAAGAGAGTATTAGAAATATGGAACACATTGCCTAAGGGTGCTGGAGGCAGGTATTCTTGCAATATTTTAGAAGCATTTGAACGAGCACTTAAATTGCCATGGTAAGCTATGGTCCAGATGCTGGTAAGTGTAATTGATACAGATTGGTATTTGATGGTCTCCATAAACGAGGAGGCAAAGGACCTGTTTATGTGCTGTACGACTTTGTGACCCGCTCTCTTTCTCAACTGCCCACACCCATTCACCCTCTCCACACTCAACTTCCCTCTGCACACACAACCCATCCACTTGCTCTTCATCTCCTACACCTTGGTCCATCCCGTATCCACATCCCCACCTTCCTATCCTCCCCATCCTCAACCTGCCCTCCCCAACCCCAACTCTACTCCCTGCCCTCCTTAACTGCCATTCCCCCTAACATGACATTCACCAACGCCTCCCCTGCCCTGCCCACACCCATCAACCCACCCACTCCCCTGCCTATCACACCCCACTCCCCTGCTCATCATCCCCCATCCCCTTCCCCCTTTCACCTCCTCTCCCCCTGCACACTACGCCCCCCAGCCCCTCACCCCTGCACACACCCCTCCCCCTGCACTCTGCCCATCTCCCAGCCCATCACCCCCCACACCCCTGCACCCTGCCCATCAGCCCCCACACCCTGCCCATCACCCCCCACCCTCGCACATCACCCTCCACCTCATCTGCACCCTGCCCATCACCCTCCACCACCCCCCCCACATCCTGCGCATCACTCCGCCCATCACCCTCCATCCCTGCATCCTGCCCATCCCGCCTATCACCCTCCATCTCCCACAGCCTGCCCATCACCCCCACACCCTCGGTCTCTGCCCATCACCCCCCAACCCCCGCATCCTGCCCATCACCCTCCACCCCTCGCACCCTGCCCATCACCCCACTCATCATCCTCCATCCCTCTGCATCCTGCCCATCATCCGCCCATCACCCTTCACCCCCTGCACCTTGCCCATCACCCCCCACCCTGCCATCACACCCCACCCCCCCGCACCTGCCCATCACACCCCACCCCGCACTCTGCCCATCACCCTGCCAATCACCCCCCACCCCGCCGATCACCCTACCCATCAAACCCCTCCCACACCACCGCACCCTGCCCATCACCCCCCGCACCTTGCCCATCACCCCGCCACACCCCCACCCCCCGCACTGCCATCACCCGCCCATCACCCCACCCGCGCACCCTGCCTATCACCCCGCCCATCAACACCAACTCTCCCGCACCCTGCCTATCACCCAGCACCCCTGCACCCTGCCCATCACCCCCACCCATCACCCTCCACCTCCCGGACCCTGCCCACCACCCACCACCCCCACCCCCTGCCCATCACCCACCACCTCCACACCTGCCCATCATCCTCCCACCACCTCCACACCTGCCCACCCTCCACTGCCCATCACCCGTCACCCTCCACCGCCCATCCCGCCCGTCACCCTCCAGCCCCACACCCACATCCTGCCCATCACCCAGCACCCCTGCACACTGCCCATCACCCCACCCATCACCCTCCACACCCCCCACCCTGCCCACCACCCCACCCGTCGCCCCCCACCCTGTCCACCACCCTGCCCGTCACCCCCCACCCCACCCGTTACCCCCACCCTGCCCACTATCCCGCCCACCCCCCGCCCGTCACCCCCACCCTGCCCACCCCACACACCCTGCCCGTCACCCTCCACCCCCAGGCCGTCACCCTCCACTCCCCACCCTCACACCCTCCACTCCCCACCCCCACACCCTGCTCGTCACCCTCCACCCCACCCACTGCCCGTCGCCCTCCACTCCCCGCACCCACCCACTGCCCGTCACCCTCCACTCCCCGACCCCACCCCCTGCCCGTCACCTCCGCTCCCACCCCCTGCCCGTCACCCCAGCCCCCCCTCTGCCCGTCACCCCCACCTGTCCCCCCGCCCCCACCCCTGCCCGTCACCCCCCGCCCCTGCCATCACCCCCCACCCCCTGCCCAATACCCCCCACTTTGCCCATCACACTCCACCCCCACCCTGTCCATCACACCCCACACCCACCCCGACACCTGCCTGTCACCCTCCATCCCCACCCCCCACCCTGCCTGTCACCCTCCAGCCCCCACACCCACAACCGCCCCTCACCCTCCACCCCACACCCCGCCCACCACCACCACCCCTGCCCACCACCCCGCCCGTCACCCCCACCCTGCCCACCCCCACACACCCTGCCCGTTACCCTCCACCCCCAGCCGTCACCCTCCACTCCCCACCCTCACACCCTGCCCGTCCCCACCCTGCTCGTCACCCTCCACCCCCACCCCCTGCCATCACCTCCACTCCCCGCCCCCACCCCTGCCCATCACCCTCCACCCGTCACCCTCCGCCCCCACCCCCTGCCCGTCACCCTCCACTCCCCACCCCCACACCCTATCCTTCACCACCCCGCCCCCACCCCCGCCGTCAACCCCCATCCCCTGCCCAATACCTCCCACCCCCTGCCCGTCAATCCCCACATTTGCCCATCACACTCCACCCCACCCCTGTCCATCACACCCCACACCCACCCCGACACCTGCCCGTCACCCTCCATCCCCACCCCCACATCCTGCCCATCACCCACCTGTCATCCTCCATCCCCACCCCCACACCCTGCCTGTCACCCTCCAGCCCCCACACCCGCACCTCGCTCCTCACCCTCCACCCCCACCCCACCCTCCACCCCCATCCACCACACCGCCCATCACCCCCCCACCCTGCCCATCACTCCCTCCCCCCACCCTGCCCATCACTCCCCCCACCCTGCCAATACCCCCCACCCAGCCCATCATCTCCCCTCTCTCCGCCCAGCACTCCCCCTCCCTCCCCGAGCCCACTCTCTCGCTGTCACGGTAACCGAGCTCGCGCTGTAACGGCTAGGCTAGCAGACGGTTGGCCGCAAACAGCAACTGGAGTCGCCGCGGGCTGGCAGCGGGCGGCTGCCGGCCGGTACCGAGTACTCACACTGTGTGTGTGTCGGTGCCGGATCTCTCTGAGCCGCTGATAGGAGCGCTCCCTCCTCTTCGCTCACTCCGGGACAGTTTGGAGAAAACTTTCACCATGGAAGCGCAGACGCTACGGCGCGCCCCGAGGCTCAGCAAGAGCGGGCGGTGGGGTGTCGGCCTGGAGCGCAGCCACAGCGCAAGTCAAAACCCTGCAGCTGAGTGGCAGCCCAGTGCAGCAGCACTGAGAGCAGACTGAATGAGTGAACAACTCAAACCTCACCTTATTACCAATACCCTCCTCAGAGATACAAGCAATGTTAGACAGTAGAGCCAGGCTCTCAGAAAGATAAAACACTTTGGTCAAACTATTCAAACAAATCAGAATTGTGTGTTTTTTGTTACCTCTATACAACAAAAATGAATCAAACCTAATGAGTGTGATTTCGCAGGTCTCCTAGCTACCCTTGCGTTTTTGAAACAAAATTGAATGGCATGGGAACAATATCTTACTCCTTTACTCCTTGTAATATAATTGCTTTTTGCTTGTGTTTTGCATTTGGGTTTCTGCACACTCTTTTAAGGCTTTGAAATATGTTTATTGTTGTTAGGGTATTAATCATTGTGTTGTGCCATTTCACCCATTCTGTACCCCCATAAGAGAGTCACACTTGATGAGTATGTCAAAGAAAGAACTGTAACACTATGCAATGTCAATTCACCCACTCAGAAATTTACAGTCCTCTTCTGATAGGATAGGTAGATTCATCTTTATGCGGGACATTTATTTTCAAAACTAGTGTTTTAAAATACTTTTTTACATCCTTTATTGGTTTGTAATAATAGTTATAAAACACTCATGAAACATGAACTAACTAACATAGTAAGTTTAAATAGCAAGTAATTGAGCCAAATTGGCAAGAAGACCCAGTGATCTTAGATCTTTCTTAGATCTGTTGCAGTGGGAATGCCACAATTGGTTTCCCTGGTACCAAGGTGGGAAAAATCAACCAAAATTCATCATTGTGTTGCTATGCTTTATGGAGCTAGATAGGGATGTCCTGTTCACAATAAACAGGACAAATCCAATCCAACCAATTGCCAAATCATTGGTCTAAAGGTGAGAAATGGGGATCTTCATTGTTAATTGCACAGTGTTTGGTACTAAGAATGACCCCTCACATACTGAATCAGTCCAAACCCACCGGCAGCATTCAGGCTTGGACTGATTATAGGCAAGAAACATTCATGCCATACAAACCCATGACAGAAAAGGACAGGGGTAATATATGCTTGGGAACACTCCCATTCAGTTTCCTTCCAAGCCACATACCATCCTGAACTGGAACTATATCACCGTTCCTTCACTGTCCCTCAGTCAATAAACCTGGAATTGCAGCACAGTGGATTTTCAAACACTAAATGGAATGCAGTGGTTCAAGGTAATGGCTCACCACCATTTTCTAAAAGGCAATTAGGTATGGGAAATAAAACTGGTCTTGCCAGCAATGCACATTCCATGAAATAATAACAAAACTATTCTATGAGTCCCTTAAAAAGGTTGTCATAACTAGGATCCATATGGGCTTAATTTGGAGTAAGTGCATGGAGTCCAATGGGATTTTGTTCAATATGAGAACAAGGTCAGGCAAGTGGAAGTGATAAGGGCAGTTTAAGGGGGAAAAAAGATTTAGAGGGACTAGATATCTGTGGTGAAAAGGTGAATGTTAGGGCCAAGAAACTAGAAACTGTTAAAATGGTGAGAAAACAAACAATTTAATAGAAATAAATACGTTTCACTGATTAAGAACAGAATTACATGATGGGGCTGTTCTGATTGTGAACTTGAGAAGGAGGTAGAGACACACTGCACATTGTTGGGTGACTATGTGATTGAATGCCATAGCAGGGTATATGTTAAAGGAGAAGGGGGTGAGGGGAGAGATGAATTGGGGTCACAGAAGGTAAAAAAGATCGTGGAGAGTTTTATGAACAATGCATAATTTTAAGTTGAATTTATATACAATGATGTCACAAGGAGCCGAAATATTTCTGATACTCATTCCTCCATTTTCTAGATCACTTCTATTACTCACTTAACATGGCTATCGAATACAGTCAGTCTCACACATGATGGCTGCCACCAGAAAGAACTAGCAACCTTCGAGCCAGAAGCACTTTCGCATCAAACTTGGAGATGAGATTCAGTTGCAAACCCTTAGATAGACTAAATAAGTAAATCATTGAGTAATAGTGAAGAAAGGAAATCTTAGGGTGAAAATAAGAGGGTGTTGGATTCTTGATGGATTACTTGCTGTGTGCTTTGTGGATTATGACCTGGACTACGAATCCACTTTGGAAGCTAACTATGAATTGTTTGAGAACTGGCCTTGATAACTTGAATGTTTTTCCATTGTTTTGACCATGAACTTGGCTATGTGCCTTCATGTATGTTAAATCAATAATTTGTTTATTGGTTTGACTTGGTTACCTTCTTTTGCCTCTAAACCCCATCTGTATCATCATCTGACCTGTTGCAACATCATAATATATATACTATGTGTGTGTTCAAAGAAGTCAAAATCGTTTGCTTTGTTTATAGACCTTGGTGCCTGAAAGTCAGGATAGACTTGTGACTGAGGTGTCAGTATTTTGGGTTTATCTATGTGTGTATATTTATATAATAGATGAGTCTTATAACCCCTGAAGTAAAAAAAAAGTGGGTAAAAGGATTGAAAGTTCAATGATTTGAGGGGAGGTAAAACAAAGTGGAAGAGCTTTACTGTTGCCTGGAAACAATGATCTGGGGTCACAGACACTGAAAAGGCAGGAGTTCAGTAAGTGTATGTGTGTCAAGTAGAGATTTGAAGCACTCAGAAAAAACCTGCAAGGCTAGTGGGATAGTAGTTAACTGAATAATCATTATGACATTCAATGAAGTGATCAGTGTAACAGAAGAGGTAGCAAGAAGACTGAGATCAGGAAGCTCTTTGGTTTGCTCTTACATTTGAAAAACTGAGTTTTTAAAGTGTAGCTTTTGGGTATTTCAATGAGAAATATGCATTATGTGAGAAGTATCAAATAAATATTTAGGAATTCACTGGAAATAACCTATTTGCATTTGTGCCAGTCCCAAGCAAAAAGCCTTTGTTTGAAGCTTGTGGTAACTTATAACTGTTTATGTGTATGTAAAGATATTTCTGAGACAAAGGAATCATGAATCATCTTCTGTTTGTACTGCAATCTTTCCAACCATTTTGTATGGTAAAATAAAAGTTCACTTTCCTTGTTTTAATAAATATTGTTTTCATTGCTGTAGAAGTTCATCAGCAAATTCATTACTGAATTTGTTCAGTAACATTCCTCCACAGTTACTAAAAAAAAGTTGGGATCTACAAAGCCAGGTTTCAATCTGGGATCTGACTTGCCCAGTATTAACAGCAGCTGGGATTGTAACAAGAGGTATTGGTATCTCGAGTTCTTGAAGTTTGTAATTCCAAAAAAGCCTGAAAGGAAGAAGAAAAACATCTATTTGTTAAAAGCATCAGATGATGCAAGTGATAAGATGGAACTGCGGACAATGACCACTATGAAAGAGAACAAGATGATGCTGCTAAAGAGATACTGAGTTCTCTAAACAGGGAGCAATATTTAAAAACAGAATATGGTGGAGATACTCAGCATTCAATTGTTTTAGTCAACCAAAGATACTCAGCATCCATGGAGAGAAAAACTGAGTTAAAATTTCAGATGTAGCTTTGCATTAGAAAAGGAAAAAGTTAGAGATTTAATAGGTTTTAAGTAGATATAGAGGCATGGTGAATGGGGTGGGGTGAATGGAGAATATTTTAGTGCTGACAGAGATTGGAAAAGCATCAACAGCATTCCCAAAAATCTAGGCTTCAATAATCACAACTAGTATTGGGTGCAGGCTTTCAAGTTACCTCAAATGAAAGCTTTCGCCAGTATTCAGAAAAATGAAACCAAAAAATAGTTGTCACCAGCACTATTAATTCACCATTAGATGTTTTCCTCCATGTTATATTGTGGCAATAGAGAAAATGATGCAGAGTCACACAAAGAGTTTTTTATCACTGCTTGTGTTCTTACTGCTCTTGCTGGGAATAATATTTTTATTATTTCAAAGATTATAATACTAGATATCCTGAGGTGAATTTTCAATTACTGCTGTGACTATGTATTGGTGTAAGTGTGCATTGAAATTGCGTCACTGGATCCTAATATCTCTAGAACACAAAGTGATTTTCAAATGGCGAGTGGAAAAGTCAACAATCCTTTAATTAATGGGTCATTGAGTTTGTTATAGATCTCATTAACAGGCTTTTGAGCAGCTGTCAATGGAGTATCAATCAGGAGGCACCAGGAAGACAGACACTGACACAACAATGTGCTGATCTGAACACACTGGGGAGTCACAAAGGCTTACAGTTACAATGGTCACCATATTTAAGAAATGGAGAATAGAGCTCAACAGTTCAGTGGCACAGGGCTGCCATCACAAGGCACACAATTGAATGGTTGGATGAAGGATGTGAGGCATTACATGGGCATTGGAGGTGGATAGAGTATCAGCAGAGGAAATTTGAGATGGGAGCGGGCTACTCAAGCACTGGATAGAATAGGAGGAGCTATAGCAGGTATATTCTCTGGTCAGGAGAAGGCCAAAAGAATGTCAATACATTGGCTGTATTAATGAAGCACAGTTGCTAGCCGCAAATGACAGTGTCAGTTTTGTAGGAGACTGCATGTATCACAGTTGATCTGACATTTTCATTGTGGTCCACAATGATGATCAAGCCTCCCAGCCTCCATGGCAATCCCCTATTTGTAGCCACCAAGGTCATCCCCTGAATGTTTATGCTTCAGATCATTCCAGGGATCAACTGCAGATCTGTGTTGCAGTTCATCACGTCCAACAAGTCACAGTGCCCTTTTCCAAGGGCCAGGGGATACATTCATTTTGAGACAGCTAGGTCTTCGAGGAGGGTATTGGTCTTTGCCACTATCAATGGATTTCTTCAGATACAGAGAGTCATCAATAGCATCTGTGTAGTTATTGAGGTACAGACAGACCAGCCAACCAGATTCCCAAATGGAAAAGGTTTCCATCAATGAATGTCCAACTGGTCTGTGACCACTTGCAAATCTGTGCTATCAAGATTCTTTTACCCTCCAAAAAGTCTGAAGTTCCACACCTTTTCAAACCTGCATCCAAACTCTGTGTGGATTAGAGTTATCCCTTGACTAAGTGGTTCCAAACACATATGAAGAGAAATGCTATAGCCAAAACCATCTACTAAAATGAACTTGCATTGAACAGACCACTGCATCTTGAAGGTGCACTTCCATTATTTTGACCTGTCAGGTGGTGCCCTCCAGTACGAGCTAGTCAGAGAATCCCGTGTTGTGTGTGGTCGTCTGCTATATACTGCACAACATGGCAATGGAGAGAGATATGGAGCTGAATGAAGAGGAGAACTTGGAACATTATGTCTTCCAAGGAGGATGGGAAGGAGAAAAAAAAAGAGGGCAACAAAGTGGGCATTGGGGGAAAACCATCCCAGGCCTCACGGCAATTGACAGACTAGCATGACTGCAAGGCAAATTAATTGGCAAACATTTCACTTGAGTAGTTCTCATTGCCTGTAAAATGGATAGCTATTCTAATTATTTGCTTTGCAATGCAATACAAAAATGCCCCATATAGTATTACTAAATTGTTATGAATGGCAAACTTCACAAAATGTGCTAGTCTTCAAAACACTTCAACTGATAATAATGTAAACCTCCAAACTCTAAACAACTAACTGAATCTATAATTAACAATTAACAATTCTAGCAATTATTTTTACATAGGGAAGGTATAAATAAAATTACATTTTCAAGAATGTTTGTAATTTGTGTATTTCATAGTTTGATATTTTTAGCCTTCCCCATCTTTTCTAACCTTTACATGTGTTGGTCATTTTAATTGAAAAAGATAGGGTGACCTTTTGGGATCCAATGTGAAATCTTCACTGCAGTGCTGATGATGTCTGCAGGAAATAGTGGAAAATCTCACTGCTAGCCCTAATTAACCTAAAATGTCACCACTTAAGTTATTTTTCTAGGCACTAGCAAGCTCAATAGAAATGTATTCCCTGTTAAATGAGGACTTGTATCATTATATAATTATCTATCCTGTCATTATTATAAAAGCTAGCATAGTATAATAATCTTGGAAGGAGCCTGTGTAACAGCAAAAGAAAACTAGCTATATACTATTAAAAATCTTATTTTCAATCACTTGCTGTCTGTGATTGACAGATTTTGACAGGCTGAACGTCAACATAGCTTCTTCCCATCAACATTATATCTCTCCAAGAAACCTGACTTGCCAAGAACAAAATACTGAAAGAAAAACACCATACTTGGGATTCTTTGGCTGTTCATGTCAGTGGGATTCTCCAGTCCCACTGGAGTGAACAGAGATTTAGCTGAACCCCAAATTTCCATTCTCCGGCAGCTGTGACGGGGCATGAGTGGCCAGAGAATCCAGCCCACATGTTTATCTGGTAGCAGAAGAGTTCAATGGAAACGGGTGAGAAAGGTGTAAGCTTTTCTGTAAGAAGCTCATTATTCTTAATAATAAAACCCTTCCACAAATGATTCCGAACATGTTTTCTCCATCCATCTCTCAAATCAATCATGGCTGGTTAACATTATGACTATCTGTGCTTCAATGCTGTACTCCATTGCAGAAGTGAAAGACAAGTTTTATGAAAAGATTGACACTGTCACCAGCACAATCTATTAGACAGAACATCTTAAACTATTGGGAATTTCAACAAAAATGAACCATGGCTCTCACAACCTGGGAAACATAAATGAAAACGGACCAAGGCTCCTTGAGCTTTGCTGCTACCATGAGTTTTGTAAAACTAACACCTTTCAGAACAAGCCACACACAAGATGTCATGGAGAAGTTCAGCATCAGTTGTGATCTTTAAATGGCATTTTCAACGCAGACAGATATGCTGACAGTGGTACAGATCTTCTGAGATCCAAGGCAATGGTATGGAAAATCATTTCCAGAGAGTCGCTCTACATTGATGCTGCACTAATATTCCGTATTGGGGAATAGCTGCTGTAACTAAGGTACAGATTCTCCCATACATAATAAGAGTTAGCTTCATTTCTCAAAATCCTGCCATTTATTGTGTATTCTCTTGCTTTATTTGCCACTAGAAATACATTTTGCAACATGGGGTTACACTGCATTTGCCATTCTTCTGCCCACCTGACCAGTCCATTGGCCACAAGAGCAATCTTTATATTTTGTTACGGTGTTTGAGGGATGAATTTCAATGGGTTGAAAGCCTTTGTTCTACCTGGAGTTTTTATTTATGTTCCTAAACCTGAACTGTTAAATTTGGTAGTCATTCTCAAAGAAGCAAGAGGTAATGTTGAGTGATATGAAAGATTAATATCAATGGTAAAAATGGCCTTAAAAAATGTATTACAATATGGAGTTCAGGTTTCATTGCTCAAGCATGCAAGCATATGAATGTTCCAAATGTGTTTCAGCCTTGCAACATATTCGAAGCCTAGACAATACTCTACATTTGATCCAATTATTGTTGTTACAATAAATTGCTTTTGAGTGCAGTAATCTGTAGCCGAATTCCTGTGCGGTCAACAGTAAACAAGTGCCTGTGCTTGCTGAATAGTTTCAGGCTATTGAGCTTAACCGCATCATTTTCATCATACTAATTCATTTCCCCCACTTATTCCCCCCACTCAATTATAATTTATGACAATAGAAAACCTCTTCCCTCATAAATGAACCCTGTCTTGGATTCTAATACCAGTTTATAGTGATAGCTTGAATTCATAGTGGACAATCTAACTACTAATTAATATTATTTATCAGTATGAGACTTGGTCTTTTTTGGATTTGTTGGCAATGGAGAACTCCTTGATGAGCGTACTTACTTTTCTCAGCAGATTACATTTGTTGGTTCACATTAGTGAGTGGGCTATGCAGTTTCTTCTTTGCTTGATCCTAGAGCAAACCAAGAGCTCCACCAAATGGATGAGCTTAATATTGTCAATACAAGCACAAAAACAACAATAGAAATTGCTCAGTAAATCAATTAGTATATGTAGGGAGAACAGATGAGTTCGCATTTCAAGTGTAGATCCTTTATAAGAATGATTAACATATATTGATCTTTTGGATGCTGCCAATATTTTTCAATTTGCAGCATTTGTAGTTTTTGGCTTTTTGTTCGTCACTGAAAGTGTCATGGTGAATAATTTGGTGCTTTTGTGGATGACAGGAACATTAAGCCAGTGTAACTTAAAATATATTTAATCTAAATTATTTATCTATAATTTCTAAATTTGATTCTTCAATAAAAACTATTGGGCTGCAATTTCCTTTCAGTAGTAATCTGTGTCACATTGCCACTCTGTACCCAATAATCGACATCAAATTTCTTCTGTGCCCGTCTCATTTGACTTTCCAATTTTGCCTGGGCAATATCCAGACAGTGCAGTGTATTTCTAGGGCCCAGTGCTGAAGCCTCCAATTTGGAGTGAATGAGGTTGCACCCTCATATTAGACTAGAACCCAACTACCTTTTGATTTTGGTATTAGTGTGAGCATAAGGTGTTCAGTCCAGGTGTGTTTTTATTGGCCCACCAGGAAGATTTATTAAAACAAACTTTATTTAACAACACAGTTTAACTATAACAACAAGAATTAGCATAACTTTTACCAATTGAAATACTTAAACATGACAAGGTCTAATTCTTATCTGCTAACTATTTCTATTAGTTCCAATTTAAGCAATATTCCCCATAGCCAAAAACTCCTCTTCAGAATTAGTTAGCAAAAACACACAGGCTAACATAGGTTTTTAGTCTTCCAGCTCCTTAATATGTCTGGACAGAGATACAGAGAGCCATCTGTCTTCTAACTCTAAGACAGCATCCTTTAGAGAAAAATCTATCTTCACATAATGGAGCTCCAGAGAGAGTGAAAATGCCACTTGCCTTTTGTAGATCTTTGGAGAGAGAGTCCTATTTTCCAGTAGAACACAAGCATCAATTTCCAGAGAGAAAGAGCTGCTGCTCCTTTTCAAGTTCAAACAGCAACTACCTGCTTGACTCTGTGTAAGCTTTGCTCTTCCTATTAGCACATAACATGCACATGTGAATCAACCTAATTAAACACTATTCTGAAACCTGAGGAGATAATGTGAAAATGAAAAACTTTATTAACTCAAACAAATACACCAATTATTAGGAGCAGTTATTCTTCTGTATGCTTAGCATGTGGGCTGCCAGTTGCAGATAATTGGCACTATAATCAGAACTGAAGTTTAAAAGAAGTCCCTTCACAAGAACATACACTTTCCCGTTTAAAAAAATGAACTATCACTATGCAAAGATACCTTCATTTTTCAAAGCCACTATTAGTGTCTAGTATTAAACATTCAAACATAACACTAGTATACATCATTCAGTCTTTTTTTCCAAATTGAACATTTCTTCTTTTCTCAACATGCTGCTGTTTTCAGCTGCTCCCTCTTTCCTTTTCAAAAACCTCCTTCAGTCCTTGATCCTGATTTGATTCTAAATTTGAGCTCAATTTCATTATCATGATTGTAAATTAGTTCTGGTAATGTCCTCAGAGAACTATAGAAGGTCAGGAGGATAAAACTTTATATTGGATACAAACTGGCACTTCAGATTTGCTTCTTAATTTCCTCTGCTGAGTCCAAGTTCTTTTGATTTTCAGAGTCTCGAAATTCAAAATGAAGTAATCTTTCTCTAGATGGTTGAGCTACTCATAAACTTTGTCAAAGAGAACCTGCCTCTTTGCTGGCTTTCTCAACTTCACATGTGTGGGGCCAGGGCCATACAGAAAGGTCACTGGTTGGAAATTTCCTGTCCTGCCTGCCATGGGAATTGTAGTGGGCACAGGGGGACCATGCAAAGGCTGTTGACCTTGGTGGGATTTTCCAGCAACCTTGGGGAGAGCATGGCAGGAAAATCCCACCCTTTATCTCTGTCCCCTTACTTGTTAACTGCCCTTAGTTCCTCTGTCAGATAATCCAATATTAATTCATTTATGGAATGTGGGCATCACTGACTGGACCAGAATTTATTGTCCATCCCTATTGGCACTTCAACTGAATGGCTCACTAGGCCATTTAAAATTCAACTACATTGCTGATAGTTTCTAGAGTCACATGTAGGCCAGACTGGATAAGGAGGGCACAATTCCTTCCCTCAAGGGCATTAGTGAATCAAATGAGTTTTTATGGCAATTGGCAATGGTTTCATGATCATCACTGGACTTTTGATTTCAGATTTTCTTAATTGAGCTCAGATTTCACCAGTTGTCTGGTAGGATTTAAACCCAGGTCCCTAGAAAATTCCCCTGGGTCTCTAGGTCACTAGACCAGACACAATACAATTAAAGCATTGTCTCCCCAAGTGGATTACAACCCTTTTTTTATACTGGAGTTTTTTTCCCCAATATCAATAATACTGTGTTTGAATTCAGGATTTTAAAGTTTTTTCCCAATGATTTTATGGGAGCCTTCAAACTATATTGGGAATTGCCTTCTAACTGGCCTACTTCTGCACCCACTCACTTCACAAACACCATCGCAGCTTTCAATATCCTGTCAGCCTGACCCATATGTAAAGACAAAAATCCCAGGCAAAAAGGCACAAATAGGTCAGGTTTTCCTGACTATTTAAGAAAATCCATATGTAATGATTATTATTCAAAACACCATCAGAGATGATTAGAAATCAATATGATTGATGGAGGAAAATATTTAAGTGTGACTCTTGGCATTGAGTGAGACATTTTTACATAAATAATCCCAATGGCATCAAGCTTCAAGCTATATCTTTGCATTATTTCTTATAATGAAATAAAACTTTGATAACAACCATTACTTCTTTGTGTTAATGAGAAATCGCAATAGTACAATTGTCCTTTTTTTCCTAAACAACCAAATTGGCACTTTGATTACCAGCAAAATTGAAAGAAGGTAAAAAAATCGATGACTTTTGATTAGATGGGTTTAAAAACAAAACATAAATGTTAAATAAGAAGTTCTACATTTTTGACATTTTGAGAATGAGTTAGCTGAGAATAAGATTATGAAATTATAACAAAATAATTCACCCTTGGTTAATTCGTTTGGAACCTCAGATTGCATCAAAATTATTGAACACATGTCCAAGGAACTAAGAACAATGCAGAATTAGTCATGATTCCAGTAATTCTCCTCAATGGGATACAAAATAGCTTAACTTTATTTAAAGCTGGATAGATATTCAACATAATCCTTATACAAAATTGATAGCATAACTTTGTTAATCTTTGCACAGGAAATAGCTCTGAAAAGATTATAGGTACAGCTTGTATTCATTTTTTTGAGCAAAATTCAAGAAATTAATTGGTTGCACAAAATCATAATTTACTGGAAAATCCTAGTGGTATCAAGGACGTGAATTCTAAAATAACTAAGTGATATGCAAAATGATTCTGTTTCTGAACATAGGAAATTATTCTGAGAAAGCCAAAGCATACCTTTCAAAATAAAGGATCCCTATTGAGTGTTAACTTAAATATTTCTCAGACTTTTCCTCCCTAGTTGACTATCCTTATTTTGACCTTCAAGTATATTTCAATTGCATTCAAAATGAACCTCCTGTTTGATTAATTTTCAGTTATTAAAATGCTGTGCTTGGCCGTTGAAAAGCAATTGGCCATTTATATTGGATCTGGGTGAGCAACACAAGCATCTACAGTAGAATGCTAAATTATTTCTGTAATTTTTCACCTCCCACATCAGCATCTATTATGACATAATCCCTTTTGACATCTCATGGTCACTGTTCATCATTGGCAACAGGTTCCTCACTAATGTACTTCAAGCTATTCTAGCTTCAACCTTGATACTTTTTTTAGAATAAAGTAAGGAGGACAAAGGAATTAATGGCAGAAAACAACAAGTGGTTAGAAACAAATTAATGGCATGCTTGTTTTTATTGCTAACACCTTCTGAAGTTATTCACATGATGCTTATGCACTTACCGACACCAAACCAATGCAGCTGTATACTTTGCTGTATTCGCATGATTGATTATCCTCAATTCTTCAGGAGGCAAAAGTGCATCCTGGCCTACAAATTTTGTTTTCCCTTTCATTTCCTTTTTACTCTCTGGAATTCCCAACTCATGCTGCACCAAATAATAATGTTTCATCTGTCAATCTGAAAGCTGAGAATCTGAAATGTTTTGACTGGGATCTATGTTCTCATCCAATGGTCTCAGAAGTCCAATTGGGAAGGTGATGGCCTAGTGATATTATCGCTAGACTACTGATCCAGAAAATCAGCAATTGTGCTGGGGATCTGGGTTCAAATCCTGCCATGGCAGGTTGAATTCAATAAAAAAGAATTAAGACTTTATTGATGACCATGAAACCATTGTTCATTGTCAGAAAAACCATCTCATTCATTAGTATTCTTTAGGAAAGGAAATCTGCCATCCTCACCTGGTCTGGCCTGCATGTGACTTCAGAGCCACAATAATGTGGCTGACTCTCGAATATCCTCTGAAACAGCCTAGCTGTTGTGTCAGCATTTCAAGAAAGTAATTCACTACCACCTTTTCAAGGGCGACTAGGGATGGACAATAAATGCTGGCCAGCCAACAATGTCCATGTCCCATGAATGAATAAAAAAAATTAAGTATCTTCCAAGAGATTTTTAATAGCTTCTTTTTCCTTTTCCTGGTCCAAACATGCTCAAGCTACTTGTAATTATGAATGGTTACTTTGCCTGAATTCAGTTATCTCAACATAGGCTGAATATGGAACTTGTAATCTTCCTGTAATGTATGGCCCAATGACATACAGGGCCGTACATTTTCCTCATTGAGTGATTGGGAGAAGCACTGATTGCCAATATGCTATGAAGAACATAAGAACTAGGAGTAGAAGTAGGTCATTTGGCCTCTCAAGCCTGCTGTGTCATTCAATAAGATCATGGGTGATCTTTTTGCGGACTCAGCTCCACTTACTTGCTCACCATAGCGCTTAATTACTTTACTGTTCAAAAATCTATCTATCTATTTTTGCCTTAAAAACATTCAACGAAGTAGCTTCAACTGCCTCACTGGACAGAGAATTCTGCTGCTTCACAATTCTTTGGGTAAAAAAGTTCCTCCTGAACTCCGTTCTAAATTTGCTCCCCTTAATTTTGAAGTTATGCCCCCTAGTTTTAGTTTCATCTGCCAGTGGAAACAACCTCCTAGCTTCTATCTTATTTATTCCCTTCATAATTTTGTATGTTTCTGTAAGATCCCACCTCATTCTTCTAAATTCCAATGAGTATAGCCCCAGTCTACTCAGTCCCTCCTCATAAGCCAATCTCTCAACTGCAGAATCTCCACTGCACCTGCTCCAGTACCAGTATATCCTTTATGAAGTAAGGACACCAAAGCTGTACACATTTCTCCAAGTGTGGCCTCAACAGCACTTATACAGTTGCAAAATAATCTCCCTGTTTTAAATTCCATGCCTCTAGCAATGAACACCTTCTTAATTATCTGCTGCATCTACAAACCAACTTTTTGTGGTTCATGCACAAGGACACTCAGGTCCCCCTGCACAGCAATGTGCTGCAATTCTTTATCATTTAGATAATTGCCCATTATTATTCATACCAAAATGGATGACCTTACACTTATCAACATTGTACTCCATCTGCCAGCTCCTTGCCCACTCACTTAAACTATCTATATCTCTCGACATACTTTCAGTGTCCTCTGCACACTTTGTTTTACCACTCATTTTAGTGTCATCTGCAAACTTTGACACACTACACTTGGTCCCCAACTCCAAATCATCTATGAAAATTGTAAACAATTGCAGTCCTAACACTGAACCCTGAGGTGCATGACTAGTCACTGATCATCAACCACACTTATTCCCACACTTCGCTTTCTGTTAGTTAACCAATTCTCTATTCATGCTAATATATTACCTGTAATGCTGTGCACCTTTATCTTATGAAGCAGTAGGATCTTATTGAATGCCTTCTAGAAATCCAGACAAACCACATCCACTGGTTCCCCATTGTCTATCATGCTTGTAATGTCCTCAAAGAATTCCAGTAAAGTAGTTAAACATGACTTGCTATTCATGAATCCATACTGCGTATGCCCAATGGGACAATTTCTATCTAAAAGTCTTATTATTTCTTCCATAATGATAGATTCAAGCACTTTCCCAACTATAGAAGTTAAGCTAAATGACTTATAGTTATCCACCTTTTGTCTACTTTCTTTTTTAAACAGTGGCATTATATTTGCTGTTTTCCAATCTGCCAGAAACACCCCAGAACCCAGCGATTTTTGGCAAATTGCCATCAGTGCATTTGTTATTTCTCTCACCAAGTCTTTTAATACCCTGGGATGCATTCTGTCAGGGCCAGGAGATTTGTCTACTTTTAGCCCCATTGGTTTGCCCAATGCTGTCTCTTTAGTGATAATTGTTATTTCTAGTTCCTCACCTGCCACAGCCTCCTTGTCGTCAATTTTTGGTATGTTATTCATGTTTTCTATTATTAACAAAATACCTGTTCAATGCCTGGCCATTTCTTCATTTCATCCTCTAAAGGAGCAATATTTATCTTGGCCACTCTTGTTAAATATTTGTAGAAACTTTTTGCTGTATGTTCTTATAGTCTAAGCTGGTTTACTCTCATTATCTATCTTACTTTCCTTTATAGCTTTTTTTGTGGCTTTCCGTTGACCGTTAAAGATTTCTCAATCCTCTAGTTTCCCATTAATCTTTGCCTCTTTGTATGCATTTCCTTTTAATGTAATGCTCTCCTTTATTTCCTTAGATATCTATGGCTGATTATCTCTTTTCCTACAGTCCTTCCTTTTCACTGGCATATACTTTTGATGAGCAGTATTGAAAATGTTGCTTTCAAAGTCCTCGACTGTTCTTAACTGTCCCATCATAAAATGTTTGCTCCCAATCTACTTAGCCAACTCCTCCCTCATCCCAAAATCACTGACATCATAAGTACACTAACTATTAGATCCAATTGCTTCTACAATCAAAATTTCACTTCCAATATGGAATACAACCATTTTCAGCTGGAAGACCCAAATGGATTTGGCTGCTCCACCATCACTACATTTCTGCCAATTAGATTCAGCCTACACAATATCAATAAATGGTTGAAGGCATTGGGTACAGCAAAGTCTATGGGCCCTGACTGTGGTCATCCCAGCTGTAGTGCTAAATACTCATGCTCCAAAACTATCTGTACCTCCAGCCAAGTTGATGTGGTACAGCTACAATACTAGCATATATCTGACAAAATATGTTGCACAGACACATCCTGTCCACAAACTCAATATGGCCAATTACTATAACTCAATTCATTTTCAATCATCAGTAAATTGATAGTAGGTGTTATCACGTGGCACTTATCTACGAGTATCTAAGATACTCTAAGAGATATCCAGTATCTATGGCTGATTATCTCTTTTCCTACAGTCCTTCCTTTTCACTGGCATATACTTTTGATGAGCAGTATTGAAAATGTTGCTTTCAAAGTCCTCGACTGTTCTTAACTGTCCCATCATAAAATGTTTGCTCCCAATCTACTTAGCCAACTCCTCCCTCATCCCAAAATCACTGACATCATAAGTACACTAACTATTAGATCCAATTGCTTCTACAATCAAAATTTCACTTCCAATATGGAATACAACCATTTTCAGCTGGAAGACCCAAATGGATTTGGCTGCTCCACCATCACTACATTTCTGCCAATTAGATTCAGCCTACACAATATCAATAAATGGTTGAAGGCATTGGGTACAGCAAAGTCTATGGGCCCTGACTGTGGTCATCCCAGCTGTAGTGCTAAATACTCATGCTCCAAAACTATCTGTACCTCCAGCCAAGTTGATGTGGTACAGCTACAATACTAGCATATATCTGACAAAATATGTTGCACAGACACATCCTGTCCACAAACTCAATATGGCCAATTACTATAACTCAATTCATTTTCAATCATCAGTAAATTGATAGTAGGTGTTATCACGTGGCACTTATCTACGAGTAACGTGCTGCCATTGCTCAGCTTGAGTTCCACCAGGGCCACTCAGCTCCAGACTTCATTACAGCTTTGATCCAAATATGAACAAAAGAGCTAAATTCCAGAGGTTAATTAAGAGTGATTGCCCTTGACATCAAGACAGTATCTGTCCAAGTATGGCACCAAGGAGCCATAGATATGGGGAGTGTGACAGATAAATGCAGTTATCACCATGATCATATTGATTGGTGGAGCAGGCTAAGGAACATTTTGGACAACTCCTATTCCTATTTTTGTATTCTTAGTTAAAATTGAAATCAATGGGAGTTAGGGGAAAACATTCCCCTTGCTGAAATCATACCAAATACAAAAGGAAGATGGCTGTGGTTGCTGGAGGCCAATCATTTTAACTCCAGGACAATACTGAAGATATTTCTTAGGGTAGTGTCCTAGGTCCAACCAACTTCATCTGCTTATCGATGACCTCCTCCAACAACAGGAAATCTTGCTGATGATTTTACTATCTTCAACATCTTGGGATTACCACTGGAATTGTTACAAAAATACTGTGCTACAAGAGCAAGTCAGAATAGTGCAGTGGGTATCTCATCTCCTAACTTCCTAAAGTCTGTCTACGAGGCTCAAGTAAGGAATGTGATGAACTACTCTCCATTTGCCTGGATGTGTGCAGCTCCAACAGCACACATGAAGCTTGGCACTATCCAAGACAAAGCAACCCATCTACTACTTCAAACATTCATTCCCTCCATCACTTCAATATAATCTATAACATCCATTGCAGCAACTCCTTTGGCAGCACCTCTTAAATCCATGACCATTACTGCCTAGAAGGACATGGAAACCACTACCTGAAAATTTCCCTCTACATTACACTATATTTTGACTTGGAAATAAATCACTTGTTCATTTCTGGGTCAAAACCTAAGAGTACCCATGGGAGTATTTTATCATATGTACTGCAGTGGTTCAAGAATATAATCACCTGTTTCCCAAAGGCAATTTGGAAAGGAAAGACCTTTGTCAGCGACATGAACAAACCAAAAGTAATATTCATACCCTCAAGAGTCTCAATATCGTACATTTAAATATAGTGGGGAGACTTCCAATGGGCACAAAGTTGATGAAGCAGGCATGCTGCTTGTCTGGCAATGTCATCACAATGTATGGATTTAAATTTGATGAGCGAGGTCTCAGCACAAATTATACCTGCAATCAGATATCTCTCCCACTGAGAGTACTCAATTTCAGTTCCTTGCAGCATATACCCTTTCAAAGAGAGGTGAGTACCCATTGTGGAGCTGAACTAAAGGCTGCTGGTTTATTGGGAGACTGGGAGAGAAATAAGAATCTTCTTACAATTTCAGGGAGGCACACTGGACAGTTAAAAGCCCCGATTCTAACTATTATGTTCTGGGAGCGAGTAAGCAGGGAGCACCCTTTTAGTTTGTAAAGATGACAGCTATGGGAAGTCTGCTTAATTTTGACATATTCTAAGCCCTTGCAGTTATCATAAACTGCTTCATGATTTGTGAACAATTCTTGTTGATGTGAATAATGTTGTGTGAAATTCCACGTGAGATTTAAAGTGATTCCTGCTGGTTCATACATTTTTATTGCAGCTGAAAGGTATAACCAATTTTCAACCATTTTTATCCAGCCATGCTTCTGGAAATTTCGAGTAAGAAGGGCTCTCAGAAATGATTATGATGTTTAGCAGTTATGTTGGATTGATTTCCATTATGTTTCAATCATCTGAATCCAAAATCGTTTCACTCTAAACATTAAGAGCATCTTGAGAGGCTCATTGTTATTCATTATCACTGATAAAACCGTTGAACTTCAAGAGGATAAAGCGGTTTTCAGGTTGCAGACATAATTATAACAGGAAGAAAACGTCACATCCCAATTTAAATAAAATGTATCATTTCCCAGGTAAGATGGTAGCCAGAAAACTTTCCCTCATGGTGCTGGCATTGCTGCTTTGTAACCGATAATAATACATATGCTACAAAACACTATGAATTAGTCACACATTAACAATCCTTCATCTCACTCACAAACATCAAACAGAGATCACTGTCCCCATTCCCATAAATTACAGTCCTTCCACAGAAGTATTGCCTTCCTCACTGAGCACCCTGTACTCATTAAGAAAATACTTCAGCATCTCATCTTGCACAGTAACCAAGATACCTTTTCTTCCCCATTGATGTTAAATAAGTGTTTAAATAAATAAATAAGGTGCGTTCTGTACAAAAGTGTTGAATCCTTGAAGCAAAGAGTTGAGTACAATTCTCCTCAATATTCCACTGACCAATAATTTTGTGCATATCTCCATTCATAACCCACACAAATGCAGAAATCAGCCACCCACCTTATTGCCCACCATGCAAAAATCCAATCAACTATCACCCGACCTGTACAAAACCACAGAGATGAATTTCCACCCACTGAGCAGAAACAATCATGCCAGCCTTCACCCAACTCAGGAATAATTAGGCCACAGCCACTTCCCCAGTAATAATTCATCATGGACCTAGTAACTGGCATATTTCCCATCCACTTACTGAGAAGCAACTCATCCCTCTACCAAGTTCTCACCGAGCCAACTCAGCACTATCCCCAAAATGGGCTACAACTCTGTAATGAAACCCCCTACTCAACAAGAAAATATGCATACCTCAGGAAGCTTAGCTCAGTGCCACTTTGCACCACTTCTCCTCAACTATTGCTCCATCTTCTCCAACTCCTCTCCTTCCTTTTCTGCCACTTCCTTTTGCATTCATCTCCATCTGCTTCACCCCTACAAATGCGATTTTAAAAATGGACAAGTGGCCTTTCTTCACCGGCTCCCAGTTGTCATCCTATAAATGTTCAACCTAGCCTCTTTTCCCAGCCAATCCCTCTCACATTTCTGTTACCTCTCCCATCTTGCATCCAATCCTATCCATATCTGCCTGACCTGAATCTTGATTTACACTTAACTTTACCCATACGTATTCCAAATCTCTTGTATCACATTCCCCACCAAGTTCATTGAACAGCCATATCATTACTTTGCCACTTCCACCCTAAGCACATGTGCTTTTCCCAATAAAAATTATTTTACCAGATTCTTGACCGTGATTCAAGATCTGTCAGACTGCTTACGTGCAGCCCAATATACTCCTGTGATGGAGAACCCTGGCTGTCTGTCAAATCAGCCTACAAACAATCAATAATCCTGCACTCTTCTCAAAGTTTTTAGACTGAGCTATCAATCAAACATGATTTCAGAGGAAACTTGATTCTTCAATATGTGCTAAATTGGTTTTGGAGCATCATTACAGTCAAGTCTAACCACAAAAATATGATTCAACTCCTTTTTAGGTTATAACAAAATAAAAGGAAGTGGTCAAATGCATCCCTCCTAAATCCATTATGCCAACAACCATTTTTTGACAATGACCATGATATTTTTGATTAAATATGGTGGCTTCAATGAATTACAATCCATATAATTTACTGATTTTGCCATAAAAACTTGCATTTTTTTGAGCTCCTTGCAGCTTGTCTGGTAGTTTTTTTGTTGATTACTACCTTGTATTAGTTTACATATTAACCCCCGACATACTGTTTCCCACACGACAAAATGCAAGTCAAAACTCCAACACAACCAGACAACATGTTGTCACAGTGTATCTATGTCAGGATTTATTTTTGAGTAATGGTCAGTTCTAGTGTAAAGAAAAAACTTATACCAAGCTATTACATTAAAAATGTGATCTAATGCTTGGGTAATGAACAAATTGTCACATAAAAATCCTAACTGAATCTTATAAAATTTAAATTGGTACAATGCAATACAAATCTCTTTCTCAACTTATCCTTTTAAATTTGTTTCCAATTCTTTTTAAATACAACCCTATCAAACCCCTTCCCCTTTACAGTAAAACCTCCAACTCACTGTTGTGAGATTGGACATTGCTTGGGTAGGAATTCTTAGCTGTGCATCCTTAAAACCAAAATATCCCACCCGAAGTCAACAGATCTTTGCATGGTCTGCCCCCTGCCTGCTACAATTTCTAGTAGATGGGTGAGAAAATTCCCCCTCTGTGTTTTTTTTTAATGAGGTGCTGTGCTGTAAGACAATACTCAACTTTCCAAAAATTACTTTTTAAAAAGTATCAAACAGGCCAAAGTCATTGTGGTTGTTCATTTTTCTCAGATACAGGTATGTTCATTTTATGCTTCAAAGTCGAAAAGTTTTAAAGAAAATTGTTACCGTTTTTCAAATAACTTTCTCTATCATCATTCTTAGGTACCCAGGTACCACTCAAAAATTCCTAGTGCATAATCCATTCAAAAATTCCTCCTCATTAATCAGATCATTTAAACTTTGTACCAACTCCATCCCTACAATTCACCTTGATTGTCTGTTTATCATACCACAGGTGGAGATTGACTGGTAAGTATCTACATTCCTATGTCTGATGCCCACTAAATCCTGTCACAGATTAATAACATATTGAGACACCAAATATGACTTGCATCTGAATTTTCTGCCCATCAGGCATATGCTCAGAAGACTCACAAGTGGATGCGAAACGCATTTTTGCCATAATAGCCCCGGAGCAAAATTTCACACTGGCTGGATTTGCATTCTAATGTGCTTCCACAGGGGATAACCACAGCAGAGCTCTCTCCGGGAGCTACTGACCTGTGCAAAATAAAATGCAATGCAGAAACATAGCAAAGATTGTCTAGACAGCACATTCAAACACAAACCTCAGTCTCTGGACCTTTTAATTTTATTTCAGCTCAGACAGTTCATCTGCATTGAGGTTGAAGCTGAAACATAAAGACTGCCAGGCCATTTGGCCAACCCACTAACCAACTGTAAAAGCAGATGGATTGCATAAAATTACATTCCACTGGCACCCTTAAAGGGCTAAATTGCCTGCTTCATTGCTGATGGGCATACTTCTGACTCTTACACATGCCCACCCACCGGAAGAATCCGACCTCTTCTTGGCTAATCTCACATGGTTCTGTGTCGGGGCCCCATGTATCCCAAGCAACATAAAATTCTGTCCTTGGACTTGAAGCCAGCTTTTATATTTTTTGATAAATAACATTTTAATATCTTTTATTTAGGCACCTCCATCACTGTAACCATAATGAGTAGTTCATGCTGTCCAGCACTATTTCCAAAGTAGATAAATTTTACACATTGCATCTGCAATGTTTTATTTTGAATTGCAACTTTGCAGTTTCTCAGGCTGGCTAAGAGTTCAGAGATGGGAGAGGTTGTGTGATTGTCCAGGAAGCTGCATGGTGCAGATCCCTGTGCTTCCCATCTCCCAGTGATTATGTCTGGAACAGGAACGTTCCTGGTGACTTTCCTGGCTGGAGTCCAATGAAGGTCATTGAAGATCTTCTTATGGGTCTCCTCCACAGCCGGTATTCAAATAGCAGTAGGCAGGATATTCGCCATCCAAGAACACCACTGTTAAACACTTGTCAAGTACGTCTGCAGCCTTATAGGGGAGGGGGGTCTCTTGTTCAAAGACATTAGAACAGAAGAAGGCAAATTCAGCCCTTTGAGCCTGCTCTGTCATTCAATCATATCATGGATGATTTCTCCCTAAACGCAAAGACACTCTGTGCTTGATCGATTCAAGGGGGCCTTCATGACACACGACAGCGCAGAGTCGCAGAGCAGAGACTGATAGCCAAGTTCCGCACACATGAGGACGGTCTTAACAGGGACCTTGTCTTCATGTCACACTATCTGTAACCCCCGTGACTTGCCTGGATTAGCAAAAAACCTCACTTACTGTGCTGTCTGGAGAAAATACACAATTCTCTCACCAATGCTCAGGATTCCCTTCACACACATTGTTAGCCACTTTAACACTTGAATAGCAGGTTAGATGTAAGGATTCGCATTCTAATCAGCAATCTGTGACTGTCTGTGCTGATATGTGTGCTATTGCAGACCAGAACACTGCATTTGCCTGACGAAGACGAAAAGGTCGAAAGCTCGCAGATTTACTGTCAAATAAATCAGTTGGATTTAAAATTGGTGTTGCTAGATTCTTACTGAGTTCTTACTACCCCAGTCCAACGCCGACATCTCTACATCCTGATCAAAGGACCCAGCATCAGGGTAAGGGGCCTACAAGAAGACAACTATGACTTTGCTTTTGACCTCACTTCCCTCCGTCAGTATCCATCCCTTCCTCTGAGAGATTAATTGCTACTGCTGGTGGCACTGCCAGTACAGCAAAGCTTCTGTACTCTGATTGGCTAGTAGTTCTTGGGTTATGATATCTGCCCCGCACTAGCCAGTTCTGTGATTTAGTGACCCCGGCAGAGATTCCCACTGCCAACTAGGAACTTTATTCCGTCAGGATTCCGGCAAGGGAACAACCAGATTTCACTGTGGATAATGGGCTCCTGTTATACCCACAATAAATTGGGCTCTCGGTATATAACTACTTGTTATACAGGTCCTGAGGATGTTTTTAAATCTGCTTTTCTAACTGGAAAGCAAATAGGACACCTCTCTTAAAACTTGCAGCAGGCTTTGCATTGGAAACCTTTTTTTATTGTTCCTTATCTTTGGCATCTCACATATGCTCTATCAGGCTTACCTCATGTTTATATGGCTTACAGTACATAAAACGACAGACTTAAATCAGCGAGAGGCTGCACAGCTCACCATGGTTGGATTTTCACACATTTATACAAGTGCTTCAAAAACTATGCACGCATCAATGCATATGGACAAACAACTTTTCAAGGATCAAAAGCTTTTATTCAGAGCCTCAGCCCAAACTTGAATAATAGCACAGCCCTTTTTGAATGTTCTGCTTTTAGATTAATCCTTTTCTACTGAGTATTCTTGAGATTTAAAAGAAATACAACGCTTTTGGTAATTTACAATATATTACAAAACATATGAACATTTATATGGATAGCATTATAGTCCATGCGCCTTTGAGCATATTTCTGTTATACTGTGACGTTTAACTAACTATGGTAACAAGAACATCAGTGATTATTACAATGCCAGCAATTTAGCTGCTAAACTGTTGTTTACAATCTATTTTAATTCATGGATTCAGGAATTGGAAGCATAACTTCAGTATTTGCAGACAATACAAAACCGAGGGTAGGTTGAATACAAAGAAAGGATGTAATGAAATACGAGAAGATATCAATAAAGTTGCAAAAAGTATGTGTAATTGGTAAATGAATTTGAATACAGATAAGTGAATAATGGTACATTTTGGTAGGAAAATCCAGATATGTCTTTGATCATATATATTGTCTAAATGGGGTAAAAGGGCAGAATGACCTGGATATACAAGTCACTGAAAGTAGTAACAGATGTTAATAAGGCTATATAAAAAAAAAGCACAGGAGTAGAATTGAAAGATAAAGAAGCAATGTTAAATTTGTATCACATTATGGGGAGGCTACACTTGGATTTCAGTTCTCAGTTTGGATCTCCATACTTTATAAAGAATATAAATGCACTGAAATAGGTGCAGAAATGATTCATAAAGATGATACCAGAATATATTTTCACGAAAAGCTGAATGAGCTAGCACTGTTCTAATAGCTAATAGGTAACCTGATAGAGGTCATTATGATGACGAAAGTGTTTGACAACTGGATGGACATAGAAAAGATGTTTCCACTTGTGTGAAGTCCAAAACTTAAGGTCATAAATCGAAAATAGTTACCAATAAATCCAAAAGAGAATTGAGGATAATCTTCATTTTCTGAAGAGCAGTTGAAATGTAGAACTCTCTGCAGGACTGGTTGAGGCAATAACATGGGCATATGTAAGGAGGACTACCTAAGAGAGAAAAGAATTGAAGAATATGCTAAAAGTTTAAATGAAGTTAAAGAGGAGAGGAAGTTCATGCGGAGTATAAATGCTGATGTAGATCAGTTGGACCTGGTTCTGCGCTGCAGATCCAACGTAACTTGATGTAACATTCGTATATCCATGTCCCTCTACTCCTGCACCCACTTTAGAATTATATACTTTATTTACTCTCAAGGTTCTTCCTATCAAATGGATCATTTCACAATTTTTTGCATTAAATGTACCTGCTACTTGTCCACACAATTTGTCTGTGTTCTTTTGAAGTTCTACACTACCTTCCTCATAGTCCACGATGCTTGCAAGTTTCGGAACATTTGCAAGTTTTGAAATTGTTTTCTGTATACTAAGGTAATTAATATATAACAGGGAAAGCAAGAGTTTCCAACATTGACTGTGGGAGAAATCACAATAAACCTTAGTCCAGCCTGAAAAGCATCCATTAACCACTATTCTTGTTTCTTGTCACTCAGCCAATTCTGTATCCATGTTGCTACTGTCCCTTATATTCCATGAGAGCTATAACTTTGCCCACAACTCTATTGTGCAGAACATTACCAAATGCCTTCTGGAAGTCCATGTACACTAAGTCAACAATATTATCCTCACAGTCTTTTCTATTACCTCATCAAAAAACTCCAGCAAGTTTGTTAAACATGATTTGCCTTTAGCTATTCCGTGCTGACTTTTCTTAATTAACCCATATTTGTCCAAGTGGTTTTTACTTTGTCCCAAACTATTGATTCTAGGAGCATCCCCAATATCATGGTTAAACTGACTGGTCTGTACTTGTTAGGCTTAACATCATATTACTTCAAAATTTGGCACCTTTCTACTTCAGAGGCCCCTCTCAGTGACAGTGCTTTCACTGTAGATGAAAGTATGTGCATTTTCCAGTTAATTATAAGACTACAGACTCAGCCTGGGTATCGTCAATACCTCTGTGATTTTTCCATTTGACATCCATGATTATCTGAGCACAGAGAAGCTAATTGATTTGTTCTTCAAATCTGTTAAGAAAATGGATACTCCTAAAATACTTAGACTGGGATAACATAATGAGCTTGGTTCCTTTGGGAATCTTAGATACCCCGAGGCTCAAACAGAACAGATTGATAAAATACAAGCCTTGCTATAGATTTATTAAAATGTTATTTAGGTTGCAATTATTCTAATCCAGAAGGATGGAACTTAGTGCAATAGATAATTGATTTAAAAAAAAACAATTATGGGAAGGAATATTCCTTGACAGCTCAATATTGGATTTGCAATTCAACAAATGATGACAATAATTTTGGAAAATGCTTAAAGGTAAACTCTATTTGAGCTACCATCCAATACAACACAAAAATATATTTCCAAACAAGGAGAGGATCAAGCTATCTTCTGTTTTTCTTCCTCATTGTGTTTGCTTTATTTGCTAGCAATATAACAAGATATCTCTGCTCTGCCTTGCCATTTCACTGAGGTTTCTTCTCATTCTAGGTGCATGAGTCAAAATGTCTTTGTCAGCAAAATGGGGGCCAACCACCTGAGCTGTTGTCAGCACCTTCAAAACCCTGGCCTTGAGTTGGTCAATGTCTCCTCAAGCTGAATTAGGAAATTTGACATATTATTAAACCTGTGTTCAAGTTACTCTCAGAACTGTTATGCCTATCATCACTTCACACTTAAATTCTCCAATCCCCCACATAAGAAACAAGAGTTGGAGTAGGTATTTTGGTACTGAGAGCTCCATCATTCAATAAGATCATGGCTGATCTTGTACAGCAATTCCACCTTGCTGCTTCAGAGTCTTCAGAGAAGTTTCAGTTTATCCAAACATTGCATCCTAATATCTTTGCGTAATGAGCATATCCCCTAAAAGTTTCACAGAGCCCCAGAATGATCAAGGCAGGCATAATTAAAATTATTCTCTTCTTTTCAATCTCTCTATGGCCTAGCCACATGCTGGTTTTATGATCTCCTCCTTAAACATGCCCTGCTTTTGTAGCCACCTCCTATCTCATTCTCAAAAATCTCCTCAAAATTCATTCCTCTCAGTTCCAGATCTTGGATGCTCTTCTACCTCTCCATATTTGATATTTGCCTTTCTTTATCATTAAGTGCTGGGAAACATTTACCTGCTTGTGAAGAATAATACATAACTAAGCATTTTTATTTGTAGACAGTCAGAGCAAGAACAAAATGGCCATGGGTGCAGAAAGCGACAATTTTAAGTCCAATACTCTGCCGCCAATCAGCATTGAAAGATGGCTTTCTTGTTAATCATTCATAAACGTTCTGCAGGAATAAATCAATAACTTCCATAAAGATTAATATCACATTAAATAGCCTAAAGTACTTCAGGTGATTAATTGTTCAAATACATTGGCTTTTGCCATCTTGGCAAATGTGTAACTATAACACTTCAGTAAAATCTTGCCGACAGAAATTCGATGAATTGCTTGAGGGAAGAATGTTAGCTGGGACACCAAGATAGCTCCTTTGTGCTATCAAATCTTTTACATCCACCTAACTTAATTTAATACCTCACCCAAAGGATTTCATTCCTAACTCAGCAACTGTCTTTGATGACTGCAATGAAACTTCAGCCTGATTGAAACTCAGCTGATGCAAACATTTTATCCACACACTGCTGATTCCAACTTGGAAGTATTATCTCAGTAATTCTGGGAAATGCTTGAAGTCCACTTGAGCTACCTTCCATTACAACACAAAATTATATTTCCATACAAGGGTAGGGTGTAGCAATCCTTTGCTAGATGTTAGAAAATCATTACAAATAAAGAAGATTCAGGTAACAAAATTGGAACGATCAGCAATAAACATCCAAAAAGTAACAGATCTTCAGTTTTCTATGTATACTTTACACAAAACACAGAGATCTGCACATGTGCAATGATGCCTTCTAGCTCTGAGCAGCCAGCTTTTCAGCAAACGTGATCCCACCCACTCCCCCTATTGGTGTGAATCACACTTTACCTCTTCTTTGCGCCAGATGCCATAGATCATGTCTGAAAGATGACTGAAAAATTGAATGCGATTCTCTCCTGTTTTCACGTTCACTCACAATTTCTTTAGTAAGATCACCTCCACCCTTAGGCTGGAATTTGCCGATCAAGGCAGGCATGTTTAGTGGCACCTTTGGGAAATATCATCACAATGTCCTATACAATGTCAGTGCAGGAGACAATCGTCCCCTGCTCCCATCAATAGCAGACCACCTTTCCCACAGCTGATCGGGAATGTAATTAAAATAAATTTGCATTTCATTGTAATGGCCATACACCAGAATCATTCCTCCACATCAAATTTAAACTGCATATTGGTTTTGTTTCAGAACGCTGGCATTGAACTGGGGTGGGCACAGTAAGAAGTCTCACAATACCAGGTTAAATTCCAACAAGTTTATTTGGTATCATGAGTTTTCAGAGTGCTGCTCCTTCATCGGGTGAGTGGATTCAAGAGCAATGCTCTAAAAGCTTGTGATACCAAATAGCCTTGTTAGACTTTAACCTGGTGTTGTGACACTTCTTACTTAGTTTCAGAACACCACTATGTAAAAGGTGTACAACCTAATGGCCTTAAATTTGAGGAGAACTCAGAGATGACTGTAGCACTCGTGAGGATCCCAATTCAAGGAAACTGGATCCACGGATTAAGCGGGGTGGTTACAGGCAAGTGTCTGCAGCGGCTTCTTTCTGGTACCAAGGACAATGCGGAGGATAAGGGAGGAAAGGGAATTTGGATCAAGGGAACAGTGGCTGGGGATGAAGAATATGGCCAAGCAATTGAAAAAAAATGTGGAAGATGAACATCAAATAACACCCTTGGAATCAGGTCAGTCAAGCAGTTGTGCCTACTCGAGCAGCACTAACGTCTGAGAGTGCCAATGATTGCTGGTTTACATTTAATCTCTTGCATGCAGACTTCCAAATCCAATAAGTGTTATGGTTTGGCAGAACCATTGGGTGGCTGCGTAAGTTGGAGGATATCCTTGGAAAGATGCCCATTGAATACTGACCAAGGGTGTGCTCTTAATCTCTTGATTCATGTTGAAGTTCACATGGATAAGTTCCCCTCATGGCTGAAGCAAAGTGCAAGGACTTGTAGTGCAGGTTAGGGCAATGCCTGAGTATGAGATGAGAGCTCAGGATGCAGTCAAGTGTTTGAAACTAGACAGGTCATGTGCTATGGGGCAGTATGAGGAAGGTTGTTTCCCAATCATTATGTGCGCTAAACACTGGGCATCCATGTGGTGACCGGGACTCTGCGGCATGCATAAAGGAGCCTTGAGCAGCAGTTACAGACAATAACTTGAAAAAGAGTGGCCTTCAGCAGACAAATGGTACCCATCATGTCTCTCTCCTTAATATTGCAGTGAGGAAACTATAGAGAAGGTGGAGTCTGGTGATCTCATAGTCTATTTATAGATAGGAGAGAAGACAGAAAGGAATGCAATAGTGGCACTTAGCTTGCCAAAGGCTAGAGCAGAACCCTCTGGATCAAAGGGCAACAGAGCCTTCCTCCTCCACATGCAGAGGATGAACCTCTGAGAGCCATCACTTGGAGCTACATCAATTTATCCAGAGTTACAGGCAATGCTTGTCATTCCTGCACAGAACTGAGAACATGCAAAGATTGTGCATTTCCAGGGGATTGATCACATATCCACCTGTTGCAGGACATTGTGCCAAAGGGATGTGAGGGCATCCACTGCCAGCATCCTAAAAGTAACTCTGATGCTCAATTTTTATGCCAGTGGCTCCTTCCAGGACTCCTTAGGTGACTTTTGCAGGATTTTGCAGGCCTCTACAAGAAGGTCATGGACGCCATCTCTGAGAGGACACACAACTTCATGCATTTCAAAAAGGGTCAGGCAAGCCAGGAAGCAAGAATGCTGAGGTTTACGCAGATCTCTGAGTTTCCATGACAACAAGCAAGCAGTCAATCAATCACAATGGCTTCAGGAACAAGGAATGATCAGCTGGCTTACAGCCATATCAAATGCATCCTGCCGATCTGCGCACCATTCCCAGGGAGTGCCCATGACCCCTATGTTCCCAGAACATCTTAGATTCTTGATGTGTTCCAGGGTTCACAGTGGCTGCAGAGTAGATCCCTTGAGGACAAGGACTATCCACTGAGCATGTGCCTAATGATGCCCATTCAGAGACCTCAGAGTGCGACTGAAAGTTTGAGACTGATGCTGCAACTTGCACTTTGGTGGAGCAAATCATTGGGATTCTGAACATGAGATTCCGATACCTGGAATGGTCTGGCGGGATCTTATGGTCCTACTATTGTCAACAGGATTTCCTGTTAAATATCCCCTTGCTGCCATGAAACCCATGGCGGGGTTGGGTCATTGATGACACCATAAGATCCAGTTGGTGTAAATGCCAGTAAGATTTCAGTGACTGCTTCTGTTCTGAATTATTAACCAAGCCTTTGTTCACCTATCCAATGTCCCACAATGGCTCAGCATCCAGTTATCATTTATCCATTTGTAAAGCACTGTAATCAAAGATGCAATTATACATGCAATGTTTTGCTTTGGTAAGTCTTATTAACATCCACAAGGTCAATCAATAAAAGTTTGAGAAAATAAGAATGCTCCACGTCACCTACAGGAAAGGGAAAATATATTGGGACAGACAAGAAATGTAAAGCCTGAAAACGTGAGTGAATTCAACAGCAGTTTTCTGGAGATTGCACAGAACACTCAATCAGTTTCCCAGTTGGAAGAGTTTTCTGGTGGGAGAGAGAAAGCTAAGAGAGAAAAGTAAAAATATCCAGTTTGAAAAGAACCATTTCAATTCTATTATGAATAATTAGGGGAATGATACCGGGAGGATTACTTTAATATAGATGAATGTTCCTTTCTCATTCTGTGACCAGGAGAGATCCTCTCAAGGGTTATATATCTCCAATTAAGAAGAATCCCTGGCCAACATCCTTTTATTCTTTAAATGTTCCACATTTTCTTGGACATTCATTAATCTTGTAGAATGAGATCATTTGTCACTTATCAAACAGAAACCTTAAAAAAAAAATCAACAGTAAAAAGTATTGAAGAAAAACTGAAAGAAATCTGAACTTTGCGCAACCAGAATTTGCAGTACTTCAGATCACGCTGCCTTCGACATCTTTATTTCAACTCAACCATGAGAAACAGGTCACTAGAATTTAAAAAAACACAATGCGAATCAAATAAATATACGCATTCTGAGAGAGCTATTTTTTGTGCAGGTGAAAAGTGGGTTATTGTAAATCACAAAGAAGTAATTTTCCCATTGAGGTTGTTTACTGGGGAAAGATGCAGCTGGCTTCCTTCATAAAATAGTGCATTCTTTTTGGCAGTGCCAGTATAGTTGCAGCCCAACACTGTATCTTGGCAGGACGTTAATGTGTGTCTTTAACTTAGTATTTTTCAACAGTTCCTCACCTTCAACACCATGAATACAGAACTGTATACAGAGGTCAGTGATTCAGAATGCTTCTCATTCAAAGCAAGGAGGAAGCAACAGGCATGCTTCTCACTAAAATTATCCCAAATTGAGATATGAAATATATTTTCTCATGAAAATAATAGGAGTCATTGTGAAAATTGCATAACTGGAAGTTCTAAAAAGGATAATTCACTACATTACAATGATTCAGCAGCATTGCAAAATTTCAGTGGAAGTATTTGTTCAATGTTATTCTGACTGCCCATCAGAGATGCCCATATTTTATGATGTGATTTAAATGCCAGACATTGTAAGGAGCTAGGCCGAACAACAGACAAAATCATTTCGCACAGCCCAGCGATGAAATAACAAAATAACTTATTCTGTACTGTACCTTTCATATCCATTCAATCACAGTCTTGTGTAGCATTCTGTGAGTTGCGTGATCTTGAAAAGTTTATTGCATTTAACACACTTTGGTAAATCATTTCAATCAATGGAAGCAAATCAAAGATCATTGAACACAAATGTAGCATTTCTAGCAATAGTGCTAAATTCTAAATGCTTCGCTCAAGAGTGGCTATACTTTATAAAAGCTTTTGAGTATGAATATTTGGATAGTTAGAGAGAAAAGATGTTGGCACATCTGAGAAAGCTAGTGCCCTGAACTACTGCTGACAAGAACATCCATATTGGAGACTCTCGAGAGGGAAGGAAGAAAAAGAAAAATGTTCCATAAATACAAGTTGTTTGAAGTATGTTTTGCTTTAACTGGTTATTTGTAGCAGCGGAAATTTCTGAGAAGAGTTACTGACTCTGACTGTGGTGGGGAGTTAGTCAAAAGGAAAAGGCAGAGATCTACTCAAAATTACAGATTGAATTTTGCAATACCTGTCTACTTATTACAATTTTAAATGCTGGACTCCTTTAAAAAAGCGATTATTAAAAATTACCTCAGCCTTGTCTAATAGTAGAAAATTAAACTCTTAGTTTATGTTTTATATTAATGGCAGCAAGCATAATTCACCTGTTGGCAAATAGCCAATGTTTGCAAGTAAATCAGCCAATCAGCTCTCTGCAACTCATCAAAACACATTCCCCTTCGTGATCTGCAATTCTAGTGAAACAAATGACGGTAACTGTTCGTTCAATAATTCCTTTGTTTACTTTAAAACAGCGTGTACAAATTGGATCACCAAGGGAAAGTTGTTTGAAGGAGCTATTAAATCCAACAATGTGAGAGATTTGAGCTAATGTCATCTGGTCATTAATTCAGGATGCTTCAGCTCCACTGTGCATGTTAACTCCCCCACAAAGTTAGCATCAGTGGCCTATCCTAGATAGCTTCCTGTTACAACAGTTACTGTTTAAAACACATTAAAAACAAAACAGTGATTTGCTCTTGCATAGTGCCTTAAATGTAGCAAAGAACTGCTTCATGAAGTATAGATTATACTCAAGCAAGGGGAAGGAGAAAGAACTAAATTATACAAACATTAATCAGCATCTTTTGCAGTTGCTTAGATCATAGAATCTCTATATTATGGAAGGAGCCCATTTGTCCATTGAGTCTATACTGATTCTCTGACAGAGGATCCCACCCCAGCCCTTTCTCATAACTTTATGTAGTTACCCCCCTAATCTACACACCTTTGGACACTAGGTGGCAAATTAGCACGACCAATGCACCTAATTTGCACATCTTTGGACTTAGATTTAAAAGATCCTGAAAAAATCCTTTGCTTCATTCTGAAATTTGGAATGATGCTGGAAATTGCGCATGTTACCTATAATTTATACTAATGTTACTGTCCAACAATCATCACAATTTTGTACCAATATTCATTATGTATGTTGGATTTTCTGTATCTGCACCATATGGACTGACGTTGTTCAAGAAAGCAGCTCACCACTGCTTTCTTAAAGGCAATTAGGGATGATCAATAAATGCTGGCCTACGCTGCAATACGTACATTTCATGAATGATTAAAAATAAAGTAGTTCTGTTTTGTTTCTATTTTGTAAACCCATAGATAATTATTAATTAGATCCCCCATGATGTTCAACCCTATATCTTTGAACTGAACTCTTGTTTATATTTATTTGTTACCCTATGATGATCACATAATTCAAGCTCCCACCAATTTGAGTCACTCCAAAATTAGCACTGGTTTTGCGACTGACAATTCCAGCTCTGAACACCTAGCTCCACAAAGATTAATATTATAAATACAGGCATATATATAATCAAATGTGATCATCATTAAGATTAAATATAACTTTGTTATGAATTTAATCAAAGTACTTGAACAAGTCAACTTTTCCACAGGATATGATATACTATAATCATTGTCATAGTACCAGGCATTATGATACTTTCGAACACCTGAAGATAAATCCTATGTGGAATTTAATGAATCCTGCTAACTACTGTAAAGACCTTAATTGGCTATGAATGAAGCAATGATAATTTATTTTTCAATTAGTCAAAGTATTCTAAATATAGAAGACCTTTTTATCTCCCTGCCCATAAATTTTATTTCAACACCTTCTACACATGGGTTGGGAACCAATTATGGTTAAAGCAGAGTCCATGATAAAAATTATATTGAATAAAAAGGATATCAGAAAAGAAGATAAAGTATTAAATGTTGGATAAGGCTAACTAAAAGGAGGACAAGGAAATTGTTTCAAAACCATCAAACAAACCAATATTTTAGAAATTCATCTGTTAGAAAAGATTGGTTGAAAATGAAGCGAGATTCAAGATGATGGATTATAGATGATAATCAAAAAAATAATCAAGATAGTTAATGAGTCGTTCACGTTTGGTCCTGAAGAATCAGAGAAGTATAAGGGATATAAGGCACTGGCTCGCTGCACCCTTTGAATGGGTCCTCCGGATATTCATTTGTTACTATATGATGGGCTCCACGTTCACCCAGGGATTTGTTTAGCCTGGCATCTAGAAACAGATTTTGGTGGATTGGGCAATTGAGACCAATCTAACATCCAATAGTATTGAACGCAATTCAACGTTGTGTTGTAAAATATGTGGATCTCAATCAGACTCAGAAGGCATCTCATATAAAAAAGCAAAATACTGTGGATGTTGGATATCTGAAATAAAAGTAGAAAATGCTGGAAAAATTCTGCAGGTTTCTAGCAGGAGAAACAGAGTTAATGCTTTGAGTCTGTATGGCTCATGTTCACAAAATCTCATGACAATCATAGCTAAATCTCACTACTGTCCAATAATCATCACCAAAGTCCTTCTAAACCACTTTGTACTACATGTCGACCAGGATCTATGACCAGAGACTCAGGCCACAATTTTACCAATTTGCCCTACCTATTGATGGGTGGAGCAACTAATAAATCAGGATCACGCCCGATTTCTTGGCTCTCGCAAACTTACTGACACTGGATTGCCGACGCAATCAGGCTGAGATCCATTTCCATTGAGAGGCTAAATAATTTAATTAAATTTATTGAAATGTTTATTTGCATGTCATTAGCAAACCTGGTTCTCAATCGTCCAGGCTCACTTGCCTTTGCGGCCTCGCTAGGGATGGTTCTCTCCAACAAGGAACACACCAGGCCCCCATGTACAGTGAACCTGTTGGACTCCAGGAGAAATGGAGGCCATTGAAGTCCCTTGGGAAGGCCAAGGGGTGCCCCTTGGGCAGTGCCAGCCTGGCACGTTGGCAATGCTCGCTGGACTTGGCACTGTCCACCAGGTAGTACCAGGGCAACCAAATCGAGGAGAAGCCTGCTGTGCACTCTGCAGCTGTGATTGGTCAGGTAAGGAGAGGGACCCGCAATCAGTCTAGGCAGCAGCAGTGTCTATAAGGTATTTTAAGAGAGTTCTGGATATTTACATGGATCTTAGTAAGATGGAGGGTTATAGGTAGGTAGGGACATGTTCAGCGCAACTTGTGGTAGTTTTTCTATATTTATATATTTTTGGGTGATGTGGGGTTAATGAATTAGCTGCGGGCCCTGTGATTGTGGGCCCCTGCAATTGTGGTGAGGGATGGGAGGGCTGGGTTCAGGATGGCTTCAGCAGTAGAAGCCTGACAGCTTTCTCTCTCTCTGTCAGGCCTCTGCTATTGGAACTGTGGATTACACAGAGCCACAGAATTCTGCACATGAGCAATAGCTTCCTCTGTTGTCTGATCAAACTGTGGCAAATTAAGCTCTGCCCATTGCCTCTCCTGAATAGAAATAGTTTGGCCCATTTTTTCATGCACTATGTGTATAAGATTCAGAGTAAAAATGCGCCCAGATTTGCAACTCTGCTATTTTCATTCTAGATGGACATTTAGAGTTTCTCTCATAAAATTCCACCATCTATTTGGTTTCAGAAAATGGCCAGGAATCATTGCCATCATATTTGCAATTAAGCACCTCCAGGAGAAATGCCAGAAGCAGAACGTGGGCCTCTGCACCATACTTGTTGCCTTTGGTATAGTCAGTCAAGAGGATCTTTGGAAGGTAATGGAGAAATTCATCACAAAGTCCCAACAGTTCCATGATATTATGTTCACATGTGTCCTGGATGATGGTGAGTCTTCTGATCAATTCCTAGACACTAACAGAGTTGAATAAGGCTGTGTGCTACTGCCAACCCCCTTCAGCATGGACTTGTTCTCCAGTGCATGTGACAACTTTAGTCTTGCAATCAGCATGAAGAAAACGAATATACCAGCCTGCTCAAGGTAAGCCTGACCTTGAGCCTAATATTTTAGTGCATGAGCAGAACCTGTTTGCAGTGGGTAAGTTCACTTATATCAGAAGCACACTCACTCCCTCTTGAGCTGTCTATGTTGACAATGAGACACATGCAACCTAAATAAGGAAGCAAGTGTAGCCTTCAATAGACTTTGAACGTCAGTTTGGGAAAAAGGAGAATTGCATCTGTTTACAGATCAATAGTCTTGCATATGTGAGATTTGGTCAGAGTCTGAGGTCCTATTTGCCATTTTGATTCTAAGTACTGGGCGGGCTTGAAACTGGAACAGCTTGATTTTATCATCAAGTTGTGCCGGAAAACTTGGTAAAGTTAGGCGTAAGACGACTAACGCAATCCATGCCTACCTCCACATTGGTTTCCCCTTTACCAAGGCCCAAAAATGGCCCTGATTGGGAATTAATGGGCTGCATGCCCAATCTTACCAGCACTTGCCCCTTTACCACTGCATTTGCCCATCCAGAATTGGCACAAAACAGACATGCTGTACAAAAGTCTGATTTGGGCACTCCAGTTAGAAAGGAGGTAAGTACCAAGCATCTGACAGCTCTCTGCTTGAGATCAGTGGGGTGGGGGAAGGGAGATTCCACTGCCACTTTAGTTGTGATCAGTGAGGGGGAATAGGGGTCTGCTGCCACTCTGCCTGATATCAGTAGGGGGGGAAGGAGGGAGAGGGGCCCACGATTGATCTGGGTGGCAGAGGGAATGGGGGGATAAGGGGGTCAGTAATGATGTGGGAGTGGGTAATACCTTTGGGGACCGAGGGGGGCATTATCTGCCCAAGAGCGATGTCGCAGGGGAGCTGCATTCTATCATTTTTTTGGTCAGTATATGCAGTTTCAAGTCCACCCAGCACTTAAAATCAAAATAATAAAATAGGGCCCAGAGTATTCCAGACTCTTAGAGGGATTCTGAGGCACCCCATATGCACTCTACCTTCAAAAATATCGGTAATTCCGAATTATGCCGCAGAAACCTGTGAACCGGACTTAATGCACCCGAAATGCTGCAGTTCCAATTGGCGGTCCTCCACCACCACCACCACCACCACAACCCCCCCCCCCCCCACCCCACCACACCCCAACCACCCCCCCCCCCCCCCACACCACCACCACCACCACCACCAACCCCCCCCCCCCCCCCCCCCCCCCCCCACCACCACCAACCGCCCCCCCCCCACCACCACCACCACCAACCTCCCCCCCCCCCCACCACCACCACCCACCCCCCCCCCACCACCACCACCACCACCACCACCCCCCCCCCCCCCCACCACCACCACCACCAACCCCCCCCCCCACCACCACCACACACCACACACCAACACCATCCCCCCCCCCCAACCCCCCCCCAACCACCACCACCACCACCACCACACCCCCCCCACAACCACCACCACCCACCAACCCCCCCCCCACCCACCACCACCACCACCAAACCCCCCCCCCCCCCCCCCCCCCCCCACCCCCCCCACCACCACCACCACCACCACCAATCTCAAGCAGAGAGCCTTCTGACACTTGGCACTTACTTCCTCACTAACTGGAGTGCCTGAATCTGACTTTTGTGGAGCATGCCTGTTTTGCATTGATTCTGGATGGGTGAATGCAATGGTAGAGGGGAAGTACCAGTAAGGTTAGGTGTGCAGCCCATTAAGTCAATGTAAATGTATGCAAACACATTTAAATGGGCACCATGCCCATTTTGGGCACAGGTCCGATCGGGACCATTTTCAGGCCCTGGTAAAGGGGGAACCAGCACGGAAGCGGGTACAGATCATGCTATCACCTCATGCCCAACATTATCAAGTTTTCGTGCCTGAAAACGGGCACAACTTAGTGGTAAAATTGGGCCCTGAGAGTCTTGCCAAGAATTTCAACTATTTTCATTGGAGTTGCCCTCAGGTGCTTCTGAAGATCAGATGACATGAAAAGCAGCTGATACTGAGGTGTTGAAACGAGTTGGTATGCCAAGCATCCATACCATACTGAGACAGTCACAACTGAGTTAAGCTGATCATTTGGCCACAATGCCTGCCAGTTCTTATCAGTGGAGAGCTGGTGTCTGGGATGCACTCTCATAGTGGGCAAAGGAAGCACTGTTAGAACAATCTGAAGGCTTCAATTAGGATTGGAGGTGGAAAGATTCTCTGGGCCCGCTAGCCCCGGTCACAAAAGAAATCTTTACTGCATTTATGTGTCTTATTACCAGCAGTTAATAAACACAACTGGGGGTGATTCAGCCTAAAAGACTCTAAGTGCTGAATTAGCATGAAAACTGGAGTAACTCGCGTCAATATTTTTTGTGTGCTTTTCAGAATGAATCGCTGACATTCTGGACACTGCAGCGTGCCCCAGCATGATTCTTTCTGAAAATTAGTGGCCAAGATCCATTTCTGGAATGGCCAGCAGTATAATGCTGAGCGGACCACTGCGCGTGCACCAACTTGTCAAAGTGGAGATCAGTGCATGCACAGTGACTACACACTGCTGGCCTCCCGATCACTGGCCCCCTGCTTTCTGAGACTATTAAAACAAAGTACATTAGTTTAAAATAGGGGCCACAGTGTGACTTATATCAAAGGTATTACAATGTGCTTCACTTCTATATTATATGAAAAATTGTTTATATAAGCACAGATATAATCATTTTTGAACAAGTATTATAGATTTACACTGTATTTTGTGTTTTCTTGTGAGCAACGAGCAATTTACCCATTGACATAATGGGAAGTAAGTTTAATTAGACAGACTGCATTCTTTTATAGAACAATAAAGCATAGAGTATATACCTTATTATCAGGGGCAGGTCAGGCAGTTAAAAACCAATGTTTTTTTGAAATGAATAGAAGGATTCAGGTTCTATCTGCAATGAATAGATATATCCATCCTTCACTTATAAGAGAACAGATAAGAAAGATGACTCACTTTTCATCCCCAGGGATGCAGGTGTTAAGATCAACCCTTGAATTTGCCAGATTTGCATAGATAAGGTTACTAGGCAGCGAGGGTGGGGCGGGGGGGGGGAAAGAATCTTTGGGTTTGGTTGACCAATTAATTCTTAATTCTGCTGGAAGATAGAATGCTACTGGCCAAAGAAAATAAAGTGCATTAATGTAACTGGACTATCCAGCTTGGATGACAGGTTGGATGGGAGGATCGAAGCTTCAGAAATGTATATCTGTTGTGCTGATGTGATATATCAGCGAGAAATGGAATCCTCTAACCACCTCTCTCCCAATACGCGTTGGTCAAATAAAGAACATTTTTATCTGCATACTGTTTTTCACACATTTTTGTATTAGCTGAGATCAACTGAACACAAACCTGTCCCCCCCGACTCCGAGTTGGGACACCCCAGGAAAATTCTTCCGACGTGCCAATGGCTGTCAGTCAGAACAGGAGACCTTCCTGGTCAGCCATGTTTGAGGTGGTTCCCTTTAAGCTGTAAAGACTAGCAACTTGTTCCAGAAATTTCTAATGATATAAACAGATGAAAGTCTGCCTGCTACACCAGTGGATTCAGGAAGAGAATTGCAACAAATGCTGGCCTTACAACCAACACACACAGCCTCTGAACAAATGAAAAAAAACTGACTTGGAACATTTGCCATTCTTAATTTCTCCAAGAGATGGTGCTGTTACCTCTTAAAAACAGCATCCTTGATTTTAAATCCAGGAGGTACTCATGCTTATGAGAGCGAAGGCAGCTAGCAAAAGGGCCCGACCTTATTTGAAGCTCAGGATATTTTAGCTCCTAAGTTTCATATTGGCATAGGCCCGTTCAGTCCCCCACCTGAAAAATACAAGACTTCCTGGCCCCTTAAGGAAAGTCATAAGAACACTCAGCATTTGGGACTCCCCCTGACTTTGAATAATTCATCCCACAATATGAGCCTGGCAAGTAAACAATAGTAGTTTTCCTGCATAGGCCTCTGGTTAAAATAGTAGTCAGGGTCTGATAGTGTTATCGGAGCTGAATCTGCATGTTTAAAGAAGATTCTGCCAATATCTTTCAAAGATCGATTTGAAATTGGTAACCTTGAACAGGGAGCAGGACCTTGCTGGGTGTAAGTCCCAGAAGCAATTCACACTGTTAAAATCACCACTAAAATTTCAGAAACTCCTTTTATTCTAACTTGCTCCAGTGGTAATGTTGCAATTAACCTTTTAATCTGTTACAATAAACAGAGTTGAAAGACAAAGGCCTAGAAATTCTCTCTGATGAGTTCACAGGATTGGTTCCAGAGCCAGGATTTGACAAAATGCCAGAGTTTCATGGGTCAACTCCTTGACATATCACAAGAGGATCCATGAGTGCAAAACAGCATGTTAAATGGGAATGACATGATGAGGATGCTTGAGAATTAAAGGTCAGATCTTTAAAATCCCTGCGCAGTTGTGGGCAACTGCAGCAGCAAATATGCATCCAGCAAAATCTTACAAAAAGCAGTGAAATAAATGATCAGGTGATCTATTTTACTCAAAGAACTACCCTGTTTTTCCTCAAATAGTCTCACAGGATGTAGAAAGCATCCTTTCCAGATGTATCACAGCTTGGTTTTGCTCCAACCAAGACCACAAGAGACTACAAAGGGTTGTGAATGCAGCCCATCACGCAAACCAGCCTCCCATCCATTGATTATGTCTACACTTTGTTGTTTTGGAAATGCAGCCAGCACAATCAAGGACCTCAAGCACCCTGGACATACTCTCTTCCATCGGGAAAAAGATACAAAAATCTGAGATCATGTACCAACCGACTCAAGACCAGCTTCTTCCCTTCTGCCATCAAACTTTTAAATGGACCTACATTATATTATGCTGATCTTTTTTGACACCCTAATTCTGACTTTCCTTTCCTTCTCCTTTATGTACTGTATGAACGGTACGTTTTGTTTGTATAGCATGCAAGAAATAACACTTTTCACTGTATCCCAATACATGTGAGAATAATAAATCAAATCAAATCAGGATGGCTAATGCCGATATTCAAATATTCAATTTGTCCACAACAGCCAATTGGCTATCTGATTTCTGTATTGAAACTTGAAAGGAGATTTGCTACAGCTAGTTGTGTTACATTAATGCTTCAAAACAAAGCTGAAAGTCCAAATGGAATTCCCATCACAAAGGATCAAAAAAATGTTGGTTAAATTCTATGACTGCTGATTCATGTTTTATTTACACTGTTGAAACTATTTAGAGATAGTGATAATTACTGCACCATTACTTAAACCCATCATTAGACTCCAGAATGGAGAATATCTGAACTCCTCTTTTCTAACAGTTCAGAGAGGGCTAAGTTGCTGCACAGCACTGTTACATCTCAACACAACCTGCAGCTGAAATTCTTATAAGCAGAGGTATCGTGCAAGTTTGCACTGGACAGATTATGCGCCTGAGCCACAACAAACAAAACAAGATTAGAAAATGCTGGACTGCGAATCTTAGCAAGATCGAAAATGTTTATCAATCAAGAGTGCAATAAATGTGAGATTGTCTGAAAATCCCATTTTGTTGGCTGGAATAAATAGATCCTAATCTTTTCAAGTGACTATAGCAAGTATTCATTGATATAATAATAGAACCCTTGCAGTGCAAACGGCCATTCAGCCCATCAAGTCTGCACGGACCATAATTTCACCCAGGCCCTATTCCGATCAGCCCACATATTTATCCTGCTAGTCTACAGAAATTGTACTGGCAAAGTGGGAAATGATATCAGGCCTGGAGAATTCAGTTCTGGGCCCAATAATCACATGCAAATAACATTAATAATAAATTTAAAGTACTTATTTGGTCTTCCATCTAATTTCCAGAGGTGGGAGACATGCATGTGACTTACCCATTACCCTGCTACTCTCACTAAGGGGGTGATACTGTCATTCCAACCCACTAATTTTTTGGCGGGTTCAGTCAGGAGATGCGTGCATGCGCCAATTTGGGGAATTTGCGTGTGTTCAAGAAGTGCAGAGAGTGTGGGAGATTCGAATCTGAAGCTGTACTGAAAAAACAATCGTGAATTACACCATTTTTCCTGACAATTTGGCATTTAGAATTTTTTTAGGACAATCACCCCATAAGGGTCAATTTAGCATGGCCAATCAACCTGCACATCTTTGGAGTGTGAGAGGACACCAAAGCCCCTGGAGGAAATCCATATACACAAGGAGAATGAGACACAAGGAGAATGTGCAAACTTCAGTTATCCAAGGCCAGAACTGAACCTAGTCCGTGGTGCTGTGAGGCAGAAGAGCTAACCACTATGCAGCCAAATGTCTGCAAATGAATTAGCTTCAGCTGGGGGTGCGCAATCTTTGTGCAAAATAAATGAATGAGGAATGAGGCAACCATAATTTAACTCGGGAGATTTGAAGGTACATATCCACTGTCTTTTGAAAATTCAAATGCAAGATAGACAGCTCATGGTAAATAGTGCACATCTGCAAATCTTCCAAAACCCACACTGCACATTTGTTTTCTAAAACGCTGGTTTTGATTTTAGCAAAACATGTATAGCATGTATAATGCGGAGGCTAATTTTTATAGGAAATCTATATAACCACTTGAAACATGGAGAATAAAGTTTCATGGGTGTTGTTTGATGCAAAGCATGTAATCATTCATAATGGGGTAGATTTCCTGCACTCACCACACAGCCGGAAGAAGTTGTGGCCTTTGCAGCCATCTGTTCTCAGACAGTTGACCACAATGTGAGCTCCCTGCATAGAATCTGCTGCAAGATGCCTTCTCAGTAGGGACAGACTATGAAGTTTCATGAGCTACAAATACATAATAGGACAACAACAGTTAACTAAAGAAAATTTCACCGTTTAATTGGCGGTGGTTAATGCAATGGGCATAAAATTGATGTCTGCAAAGTTAGTAGAGATGGGGAGAAGCTAAAAGTTGACACAAGCCTCTGTGCTGTAAGAAGGTTATTTAAGCAGGAAAAAAAGAGGCTCGGTTGTAGAGCTAGGAAGGATCTGAAACTCTTTTTTGCCCTGTTCAACAAATAGTGAAAGGAAAGCAGTGTTGCTTCTCATGCATATGAGAAGGATTGCTCTGTTTGCCACCCAGGTACAGGATACCTGACAATAGGTTGTAGTTTAGGTAAATGATATATATGCGACTCGTAAAATTTGGGAATAGATGCGAAACAAAATAGCAATAGCACATTACATATGCCATAAAATGTTATTGCCACCTGGCTATTACTGTAGACTTATACTTTGCTCTGAAGATAAGTTTAAAATATTTGGTTGCTTACCATGGATGTGTATATCCTGCAATTTGCAGACAAAGCCTAAGCACAATATTATTAAGCATTTATTTTCAAACAGACAAAAACATGCAAATGTTTAATTTTATTAAATAAAACAAACTAATATTAGTTATACTATATAAAAAAACAAATTTCAACTTACTTGCACTGGAAGAATGCAACTGATCTTCATAAGGTGATCCACAGAGGTATAACTTACAAAATCAATGTGCTCAGCACAAATATTATGGATTTATAGTATTGTGATAGCCAAACATACTCTGAATCATTTTGGGAAATGTCCTAAAGTAGAATTTGATGAGCAGAATTAAACACAAGTGTACTCTGTACAGTGATTGACCCCATTTATGTCAATTAATTAATTCTTTACTTTCTAACAATTCTTTCACTAACTGGTTAAAATAATTGCATGGCAACATGTCCCTAAGACATGAAATAATGTATAAATAATGTAAATCAGCCTTTATGTGATTTCTGTTTGTTTAAAAATGAAGTTTGCTGAACCAAAAGATGACTGCCACAAGTCACCTGATGTCTGGCATTATAAGGTAGCCACTAAGGCATTATATGGATTGCATTGGAGACATGTGCCCAAACATATTGCTCATGGAATTTCACACCTGTGACTTCAAAGTCCATTTCAAAAGTGAAATTAGGAAGGAAGTGTACATCATTTCCATTTTTATAAGCTTACCCCTCTAGTGGAGTCCAAGATTTTACCAGGACACTAGCTACTGAAAGCAGAGTCTTCAATATGGTTGATGACCCTTTGAGACTCATAAATGGGACATTATAAGCCACCTAAAAAACCAGATGAAAATCCCAGATGGATACACCTCTATAGAATCATAGAATCCATACAACGCAAAAGGAAGCCACCTAGCTGCACCAACTAGATGTTTGAGTCTGCACCAACTTTCCAAAAGGGCAATGATTATAAAATCATTATGGAGAAAGGACAACTTGTGACCATTTTGAAATCTCTATACATAGTTGTGAGTTCAGAAGCAGTTGAGTCACCTCCAAAAATCAGGATACCAGCTGACCAAGCAACTTTAAAGCCCATTTATCTGAAAGCAAATGGCATTACCTCCCAAATAAGCCAAAATCTCTGACTATTAACCCCATCTCATTGTGTCATCATCATTTTGAAGGAACTATGCACTTCTTCCTTCAGCTAAGAGCCCATCTGAGCTGGAACTTCTCTGAGAAGGAATTCACTCTAAATGTAGACTTTATCATGGAAATCATGTCAACTGTTTCTGTGATTCTTTTCACTGTTAAGCTATTCATTGTTGTAAAGCTACTGTCTCCTGTCTCCTTCCTGTATAATTGTGTGTGCGTGAGAGAGAAAGAATCTGAGGTCACTGCTCCTCCAGGTTTGAAACGTGTGAATAAACTAAGCTTCCAATTTAATCCTTAAAGAGTTTGCTGTAAGTCACTTTCAAAATTGATTGCAGAAACAAAATTATTGGAATAAGCACCATAGCCTATATTTTTTTAAAAAATCCCTGCTTGTGGACAGACAGTGAGAGAATAAAGGAGTTAAGTTTTGACTCTCTCCTATCAGTAATAATTGACAAAGCTGGAATTTTCCATTTCAGTTTGTAAGTCCTTAGCTAAATAAACTGAATAGTTGTTCATTCAGAATAAAGCTAATAAATGAGGAAATGTATAAAACACTGAATTAAGATGGGATGAAAGCCCCCAGCATCCTGTTCCCCCGCTCCTATACTCCCACCCTTACTGCTGGGGCCCGCATATTTTGAATCAAGCCAAATGCAGTGTTAGATACAGCCTTGTGCGCCTTTGTTCAGCTATTTCCTGTTCACATACCTCCTGTAGCTGCTAAAACATACCACATGACTGTGCCAAAACCATATGAACAAAATATGCATTTCCATCAATATGTAAAATTGTGCAAAACATTTTACAATAGACATCACCAGATAAGTGAAACAAAATTTGCATTTCATAGTTTGAAACATTAATGAAATGACCTGAGCATTACTCATTGTTAATGATATTATAACAAGCATTAATCTCTCATCAAAGTGACTTGCACAGTGTAGGACTAATGGTTCAACAATTAAACTATTGGCAAGATTTTATAGGATATCTGTGTTATAAGGTTGAAAGTGGTCTCATGAAGAGGGCTAGAGAGTTATAAGGTTGAACAATAAATGCTTATTAATAACATATAACTATGTACATACATATGGGATGAAGTTCTAACCCATTTCATACTGACTTTTGCCAAACTCATTATTACATTCTACTAGTTCCATGTGAATCTGTCTATATCATGATTCAGACAATGCTGTTTCCTCAGTCTCATATTAAAGCTCAAACACTCTAATATTGCAACATAATTGCAACATGGCATAGACACCATGGACCTGGGTTTGAATCCTGACTTGGATCATTGTCTATGTGGAGTTCGCACATTCTCCACATTACTATGTGAGTTTCCTTCAGTGCTCCAGTTTCTTCCCACAGTCTAAAAGGCATGCTGGTTAGATGCAATGGCCATGCTAAATTCTCCCTCAGTGTACCCGAACAGTACCAGAGCATGTTATTGCAATGTTAATTGCAATGTTAATAAAAGCATGTTTGGGACACTAACAAACTTAAAAAATATCAAGCAACCCATCTTCTCTATATTGGTGTTTATGTTTCACTCTAGCTTCCTCCAATCTTTTCTCATTTAAATTCAATCTTTTCTCATCTAAACCCAGGATTCATTATAACCTATTTCCTGCTCCCTCAAATGCTTATCTAGTTTCCCTTTAAATGCATCTACATCATGAGCCTCAACCATTCCCTCAGGTGGTGAACCCCATATTCTGACCATTTTTCAGATAGAGAAGTTTTTTCTGAATTCCATGTTGGGTTTCTTATATTGATGGCCTACAGTTATGCTCTTTCACACAAGAGGAAACAGTCTTTCTGTGTTCACTCCATTAATGCCTTTCATAGTTTTAAAATGTTAAAGGCTTCTATTAGGTCAGTCTTCTTTTTTCAAGAGAGGAAACCCAGCCTATCAAGCTTTTTCTGACATACACACCTGTGCCTTTCTGATTTGATTCTTGTAGATTTTCTCTGCATCTTCTCCATTGCCTCTATATGTTTTTCATAATATAGCAACCATAATTGTATGCAGTACTGTCAGTGTATTCGAACCAAGATTCAGTACAGATTTATCATAGTGTCTCTTCTTTTCAATTCTATTCCTCTTGAAATGAAACTTAGTGCTTAGTTTGTGTTTTTAATGGTCTTGCTAACCTGCGCTGCATCTTTCAACAAAAAGAAAATGCATCTTTTAATGATTTATATATTTGTACTGAGATTCCTTTATTCCTCAACCATATCTAGCTTTTCAGTTCTGACATCCTTACACCTACAAAAAGTGATAGATATGCAGCAAACAAACTTTCTTCAGGTGAAATGTCTTCATATGGTGCATCTATGTTGATGTATGAAGAAACCAATCTTTGAGAGGCATAAGTGTTGCCCACAAAACTACCAAAGTTCATTATGGGTATTGTTTTCAGCAGTGACATTAATTGCCAAGCTACCATAGCCACTGATCAACGTGATGGTGCACCCCCAACCCACATAAGGTCTCACGATTTCTCACTATCTTCTGTTTGTGTCTCCCAATCAGGATAATTTGATTTGATTTATTATTGTCACATACATTAACATACAGTGACAAGTATTGTTTCTTGCATGTTATACAGACAAACATACCGTGCATAGAGAAAGAAACAAGAGCTAGGGTATAGATAAAGATCAGCTTAATGAAAGGTGAGTCCATCCAAAATCAATACAGGAAAGGAGCTATCATCTCTGATCAACAATACAAAACATGCATGGAATATCAAGCTGACTTTTTGGACCAAACTGATGGCTTATAAGGCCAGGTATCTCAGCGCCTCAGTGACTGTGAAACATAGATGACCTACAACTACCTAGAAAAGATGCTCAACAATTTTCATCTTGGCTATTTGCAGCACCTTATGGATCAATCCTGGCCAGATAAAATCACAAATATGGCACTTTTTTCAAAGGTAGCGTCCCAAATTTGTTAATATTCATCACATAGCGGTGGTTCAGTTGGCTCAGACACATTCACAGAGTGGAAGTTGGCTGCATACCCAAGGATTTTCTGTATAATGAGATAGCCAGAGCCATCTAGGCTTTTCCCTTTCAAGTAATAAGTGACCTCATAATTCTTTCCACTAAAGTGTGCTTCCTCAAATTTATCTGTGCTGAACTTCATTTGTTAATTATTTGCCTATTCTAATCTATTATTGTCATCTTGTAATTTGTTCCAATTCTCCTCAATAAGTCCTTGCCCCAATTTGGTATACTCCACAAATTTGGAAATTATGGTGGAATTTTACTGGCCCATCGCAATAGGGATAGGGTTGCATAGCTATTCAAAAGTCCATTGACTTTGATGCAACCAGAAGATCCTGCCAGCCGGAGGGGCTGTAAATTTCCACTGTGTATTTTTGATTCAAGTCCTAATTGTTAATGTAAGTTGTGAGAATAATGCCCCAGCAGTTTTCCCTGTGGAACATCACTTCCCACCTTCTGCAACTCTGAATAACTACCTTTAACTCCCACTCTCTGTTGTCTATCTTGAAGTTATCTAGCATTGTACCCTTATTCCACATTCTCTGACCTTAGTTATTTGTTTCTTCTAAAGTTCTACATCTGAATGCAAGTCTTTGTTGATTATTCACTGAACTATGAAAAGGCTGTGATGTTTTTTACAATGGTGAGATGAAAAGGCAGACTCCAAGTTTATTCCTCAACCATATCTAGCTTTTCAGTTCTGACATCCTTACACCTACAAAAAGTGATAGATATGCAGCAAACAAACTTTCTTCAGGTGAAATGTCTTCATATGGTGCATCTATGTTGATGTATGAAGAAACCAATCTTTGAGAGGCATAAGTGTTAGGAACCCAATGTTAGTGCAAATCTGATCCATTCACTGGCCATCTAACTAACTGGCCCTCAATTAGAATATATGATACATCTTAATTATCAAAAGCCATTTGAAAATGCAAATAAATCACATCTATTACATTATCATTATCTATTTACCTTCTCAGAAAATTAATCAAGAAAGGTTTTCCCTTTTGAAATCCATGTTTATTATTATATTCCTAATTTCTAAATATTCTTCTATTCTCCCCTTTAGTAAGGATGCTATTATTTCCAATCACAAATGTTAATCTGACTGGTCTGTAATTAGTCATCCACCAAGTAATGTGGTTTTGCAGTATTGACTAGCTGATTTTGCTATAAAAGACTTGATCTGGTTGGACCGAGAACTGTCTCTCTTCCTGCCAAATTCTCAGCCTTCTACACAAGTACTGAATCACATGTTAGAGTAGAAGTACATGTTCTTTGTTAACTAGGTCACGATCTTGACAACTTAAGTGCTAAAAAAAAGTCAGTCAAATCAATTAAATCTTCTGAGATGGAGCCTACTGCCTTGCTTTACTAATGGTCATGATTACATTAAGTACTGATTGATGCAAAGTATCTGACTGAATCTGGTCGTCAGGCAGGATTTGAATGTTACTCTGTTCTAATAATCTTATTAATATGTCACACAAAGATCTTCCTCCAATTCAGAACCTACTTGTTTCATTTTTTCAGCTGCAATTAATTTTAGCTAAGGTCAGAGGTAGCTCTGAAACTTAATGGGGACTGTTGTTTCTCCAGCTAATCTCCGGAACTGTTCACGCTTTCACTGGGGTTCTTTAACCCCATTAAAATTATCAGGAACAAATTTTCACCACAACTATACAGGCAATAATATTAGCAGACACAGATATGCTTTGTTAACATTACATCCATAACAGAGAGAAAATAGCTCCTACATGTGTTAAATTAGGCCACACCGTTTGTGTCAAGATAGCTAGTCTCCTCTTCTACTCAGTTTTTGCTACATACTAAAAAAATAGTTGTGGGAACTAGAGCCATCAGGAGGGGTTTTAACTTGTTTTCCCAAATACAAAACTAGACAGAACAGGAATTAAGATCAAGCAGCACTACTTCCCACTATCACTCTGTGGTGATTTTATCTGCTGAACTGCTGGACAACCTGAGAAAATCAGGGTGGCACAATGATTAGAAATGCTGCCTCACAGTTGCAGAGACCCACATTCGATTCCCAGCTTGGGTCACTGTCTCTGCGGAGTTTGTACGTTCTCCCCGTGTCTATGTGAGTTTCCTCCGGGTGCTCCAGTTTCCTCTCACAGTCCAAAAGACATGCTGATTAGGTGCATTGGCCGTGCTAAATTCTCCCTCAATGTACCTGAACAGGCACTGGAATGTGGCAACTAGAGCATTTTCACAGTAATTTCATTGCAGTTTTAATGTAACCCTACTTGTGACACTAATAAATAATTTTTTTAAACCTCAAAAGTACTATGCTTACTTCTGTGAAGTCAATTAGAGTAGGAATGCTTCACCAGTGCCCATAAGAAAAGTCTGATTTTCTTCCACCCCAGACTTTGCCAGAGCTGACAACCCATTGATTATCCTAAGGCAAAATTTAACAGTACCAGTGTCTCCTGCCCACTCAGTAGGATTAATGGTGGGAATAGGGAGGTGCAACAATGTGGCAGGAGCTGTGAAGTTGCTTTCTAGATCTTGAAATGGGTGCATTGGCATATAGTGCTACGGTATGAATGGCCATGCTGGTGTGTGGTCAGGGAGGGGATATAGAGGCACAGGTGTGGGTGTATGCACAGGAGTGAATAGGATTATGGGGATGTATGCACAGGTGTGATTGGGCATAGTGGGTGTGTACATCTGTGAATAGGCATGAGAGTGCCTATTTAGTGCCCTCACCAACTCCCAACTCGCATGCAGCATCTAGGGAAAAGTGTTCAGAGGAGGAACATGTAGAGTCAATGGAGGAATCCTGGAGAGACGTACTCAGGGGACAGGATGACAGGATGGGGAGAATAGAAGAATATTTAGAAATTAGGAATATAATAATAAACATGGATTTCAGATACGACAGGATGGTAGAAGTTAAAAAAAGCAGTGGGAACTGGTAAGGTGGGACGCTGAGGGTCCAGCAATATCTGGCGAAGGGACGTTGTGGATTGTTAGAAGGGAATGTGAAAACTGATATGGATTCTGGCTTTGGCAGGATGAGGGAGGTCATGTCAATGTCACATGGGTGACATTGGGAGTTGGATATTGTTGGGGAGGGCAGAGAATTGGTGCCGCCATGCCTAATCACAGCTGCACACCACCCATGCCCATTCACATCTTCGGAAAGTCTGACATTCACCTGCTGGACTGCAGGGTGATGGGACGGAGTTAAAGAGGCAAGGTGTGGAGGTTAATTGTCACACCTGAGTCAATGACTGTTTTGAGGGAGGGTATGGGTGATGGGCAGACTGGAAAAAGTATTGATGTGACATTATGTGTAATCACACAATGGCTGCTTGCAATTATGCAGAGCCTTGCGGTGGATATCTCAGGATGCTGCTTGGGAAGAACATTGTTGGGGACAGTGGTGATGCAGGCCATCTCAGCTGGACAACTGTAGGGAAATCCAACATATAGTACCTATAATGCTGAGCACTGAGACAGATGAGAACTTGAAAAAGTGAGGGAGATTCGTTGCATTTGGCTCATAAGGACTCTACCAAATACTTTTGTCTCCCTGAACATGCCTGATTTCAGGGAACATAGATCCGGCTGCCATGTCCCTTCAGAAAATGTTGGCAGTGGGGGTGTCAGGTGAAGGAGGGTAGGGGGCACATATGCAGGGTTAAGGATTACGTAGCAAATAAATTACATCAGACTTCAGTAAAGTGCAAATGGACAACATTTACAAAAGTATCACAAGATTGACAATTACAGCGCACCTGTGCAACCACATGTGAAATCAAAACCTCCTCGTCTTTCATTCCCTATCACTTCCTCTAGATGCCACCCCTGAAACCAGGGTAGAGGTAATAAAATATAAATTGAAAACCATTTTGATAGCTTACTAAGTTTCTCCTTGGAATTTGGTAATTACCAATTGCCATATCATAACACTGTTCCTCATCCTCTTCTTGCCCATTATCTCTGCACACAGTGGCTGGCTAATCTCCAAACTGGGTTTTGTTAAATTAATCTGTTTGCTCTTCTTCTTTGTTGGTGAGCCAACCCCATTGCCATGGAAGCTTCGGTGCATTTGCACCTGTATAAAGTTCAACAGCAATCTTCTGCTGGCTAACTGTGTGCTGCACAATGTCCTGTTCCTTCTTTGATGCTTTAATGTTTTGGGATGTCTCACAGATAAGATCATTCATGATCATTGTTTGTGATATGTTGATGTAAAGGTAAATCATGCAATCAAGTTTATTATAATATGGTCTATTTCCACTCATGTATGCATGTCTAAGGAAAGGAATTGAGAAAACAATTGTGCATTATTTTAAAACGGTTTCTGGCCAGCTTTCCAATCTACATTGCTTGGTGGGGTGAATTTAACAGCCTCTGTCAAAAGGCCTTAATTTGCTGTGGCTTTCTGCATGTTCTGACACTGGAAAATATGGAACACAATTTACCATTTATTTTCAGGATTTTCCCAAACGCTTCCATGCTCCTTCCATTTGACGTAACAGTTCCCACCCCTCCTCCTTTTCTTGATGCTTTTCATTGGTCACAGCAGACAGCAGCTTAGTACTGATCAGAGTTCCATAAACCAGAAGACCAGAATAACTTTTGGCCGATGCGTCCAACTCCGCCAAGGGAAATTAGAGTATTTGGCGGCCATAGATTCACTGATGACAAGGTGAGAAGTCATGCTCTGGCTAAAATGGATATCGGACACACCTGCTGAGAACCTGCTATGGGGATGGTCAATAACAAAAAGAACTGGAGGTGATTGACCCCTCCCCGCAACACCCACAAACACTGCTCTCCATGCTAGCTTGGAAATCATCAACAGTCAATTAACCAGCTTGCAAAATTCAAAACGTCTACTGTTAGATGTGATTCTGCTGTCGGATAGCACCTGCTGAACAATCCTGAGAATACAAATAGCTATACCATTAAGATAACCTTATCTTAAACTGCTCTGATGAAAGGTCATCCATACTCAAAATATTGGCTCTATTCTTTCTCCACTATTCTCTCTCCGGGCCTTTGCTCTGGAAATAGAAACATGAAGGAAAATGTATAATTACTTTCAAATGTTTGGGGAATTTGTAATTAATTTTAAAAATATTGAAAATAAATTTTCAACACTGTATCAGTTGTAAAGGAATCAATTATAGTTTTGGATAATAAGGAATAATAGTTCAGTATCCTAGTGATTTTTGATCTGGAAGAAGCACCAACATGAAGGAAGCTAAAATACAAAGAATGGCTGTGTAGCAGATGGACAAACTGAAGAAAAGGAAGAGCTGGAGAGAAGGGGAACTTTATTGCTGAAAATGTTAGCCATACAGGCAGAGGGGACCTCCTAAATTGAAACTTCACGAGTTACTTGGCAGTTTGTGGTTCGTACCAATGGTGATTTACCCTTTAATTTTTGTCGATTTTTATTCATGTCAAAATAAAAATCACAAAAAGTGAAATCTTATTCAGTAAACTTCTTAATTTGGGAGTTATTTGATAAATTTTCTTCTTTTGGTTTACAGATCCCCACAAGGATCGTAACAAATATCAACAGTTTACATACCTTCATGCAGATTGTAACTCCTGATAAGTTCAATGCTTAGCTAGAGACTAAGAGTAGGCTTGATGGACATCTTCAAAACAACACTGTGGTTTAGCAGAGTTTAATTGGAGAAACTCTTTCCATGTCTTCATCAGTCCAGAACAAGGGAGCAGAAATATAAGACGGTCATTAATAGATCAAACAAGGGAAATTTAGTTACACAGCGAGTGATGACATTATGGCACTTGTTACGTAGATACTTAGATTTTGCTAATCTTATTTTGAATTGGGCTTTTAAATAAGTCCTATGTCCATTAGTCTGTTGAAAGTGCAAAGTGATTTTTACAAAAATGGTGTTACACATGGTTTGCTCCTAATGGTAAATGCCTTCCAGAATCTCCTTCTCAAAACTATGTGAACAGCCAGGGGGTCTAGGTATTGGGTCACCTGCCACATGTTTACTAGCAACAGCTGCTGGAACTTTTCTACCAATTCCTCCAAGCCTACTACAATGTGAATACTGCTATCAGACTGTTTGACATGTATGATTTAATTTTTTTCTCTTCAGTTAAACAGAAAATACCAAAGCAATCAGCTTTTGGACATTGTTAAAGAAGCTACACCTGTTGTCATCCTAGTTTTTCATTCAGACTAAACTAAACTGCACAAAACCTTGGATTTCTGATCAACTTTCCAACTGGATCTTCACAAAGAGTGTTTTCCATTGTTATAGCATTACCTACTTCTGTCTGTGTATCATCCTCACTACTACATAAATCCTTGTCCATACTTCCAGCAACTTGAAACTTGTAATACAATCTATGTCAGCCTTCCACTCAGAGAAAACTGTTGTTCTTCTCAAAACCCCATTCACAAATCACCTCATTGTTCTGCATTTACTCCCAAGAGCTTAAACTTGAAATTCTGGCCCTTGTATGTCAATCCATCCATGGCATAGCCTTACTTGTGCAGCCCTACATCCCCTTCAGGTTATGAAGTCTAGTCTCCCATTCATCTTCTGCGCCATGCAATGCAGCACTTAGGTAGCACAGCCTTCAGATATCCCAGACATACTCCATGCAAACTCTTCTCCACTTGCTTAATGCCTTTGCCTTCTTTCATAGAAACAGAGAAAACCCTGTCAGCCTGCTCCATCTTTCATTTTGATCAAAAACAGTCATCACAATTAGATATCCTGGTTCCACCCCGCCCCCATATCCCTTGAATTCCAAGAGCTATACCTAATTTCTTCTTGAAATCACACAGTGTTCTGTCCTCAATTACTTTCTGCGGTAGTGAATACCACATACTCACCACTTCTTGGATGAATAAATTTTTTATCACCTCAGTCCTAAAAGGTTATCCTGAAAATATAGTCCATAGTCTGGACTCTCCTATCATCAGGAACATTTTTTCTGAATGTACATTGTCTAATTTTATACGTTGCCATGAGATACCTTCTCACTCTTCCAAACTTCAATGAATATAATCCTAACCAACTGAATCTCTCCTCATATGACGTACCTATCATTCGAGGAATCAACTTGGTGAACCTTTGCTGTATTTCATCTAGAGCAAGAACATCCTTCCTCAGGTAAGGACACCAAATTTGCACACAATACTCCAGATGTGGCCTCACCAACATCCTGTATATTTGTGTGTATACTTTCAGTGACTGAAGCACAAGGACACTAAGGTCTTGCTGATGCCCTCACATTTATCCACATTGTATTGCATCTGCCAGTATCCTTCACAGAACCAATCTCTTTAAAGAACTTATGTTGATGTTCCCTGAATCTTTCACAGAAGCTCAGTGACTGTGTTCCATCTTGTTATGGATACAGATATTATCATTGTTGTTGTGTTTCTCCTTAAAATAGTGATTCTTTAAAAATCACTAGCCCCTAACAAATATTTTCAACAATGAGCCCATCTACTAGACTTAAAGCAACTAGTTTAAAATCATAAGGTGATTCACTCCAGATATGATTCAGTTTACCCCCTAGAAAGCTTTTATCAAAATAAACTTTATTTAGAGCACAGTTAGAAAATAACAAATATAATTAGCATAACATTTACCAATCAAAATACTTAAACGTGACAAAGTATAATTCTTAAAAGCTATCCATCTCTATTGTTCCAATTCAGTATCATCCCCCATAGACAAACCCTTCTTCAGAATTAGTTAGCACAAAAAACAAGAATGCTCCTGAGTGCCAGATCTGCAGCCTTGTTAATGCTTCTGGACAGAGACGCAGACAGCAGTTTCTAGAGAAGGATGTACCCTCAAAACAGCAAAACTGAGAAAAAAAAACTAATCTTTAGCAGACTGGTCCCAATCTCCAGACTTCAGAGAAAGAAAATAATACCTCTTTCTCTCTGCAGCTTCCAAAATAGCAACTATCAGAGAACAATCCACTGTCCTACAGCAGAATCTCTGAGGAAGAGACTTATCTCCTGGTAGATTCCGGTCTCCAAATTCAGAGAAAGAAAAAGAGAGGCATTTCTCTTCTCAAGTCAAAAGCAGCATCTAAGCTTGAATATTCCGTGTAAACCTAGCTTCACCCTGTCACATGACCATACCTGTCAATCATTTCATTCAAGCCCCACTCCGCAAAACCCCAGGAGAACAGCAAAATAGCATTAATTCAGGTTAAGACAAACATTCTAGCAATTAGAAACAATTATGCTGCTATAGTGAGAATATAGGATGCCAGTTGTTGACAGAATTGCACTGATAAAATGGACTGCTCAGAGCATCCTGCACAGAAACATGACTAAAAATATTTCTTCAAGGCACAGTATCATCACACTAACTCTGGGTAACTATTGTAAAGAATTAGACCGAACTAAGCATGGGTCTCTCCTCACAATGTAGAGATGCCAGTGTTGGACTGGAGTTGGCTGTGCAAGTTGGCGCTACAAAAATTTATTAAGGAGTCCAGCATTTAAACAAATCACCATTTTGGCCACAAAATAATCAGTAGGTATTTAGTTTATTACTGCACAATTTCCACAAAATGCAAGTTACCTTTTGCACTGTTTGTGCATCTGTAATCTGATGAATACTATTTCTGGCATCTGGAATCAAGCCTGATCTCTGAAATAATAAATCTTAATGAAGCTACTGACCCACTCCAGCTGTTCAATCACAGGATACTGATTTTTATCAGTCTGGTAAAAGTGGAAGAATAATTATTTGTTGGACTATTATAAATAACATCCTAATATAAAATTTCAAATGTACAAATCTCCACATGCAGCAGCAGTTTGAGTGGAAATTACTTTATTATTATTTTAAAAAAAGAAAGCATTCAAAGAAAGTACTAGCAGCTGAGACATTTAAGAAAGTAAATGCTTTGAATTGTAAGATGGCATACTGGGGCAAGTCAATGTTTGCTGCTAACATTATTAAACAACTGGTCCCATGTTGTGGGACAAAGTGAGATCATTTGGTAATGATGAGTCCCTTAGCTACAATTGGCTTGCCAGCATTGTATTGGCAGCACTAGTTTGTCTTCATGCAAGTCTAAACAATTCCTTTCTTAAGATTCTAGCAAGGGTTCTGGGTCAGAATATTAGTTACCAGTGATCAGTAAAGGGCAGCCAGCTGCCTATCCTATTAGGCCCCTGCTGAGGATGGTTAGTATTAATTTTTAGAGATGAAGAGCAACTGCAGTTGTAAAAAAGGGGCCGAGGCATTATGTTCTAGACAGCATCACCCAATAGATAAACAGTAGTCCACACCAAATTCTTTTCCTCTGTTTAAAGGAAAATTTGTGCCAATGTCTTATGACCTTTGTATCTCATTGGCTCTTCAAGGCAATAGTAATTCCATAAAAGCTGCCTCACTCCCTTTTTCACCAATGTTACTTCAGTGGAACATAGGAAGGTCCATTAGGAATCCTATAAATGGCATTCAAATTCTCTCACTGCAGCTGGGGGCAAGAATATCCAAGTGATCTTTGGCTGCAGAAGGGGAGCCCAATTTTATTGCAGAGCAAGATGAAAAAACACTTTGAAAGCTTCTTTGCAAGTCTCTTCAGGGGTTCACTCTAATGTGAGTTATCATCATCAGTCTCCACTGAGGTCATTCCAAACTGAATTTCTAGGATTTTAGCACTCAGTCCCCTCACTGCAAATGCTTTATGTAGCTGCCTGCAGAAAGGCAGGCATATATTAGGGAGCCTGGGACCTGCTGACATTTCAGGACTTAATATCTTCATCAACAGGAACAGTATCCTTCAGCAGCTCTAACAGCTTTACATCTTCACAAGATTCTGCCCTCAGAGTCAGATTTTAACTCACTCAAAACGTACCCACTTCCACAGAGATATAATCAAGCCCAAAACTATGATATTTCTCTGACACCCAGACCATTAAAAATGGGAATGTTACAGAAAGCAATAAGAAACTGGTGAGCAGTATTTTTAGTCAGGTTATACCACAACTAAGCTCTGTGTGGTTAAAGCCGTCACTTTGGCAAAGGCTCCCCTGATCATGAATGAGTTTATCCTGGCAGCAGTCCAAACTACCAAAAATAGGAAAGATGCAGTACAAATTCTGGGAAATGCCAAGTTAGCATATCTAAACCATGGGGACCAGAAGTAATGGGTAACTGACCCAGGTGCTCCCAAGCTAAGGAGAAGAATACTAGTTAGGGTTTCCATTTCTGATCTCAACATAATGACTCCAGTTTAAGCCATATGTATAATAGATGGATAGGATAAGATTGGGTGATATGTCTTCCCGCCACTGCCAAGTCTTCAGCCTGCCAAGAGTGTCAAGACAGACATTCAAGACATAATGGAAGTTATCCAGGATGTTGCAGAACAACTAATATTGTTGGAATCTTCCCCATTAAGGAAAGGAAAACCATCATTGTGACGAATTATTTCAACCATCAAATATACATAACCATATGTTCAAGAAAAAAGTGTTTAAATAAATAAAGTATCCATAATGAATTAACATAATTGTTTAGTTAATCATGTACCAGGAATAAGGTTCAAATATATTTAAATTCAACTGTCAATCACCTATTAAAATTATTTTCACTGCAACATTTAAAAGGAAGGTATTACAGAAATGAGGTTTTTTTGTGAGTTAACATAGGTTTAGAGTTGTTTCTTTTTAACCATTGACTTCCTATAATAATTTTCTTAATTATTAGGGATAGAATGAGAACATCTTAAACGTAAAATGAACCCAGTTCAAGTCAGAAATTATCTGAATAGTGAACTAGTCATTGTTCCTTCCAGTGACAGTGTGACACAGTGGCAAGGTACAGAGTTATAAAATAATGACCATATATGGCTAAGCTAGGGGTGTTATTTATGAAGGAAACATGCATTAAATGTTTCTCCCCTGAATGTTTAAATATATATTTTCATAAGTTTCAACAGATGGACTTCATCTGAATTTTATAGCATCAGTCTCTGTGGAAAATGTCAAGAGGTTTTTGTATTCCTATCTCCCATCCTGGCAGCACTCAAAATATTAAAGATTTCAGCACAAATAATTGAAAAGGTCCTCCTGTGAGAAATAAACTAGATGCTGAGGAATATCATCAACATAGGCCAAATAACCCTTTGCCCAACTGGTTCATATTGATATTTATGTTCCGTGTGAGCCTCAACCCCATCAGCATATCTTTCTATTCCTTTCTTCCCCCATGTGGCTTAGCTAGCTTCACTATAACACATCTATGCCATTAACTATTCCTTATTGTAGTGAGTTCTACAATCTAACCACACTCTGGCTAATGAAACTTCTCCCGGACTCCCTACTGGATTTATTTATGAATATTTTATATTCATGGCTGCTAGTTCTGGTCTCATCCATAAACGGAAATGATAAAATTGCATAGAATCATACAATCCTTACAGTGCAGAAGGAAGCCATTCGGCTCATCAAATTTGCAGCAACAACAATCCCATCGTGGACCGTAGCCCCAAATAGTTGCCCTAGTCTTCCAACACTAATGGTCAAGTTAGAATGACCAATCAATCCAACTCAGAGTATGAGAGGAAACTGGAGCACCCAGAGGAAACCCACACAGACACAGGAAAGCATGCAATTTCTGCATAGACAGTGACCTGATTGCCAGAATTGAACTCGGGTACCTGGCACTGTGAAACAGCAGTGCTAACTATTGTGCCGCCATTGCACCAAATATCATCTTCATGCCTATCCTATCAGACTCCTCCAAGTCTAGCAATTCAATTTTCAGCCTTGTCTTATCAAAGAAAATTGCAAAAGCTTGTTTATCCTTTGCAATACGTATCACCTCTCAATTTGGGTACTATCTTTGTACTTTTTTTGCATTTTCTCCAGTGTTTCTATATCTTTTGTATAATATGGGCAATGTTAGAACTGTCCACAAGTGTGGTTTAACCAAGGATATATATAAATTAAACTTAGCTGCTTCTCAATTCTATTGCTTTAGAAATGAATCCCAGTGCATTGTTGTTTTTTGTGGACTTATTAACCATGTCAATTTTATTGATTAGTGTCTCTGCAGTTCCTCTGCTTCTCATTTTCCAAGTAGTATGTGACCTCCCTGTTCTTTCTAACAAATTAGAAACATTTTGAAGTACATATACAGTATATTGTTTCTGTGCCAAGTATTCTGAATTAAACATCAGACTCCTTTGAGGTTTATTGTACTCTTCAGTTTGCACTACATTACATAGTCCCATAAGTATGAAAGCTAAATATAGCAGCATACTTAATCAGTCAGATAGAAGGCCTAAGCTATGAAGAAGGTCTGTCGAAGAAAATGCCACCTTGCAAGTAATTGTTTCATTTTAGTCTTTAAATGAATTATATCATTGTGTAATATTTGTTGCTATGGCATTAGCCTCTTGGTCAGATCGTTATTGTAAATGAGAATTGATTCATCTGGCCAAACAAAGGTTAAATAAAATAAATACATTTTATATTCGTCATGCAGTTACACCACAGAAGAAATGCATTCTGTCTGTTGTGTCATGCTGGCTCTCTGTGGGAGCAATTTAAGTAGTGCCACCCCTGCTCACCAGGTGCCTACATTTAGTTTCTTTCCAGGTAATAATCCAAATCCTATTTGAAAGCTTCAATTGACCCTGTCTCCACCACCACATTCAAGCAATGCAGTCCAGATCCTAACCACTCGCTGCTTGAGAAAGGTTTTTCCTCATGTCACCATTGCTTCTTTTGCCAATCACCTTAACTCAATGCCCCCTGCTTCTTGATCCTTCCACCAATGGGAAGTTTCTCCCTATCTACTCTGTCCTGACCCCTCATAATTTTGAATGCCTCAAAATCTCTGCTCAACCTTCCCTTCTCCAAAGAGAATATTCACAACTTCTCCAACCTTTTTACATACTGTTTTCACACTGTAAGTCTCTATGAACCTATGACTGTACAACTAAACTTCCTCAACCTTGGAACCATTTTATTGAATTTTTTCTGCATCCTCTCTAAAGCTTTCGCATCCTTCCTAAGTAATGGTGTTCAGCATTAGACAATACTCCACTTGATGCTGAATGATTGCTTTGTACAGATTTAACATCATTTATTTGCTTTTATATACAACTTTATTAATAAAGCCCAGGACACTACATGTTTTAAACACAATCTGAACCCGTCCTGCCACATTCAATAATTTATGCACATATAAAACCAGGTTCTTTTGCTCCTGCAAATCCTTTAGAATTCTAACCTTTATTTATATTGTTCCTCCATGTTCTTCCTGCCGAAATGCATCAGTTCACACTTCTCTGCCTGAAATTTCATGTGTTGCTTATCCGCCCATTCCACCAGCCTGTCTATGCCCTTTGAAGTTCTATACGCTCCTCCTCAAAGTCCAGGAGACTTCCAAGTTTTGTATCATCCACAAATTTTGAAATTGTGCCCTGGTCCTAACCTGTAGGTCATACATATCTCAGGAAAAGCAGGTGATCCATGTGTGGGAAGCCAACTATTTTACTTTTTATAATTTTTATAACATTTTTCACAATTTATTTGTACTAACATTTTCACATGGGATAAATCCTGTTGAAGTCTCAGGTTTTACTTGTGCTAGGACATGTTACAATGTTGCAGCACGCTGAGACCAGCACATACACTCACAGCTCAAGAGCAACCAACCTTGGCAGAGACTACTAACTCGTCTATATGCACGATCAGAAGTCAGAACCAATTAGTGCCACCTTATGCAAATATGTTTAATTAGCCAATGAATGTGAATGCGTATTCTCTGAAATAATGTGTAATAATGACTGTAAGAAAGAGAACATTAGGAGACTATAAAACATCATGCAAGGAAGAAGGAACTGCTAATGAACTCGTACGTTCTATGGACACAAGCTATCAGTGAATTCTTGAATCTAACAACTCGGAAATCCACTATAAATCTTCTTTCAGTTTGAAAAACGATCGTTCACTATGACACTTTGTTTCCTCATATTCAGCCAATTTTTTTCCTACCATCCCTTTTATGCCAAGAGCTCTAACTTCAACTTTAGCTTAATCATGAAAGTTCCTTCAATTTCTGATGAAGGGATCCTTGCTGCAACTAAGGACTGTCCTATGTGACTCATTATTGCAGAGATATGTCTAAAGGGGCTCAACAGTGCCCAACAAGTGCCAAGAGGTTACTTTATTATGGTAACTGATACTTGTTAGGTGAGCGGATTTTATTAAATTTTTCACACTTACCTGCTCAGATCTGGAAGTTTACAAAGATAATATAAAATTCAATTTGAATAAGCTATTTAAAATTGCTGACAATTGTAATAATGAGCATGTTGATGGATGAGAAACTGAAATCATTACTTCAAAATATTCCAAGAAAGCAGATCAAGACAGCCTAAGTGACAATAAATGAAGAGTCAATTTAGGAAAGGTATCAGGAAGAATTTCTTTACTCAAAAAATGGCAAGTGTTTGGCGTGAACTACCAAGTAACCAAGACAAAACATGAGTTTATTGAAAATGCAATTAGATATGAAGGGATGGCTCAAATAACGGATTGCCTTTGTTGGGACATATGCTATTTTCTCATCCATGGTTTATCTTGTTTTTATGTTGGGTTCCTCTATGCTGTAACAATTCTGTGAGAACAAAAGTTTGGATGAAAACCTGAGCCCCCACCACATTAGTTCTTGAATCAGGATAAACCTCAGTTATAATCTGCTGTACTTACGCACTCAGCCAGCAATTCTTAACTACAAACAAGTTTTTGCATTGTTCTATTCTGAAACACAACCTGAAGTGAGAACATGTTTCTGATCAATCCAGAAGTGTTCTTAAATGGAGCATCATACGGTGGTATGCCTCACAGTGTCAGGGACTTGAGTTCAATTCCCGCTTGGGTCACTATCAGTGTGGAATTCACACATACTCCCAGTATCTGCATGGGTTTCCTCCAGGTTCTCTGCTTTCCTTCCACAGCACGAAAGATGTACAGGTTAGGTGGATTAGGTGTGCTAAATTGTCCCTGTGTGTACCTGAACAGATGCCAGAGTGTAGTGGCTAGGGGATTTTCACTGTAACTTCATTGCGGTGTTAATGTAAGCCAATTTGTGACACTAACAAATAAACACTCACAATTTGCATTATTAAATCCAAATCATAAGAACTAAGTTCCTCAACAATCCTGCAATTAGAATGTCTGTACAATCAAATGCTCGTACTGTGTTTAGCTGAGCTTTTTCTATACCCCACCCAACTATTGGCTTACATTTCCTTCAGAAATCTGCTTTGTAGTTTGGTATTTCTCAACTCTGCAGAAGCTGTAGACTTATTTGAAACTGGTCCCTTTCCTGAGCATTGAAAAAAAGCAGTTTAAAGTTTATGAGTTATTTCATTTCATTTCCATCATCCACATAAAAAATTATCACAGCTGCTAGCTTCTTACAATATACAGGAAATTTAATCTTGTCTTTCTCCTACACTTCCAAATTCCCTATTTTAAAACTGCAACTCTCATAAAAGAAAGAGCAACACAGAACAAAATCTAGAGATTGCCCTATTAGGGAAATGATGCTGTAGGTTTCCTGCAGTAGAAGGCTGAAAGGCTATTTGATTTGATTTCTTATTGTTACATGTACTGGTGTACAGTGAAGTATTGTTTCTTGCTCACTATACAGGCAAAACATACCATCCGTAGAGTACAGAGGGAAAAGGAAAGAAGAAGATGTAGCATATAGTGTTGCAATTACAAACAGGGTGTGGAGAAAGGTTTACTTAATATAAGGTTGGTCCCCAGAGCACGAAAGAAGCTGTTCTTGAGTTGGTTGGTTCCTCCATGTCACTGCTGTTTCCTCAGTTATTTTCCTTATGCACAATTTATAGTAATTCCAGTTATAATATTTCACAACTCTTCTATAAATGTGAGCTTGAGAAATGTTCATTTGATTGAAAGTGAACATCATTGACATCCACATTGTCCAGTCTCACTAGAGGGTCATATTTGAATGTGGAGTTACAACCACTTTAGATTTTAGTTTAGAAATTATACTTTTTTTTAATTCCCTGAAGATGGTTTTTGATCATTCTAGTGTGATTTGGGACACAGAGCAGTTTGCTCGCTGGAGTTTGATCCACAAATGAATCTTCTTGTTACAAAAAAAATCGACCTGAGAAAGTCAAGAAATTCACAGGTGATTTGTCACCAGCTGGTCACCTTCAGTTCAGTACGTACCAGGGGAAGAGAATCACTCTGGGCTTATAGATAACTGAATCCCAACACAATCTCTGATAGAGAATCATTTTTATGTTCATGTTCAGAGTGGGTTTTTCATGTGTTTGTTTTCTATCTTCTTTCCTGCCATGACAGAATAGAAAGGCCTACTTTAAAAAAAAATCTACTAAATCTATTCTCTGGGATTTAACCATGGGTCCAACAAGACATATTTAAATCATTAAAAAATAAAAACCACACATAACCCCCTATGTTTCCCTTCTCTTATCCAAATAGGGAAATAACAGAAAAATAGCCAATGGATCTCCAGACTTGAAGCACTTACCTGACTTGCTTCCTAAAAATGTGATATTAATTTCCTTCACCATCTTCATGCTGTTCTCCTATTCTCCCACCACAAATTCCCCTCCTGCATCCAAACTGTACTGACAAAAGTCAGGGAATTGCAGGTTGAGCCAGGCACACAGACTACAACATCCAAACATTTACTATGAGGGAGTAGAGGTAGACTGCCTTGCTGCTGACCGCTACTCACTCCCCATCACCCCCCTTTCGCAGCTTCACCCACCAACTTCACTCCTCTCCCATTAATACAAAAAGGTTCAACTATGCAGAATCTGGCTAGCTAAGGGTCACCTGTGATACAACGCTCATCAAAACAAAAATACATCCAGACACATTCTTCCCCAAGTACACATTGCGTATACAAAGATAGATACAAAAACAATCAGGCACGGGGTGGCACGGTGGTTAACACTGCTGCCTTACAGCTCCGGTAAGAGATCTGTCAACACCAATTTTAAATCCAACCGATTTATTTGATAGTAAATCTGCGAGCTTTTGGCCTTTGTGCCTTCGTCAGGCGGATGAGATGTTCTGGTCTGCAATAGCACACGTATCAGCACAGTTTACAGATTGCTGATTAGAATGTGAATCCTTACACCTAACACATCTCTCTACCTGTGCTCAGTGCTCCGTCCACACACATTATTAGCCACTTTAAGACTTGAATAGCAGGTTAGGTGTAAGGATTTGCATCCTAATCAGCAATCTGTAAACTGTCTGTGCTGATACGTGCGCTATTGCAGGCCAGAACACCTCATCTGCCTGACGAAGGCACAAAGGCCAAAAGCTAGCAGGTTTACTATCAAATAAATCGGTTGGATTTAAAATTAGTGTTGTCAGATCTCTTACTGAGTTTACCCCAGTCCAACGTCAGCATCTCTACAACATCACAGCTCCAGGGACCAGGGTTCAATTTCTGGCTTGGGTCACTGTCTGTGTGGAGTTTGTACTTTCTCCCCGTGTCTGTGTGGGTTTGTCTAGGTGCTCCAGTTTCCTCCCACAACCCAACGATGTGCGGGGTAGTTGATTGGCCATGCTAAATTGCATCTAGGAACGCATAGGTTAGAGAGGTTAGCAGGTTAAATATGCGGGATGATAGGGATGAGGCCTGGATGGAATTGTTGTCGGTACAGGCTCGATGGGCCAAATGGCCTCCTTCTGCAATGTAAGGATTTTTAAAAAAGTGAAAGCATTTAAAAACATAAGAAAATAGGAGCAAGAGTAGGCTATCTAACCCCTCAAGCCTGTCCTGCCATTCAATAAGATCATGGCTGATCTGCAATGGTTCAGTACCACTTTCCCACTTTGTCCCCATAACCCTTAATTCCCTTTGGAGACACAAATTAACATATACACATTGACATTTACATGCTGCGTGCAATGACTGCGAAAATTGCATGATATGCTGTTCAGAAGTCTAATGCATAATTTTGGATTTTGCATTAATATTAAAAGTGAGACTAAGGATGCTGCCAATATTATTATGGACTGAATCAGACATCAACTTCCAGAGTCCTTACATGCACAATTAAACAGGAAATTCTGGAAATTGTGCATCTCAGATTTCTCTCAAGTGATACTTTGCCAAAAGACACAATATTGGAACAGTCTGAAGTTGTAGTACTTATCCACTGAACATGCAAACAAAAAAGGCTAGGACTGGTGCATTCAGGAGTAAGACATGGCTGGTTGGCTTGCAGTTAGTTTCAGCCTATTGGATGACACATCTCAGCCTCCTCTTGAGCTCCCTGGCATCCTAGAACCAGTCCTCCGTGAACTTCAATCATTTCATTCAAGTGAGCACGCTGGACATAGCAAAGGCTAATGGCCCGAACAATCCTTGAGCTGCAATGAGATGTTCTTAAGTCCAGAACTAGTGGAGCTTCTCACCAACTTGTTCCAGCTACAATACTGAATCTATCTGACAATGTGGATATCTGCTCACCAAGTCCTGCTCACGTATATCCAGTCCAGTACCACTCTATCAATCTACCTTCAATCATTAACAAAGTGATGGAAAGTGTCATTGACAGTGTGATCAAGTGGCACTTACTCACCCGCAGCAACAGTCAATTCTGCTCAGCCTTCTTCTTGATGTGGGGATGCCGGCGTTGGACTGGTGTAAACAAGTAAGAAGTCTCTCAACACCAGGTTAAACTGGTTGGACTGTAACCCGGTGTTGTGAGACTTCTTACAGCCTTTTTCTTAACAGATCCATACAAACAAGTGATTGATAGGAAGAGGGTGCTATTAATGTAAAAGCAGAGAATACAGGAGATTGGCTATGTGCCAAATCTTGATTACTGATGGTTTTAAATTTCAAATACATTTTCAAACTTTTCTACATTTTTTTAATCAATATTGCTTAACACCACAGTGGACCCTACATCAGATGGGCCGCAATGGCAGTAGAACTACAAACAATTTCAGGCCAAAATGCATCACATTTCACAATTCTGATTGATCGTATGCTGACAAACAAGAATTTTGTTCAAAGGTAGAGGTTTGTTGAGGAGGAGAGACTCAGAGTTTATTGTGACATGCTTCACTGTAAAATTGCATGCCAATGCACAGTCTAAGATTAGAGGGTGACTGCTTGTTATGGCGTCATTGCCAATAGAAACCAACAGCTTCAGGCAAGGATGGGGCAAGATAATTGGCAGAAGGATAATCAGTCATTTTTTTGTTCAGAGGAGTGGCCATGCTCCAGGATATATAAAACACAAATAAATGCAGTATGCTTTGATGTGTTTTCCAAACCTAAATTATTTGTGATACTTCAATGAATAAAATGATTATGCTAAGCAGAACTTCAACTGGACATGCTAGCCCTCTGCCTCACAAGGACATTGGTCAAAACATTGAATACAGGAGTTGGGATGTCTTATTGAAGTTGTACAAGACATTGGTAAGGCCACATCTGCAATACTGTGTACAATTCTGGTCATCCTATTATAGAAAGGATATTATTAAACTAGAAAGAGTGCAGAAGAAAATTTAGGATGATACCAGGACTTGATGGATTGAGTTATAAGGAGAGACTGAATAGACTGGGACTTTTTTCCATAGGAGGGTGATCTTATAGAGGTCTATAAAATAATGAGGGACAGGGATAAGGTAAACAGTTAACATCTTTGCCTAAAGATAGAGAAATCTAAAGATAGAGAGTACAGGTTTAAGGTGAAAGGGATGAGATACAAAAGTGTCCAGAGTGGCAGTTTTTTCACACAGAATATGGTGAGTGTCTGGACTAACTGCCAGTAGAGGTGGGTACAATCTTGTCTTTTAAAAAGCATTAAGATAATTACAGAGTTGGATTGGTATAGAGGGATATGGGGCAAATGTGGATATTTGGGACTAGCTTAATGGTAAAAATTGAGCAGCATAGACAAGTTGGGCTGAAGGGCTTATTTCCATGTTGCAAACCTCTCTGACATTCATCAATTTCACTCTCAAGTTCAGTGCATTGTTTTCTCTTGCCCTCTCCATCTTCTACTTTTTGAGACATCTAAATCTAAGCGTGTTGACCTCAGATTTGATCTTTTCAAATATCGCTTCAGCTTATAACTTTTTTTCCTGATCAGGATATTTTTCAGGCAGATATGAAGCTTTGTATTTCCTGAAATAAGGTTTACTTGGCATTTCAAAGGGGATAAGCAACAAATGCTGGTCTTGCCAACCGTACTCGTCCCATAAAAATAATTAAAAAAGACTTCAGATACCAGAATTGGAAAACAAAATCACAATTATTAACAAACTTCACATACTTAACTAATCAACACAGATTGTAACATTGTGTTTATTTGGGTGAGTGATCCTGTCATCTGTAATAAGTGTGCTTTTGAAAATTGGAGAGATATTTGAGTGATAGCAGCAAAGTTGCCAGGCAGTACTGCTCCAATTGACAGGAGATTGCATTTTCCTGATTGTTATATTCAAACAAATCTACATATCAGGTTGGGATTAACTATGAGTGTAAATAATTAGTTCTGTCTCAGAAGTAAATTTCCAAGCTACGCTTGGCACCTTTACGGAAGCGTACTGAAATATCAATCTCAGTCTCAATCTGCTCCAGTGCAACATCTGGTCACTACCTCCATCAGGATCAATTGAAAATCCCTCCTAAAAGTGGAACATTTCCCCTAACTGGCGTGCCACCTTTCATCTAAGCCTGACATCAATGCAGAGATCCAATGAGACCCCCAAGGACAAGAGTCTTTGGCAACTGTGACATTCATGCTGATACCAAGATCCTCATGTACAAGGCAGTCAACCTCCCAGCTTTTTTATATGACTCAGAAACTTGGACTAGGTACTGAAGCCATCTCAAGGACCTAAAGAGGTATGACCAATATTGTTTAAGAAGACTTCTCTGCACCAACTGGGAGGAGAGAAGTACTAACATTGGTGTCCTTGTTGGACCAAGAGCACTAGTATCCAGGCCATGATCATTCAGAATCAACCCCACTGGGCCAATTATGTGCTTCAAATATCAGAGTCCCAACTGCTAAAGCAAATTTTCTTTGCCCAGCTCATGGAAGACTTCCGGGTGAGAGGACAGTGAAAACAAAGATGCCATGAAGCCTTATTTCAAGAAATGCAACATAGACATCAATGCCTGGGAGACCCTTGGTTAGAAGAGACCTGATTGGAGGGACACAATTCCTTGAGGATACCTGACAGCAAGAATCCCCAACTTGAGTCCAAGGATTGACTCTATCTCCTGGGAACAGCTGCCAAATGTGCGGTCGAACAAGTAATTCTAGGATAGGACTTATCAGCCATGCAAGTACCCACCAAACCCGTAGATAATCATATTCACTAGCAAGTATTTGCCAAAGAAGAAAACAAAACAATTAGTCCTGAACAAATTGAGAATAAGCTAGAATAAAACAAAAAGGAATATTCTTATTGGATGAAGATTATAGCATTCATTTAAGCAAGTTAAAATGTGAAGTTGATAAATACAAGGGAAGTTCCACAATAATTAAGACCAAGCCAATGTGACACATACTTTTCAGAAAGGTGATTGAGGTGAATTATGTAACTATTATCCTAATTTAGCAAAGTTTCTAACAGGCTATGGCTGCACTCATTGGAATCCATAATGTGGCGATGCTGGCATTGGACTGGAGTGGGCACAGTAAAAAGTCTCACAACACCAGGTTAAAGTCCAACAGGTTTATTTGGCAGCACAAACTTTCAGAGTCTCGCTCCTTTATCAGGTGAGTCGATGATGGAGCAAGATTCCTGAAGTTTGTGCTGCCAAATAAACCTGTTGGACTTTAATCTGGTGTTGTGAAACTGCTTACTGTCCTCATTGGAATTCACAGTTGGCATGAGATATGTACAGTTGTCACACAGGGTTTCCAGTTAAAAAAAAACAAACACAACACCAAAGCATTATAGTTAGAAAGGAATAAAGTGCATTGGATGATGGAGTCATTAGGAACAAATTGAGAAGTCACCATACACAAATAGCCTAGTACATAGAACATAGAACATTACAGCGCAGTACAGGCCCTTCGGCCCTCGATGTTGCGCCGGCCAGTGGACCCTCTAACCTAAACTATTCCAATATCATCCATATGCCTATCCACCAAACATTTGAATGCCCCCAAAGTAGGCGAGTCCACAACTGCTGCAGGCAGGGCATTCCACGCCCTCACCACCCTCTGTGTGAAGAACCTGCCTCTGACATCCGTCCTATAACTACCACCTCTTAATTTAAAGTTATGTCCCCTCGTGTTGGTCATCACCATCCGAGGAAAAAGGCTCTCACTATCCACCCTATCCAGTCCTTTGATCATCTTATACGCCTCAATTAGGTCACCGCGTAACCTTCTTCTCTCTAATGAAAATAACCTCAGGTCCCTCAGCCTTTCCTCATAAGGCCTTCCCACCATACCAGGCAACATCCTGGTAAACCTCCTCTGCACCCTTTCCAATGCTTCCACATCTTTCTTATAATGCGGCGACCAGAACTGTACGCAATACTCCAAGTGCGGCCGCACCAGAGTTTTGTACAGTTGTAACATAACCTCACGGCTCCTAAATTCAATCCCTCTACCAATAAAAGCTAACACACCGTACGCCTTCTTAACAACTTTATCAACCTGGGTGCCAACTTTCAAAGAGCTATGTACTTGTACCCCAAGATCCCTCTGCTCGACAACACTATTAAGGGTCCTTCCATTAGCCCTATATTTCATATGCCTGTTATTCCTACCAAAGTGAATCACCTCACACTTATCCGTATTGAATTCCATTTGCCACCTCACGGCCCAGCTCTGCAACCTATCTATGTCCCTCTGCAAACTGTAACATCCATCCTCGCTGTCTACAACTCCCCCCACTTTGGTATCGTCAGCAAATTTACTAATCCAACCCTCTACACCCTCATCTAGGTCATTTATAAAAATGACAAACAGCAGTGGCCCTAAAACAGATCCTTGAGGTACACCACTTGTAACTGCACTCCAGGTTGAATATTTCCCATCAACCACCACCCTCTGTCTTCTATCAGCTAGCCAATTCCTAATCCAAACTGCTAAATCACCTTCAATCCCATGCATCTGCACTTTCTGCAGTAGCCTACCATGGGGAACCTTATCAAACGCTTTGCTAAAATCCATATACACTACATCAACTGCCTTACCCTTATCTACCTCTTTGGTCACCTCCTCAAAAAACTCAATAAGGTTTGTGAGGCACGACCTACCCTTCACAAAACCGTGCTGACTATCCCTAATCAATTTATTTCTCTCTAGATGCTTATAAATCCTATCCCTTATAATTCTTTCCAAGACTTTGCCCACAACAGAAGTCAGGCTCACCGGTCTATAATTTCCAGGATGGTCCCTACTCCCCTTTTTGAACAAAGGGACAACATTTGCCATCCTCCAGTCTTCCGGCACTATACCTGTAGCCAACGACGACATGAAGATCAAAGCCAAAGGCTCTGCAATCTCCTCTCTAGCCTCCCAGAGAATCCTAGGGTAAATCCCATCTGGCCCAGGGGACTTATCAATTTTCATACCCTCAAGATTCGCTAACACCTCCTCCTTATGAACCTCAATCCTGCCCAGTCTACAACCTGGTATCGCAGTATTCTCCCCGACAACATTGTCTTTCTCCTGCATGAATACTGACGAAAAATACTCATTCAGTGTCTCTCCTATCTCCTCAGGCTCCACGCACAACTTCCCACTGCTATCTCTGACTGGCCCTAATCTTGCCCTAACCAATCTTTTATTATTTATATACCTGTAAAAAGCTTTAGGATTCTCCTTAATCCTATCCGCCAAAGTCTTCTCGTGTCCTCTTCTAGCTCTTCTAAACTCCCTCTTTAGCTCCTTCCTGGCTGATTTAGTAGATAGCAGTCAATGTGGTTTGACCAGGGCGAAGATTACCTGACTAACAGGCATGGTGTTTTTCAAGGATTGGCATCTAAGATAAATTATTGCAGAGTTAATTTAGTGTCCCAAGTCTTGCAGAAATGCTTGGTGAAGATTCATATTGAATGTCAATGAAAAGTATCTATGCCTGTCTATTCTAAATAAAATGTGAAGTTGGGTAAAATGTGTCTGAAATCAAGGAAATAACAACAGGGGACTGAGAGCAATCTGGAGAGATGTTTTAACTGAAACACTCAAAGAATCAATAGAGAGACACATACTGCTTCTCTTTGATATCAATGTCCTGAATGAAAAATACAATTGCAGACAACACTGAGATGAAAACAGGCAAAATTATTAGTCTTGGCCAGAATGTAAACTAATCTGAATGAATTGGTTCAACCAAAGCTTTGTTTTGTTCAAATCCGCACAAAATGGAAACTTAAAGACTATGTGTGTGGAGTTGCCCTCATGGGCTTAGTGAGTTTATCCATTGTGAGTAATTGAGCCTTGTAGTCTTTTAGGTGTGAGGTTTGATCCCTAGTTATTGTTGAAGTTTAACAATCTTGGTCACAGTGCTTCAATTGGTTTAACCTTCTCAAAGAACTAAGGAGTAAGCAAATATTCTTGGCCCCGATTATATTAGGACCCCCCAGCTGGAAGTAAACACAATTATTAGTGAGTACTGAGAAAAGTTAGCTTTCGAGAGTTGGAATCCATTGTGAAGAAGCAGACTGAATAATAGGTTGTGTTGAGGTACTGGAAGGAACCATAACCAACCAGGAGTTATCATTGTCAAGCAAGGAAATGGACAAGGTCGCAAACAGAAGATCAAAAAATGAAACAAAATATTGGAGACAGAAAGAGAGAGAAAAGGATTGGCACTTTTATTGATAAAAAACTTATCTCCTTATCAATTGACTTTAACTAAATGGCTTTCATGATGAGAGAAACTGTTCAGTTCAACTCCCTGAAACACCCACTTGATCAAAGCCCGATATAAACAAAGCATGTTGAGGTCAGTTGTAGCAAACGAGCCTTAGGTTTTTACCTGGGCCATCGTATCTCAGGACTTTGCCGAATTTGTTATATACGGAACCTACAATATGGTAACCCATCTTCTACCACAAGTGCAGGAAACAGCTTACCACAGAACATAGCCTGTTGCAGCATTAACCTATTTAGATATCCTGTTGAATATGGCATGTACTGGAAGCTTTGTTTGTGATATCTTGTTTGTTTTCATCATTCATACCTTCCCTATTTTAGGTTCATACTTCTGAAATGAGGTGAAGAGATGTATGAGAACCAATCCAATGCTGCCAGCGATGTTCCATGATCAAGAGTTACTCTTTTAAAAGCAGCACAAGATTATCTAATTTCATGCTTTTAAAAAAAGTTTTATTTAACCATCCCTATGGCACAGCAGTCAGATCCACACAAAAACAAACCTTTTCTGAGCATGTTCCAGACAAAACTAGCTTACTGTGTTAATCCTCACTCATTCAGCAGCGCTTTCTCGTCTTTAAGCAATTTTGTGTCCCATTGAATTTCATTAGTTGGAAATTTTCAAACAACCAGTGCCTGGTTTTCACAGTAGTTTGCCATTTTGTTTGTTCTTAACAACTTCCTTTCTCTCACCGAAGCTGAAACCTACAAACACAATTTTCACAGTTCACAATCTTCTCTCACCAAAACGACCTACATTGTTCTGTCCAGATGACAAGTCTAAAGGGATAGGCCAAATTAAATATGTCAGCAATAGAACAATGCACTATCTTAGAAAAGAAAGATCATCTTACCCAGGCCCCCCACCACCTCCTGATCCCTACATCCCCATACATTTATCATGGCCAATCCACCTAACTCGCACATCTTCAGAGTGTGGGAGGAAACCGTAGCATGCAAAGGAAACCCACGCAGATACGGGAAAGACACAGTCACAGTCACCAAGGCTGGAATCAAACCGAGGCAGCAGTGCAACTGTTCTGCCCCAGTGCAAAAGATAAGGCTGAAGTATTTTCATCCTTTGTCAGCCAGAAGTGCTGAGTGAATGATCAATCTTGTCCTCCTTCAGAAATCCCCAGCATCACAAATGGTAGTATTCAGCCAATTTGATTTGCTCCATGTGGTATCAAGAAACAGCTGAAATTATTGGATTCTGCGAAGGCTATAGACCCTCACAATATTTTGGCAACAGTATTGAAGACATGTGCTCCAGACTGTTGGACGACACTGTATCAGGGACCTGGGTTCAATTCCCAGCTGTGAAGAGTCTGCACATTCTTCCCATGTCTGGGTGGGTTTCCACCAGGTGTCCTGTTTTCTCCCATAGTCCAAAAGATGTGCTATTAGATGTGTTGGCCATGCTAAATTCTCCCTGAACAGGCACCAGACTGTGGACACTAGGGGATTTTAACATTACCTTCATTTGCAGTGTTAATGTAAGCCTACTTGTAGACACTATTAAATAAACTTAAACTTAACTGTGCCCCCAGCTAAGCTGTTCCAGTATAGCAACAACACTGGCATCGACCCAACAATGTGGAAAATCGCCCATGTCCCGCCTACAAGAGCAAAATAAATCCAACCCAAACAAGTGATGAAAAGTGTAGATCAAGTAGCATCTATTTATTAGTAATCTGCTCACTGATGCTCTGGTCTAGCTCTGTCAGGATCACTTAGCCTCTGAACTCACACAGTGTTGATCCAAACAAAGACAAAAGACCTGAACTCCAGTGGTGAGTTGAGAGTGACTTTATTTGATTTCAAAGCAGCATTTGACCGTGTGTTGAATCAAGGAGCCCTAGTAAAATTGAAGTCATTAGGAATCAGGAGAAATCTCTTCACTGGTTGGAGTCATACCCATTCCCTACCCAAAGGATGATATGTGGTTGTTGGAGGTGAAGCATCTCAGCTCTAGTGCATCTCTGCAAGAGCTCCTCAGGGTTGTGTCCAAGGCCAAAACATGTTCAGCTGCTTCTTCAATGACCTTCTTTCCATCATTAGATCAGAAGTGGAGATGTTTGCTGATGATTGCACAATGTTCAGCACCATTCACGACTCCTCAGATAATGAAGCAGTCCAATGTCCAAATGCAGCAAGCAAGACCTGGACAAGTGGCAAATAATATTCATGCAACACAAGTGCCAGGCAATGACCATCTCAAACAAGAAAAATTTAACCATTTCCTTTTGACATTCATGACATTACCATCACTGAATACCCCACTATCAACATCGTTGGGGTTATTATTGACCAGACACTGAACTGAACCAGATATTTAATCGATGTGGCTGCCAGCATAGATCAGAGGCTGGGAATTTTGCTGTGGGTAACTCACCTCCTGAATCCCCAAAGCCTGTGCACCATCAACAAGGCACAGGTCAGGAGTGTAGTGGGATATTCTCCACTTGCATGGGTAAGAGCAGCTCAAAAAACACTCAATAAGATTGACACCATCCAGGATAAAGCAGCCTACTTGATAGGCACCACATCCACCACAATTAACATTCACTCCTACTACTGACACACATTGGATATAGTGGCTGCAACTTTACTATCTCATCTGCCCCAAAATCATAGCAGACAAGGCTCACAGAATGGCATTCTCTGTCGACCTTGGACGAGATCTTTTGAGCCTTGCCGGTGAGCTGGTAAAATTCCGGCAAGTGTGTATCATGTACAAGAGGCACTGCAGCAACTTGCCAAAGTTTCTTTGACAGAATGTTCCAAACCCATGAACTGTACTACCCAGAGAAACAAGAGCAGCAGACACATGGGAACACCACCACCTGAAAGTTTCCCTCCAAGCCACTTACCACCCTGACTTGAAAATATATCACCATTCCTTCAATAATGCAGGGTCAAAATCCCTCTCAAACAGCACTAAGTACATCACATGAACTGCAGCGGTTCAAAAAGGAAGCTCACCACCACCTGCTCAAGGAAAATTAGGTCAGCATAGCAATGCAGGCCTTGCCAGCAATACCCACATTCCACGAATAGAGTTGTGCATTTAAATTATTAAAGGAAAAATGTCTATCTGTTCTTTAAACGTAGATAATTAATTCTGTGCAATTGATTCATTAAGGACCTGTTGGCCATAGTTCTTGGAAAGGAGACAAGTAGTGTTCTTTGTTGTCATATACGTGCAAGCTGCAATCTGTGTGAATCAATATCCAAATCCAAAAGATAAAGCAATGTCGTATGTACGTGAAGAATAAAAGGAATTCCAGCACAATGCTGCAGTGAAGTAAAGCAGCCACCAGACGGAGATATTCAGTTTTGTGTGGAACCGATACAGATTATTCTACGTATAGTAAACCCATTGGATGCTAGTTAACATGACTAATACTTCACTTGATAAGCAAAAACCACAACCATTTTTAACCCTTTGTAAAATAAAAATACAGATCCACAGATGGGCTTATTGATTTAAGATAAAGTCAAGACACTTCTGTCTGATTGAAATTGCAAATATACCTGATTTACATGAACAATGATAAAATGGAACACATCAGCCAACAGAGGTCCCTCGTGGTCAGTAACAATTCATTTCCAACTGAAATTTAGCATGAAATTTTCTCCAATTAATCCTGGCTGAAATGACAGGATCTTTAGTGGCTGAGTGGGCTTTGCCAGTGCCATTCGCAACTCTTCAGATGCTGAAGCAGTCCGTGTCCAAATGCAGAAGGATCTGGATAATACCCAGGCTTGGGCTGTCAAGTGTCAAGTAATATTCACATCATATGAGTGGCAGACAATGCGTATCTTCAACAAGTGAGAATTGACATTCAGTGGCATGACCATCACTGAACCATCCCACGATGAGCATGCTGGAGGTTACCATTGACCAGAAACTGAACTGGATATAAATACTGTGACTACAAGAGCAGGTCAGAGGCTTGGAATCGTGTGGCAAGTAACTCACCTCTTGACACACATCCCCACTCCCCACCTCCTGTTCCTCCCACTTCTAAAACATCCCCACTTTCTACAAGGCACAAGTCAGGGTATGAGCTCCTCAACCTCAAACCTCAACCCCATCCAGAGCAAAGCAGCCCATTTGGATTTCACTTGAAGAAAGTGTGAGGTCAGAGGCGGACTTACAATGAAACACTGAAACACACTATGTCTCAGCAGAAGCCCTGATCAAGGCGTGGGAGGAGGTGTGATGGCCATTGGCAGTTCTTGAGCACCACAGCCTGATAGCTCTGCATTTGCCAATGTTGCATCAGATTCTGATTGGTCCCTTTTAGAACAGGAAAACACTGATCTGAAGTTGAGGGTATAGGTTTAAAGTGAGAGGGGAGAGATGCAAAAATGTCCAGAATGGCAATTTTTTCACACAGAGAGTGGTGAGTGACTGGAACAAGCTGCCAGAGGTAGTAATAGAGGCGGGTACAATTTTGTCTTTTAAAAAGCATTTAGATAGTTATATGGGTACAATGGGTATAGAAGAATATGGGCCAAATGCAGGCAATTGGGATTAGCTGAGGGGTTTTAAAAAAGAAAGGTGGCATGGACAAGTTGGGTCGAAGGGCTGTTTCCATGCAATAAATCACTATAACTCTAACCTCACACAGTGGCGGATAATAATGTGTGTTGTAACAGTACTGCTCCACGTCCTGAGGTTGAACAGATTCCAAGGTCTCTCTGTTGGTTATTGAGGAAGGGAGATGATGTTCTGGAAGAGATGGAGGCAGGGGGGACATAATTGAGCAACCCCAGAAATGGAGCTATGCGCAGCGACCACAAAGTGCAAGTCTGCCACTGTAAAAATTTGTAAAAATCACAAAGAGCAAGGGTCCCAGGACAGATCTCTGGGACACTCCGCTGGTGACTGACCTCCATGCAAAAAAGACCCATCTACAACCATTCTTTGCCTTTTGTGGACAAGCCAGTTCTTGATCCACAAAGCAATGTCCCCTTGGATCCCATGCCCCCTCACTTTCTCAATAAGCCTTGCATGAAGCACCTTGCTGTAGTCCATATGAACTACATCTACTGCTCTTCCTTCGTCAATATATTTAGTCACATCTTCAAAAAAATCCAACCAGATTCGTAAGGCATGATCTGCCCTTGACAAAGCTACACTGGCTATTGTTGATTGTACTATACCTCTCCAAATGTTCATAAATCCTGCCTCTCAGGATCTTCTCTATCAACTTACCAATCATTGAGGTTAGACTCACTGGTCGATAATTTCCTGGGCTATCTCTTCTCCTTTTCTTGATTAAAGAAAACACATCCGCAATCCTCCAATCCTCCGGAACCTCTCCCATCTCCATTGATGGTGCAAAGATCATTGCCAGAAGCTCTGCAATCTCTTCTCTCACCTCCCACAGTAACCTGGGGTATATCCCATCCTATCCTGGTGACTTATCTAACTTGATGCTTTTCAAAAGCTCCAACACATCCTCTTTCTTAAAGTCAACATACTCAAGCTTTTCAGTCCACTACAAGCCTGCACTACAACCACCAGGATCTTTTTCCACTGTGAATACTAAAGTAAAGTATTCATTGAGCACCTTTGCTATTTCTACCAGTTCTACACAAACTTTCCCACTATCATAATTGATAGATCCTATTCCTTCACATCTCATTCTTTATCTCTTCACATACTCATAGAACGGCTTGGGGTTTTCCTTAATCTTACCTGCCAAGGCCTTCTCATGACCCCTCCTGGCTCTCCTAGTTTCCTTCTTAAATTCGTTCCTACTAGCCATATACTTCTGCAGATCCCTAACATTACCTAGCTCCCTGAACATTTTGTAAGCTTTTCTTTTCTTCTTGACTAAATTCATTACAGCTTTCGTGCACCACGGTTCATGTAACCTATGATAAGCTTCCTGTCTCATTGGAACATTTTGTACAGAACTCCAGACAAATATTCCTTGAAAATGTGCCACATATCTTCCGTACATTTCTCTGAGAAAACCTCTTTCCAATTTATGCCTCTAATTTCCTGCCTGATGGCTTCATAATTCCCCTTGCTCCAGATAAACATTTTCCTAGCTTGCCTGATCCTATCTCTCTCCAATGCCAATGTAAAGGAGATAGAGTTATGATCAATATCCCCAAAATGTTCTCCCACTGAGAGATACGACACCAATCCAGGTTCATTACCCAATACCAGATCGATACAGCCTCTCCTCTTGTAGGCTTATCTACATACTGTGTCAGGAAACCCTCCTGAACACACCTAACAAACTTTCCCCAACTAAACCCCTTACCCTCAGGAGATTCCAATCGATATTTGGGAAATTAAAGTCTCCATCACAACAACTCTGTTACGATTACATCTCTCCAGGACCTGTTTTCCTATCTGCTCCTCAACATCTCTGTTACTATTGGGAGGCCTATAGAAAACCGGATTCCAGGACCTCCCACATCCGATACTGAGAACAACAAACTGGCCTCACACTCATAATTCTCCTTTCCTTCAAATTCCAGAGGAGAAGAAACTAAGAATTAAACGTACCCTGCCTCACCTGTTTCCGCCTAAGCCCATTGAGCCAATGCCCTTCAAATCTCACTCTGCTACCTGTTCACTCTGCTGCTCACTGGTTAGCGTGGCCTGCTTTTTAAACCTCGTGCAATAACAAACCCTTCCCAGGTCACCCCTCAGACTACTGTTAAAAAAATCAGAAAAGAGAAACCTCACGATAAACTAAGACAAAAAGTCAATCTCTTATCTTCACACTCCTGCCACAAATTACTCCTCTCTGCTTGCTCCAACAAACAAAGAGTTTTACTCTAGCAAAACTGGCGTCAACTGGAATCGGGGGAAATCCCCCACTGATTAGAGTCATAACCAGCACAAAGGAAGACCATTGTGATTGTAGGAGAACAATGATCTGCTTCATCAATGAATGACTTTCCTTCCCAGATAAAGTCAGAAGTAGGGATGTTCACTGGTGACTGTACAATGTTCATTTGCAACTTGTCAGATTCAAGAATAGTCCATGTCCACATGCAGTTAGACCTTTATAATACTCAGGCTTGAGTGACAAGTACCATTCACATCAGACAAGCTTCAGGCAAACCAGTTCCTACAAAAGATCATCTCCTATTGATATTCAATAGCATTCCCAACATTGAATCCTCCACCATCAACATTCTAGGTGTTACTACTTACCAGAAACTTGATTGAACCAGCATATAATGTAGCTCATGCCATAAAAGTTGACCTGATGTACAAGACGATCTAATCTTTTCAGTTCTCCTTTCCAGACATTGTGGACTTACATTAGCAGTCAATCTCAATTAGTCACTGTAGAAATGCATGTTTAATTTACCTTATATGTAAGTCAATGCACGGAATCAGGATTAGTAAGTTTGTAGACGACACAAACATTGGTGGATTTGTGGATAGCGATGAGGAGTAATAGAGGATACAGCAGGATATAGATCAGTTGGAGACTTGGGTGGAGAGATGGCAGATGGAGTTTAATCCAGCCAAATGTAAGGTAATGCCTTTTGGAAAGTTAATACAGAGAGGAAATAGACAGTAAATAGCAGAATCCTTATTGCCACTAAGGGTATTGATAGACAAAGGAATCCAGGTGTACAGGTACACAGGTCACTGAAAATGGCAATGTAAGTGGAGAAGGTAGTCAAGAAGGCATACAGCATGCTTGCCTTCAGCGGCCAGGGCATTGAGTTTAAAAATTGGCAAGTCGTGTTGCAACTTTATAAAACTTTATTTAGGCCGCACTTTGAATATAGTGTTCAATTCTGATCACCACACTACCAGAAGGATGTGGAGGCTTTCAAGAAGGTACAAAAAAGATTTACCAGGATGTTGCCTGGTATGGAGGGCTTTAAATATGAGGAGAGGTTGAAGAAACTTGATTTGTTCTCACTGGAATGACAGAGGTTGAGGGCGACCTGATAGAAGTCTACAAGATTATGAGAGGCATGGACAGAGTGGATAGTTAGAGGCTTTTTCCCAGTGTGAAAAAGGGGCACAGGTTTAAGGTGCAAGAGACACCTTAAAGGAGATGTATGAGGCAGATTTTTTACACAGTAGTGGGTACCTAGAACTTGTTGTTTGGGAAAATAGTGGAAGCGGATATGGTAGTAACTTTTAAGAGGTATCTTGACAAAAACATGAATAGAAGGATATAGTCCCTGGAAGGGTAGGGGGTTTTAGTTCGGTTGGACAGCATGGTCGGTGCAGACTTGGAGGGCCAAAGGGCCTGTTCCTGTGCTGTAATTTTCTTTGCTTTTGTTCTTTGTTCTTTGTCTATCCTGCAGTATCCTTAGATAAACCTTCTATCTGTTATACCCCCAATTTTTGTATCATCTGCAAATTAATTAAATCACCTACATTTTCCTCCAAATCATTTATATATATTACAAACAACAGAGGCCGCAGCACTGATCCTTGTGGAACACTACTTGTCACAGACCCTCAGTTAGAAAAGTGCCTTTCCACTGCTACTCTGTGCTTTCTATGTCCAAGCCAGTTTTGTATCCATCATGTGTTAAATAGGCAGTCCTGGCAACCTAAATACAGAATACAGCTTATTAGTGTGCATTAGAAATTAAAAATTAATATGAATTTACTAAATGTAAATTAAAGGGTCAAATAAAACTAATATGAATTTATTCAAAGAGGTTATAACCAATATTCATGCACTTGGGAGTAAAAGACATATTTAGCCATATGTTTGTATAGTAAGTCAACCTTATACTGTTGAACCTTCACCATACAGCAAGAACATATCAATAGGATAAGTTTTTCAAATGGTCCTTATACTCTTCACAGACCTGCGTTAGCAAAACATCAAAATGCAAAGCTATGGCTGTTTATTGCAAAAGAAAAAGACATCAAGACAGAAATTAGATACAGCCTCTAGAAAGAATTGGATAGGACAGATAGTGCCTAAGAAAGGAGATACCCTGCCTGTGGTGTTCTGTGTATGTGATGCCAGTGTAAAAAAGGTGTTTGCAATTCTGTACACTGACAGAGCACTGCTTTCGAAGTCCCTCTGATGCAGCTCTTTCCCACCATGCAATGGAAGAATAAACAATCATACCATACCCTAAACTGCTGAGAACATTTTGTGCAAACTCTGTGGGACATGTTCTGATCCCATATAGAGATCAAGAGAAAAGAAATCTCACCCACATTGAAGATCTAATGTCTGTAATTGAATCTTTAGATATGCACCTCAACAAGCCATTCAAGCATCATGTTCATATCAAACATAATAGGTTGATGGACGATGGAGAACAGATCTTCACAAAGGAAGAAATACATGTGTTGCCCTGCTTGAGATCTTGTGTTCAATTTGGAGACATTGGAAGTGCAGAAAAAATTCAATATATAGAGAGGAAGATGTGATTTGTTATAGAGGATGATTCAAAAAGCAAAAGCTCCAAACCAGATCCAGAGTGAGATTCTTACAAAAATGCCATAGCCTAAGTGACAGAGTGAATTTGATAAATTCTGAGTTAGGATTCAAAGGTAATGAATACAATAGTTTTAAAATGCTTTCATTGTGGTTAAAGACATCTTTGCACAATTAATTTATTAAATGAAGCATATGTATGTGAACTGTCGATGTTTGTAAAGTTTGAAAATGGCAACCTCCCACATCAGCTGCTTACTTTGTATATTCAATGTATAAGTCAACCTTGCATTTGGAAGGATTTTTGGAGGCTTCAAAAATGACTTAAGGACCACAATCTATGGTTAATGCTGTTGCTATACAAAAGCAAATTGTGACTGAGGATTGTGTGGCAAGTAACACATCTCCTCACTCCCAAAGCCTGTCCTCCCCCTCAGGAGTGTGATGAATACTCTCTATTGCCTAAATGATTGCAACCCCAACAACACACAAAAAGCTAGACATCATCCAGGAAAAAACAGCTCACTTAATTGACACCTCTCCACCACATTAAACATCCGTTCCCTGCACCACTGACGCACAATATCTGCAATGTGTACCGATTCAAGGTGCACTGCAGCAACTCACCAAGACTCCTTTGATAATATCTTCCAAACACCCAACTTCGATTACCTAGAAGGCCAAAGGTAGTAAGCGCACAGCTACACCTTCCGAACCACTCGCTTACCAAAACAGCAACAGAAACTAGCACTAATTTAGTTTTGATAATATTGGAAAATATTTCAAGGAACTTCAGAAGGTGTTAAACTAGAGATTAGTCGAAAAGTTGGCTTCTCTAGAGGATCTTAGAAGATTGAGAGAAGAGGCAGAAAAATTTAGGAGGAAGTTTCAAAGTGTTAATTCATTGTGATTGATGGCCAGCAGTGGTATTGACAGACTGGAGAATACATAAGAATCTGTACTTAGAAGGACAGAGATTTGTGTATGTGGAGGGGCCTAGTAAGAGAGAGATGGTTCGCATTGGAGAAGACTATAGAGTTAGGAAACAGAAAGTTCACTGTAAGGAATGTAACATCAAGATGAACATTTCATATATAAGGACCAAAAACCCTACAAAAATTAAAGACATAAGTGATGAGCAAGTAGACCTTAAATAGAGATAGTAAATGGATAACAGATTTTTAGATAACCACCATGCTTCCTCTAGTGACGACAATCAGAAAACAATTACTAAGCAACAAGGGCAATAATTAACAAGTTAGGCAGTGACTTTACTGTCTCACCATTCTTGCTTCTCAATTCAGCCAAGGCATGGGGCAACATGTGTTTTCTCTCTCTCTCCATCTCGGTCAGTCTGTGGTCTACTGCTCCTGGTTGGAAAACCATCTTCAGGATCAGTTCAGCATGCACCAGTAAATACAAAGTGCTGCTTTTTCATTCTTTCTAAACCACAACTGACTCCCATAATGGCCATGTCTTATTTGAAGGAACCACATTGGATAAAAAGCTGCTTAGTTCTGTGATTTTGTCCAAGAAAGGGATATTTTTTCTTCATTATGAGATTACAACCTAACAGTTTACTATTGGGATCTTCAGCTGTACGTCATGCCTGTAGCCATGCTGGTGAGAACTCCCATGCAATCACATAGTGCTTAAGCTTGGAGTTTATTCTACTCAACCACTCCAAAACGTTCTGTGCTGGCGAGAACAGACTTTCTCTTGGCAGATTACACAAACTAATTACTGCAGTGTAGAAATCTATGAGGATATGGAGGCATTTTCTTATTATCCACCAAGCCATTTGGTTGTGTTTACAGGGAGCTGCTTGTAGTGTGTTCAAAGTCCCATGTGTGGGCAAAGTCCTTGAACTCCCTGCAGACAAACTGTTGAAATTGTCCTTTGTGCAATCCATGCATGCAAAGTGTCTCTTCAGCTTTACAGCTGGTGTGCCACTCTTCATTACAAGCAAGTAATCAACATCATATCACCCTGAGAATGAATCAACAAAGGACCAGATGTTATCCCCTATTCCACTCAAATACAGCTGCTGTGCTGTGACCATGGAAGATGCAGTGGTTCTTTGGTTCCATGAGGCTCGAGTGCATTGCATGGTGCACACCTGGATACTTCCCTCTCTATGTTCTTGTACACTGAGGGTCAGCCCACTGTTTTCTTTGCTCTACACTTTGTGACATCAACCTCCAGGTGTCCTTGGTGGAGTTGCTGGGTGTAGTATTTCTGCAGAAAATAAGGGATTATAAACCTTTGATGAGGCAGTCCCAGTCCATCTTGTGCAGTTCACCTTCTCTCAAGATAGAAAAAAGTGAACAGCTAATGGGGAAGCTCCTTTGACATCAAGGTCATCTTTTCTTGACAATATCATGGAGCTGCTTGCCTGTGTGACCAGCTTTAATTTCCTCAATTCTGCAGAATGACAGCAGTTAAGTCATTATTATAGCCATGTGCTCCTTATGATTTGCTTGCCCAGTGATGGGCAGGTAAGCCCTGGAAAGGGCACTCACGAAGTAAGCTCCTTACTACGTTTGTAGATCACTCTGAGGTTGCAGAGTTGTAGCTTGAGCATTATTGGTTGCAGGCATGATGGTGCAGTACAGAGAGACTGCTTAAGGATGGTGATGAGCTGTTGATCAGTTTTGACATTGATAGCGTGCCTGCAATGCAAACAAAAGCATGGAATTTCTGACTGGCAAAGACAAGGGAAAGGAGTTCCTTCATGGTCCAGGCACCATTGAGGTTCTGTGTTGGCGAGAGTCCTTGATGCAAAAGCTATGGATCGGCCATTCAGACCACTGTGAGTTTATGCTGAGACATGTCTGCTGAGAAGAGGATATGTGTTCAGATGTTGAAGTATTGTTGAATATGAGGAGTTGAAAATTTGTTGAATGCAACATTGTAGTGTTCCAGTCAATGCCATTCTATGTCCTGGTGGGGAAGTGGATGGGGGAATCCTGTTACACCATTATTAACAGGGAACAAACTTTGATTAATTCATCATGCTGAGGAATTTGTATGCGGCAGGCAATGACCGACTGAGATTATCACTAGACTTTTATTCCAAAAGCTCAGCTAATGTTCTGTGGACTTGGGTTCAAATCCCACCACACCCTGAAGGAATTTGAATTCAATAAAAAATACTTTGAATTAAGAATCTACTGAAGATCATGAAACCATTATTGCGGATTGTCAGAAAACCCATCACTAATGTCCTTTAGAGAAAGACATCTGCCATCCTTACCTGGCCTATAGCTGGCTTCAAAGCCATACCAATGTGGCTGACTCTCAATTGCTCTCAGGCAACTTGGGATGGGCAATAAATTGCTGGTCTGCCAGCAATGCCCATGTCCCACAAATGAACAAATAAATATCATCTGGTCCTGACTGTGTGCACACCAACTGCAAATGTGCATCACCTTCTTGCATTGAACGAACTCAGATCAAGAAGTTATCAACAAATTTTTGTCAAGGTTGCCCTGTAACAAGCTGTTCCATGGGCCACTGGTAGACCTCACTACCAATGGAGATACCACAGGGCCTGCGGAGAAACCTGTATCTGCCCACCAGATGTGAAGGGAGTGAGCTTTGAAGATTCTTAGTCAAATGGGATTTGCCAAAACCTGTACTTTGCTTTACGATGCTAAAAACTGTTTAATTGTTTTCATTGGATAGTAGGATCTCAGACGTGCTTTATTTTGGTAAATTGCATCAATCCAGATCCTGATTATGCTGTCTTTTGTTTCCACAGCTATCTCATCCATTCCAGGGCCTCCTTTATGGGGCTATGACATCCAGTCTTGTAATTCTGTCCAATTCATCGACTATCTTCTGTTACATAGCAAGGAGCACTCTTCTTGCAGTACAAACGGTGGGTGGTGCTGAGTCATCCAGCCTCATGTGATATATGAGGGGCAGCTTCCCAATAATATCACAGTCAAACACGTATTTGTATTCCAGTGTCCCTGGGGCTTGGTGCTGTGGGGTGTGCACATCCAGCCCAAGGTGGATTAGCCCCTAGTGTAATGCTGTCCTGGAGATCTAGCAATTGTTTAACATCCTGGTCGCCTATATGGATCTGGAACTTACCTTGTGTGCAGTACAGTGACTATGCCAATGTATGTATGATAATGTTTGCCATTGTAAAAACACTGCATTTTGCCCTGGTGCAGTGAACATGATGTCTGTCTCTTTAAGACAGCACAACATTGGCTTAAGGGACCAACGGGAACTGAGAGTAAGCGATCAAGTGCAGAATCAGTGAGCAGCCATGTCATAAGCATATAATATCTGGGGCTCCACCCCAAGGCAGCCGCGGGCCGCAATGCCCTATACTTGATTTCTCTTTATCAATAAATACTGTTTGTTTCTAACAAACTCTGAAGTGTCTGGACGTTGCCCGAGGGATGACACGCTATTACACCTGAAATCCATTTTAACCTTCAGTTTGGCTTTGCTGTTAGCAATGGTCAGCATTGTAAAAATATTTCCATTTTCAGTGAAAAAGTCAATTTTCAGGGGCTTAAAGTTTTGACAGTTTTCATTTATCTCCAGGGCATTCACTTAGTTTACATGCTGAATCTTGGAAGATAACTGGATGCAACATATCTTGTGATAGTAGCAACTTAATGTGGCTTTGAACTGCAACACTTAGCAAAGTGATTCCATTTGCCACAATTATTACAATACTTGCTAAATGCAAAACACACGTTTCCTTTTTGTGGGTTCTGACTGCTGCAATTCAGGCAGGGTGTGTTCTGTACAGAGAACATTTCAGTTTTTCATCTTATAGAATCCCTATACTGCAGAAGGAGGCCGTTCAGCCTATTGAGCTTGCATCCACGATAATCCCACCCAGGTTCTACTCTCATTACCCCACGTATTTACCCTGCTAATCCCCCTGACATTAGGGTCACTTTTAGCATGGCCAATCAACCTAATCCACACATCTTTGGACTGTGGGAGGAAACTGGAGCACCCAGAGGAAACCTACACAGACATGGGAAGAAAGTGCAAACTCCACACAGACAGTGACCCGAAGCCACGGGTCCCTGGCATTGTGAGGCAGTAGTGCTAACGAGTGTGCTATCGTGTCATCCCTTAATTCCTCAGTGCCCCACTTAGACTATTGAGTCAACTTACAAATATTATTGATGGATTCCAATGTTAGATTTTTGGAGCAATTGCTTGCACATGACATTGCTGTTTGTTCCACACTTCATACAGTCACTTATCAGTTCATCAGAGAGAGTATCAACTATGAAAGTGCTGGCAAAAAAAAGTACAGTGTTGAGACATACAATTGTGTTGATTCATCAGGTTTCTGATTAATTATGTTGATGATGCATCTGTCCATGATATTTTTTTCATGGATGTGCGTGCTTGTTCTAATATTTTGAGCTTAGGGTCCTCTTGGACTTCCCCTTCCTGGAATACAAGGGATTCCGATTTCTCACAGCCTCTGGGCTGCCATGTTTAGCAATGTGCAGGCTTGGAGTTTCTTCAACTCAGACAGACTGGCATGGCAGTATACATGTCAGTCCTTCTTCCAGCTGTTGGCAATGTTCTCATCAAAAATGAGCTAGTCAATGTACCAAAGTCCTTGCACCATCCCATCCCACTCCTGTCACTATGTAATATAATGGGACTGTGTAAGAATGATGACAAGGGCTACAACTTTAACAGTTTGTGACCAAGGTCTCCAGCAGCTATGACCAGAACCACACTTATGAAAACTCTAGTGATTTAACTAGGGAAATATCCGTTAAACAACAAAAGTAATACTTAACAAGTTAGATAATGACTTTACTGGCTTAACCTAGTTTTTCCTTCTTAATTCAGCACCAGGTGACTTATGGTCAGCTCTTTCAATCAGTTCTGTAAGGCCTCTTGTCCTAGCTTGGAAGCAATTTTCAGTTTCAAATTTAGCACATGCCTGGCAGCTCAAGGCTGGTGCCTTTCAATCCTTTCCAAACCACAACCCGTGTGCATGATCATTCATGTTCTTGAATTTTGATTGGCTCGAGGAGCACATGATCAGTTCCTAATTAGTTTACGTGGTAATCGGTCAGTTTCTAACTGGGTCTTGAAGAAAATGGTCATCCGTTGATGTCATTTCCTATTGACTCCTGATGTATTACGGGTGGGATTATCCCTCTCATTATGAGCAATCTTTTTGACCAATCAAATAAATTAAATCAAATTAACAAGGGGACAAATTAAAAGGGGCAGCTCCTAAAAGGAGGGGAACCATTTGAAACCAAGGACAAAGTGGAAAGGAAACCTAAAACATCAAATCAGAATGTGATTTAAGGATCAATATACAACCCTCTCCTTCTGGTCCCTAGCAGGCACAGAAGGTCTTAACAGTACCTCTAGACACTGCATGCTCCTTCTCAAGGGACACTGGGCTACAAATACAGCTGTAGGAGAGGGGTCCCTTTCATTATAGTCTTTTCTGTTATTTTTGTGACTTCTAATTACTTATTTTAATGACTTTCGACTCTGATAGTGGGGTCTTAAGTTAGTTTTGGTGTTTGCTTATTTAGAATAAGGGAGTATGTAATGTCTAGCTTTAAAGATTAACATTTAGGCTTATTGTTACAAATGTTGAATTGATGTGTAGATATTATGTAAAATTCTCATTAGGACAAGCATCAATCAATATGTTTTGGTTATGGGATCAGTTTGATTTTTAAATGATTTTTGAGTGTCTGTTTGTACTTGGTACAAGCTAACTAAAACTAGTGAAAGAGTGTTACAGAAATAGCAAATTTACTGACATTACATCATCTACATAAAATACAAATTCCTTTAGAATAGACTTCTCCTAAAGGAAGAGGCAGCAAATTTCTATGGTTATTATATCAATCATAGAAATAATTGGTGTGATATCATTAAAAATACAGCACGATTCATTACATTCATAAGAAATAAAAGTCAAAAGAACCACTTAGTTACTAAAACTGATTACAGAGCTGAATCCTAAGCCTGATACACAATGAAAGATGGTTACATGTTGTGAATGAAAGTACAGTAAGAAGTCTGACAACACCAGTTTTAAATCCAACCGATTTATTTGATAGTAAACTCGTAAGCTTTCAGCTTTATGAGTTGTCTGAACACCTCATTCGCCTGACGAAGGCCATAAAGCTGAAAGCTTATGAGTTTACTATCAAATAAATCGGTTGGATTTAAAACTGATATTGTCAGACTTCTTACTGCGTTTACCCCAGTCCAACGCCGGCATCTCCACATCGTGAATGAAAAGTGACAGCTTCTCTTTTTCACAAGAACTGAACAAATTCTCAGAAAATTTAACAACTTGTTTAGAACTTTGCAGCTGTTTTGCTTAACACAATAGACTTTTAAATGGAACCTGATAAGTGTTAATTGTTCAGGATTATTACATAGCTAAAGCCCCAGCTTAGCTCAGTTGGCTGGACAGCTGGTTTATGATAGAGAGGAATGCTAACAGTGTGAGTCCAATTCCCATATTAGCACAGACTATTGATGAAAGCTTGCCTTCTCAACCTAACCCCTTGCCTGAGGTGATCCTCAGATTAAAATCAGCTGCTGCCTAAAGGATTCTGGCAACTTTACCTTTAATTCTTAAATCTAGATTTTGCTATGTGAAACAAAATACATGAGGGCAATTTCAAATCCTGTAAAAGAATCTATATCCAATTTTTAACGGACCATAAGAAATATTTTTCTACCTAAGCATTGGTCATCAAGAGAGAATTTAAAACCATTTCAGAACATGCCCGGACTCGACAAGTCTGTTAGCATTTTGATATAGATCAACATCAGCTTCTCACCACATCCTCCAATATCGTCACCTTCAGAAACACATCTACTTGTGTCGAGAGCCAATCTAATCATTTGCTGAAGGATTAATTTGACTTACTGCTTAATTATTTATTTATTTCGATGTGAGATCGAACAAGCTGTTATTTTCTTTTTTTGAAAATGCTGCTTCCTATACTAGAACAAAATTAGTAAGGTGCATCTTACAGGAGTGGAACTCTATTCCCTCCTGTTGTCAATACAGTCAGCAACTTTAGGATAGGATGCGCGATCTCTGCACACTATAAAATGGTCAGGATTCCTTTTCCTGGAGGTGCATAACCATATGACCCTCCCCAACAACACGTCCCATCGATGCAGCCTCTTTATTGGAGTAAAACACCCTGTACTATTTCTTAGGAGTGATTATCAAACAAAAATAGACACTGCAACACAAAGAATCATAGAATTGTTATAGTTCAAAGGAAGTCATTCAGCCTGTGTATGTCTACACAGGCAATCATGACATAGTGTTATTCCCCTACACATTGTTGCTGTCCAAATGTGCTCTTGAATGTCTCAACTGAAACTACCCTCACCACACTTCCAGGTAGTGTATTCCAGACCTCAAGCACTCATTGTGTGAAAAAGATTTTTTCTCATATTACATTTGCTTCCTTTGCAAATCAGATATTAGAACAGATGACAAAAAGCTGGGTCAGAGGGGTACACTTTAAGGAGTAATTTCAAGGAGGAGGCAGAAATGGAGTGGCAAAAATGTTTTTAAGGGACTTCCAGAAGTTACATCCCAAGCAGCTGATATCACAACCATTAATTATCATAATTGCCCAGTGCATGTATTTTACAAGTAGAACTTATTGTTGTAGCAAGAAAATGTTTTGGCCTCTTCTAAGGTCAAACCAAATAAACGAGCTCAAAAGAAAACTTTTTGGATGCAGGTTAAAGTGCTAAATGTGAGGGATAAATGGAAACATTTTGTTGATGAACTGGTACATAGAGCTGGGGTTTGTGTTTGACTGGTGCAGAACATGATGGACAAAAGAGTGTTTCTGAATGCTGTTTTCTCAATGACTCAATATAATACAGTTCAGAGTGGTTATTCAATGGTTCAGAGTGTTTATTCAATTCAGTCAGTGTTAGGAAGGTGAAAGCATTAAAAACAGCAGGTAGACTTCAGTTAGCTGGGGAACTGCAGTCAATTGGGTTTTAATGGTCACTTGTCCCAAAACCCTAAAATTCCTGCCAAGGGCAACAGACCTTCCATGCTCCACCCCTTGCTTGTTCTGATTTGGGGGAGGAGGAGGAGGTGGGGGCGGTGAAATGTGGTGGTGGGGGGGGAAAGTGGGGGGGGGGGCGGGGAATGGGGGGACAGGGAATTGGGGGAGGAATGGGGGGTAATGGGGGGAGGGGGGAGGTGGAGAGGGAGAGAAGGGGGGGAAGAGGGGAAGGGAGGGGGGGGAGAGGGGGGAAGGGAGGGGTGGGCAGGGGGAAGGAGTGGGGAAGGAAGGGGTGGAGGGGTGGAGGGCGGAGGGGGGGAGGGGGGGACGGGGGGGGGAGATGGGGGCAGTAAAATTCCAGCAAATAAGTTTGAGAAAAATTGCCCAGACTTCATGAGATATTTAAATATGAATCCCAGAATCAGAAAGTTTAATGTTGAAGCTGAAAGTTCATTTTAAATATCTATTGGACATTTTAACTAACCTCAGCTGCCACAGGCTTGAGTGATTCAGGGTGGAATTCTGGGAAGATGTGGGATATTGCCAGAAGTCTTCAGGTTTGAGGTGAAAGCACTCAGTTTGGTTGGTACGAGCCCAGAATTCAGCAAAAGGAAAGAATTGCTAAGACCAAAAGCAAAAGGGGTATTAATAAGATGGAGGTACGAGGCAAGAAAGCAGTGAAACCTACATTTGAACTGAGAAATTCACAGAAATGATGATTGAAGTGTTGCTTGGCCAGAATCTAATGGAAGGATCCTCATGAAATGTCATTTGTTGGAAAAGAGTTGGAACATGTGGAAGAAATTAAAGTCAATTCCTTGATGCTGTGACATTTGATTTGACCCAGGACGTGAAGGAACCTACAAGAGCCAATTAAGTAGCAATAGCTTTCTGAGGAGAAGGATAAAGAGGAGATTTAATTGAGAATTGTAGTTTAAAGTAAAAGGGAACGCATTTTGTTATGCTTTTTTGATGCAAGTTGGAAGGATTCACCAAAATTTAATAATGTTACTTGTTTTGTGTACAGTAAAATTAATTTGTTTTAAGGCACGATTTTTTTTGAGTTGATCACTGTGTGCAAACTTCTCTTTAAATGTTAATGGTGGTAAACATGATCACAGCAGAATTGGTGGAGTAAAGAACACAACGAGAGGAACACATTGACCTTGCAGACTGGTGAAGCTGTAGTGAGCTCTCTGAGATAAAGAAAGAAAGGTGCAATCATAGGAGGAATTCGAAACAAGGGTGAAAAGTGAAGCATTGCTAGAGCAGCTGCCAATGCAGGTCAGAAGCCCAGGGGTGATGGGCAAACTGGACTTCATACAAGTTAGAATACAGGAAGCAGAACTTTGGATGACCTCAAATTTATGACAAGTGCAAGGTGAGAGACTGGCAGGAGAGCACTGAAGGTTTTTTTACTCTTTCATGGATAAGGATGTCACTAGCTCGGTCAGTATTTGTTGCCCATTCCTAATTACTATTCAGAAAGTGGTGATGAGCCATCTTCTTGAATCACTGCAGTCCATGTGGACCAGATAGGTCAACAGTTCTACAAAGAAGAATTTCAGAGTTTTGATGTAGTGACTGTGAAGGAACAGTGATAAGTCACAAAGATGTGCAGCTTGGAGGAAAGTTTACAGGTAGTGAGGTTCTCATTATTCTTCCCCCTTTCTCTTTTTAGGTGATAAAGATCAAGGACTTGGAAGATGTTGTTGAAGGAGTTTTGGTGCGTTGCAGCAGTATATCTTGTATCTGGTACACTTGGCTGCCGCTATGTGTTGGGGTGCATGGAGTGAATGTTTAAGGTGGTGAATACGTTTCAATCAAGTTTGTGCTGATTGATATCACACTTCTTGAGTATAATGAGAGCCAAAGGGCTTGTGCTGAAGATGGTGGATGGATGTGGGGAGTCAGGAGGTAAGTTACTTGCTGCAGAATTATTTCTTTTTGACCAGCTCTTGTAGCCATAGTAATTATATGGCTGAGCCATCATTTTCTGGTCAATGGTAGCTCCTAAGAGGTTGATGGTGAGTGATTTAATGATGGTAATGCCATTGAATGGTTTGATGCTCATGGCCATTGTCTGGCACTTCTGTGGTGTGAATGACACTTACCACTTGTCAGTCCAAGCCAGACTGTTGTTCCAGTCTTGCTGCACATGGTCATGGACTGTTTCCATATTTGACGAGTCGCAAATGGTGCTGAACATTGTGCAATCATTGTGAACATCTGCATTTCTGACTTTATGATGGAAGGAGGGTCATTGATGAAGCAGCTGGAAATGGTTGGGCCGAGGATATTATCCAGAGGAACTCCTGTAGTGATGTCCTGGAATTGAGATGATTGGCCTCCAATCACCACAATCATCTTTCTTTGTGCTAGGTATGACTCCAACTTGTTTGATTTTCCCCCAAGTTACATTGATTTCAATTTTTGTTCAAGTCCCTTGAAGCCACAAGTTTAAATGCTGCCTTGATATCAAAGGCTAGCACTCTTACTTCTTGAGTTCAACTCTTTTGTCCATGGTTGAACCAAGGCTGTAATTAGGTCAGGAACTGAGTGGCCCTAGAGGAAGGCAAACTGAGCTTCAAGTGAAGTTTTGCTTGATAGCATTGTAGATGATAATTTGCTGATGATTGGGAGGAGGTTGATGGTCAGCAATTGGATCCATCCTGCTTTTTGTGGACAAGATACACCTGGGTAATTGTCCACATTGCCAAGTGGAAATAGTCAAATGCCAGAGTAGTAACTATACTGAACAGTTTGGCCAGGGCGCACATTATCTGATGCCTTCAGCCATTTCTTGATAGAAGAATCAAGTCTAACAGACGCACAGCAGAGGATTTTAGCAGCAGACAGCAGATAATGTTATCCCTTAACACATCACTATGAATGGAAAGACAGATAGATATCATGCAGTCACTGGGCATACATTGCATTTGATCTACAGCTGCAGTGATCCATCCCACCTACATGGCATGAATGCCCAATCCAAAAGTACCATCAGGAAGTTCAGAATTATGCCACACACTAAAATGCCCAGCATGTCACCATCCAACCCTATCCTAAATATTTTATTTATTAAATATGCCATCAGTGATCTCCTGTAAATTCTGTGTTGAAGAATGGTACCCCATACAATACCAACCCCAGATCATGGTTTTTCATTTCTGCAAAAGATTTACAATATTTAATTGCAGCATATTTTATTTCATTGTATTAACATTTTTCGGCATTATATAGGATTTTTTTTCTGCTCACCTACTTCAAGCAGCATTTTTCATATTTGTAAAACTGTCTGTGCACCAAAAGATGGGAAATACATTCCACACTGAAGGAAGAGGGATCCCGGCACAATTCCAGCTAACCACTACAATGCTACATAAACGGAAGAATGCAGAAGCATCCTGAGAGACTGGGTTCACACACTATTCTTCACCTAAGCAAGTGAATGAAGGCATAATGTTTAACCATGCTGATGTACTCTGAATCAACTCCAATACTGTTCTCCATGTCTTAAACATGGAGGGGGAAGGTGCGGGTGAAATTGGATTAGGCCCAGAGGTAGACCAGATCTAAATGAACTGCTGAGTTGCTGCGAACCTCAGCAGGTGGCGCAGCTTTGTGAAGAACTGGCACCACTTAAAGCTGGTCTGCATTAATTCAAACCAGTTCATAGACATTAGAAAGGAAGTGTATATCTGAATGCAGTGGTTCCGGAATGAACTTCGGACGATGTTTTGAGCAAGAAGTGTGAAAATGATGCAGAGGAGAGAAGGGAGTGTGCCAAATTTCTCTGCACAGCATTAAAAACTTTAAAAGATGGTGAATAAGAGAAAAGTGCTCTACCTATTGGGACCAGAAGGCCCTTCAGACAAACTTAGAGAAGGAGCACATGCCAATACTATCAATGCAAGCAAGTACCTGGGTGCAGCACAGAAAGAAGTACAATGACCCCTTACAGGCAGTCAAGGTTGGTGAATCCATCTTAAAATGACATCTTACAAATCAACGATGAGCCTCACATACTGATCCATTCACTAACTTCCATCAAGCTCATACCTCACACTCAGAGTATCACTTCACTCTCATTCAATTAGCACTGCTGAAAACCTAACACCCACATATATCAGTTTGCACACTGACATCTGTTCAAATGACAGCCACTTCCCCCAAATACATCTCTCTTGTTCCAGCAGGATACAGTGGCGCAAGCCACAGAAAGCAACACCTAACCAGTGAGGGATAGCCACAGCTGCATGTCCTCACGCTGATAGTGTAGATGATGCTGGCAATCATTGGTGCAATCACAACTAAGGGCCATAGTTAACAACCAAGTTGAAACCATGAAAAACGGCAGTTTTCCTGCCTCATTTTGCTTTCATAGATTACACTTGCTCCCCATTCCAAAATTCAAACTACAAACAGTGCAGACATGTAGTTCTTGCTTCCATCACCTACCCTTGTACATTTTTGCTATTTTTATATATTAATTCATGATATGAGTGTTGGCGACAAGGCTAACATTTATTATCCATTCTTAATTGTTCAGAAAAAGGTAGATGGTGACGTGTCGCCATCTTGAACAATTGTAATCCATACAGTGTGGGTACAAAAAAATGGGAATATTGGGGAGTGATACTCCCAAAAGTGCTGAATTGGTGGGAAAACTGGTCTGGATCATGATTGTTTTTTCAGTGCAGCTTCATACCTGAATCTCCCCACACTGTGCAATACTGAGGTCACCATTACAAATCTCATTAAAAGCCCAGGGGGAGGGGCCTATTCACACCAAAGACCCTGAAATTGGTGGGATGAGTGGGAATCATGCATGCGCACATCACTGGGAGATCATTGAAATGACCTCCCAGCATCCAGATCACTGCCATCCAATCCCCACACACATTGCTGGCCTCATCGCTGGGCCCCACAACCCCCTCCCATATAGACATTGCTGCCCCCCCCCCATGACAATCGCTGACCTCCACAAACCTTCACAGATATCACTGGCTTCAACAACTTCCTCATTACTGACATTTCTGGCCTCATCGCTGGCCCCCACGACTGCCCCACAGAAATTGCTGGCTCCCACAAACCCCACAGACACCACTGACTTCAATCACCCCTCCCACAGACATCACTAGCCCCTTCCCCATACAGGTATCACTGGCTCTCTCTCCCCTCCCTCCACACACAGACTTGTCTGCCCACTCATCCCAGGCCCCCATGGTTCCAGATTATGCGGGTACCCAATTTCTCCATCCTGAACATACTGACATGCACAACCCTAGCTTGCGATCGTTTCCTCTCTTGAATCCAACCCTTGAGTGTTGCACTGCCCCTGGACATGGCAGCCTACTGAATGGCAGCTAATCAGCATCCCAAGGGATGAATGACACTCAACTGAAAGCAGCCTTCAAAATTCCTCACAAATATTCGTTACCAATAGGTCCTTGACTGGCCACATGCACTGCACCCACACTCCCCTAATAAATCAGGGCTCTATATAAGCTACAGGAATGGACCCACAGCCAGTCACACCACAAAGATGTCTGCATGCAAACCTGCTCCCAGATTCACGAAGGCCCACCCAGGAGCACCTACTAGATGTTGTGGAGGAGAGGCTTGAACGGATCTTCCCAGTCAGGGCCCCAATCCAAAGGGTGCATCCAACACAGCATTGTGGGTGGAGGTTTCAGAAGTAGCCTGACACCGTGCTCTGGCTGACAACATCAGAAAAAAATGTACGACCTTCTTCGAGCAGCAAGGGTAAGCAAGCATCCCACATGGAAGCTTGCAATACTTGGCAAGAATCTCAAACCCTGTTTAGACACCTGAAAGGCATGCAACAAATGATCTTTCCTCCAGGAACAGAATCTAACCTCTTCCCCTCACCCCTCAATAAATATTCTTCAGTGGTGACCACTTTCCCTGAAACTGTCAGCATAGCATATGAGACACAGGCACGGATTGCACACCATGTGCTGCAACATGTTAATGCATGGTATCCACCTTATATTCCCTCAGGAAAAGAACATACACAGCGTTTATGAGATAACACAGATTGATGGTGGTGTGCCTGAACTGTAGCAACTGACCAGCATTGAAGAGCATGCCACAGAGCTGGCAGGGGGCAATAAGTCATTCCTAATGGTCACTAACAATCAGGTTAGCATTCAGGATGCAAATGAGTAGAAGCACACCTTACACCTAGGTCTTCCTCAAAGTAAGTGAGATGCCACATGGAATGATTTACCTCCCTCCCCCCTAATGTGTGTTCTTTATTGCAGCTCTGAACCTAGAGGAACCTGGCTCTTCGTGTATGCTGCAACCCCTGCTGCTCTGGAGTAAACTGCCCATGACTCCCTGGATGGCATCTCGAAGGGAGGCACTAAAGAGTCCTCCCAGAGCAGCACCATTGAAGCAGCACCAACATATACCATACAATCCACCAACACAGAGATGATCACCATGGTGGGTACCTTTAGTGTCAAGACTTCTGTGTCATGAAATGGTGACCACATCATAGCAGTAGATGCACATTGGTTGGAGAACCAATTGGTTGGGCACATCCGAGGGCTTGGGCACACAGAAGTCTGCCGGAGGTCAGGATTTAGCTGTCCTCAAGCCAACTGCTGGGCCACTGAGTTTGTTCTTCCCAAGGCTGGTAGAGATGAATCAGGAAACCTGGGGAGTTAAGGAAGGACTGTCAGCAACTATGCTGCAACTGCAAGACTGACCAGTGGGGAGTCCAATAGAGCACTGTTGCAGGAGGTGGTGCCAACACTGCATAAGACCCAGGCCAACACTACACGGATGGTGACTGCAATGGAAAGTCTGACTCAAGACTCTGTTCTCATAGGCGAGAGTCCAGGCCATCCTGGAGACACAATGGGTCACAGGCGAGTGTGTTTCTGGCATCCAAGAGGCATAGCGTTCGATGGTCATGGCTCTCAGGGGCATCTGGCCATGGTTCAGACTCTCACTGGCAATCTGGGAACACAGCAGGCTCAGAGGGCTACTGCTGACATAATGGCTTGCTCACAGAATGCTGTAGCAAAGGGGCTCCAGAACTTGGCCAATCTTAGAGGTCAGGGCTGAGAGATCACAGAACGAAGGGCAGGCGCATGTAGGCTTCCAGGACTGACAAAGCCAGACGATGCTGAAGTTTCTGGAGATCAGTCCAGCTACCCTGGTGTCGCTTGGAATATCTCCGGGGTTTCTGGGTATTCCAAGAGAGGGACCTATGCAGGGACCTCCCACCTAGGAGATCCCAGATGTCCCAAGACCTTCCGATTTCCCTCCTTCCTCACACTGGGGCATCTCGGGCTCAGTGAGATAAATAGGGCAGTGCCATCTGCCAGTAAGCCTTCAGGTCTTGACCATGTAGGGGATGTCAGCCAAGAGCATCAGAGGCAACAGGGCATGTATTACAGCTGGACACCTCCACCTCCAGTGTTCATTCTGAGGTACACCTAGAAGCAGTATTCTGCACAAAGTAAAAAAAGTTGGCGTTCACTAAGAAGGTACAGATGAAGGTCTCCAGTAGTCAGGGTTTATTCATCAATAATGTTAAGAACACAATAAATTGTTAATTGCACCTCACAGCTGTGACTAACAAGAATCTGATTCTCCTCCCTGCTGACCACCCCCAAAGGGCTGAGTGATCCCCATTTCCAAACATAGAGGTGTGTCTGTCATGCCTTCCAAGGACTCAGCCACATATTTACAGAGTGCCTGCCCTACCTTCCCCAATATCCACCAGACTCTTGATACAGGTGCTCCCACCCCCACCATCCAGTGGCCAAAAAATGTGTCCCTAAACCTTATGTGGTGATTGCGTGAATTCGGAGTACAGGTAGGAGTCAGACTTGAATTGCACCTGTGTGCACAACAGCAAGTTGTCATCATCCTCCAGCCTTCAGCCAAGACTCGCAATCATTGCCAGCCCAGGCACATTAACAGGTTTGGACGTTTCTAGGGAATTGGGTGTTGGGATGACAGAGGCTGGAGAAGGGCAATGTGGTGGTTTGAGGGCCTAGGTTTGTTTGGAGGGGGAAAAGCAGATGCACTTGTTCCTGGGATGTGGTGAATGTGTGGTGGTTACAGCCCCCCTCACTGCACTGCAGGTAAGTGAAGCAGGCTAAAATCAAGGCGTCCCTCACTGCCCTGCCCTGCCCTTGCCATTACTGCCAACCCTCTTTTCTCCTGCTCGTCATGCGGTGGGATGTCTACCTCACTGCTCTCTTCCTCCTCCTGCTCCAACTGGTCTCCCTGTTGCTGGGCAGTGTTGTGCACAGCACAGCAAACGATGATACGTGAAGCATGCTGGAGCACCCACCAACTCCACCCCATGTATCCCCACCCCCCCAACCAACCCCACCCACACCCTCCCTGCTGAAGTGTTCGCCAACACTCCACTCCACCGCTGAAGTATTCGCCAACAGGAAGGGAACAGTTTTTGAATGGTGATTTTTGAGTGATGTTCATTCATCTGTTGAAACTCTCCAGCCTTCAGGAGAACAGTGATCACAACACCACACAGCCCTGCTACAGTAAACCTCTGCAAAACATGCTGGATCATCAACATGGATGACATCATCACACATAAAAGCACCATCCACCAGATACAGACACATACTCTTGCAACTCGGCCAACGTCTACCTGATACACAGCAGGAAAGGATGTCCCAAAGCATGGTACATTGCAGAGACCATGCACTCGCTACGACAATGGATGAATGAACATCACTCGACAATCACCAGGTAGAACTGTTACCTTTCTGTTGGCGAACACTTCAGCGGTCATGGATATTCGGCCTCTGACCTTCAGATAAACGTTCTCCAAGATGGCCTTCATGACATACAACAGCGCAGAGTCGCTGAGCAGAGACTGATAGACAAGTTCCGCACACATGAGGACGGTGTCAACCAGGATCTTGGGTTCATGTTGCACTATTTGTAACCCTTATGACTTGCCTGGGTTTGTAAAACCTCACTTACTGTACTGTCTGGAGAATACACATCTCTTTAACCTATGCATAATACTCTTTCCACTCACACTGTTGGCATCTTTAAGACTTGAATAGCAGTCAATTATAATGACTTGTATTCTAATCAGTACTCTGTAAACTGTGTGCTGTTATATGCTCTGTCTGAGGCCAGAACTCTCCATTCACCTGACGAAGGGGCAAAGCCCGAAAGCTTGTGAATTTACTATCAAATAAATTGATTGGACTTATACCTGGTATTGTCAGACTTCTTACTGTGCCACCAACATGGCCAGCTCCAGATCAACCGAGATCCATCTGCACTGAGGAGTTTGGAAAAAGCATAGAATGATGGATTATTATCATTAGCTGCAGGAAAAAGTCAGTGTAGTCGAAGAGAATACTGAAATACAGGGTTATAGACTAGACGGGATTGAGGTACATAAGGAGGAGGTGTTAGCAATTCTTGACAGTATGAAAATAAATACGTCCCCTGAGCTGGATGGGATTTACCCTAAGATTCTCTGGGAGGCTAGGGAGGAGATTGCAGAGCCTTTGAGTTTTGATGTTCATGTCATCATTGGCTACAGGTATAATGCCGGAAGACTGGAGGATAGCAAATGTTGTCCCCTTGTTCAAGAAGGGGAGTAGAGACCATCCTGGGAACTATAGACCGATGAGCTTTACTTCTGTTATGCGCAAAGTTTTGGAAAGAATTATAAAGGATAGAATTTATAATCATCTAGAGAGAAATAAACTGAGTAGAGATAGTCAACATGGTTTTGTGAAGGGTACATCGTGCCTCACAAACCTTATTGAGTTTTTTTGAAAAGATGACCAAAGAGGTGGATAAGGTTAAGGCAGTCGATGTGGTGTATATGGATTTTAGTAAAGCATTTGATAAGGTTACTGCAGAAAATGCAGATGCATGGGATTGATGGTGATTTAGCAGTTTGGATCAAGAATTGGCTAGCTGATAGAACTCAGAAGGTGGTGGTTGATGGAAAATATTCAACCTGGAGTTCAATCACAAGTGGTGTACTTCAGGGATATGTTTTAGGGCCACTTCTGTTTGTCATTTTTATAAATGACCTAAATGAGGGTGTAGAAGGATGGGTTAGTAAATTTGCTGACAACACCAAAGTCAGAGGAGTTGTAGACAGCGAGGATGGATGTTACAGGTTGCAGAGGGACATAGATAAGCTGCAGAGCTGGGCCGCGAGATGGCAAATGGAGTTTAATATGGAGAAATGTGAGGTGATTCACTTTGGTAAGAGTAACAGGATACAGAATATAGGGCTAATGGAAGGACTCTTCATAGTGTAGACAAGCAGAGAAATCTCGGTGTACATGTGCATAGCTCCCTGAAAGTTGGCACTCAGGTTGATAAGGTTGTTAAGAAGGCGTACGGTGTGTTAACTTTCATTGGTAGAGAGATTGAATTTTGGAACCGTGCAACTGTACAAAACTCTGGTGCAGCCGCACTTGGAGTATTGTGTACTGTTCTGGTCGCCACATTATAAGAAAGATGTGGAGGCATTAGAAAGGGTGCAGAGGAGGTTTACCAGGATGTTGCCTGGTATGGTGGGAAGGTCTTATGAGGAAAGGCTGAGGGACTTGAAGTTATTTTCATTAGAGAGAAGAAAGTTAAGAGGTGACCTAATTGATGCAAACAAGATGATCAGAGGGTTAGATAGAGTGGACAGTGAGAGCCGTTTTCCTCAGATGGTGATGGCTATCACGAGGGGACATAGCTTTAAATTGAGTGGTAGTTATAGGACGGATGTTAGAGGTAGGTTCTTTACTCAGAGAGTAGTAAGAAGTAAGTAGTAAGGACTTTAGTAAGGCGTTTGATAAGGTGGCCCATGGAAGACTTCTACAGAAAATGCAGATGTGTGGAATAGAGGGTGATTTAGCTAATTGGATTAGGAATTGGCTGGCAGATAGAAGACAGAGGGTGGTGGTTGATGGGAGATATTCATCGTGGAGTTCGGTGACGAGTGGTGTGCCTCAGGGGTCTGTTTTGGGGCCCCTGCTGTTTGTAATTTTTATAAATGATCTGGATGAGGGTATTGAGGGATGGATCAGTAAATTTGCAGATGATACTAAAGTTGGTGGTGTGGTAGATAGTGAAGAGGGGTGTTTTAGTTTACAGAGTGACTTGGACAAGTTGCAGAGCTGGGCCGAGAGGTGGCAAATGGAGTTTAATGTGGAAAAGTGTGAGGTAATGCACTTTGGCAGGAACAATAAATGTGTAGAGTATAGGGCTAATGGTAGGGCTCTTAATAGTGTTGAGGAACAGAAGGATCTTGGTGTATGTGTCAATAGATCCCTGAAAGTAGGCAGTCAAGTGGATAAAGTTGTTAAGAAGGCATATGGAGTCTTAGCTTTTATTGGTAGGGGGATTGAATTTAGGAGCCGCAGCATCATGTTGCAACTGTACAAAACTCTAGTGCGGCCGCACTTGGAGTATTGTGTGCAGTTCTGGTCGCCACATTATAAGAAAGATGTGGAGGCATTGGAGAGGGTACAGAGGAGGTTTACCAGGATGTTGCCTGGTATGGAGGGCAGGTCCTATGAAGAGAGGTTGAAGGATTTGAGGTTGTTTTCGTTAGAAAGGAGGCGGCTAAGAGGGGATCTTATTGAAGCATATAAGATGATTAGAGGTTTAGATAGGGTGGACAGTGATAGCCTTTTTCCTAGGATGGAGAAAGCTAGCACGAGGGGACACAGCTTTAAATTAAGGGGTATGAGTTATAGGACGGATATCAGAGGTAGGTTCTTTACTCAAAGAGTGATTAGGGAGTGGAATGCCCTGCCTGCAGCTGTTGTAGATGCGCCAAGTTTGGTGGCGTTTAAGAGGTTAGTTGATAAGTATATGGATGAGAAGGGAATGGTTTAGTTAGGAGGGGCATTGCTTTTTATTTTGGTCGGCACAACATCGAAGGCCGAAGGGCCTGTTCTGTGCTGTATTGTTCTATGTTCTATGTTCTATGATATGGAATGCCCTGTCTGCAGCAGTTGGGACTTGCCAACTTTAAGGGCGTTCAAATGGTCAGTGGATAGGCATATGGATAACATTGGAATAGTTTAGGTTCGAGGGTCATTAGATTGGTTCCACTGGTCAGCGCAACATCAAGGGCTGAAAGGCCTGTACTGCACTGTAATGTTCTATGTTCTATAAACACAGTATAACCCCAATCCCTCACTTGGGCCAGTACGACCACTTATGGGAGCTGGCAACACCACATGATCTATGATGCCATGCATAACCCAATTAGGGTTGTGTGAGATTCCTATCATGCCAAATGCTAGCACAAATTCTGCAGGTCTACGTGGGCAATGCACACTATTAAGCCATTGCTGTGTGCAACTGCAGCATCTGCCAGAAAATTTGTGGGTCGTGACGGGAGAATCTCTCCCATTGTTCTAGGTTAGGATGGTGTATGATTTGAAGGGGAATTATAGATGGTGGTATCACCAAACATCTGTTGCCCTTGTCTTTCTATGAAGTAGAGGTCACAGGTTTGGAAGGTGCCATTGATGAAGCCTTGGTGATTTGCTGCAGTGCATCTGTGTAAGTGGTACACACTGCTGCCACTTGTATGTTGACAGTGGAGGAAGCAGTGAATGGGGTGTCAATCAAACTTTATCCTGAATGGTGTTGAGTTTCTTGAGTGTTGTTGGAGTTGCACTCATTCCAGCAGATGGAGAGTATGCTATCAAGCCTTCAGATGCTTGAATTGGCAATGATGTACGAGTGTGAAGTCTCAGAGGAACTGTGCTGATAAATGGTGAAAGAGTCTCATTTGGTCATGCAATAGTAACCAATACTCAGATGCCAGAACTGTGCATCCTTTAGAGGGTAGCATAGAAATGGGATTGGCAGATAGTTAATTAGGTTAGGGAAAAAAGGATCACGCAGATGCAAGCTTCCCAGAAGTCACCCATCGATTCTGCTGTAGAGAACTCAGACGAAGAGTTTGGTGGGCTTGCTGAAAAAAAGCTGAAGGGTATGGATACAAAAATGCTTGGTACACTGTAAGCCTGCCAGAGTCTGATGTTATCATCATGGAGCATGGACTCTGGCTCCAATTTGACATTGGGTTTTGCATGCGAGTTTGGAGACTACATTTTTGAACATGGAAGTAATAGGTGACTCTGTAAGAACACTTGTAAATCCAATCCACTTGTAGATTGATCTGTCTTTCAACAGATTGTATTGTAGACTATCAGGTTAGTGGTGGTGCTGTACAGCAGGGATCTGCTACCCCTTCTTTCAGATTGACAGTATTTATTCTCCCATCAGTCACTTTCCAGGGATATGATTGGATTGGATCACAAGGGTCAAAAGGAACAGAGGGAGTTTGGAGTCTGTGATCAAGGTTTGGTAGGAAGATCTATCTGAGGTGGGATCGGGAATACTGTTGGGGATCAGATAAGAGTAACATAAACCTACAGAGAACTGTTGGGACTTTGAGTGCTTGCATTTGGAGACAGTCTGTAGATTGTGGCTGGGAAGAATGTTGGTGATTATAAGTGAGAGAGGTTGTGATTATGATAAAATGCTTGGCCTTTTCAACTTTTATTCAAGTTCCCAGAGACAATCCATACTGATGCAGACGACATCAGAGTCAACCAAAGTTGCAGCAAGGTTCGGAATCAGGCATTATGTCCCTTACTTGCAACTAGACCAATGCCTACTCCAGATGTTGGCTAAATGTATTTTTTATCCTTTACAAAGATGTGTCCAACACCCACTTCTCCTTGGATATGCGCACAAATATGTAGAACTCCATTTTCAATTCTTTCATGACTGTGTAGTACCCAAGAAGTTGATGCTACATGGCTCAATTTAACTCTGTTGGTACAATTCAACTATGATACATCCCAGCCAAGTCAGTCCCATATTCACTTCAAATTCACATACATGCACCTCAATTACTAGGTAAATGAAAAACAGGAACCCTGTTGAAGATGACCTTTCCCTCGAGGCAGATTACAACATTACTCTTTTTGGCTGTGCTTATCTAATTCAAGATATGAGGATAAAACCTCAGCTGCTCTTTGGATAAAGTTACTGAGCCATTAGGTATGATGGCCGGAATTCTATCACCTTGCCCACTACGGAATTGGCATAGGTGAGGGTCTGACAACTGACATCTCTGTTGACCTTACATGGGAATTTCCAGTCTTGCCCAAGTGAGCCTGTAAAATCCCACCCGATGACTGAAGCCCAGAAACAGAATCCTGTTCCTGACCTTCCCATCCAGCCTCCCATTACCATTGCTTCCCATCTCCCCAATACTTCCCCATAAGTCCCAATCCCTGATCTCCCAGCCTGTAGCCTGACCTGCCAGATTGCCACTGGCAGTTTTTCTTCATCCTTCCTTTGTCGCTAGTAGACCATTGCCCCCGTCAGTCACACAGCAATGGATGCGAGAAATCCAATATTCTAGGAGCTTTCAATCTCATCGCTCTTGCCACAGGACCTAGCTGTCCAAATGTATAAAGAAAGATATTCCTGAATTTCTCAACATTTTTTCAAATAATTTTTGAAATATACACATTGAAAATATTTAAAACTTTATTCAGTTACGTTAACAGGCTTTATTACAGTAGTAAGAATGGATTGAACACAGTACTTTTACAATTTCATTATAATCTGCTGACAATATATGCATCTGTCATGTACAATGGTTAAATGTTTGATTTCCAGTGAAGGATGGGCACTCAACATTAACAGCAATGCCAGTGAAGACATTTCTATTCTATATTTGTAGAATAAGTACTGCTCTTGTATTTATTTTACAACAATATTTCCTCCCATTTTAACAGAAACTTAAAAGAAGTCTCATATTCAAATAATGGTATTGTGTTGGACATGTCTGGTTATTTTGTTCTCGACAACAATCAATGTAAGACTAATGCAGCCTTTGTTTTAAAGGACTAATTTTAGGCCATCATGTGCTGATATCTTCATCTCATTCTGGAAGGTCATACGTGTTAAATTGCTAGAGTTGCTCCTCTACTTTTTCCCTATTAGGTAAAGTAGCTCAATCAAGTTAAAACACTCGCTTAGACCAGAGATCAATCATCATGACGATAGTCTAATCATGTAGTTCGTTGCACAAAAGAGCTCCTTCTCAGACCCTCACCAGCTTTTCTCGTTTCAAATAAATACATAAAATTCAGAAACAGGATTCTATAATGCACTATTGGCAGAACTATGCCAATAGCAATTTTGTGGGTGACAGTTTGAGTATTTGTGAACCAATAAAATTCCGAAAAGCTTTACAATCAAGATCTCTGCAGATCAACAACAAATTGAATAAACAAATGTGCACAGTTGACAAGCTTCTCTTCAACATTTAATAGAAAAATAAAATCCATCCCAAAATATACCAGTAGTGATTCAATCACCACCACATTTAGGGAGGCAACGTCTTGTTCTAATTCACAACAATACTTGAAACAAGACAAGTTGATATTCCTCAAAGAACTCACAACAGGACAATATACAATCCAAAAAATATCCTGATAGGAATATTTAATTAGAAAACACAGTTCACATTCTACTGACTGAGGGTGAAATTTCTGCAGAGGTTCACTGTTTATGCTACTTCTTAGAGGGTCGCATCAAATCTTCCACCATGTAAAAGTGGAGAATTGTAGAACTCCAATGGAAATTCAATCCTGAATGTAATTCTCATTATACTGGCTTTCAATTATGTCAGAGAAAGAAACTTGAATTATATCATATTAAGATCTTCATTCCACAAATATATCTGAAGTTAATCAGTTAAGTTAACTGGAGTAATGCCTCATAACTTGCAGCAAATATCACCCATGATGTTGTTTTATAACTCGTCTCTTGTCCAGTAGTAGTGCAAACTTAGGCAAGGTATACAAATCTTTAACACAAATGGTGGGCCAATAATTCACCATATCCAATTTCATCCAGTGTAATCATTTTACAACAAATTATGAAAGGAGCTGGCAATTATTATTTAATGTTTTACTTCAGGGAAGCTGATATCCACATTCCTGAGAGGTCTAAAATCATAGAAAACTCAAGTTTAAAAAATATGAAAGAGTAATTTAATAAAATAAAAAAAAGGGAATCAAACAACATTTCACAATATTTATACATTCAGCCAAGAACACCTTTTACAGCTTATTGTCCTTATGGTTGTGACTTCCACCGTGCCTGCGTCTTCTCTTTGGCTTCACAGGCTCCTTTTCTTCTGTTGGCCAAGTAAATCCATTGATAGTAACTGTACCACTTTCATTATCAATCTCTTCACAGTCAGAATCTTCTTGGGTTGCTCCTGCTAGGCTCTTGTCAGGATAAATTTCTTTTAGCTTTTCATTAAAGCATGCTTCTAAGCTTCTCCCAGCTTGTGCCACTTCGGAATCTGGCTATATATGTATATATAAATAAAAAATTTGCAAATTAAATGAATAAATTCCAGACTTAACTGATCTATACACACACAAAAATACAACAGACTTCCAACTGATAATATGCAAAACCTTTTTTTTTCATTCATTCATGGAACACAGGCATCACTGGCTGGCCAGCATTTACTGCCTATCCCTAGTTGATCTTGGAGGACAATTGAGAGTCAACCACATTGTTGGGGCTCTGGGATTCTATGTAGGTCAGATTGGATAGCAGATTTTCTTCCCCTAAAAGGACATTAGTGAATCAGATGGGTTTTTTTTCTGACAATGGTTTCATAGTCAGTAGTAGATTCTTAATTCCAGTTTTTTTATTGAATTCAAATTCCACCATCTGCCATGGCAGGATTCAAACCCAGGTCCCCAGAATATTAGCTGAGTTTTTGGGTTAATCATCTAGCAATAATACCATTTGGCCATCGCCTCCCCAAGGCTTGGATATTAAATGGACCAGTTTCAAATTCTCCTATTTAAAAAACCTGTAATCCAAGAAATAGGTTAAGAGGGTAGACAAAACATCATCAATACTGTCTATCCAGGTTGAGGTCAGTGGTGGTGCAGGGAAACCATGCCAATGTCTTGTTCTCCCTGCTCAGGGAACCCAGCTGACTGTGGATTGAAGTTTGGACCTTTCAGGCTCCTAGGGATGCCAGCATGTTCTCAAATTAGCCAAATTAAACAATGATAATAATTTCACCATCATGATATCCTGGGAAGGCCCCATTGTCTCTGAATTTAATTGAGAAACAGAGCTCTAAAAATCATAGTTTACAAAAAAAAAAATCACTATAAAAATAAACTAAAAGAGAATGCTATCTGAAATGAGAGTGCATGGCTTTGAGAGTCTGTTGATACCTAATGCTATTATTCATTACTCAGAACTTGCAGAAAATGACACAATGACATTCTTTTGAAAAGAATTTCTAAATTGACACATGGACGGACAAAGTCATATCGCAAAATATCGCTTTCATAGAACAATGTGGTTGCCGTGTTTAAATTCAGAGACCCAGATGAAAGATCAAGATCTCTACTGCAGATCTGCACAAAGAGCAGGGAAAAAAAACAATCTGATAAATCAAGCCATAATGGTGAAGTGGTATCAAAACACAGCATCAAAGTACTATTGATTGTGGAAGGAAGTAAATATTGAAGAGTTTAGGGAGTTCTGAGATAGAGTCACGTAAGGTTAGACAACAACAGTATTGAGATGATATTTAAATCTTACATAATTAAATTTTGCACAATTCATAAGCATAAGATGGATGTCAGAAATAAATTCTTCTGGTGTGTAATAATGAAGGGGACTCTTTTTCTGAAGTTTTGCCCTCACTGTAGAAAGATCCATTGGCCTTTTGATAATCTGGTAGTAGTGACGTGCCTAAATGAAAGGAAATGCTTATCAATAGAAGTGGCAAAAATAAGACAGTTAAGAAAATTACTAAACAATTAAAACCTTTAAAATACACATAATTTGTTTTCACTTTGCCATTTAACTACTCTTAACTTGGAATTAAGATTCACTTCCCTCTCCAGCATCCACAAAGTTGTATTTTTATACAAATTCAAGCTGTTTACATTCATTTCCTTTAAACGGCAAACTGGACCCCTCAAACTACCTGAAACAGTTTGCTCTGAACCTCCATATCTTCCAGGAATCACTGTCCCTTCCCATGTTGCTACTTTTAGGTTTAGCTACCTGGTTCAATTTTACATTGAGCCAAAGCTGAGATTTATTCAATGAAAGCATTCTTGCTTTAAAAAGGCTCACATTTTCAAATCCTCACTAGTTACAGGAGAGGTGCCAGACAACTGGAGAATGTCTCCAGACATTCTGTGTAATTCTGGAGAATTACACAGCTAATGTAGTTCTGCGATTTAAGAAGGGTTGTAGAGATAAATTGGCAAATTGCAGACATTGCAGACCGGTAAGTCTCATGTTTGTGATAAGGAAAACTATTGGAGAAATTTCTGAAGAGGATGATGACAGAAGGCTGCTTTAGTGATTGGAAGCCAGTGTCCAATGGTGTACTGCAGGGATATGTGTTGTGCCCCCTATTGTCTCTTATATGATGTAGATGACTATTTGGGAGTAGGATTAGTAAATTTGCGGATTACACAAAAATTGCCCAGGTGATTTACAGTGTAATGTCTTGGGCTTCCAGAAGATATAAACAGAATGGTCAAATGGGTAGATCAGTGGCAGATAGAATTCAACTCTGAAAAGTGTGAGCTGATACACTTTGGAAGGAGTAATTTGACAAGGAAGGTACTCAATAAATGATAGGTCACTAGGAAGTTTTGTGAAACAAAAGAGATCCTGGCATGTTTGTCCACAGATCTCTGAAGGTGGAAAGGAAATGTTAGTAAGGTGGTGAAAAAGACATATAGGACACTTGCCATTATCAATCAAGGTATAGATTACAAAAGCAAGGACTCTTGTTCAATTCCACGTCTTGTGAATTAATAAAATTTAGTTAATCATGCCCCAGCTTAGTCCAAGCAATTATCTGCAGCCATGAAAGTGGCCATCCTCAATGCAACATGCCAGTTGATTTTGTAGAATTATAGAACCATAGCCTATACATCACAAAATTAATATCATAACACCCACAACAAATATTGTACACACTCCTTAATAGCAACCGACGACAAGCTATGCTCACCAATGGACTGACGGGCTCATGGAATGGCAGGCTCAGTGGATGGCAGTAAAGGTGCAATGCCAGTTTCTCACATTTCTGTAGGCAATACAGTTTGCAGTTAATAAAGAAACGTTCTGATTTAACTTGTATATACGTTTATACATTATAGTCTCCATTTTATTTGGAAAATTCAGGCAAGATATTAAATATACTAGATACTAAAAAGGCAAGGAAGTAAGAATTAATATGCTTCACGTTGTAAAAGTAGGAGCAGTGCTTTCATTCTGTTGAGAACATATCAGCACAACACATTTACCTTTAATCCTTTATCCTGAACCAGAACACTGAAAACTCATCTCATTCACTTTGGAGGGAGTTATAAAAAATGCACTAAACTGGGGAACAGTATACATAACAAAAATTTCTAAACATAATTTATTTTAAGAATCATTGCATCAAATTAGTTACACTGACGGGTAAATGATAATACATCTCAAAATGCATCATTTTCACACACTGGTTCATTATATACTGAACGAAGTGCTGCTGCTCACCCTTTGGTCACTAATGGAGAGACCCTGTAATGTTCTGATCCCCCGGTTCTCATTGATTTGCCGTGTATTTTCACAATCATATTCCACTTCTGGCATCACTGTATTCCGACATAAAGTACACAACCACTCACCCCTGTAAATCAACAGTTCAAATATGTGTGAATAATTGGATTGGAATTTTAAAGAAATCTCATCATTAATGAACATATAAAAATCAGTTACAATGATCTCCACTTTGGCCTGAAGGCTAAAGGAATATCCCAGCATCAAATGGAGTTGGCTAAAGAAAGCAAAGTACATTTGTTAGTCACAAATAGGCTTACATTCACATTGTCCTATTTCCAGAGAAGGTGCTGGCAAGAGGCTCTAGATTCCTTTGGCACTGGCACTGATTTTGGGGGAGACAGAATCTACACAAGTTGGATAGATTGCATTACAAAAGCATCAGGATCAATATCAAGGCAGAAAGATTTGCATGTGTTATCGGAGATGCTTTAAACCAGCTTGCCAGGTATATTGGAGCATGAGTGAAGAGAGATGATTAAAAAAAAGGTAGAAAATTATGGGAGTATGAAAGGCCAAGGAAGTTAAAGCCGCAAAATAGAAAATAAAGGAGCTGTTTAATCATTAATGATGTATACTTAATGCAAACTTCTGGTGAATAAGGCAAATGAAGTGAACATGGATTAAATGAGGGAAGAAAATGAGTGCATAACAACATTCCTGGCTATTAGATTTTTGGATGGGTTAGAGAGGGCAATAAAAAAGGGAAGTTGCAAACTTGGTTAAAAAAAATTGCCGCTTGAAGAGTGTTAATATTTTAGAATCATTAAAAGAGGTGGTTAACTGAAGAACAAAAAGGTAATCACATTGTTGGGAGCATATCTTAAACACAGAAACATAGAAGATAGAAGCAGGAGGAGGCCATTCAGCCCTTCAAGCCTGCTCCACCAACCATGATCATGGCTGATCGTCCAACTCAATAGCCTGATCCTGCTTTCTCTCCATAACCTTTGATCCCATTTGCCTCAAGTGCTATATTAAGCCACCTCTTAAATACACCCCTGACCTCAAATAATCACAGGGAGAATAGAGAGTAAATATTCTGCAACTGTTAAGATGTGCAGAAACAATAGCACAGTAATAACAAGAGATTTCAACCATCTAATATTAATGGATAAAATCTGTGAAAGATACAGAATTATTAAAATGCATTCAGGAGAATGTATTTTTGCCAGTATATATTAAGCCCAAGAAAAAGGGCAGTTTAGGACTTGTGTTCAAGGGAAGTAGCAGATAGAATTTAATAATAGTTTGAGGTGATGGGCGGAATTTTACGACTTCGCTTGTCCCAAAACCACAAAATCCTGCTCAAGGTCAACGGAACTTCCTATACTCTGCCCCTCTGATTCCCCATGGTGAGTGGACCAATAATTTTCTGACCCACGCGTGCAGCAGATAAGATAGAGAGTTGCAATAAGGACTGTGCAGGGGCAGTGGAATTTGAGGCGGGGGGGGTTCATATACGTAGATCTTAAAGCATATGAAATTTTGGAGGTATTGTATACAAAAGCAAGGAAAAAATGTTGAACCTTTATAAAGCTCTTTGTTATGACTATCCTATTGTGGTCACAATTTAAGAACATGAAAATCCTTGAGATGGAAAAGACGAGATTTAGCAAACTGATTGTAGTGACGAGCAAATTTAATTACAAGATTTGTTTTGGAGAAACCGGAATTGTTCTTAAAGTAAAAGAGGTTGAAGCCATTTTGCTGAGGTATGATTCAGAAATGGCAGGATTAGCAGCCAGCATCTGGTGGATAGCCAATCAGGCTCATTGACAGCGTAACCTCCCATAAGCAAGCGTAGGCAAAACAAAATCTCATGTCTTAAACTCAGTAATGCAGAAAGCTTATGGGATTATAGAAAGTGAAAATGTGAAAATTATAAGAACATTAGGAAACCAAAGATAGGTCATGAAAAACATTGGCAAGTAAAATGAAGGAAAACATTTATAAATACAAAGTCAAAGAGACTAGGTTAGAAAGGATAAATCTTATTAGATGCTGAAAAGATGACCTGTGTGATGAGGTGGAAAAGGTGGACATGGTTCTTAAAGAATACTTTGAATTCATCTTCAAAAACAAGGGGGATAATGCAAGACATTGTAGTTAAGGAGGATGAATGTCTGAACTATTGTATGAAATAAACAGAGAGAGGGGGAAATGCAGGATTCAGCATCTTTGGAAGATAATATATCACAAAACCAGATGAAGGGTTGAATTTTCATTTTGGTGGGAGGGAAGACAGGGGAGAAGCAGAATCAGGATTCTAACACTAATCCGGGCAGACAGAGTCCAATTTTTGTATCTCAACTCTAAAGACAATTAACTGCGGTTCTTTCCATCCAACTCAGACTCTCCCCAACAATCTAGAATACATGTTGTCAAAGAAAGCTAATTATTTACAGAATAATCAATGTTTAGATAAATGTCCTACTGCACTTTTCATCCTTGCCCAAAATAATTGAAAAAAAACTTTGTGGATCATAAATAATCAAAGAAAGTAATAGCAGTAACTAAAATCTAGATTTACATTGGGAAGCTGAGCAGAGACGGTACATGGCAGCCAAGATGGAACACCTTCGGACATCGATCACAACACAACAGCTCCCCGCCATTCAAACAGACTGCACAGTAATCCTCGTTGTCATCGGTAGCAGCTGTTACAATTGGGGTCGTCTGAGCAGATGTTTCTCCAACAGACTTTTCAGAAGGTTTATTATCCGGAAGAGATGGGGTTGTTACAACATCGGTTTGCAAGTCAGAAGTAACTAGTGTGTCATCCAATTCTTGCGGGGGAGGAGGGTTCGAGTTTGGTGGCGTAAGTGTATTATCCAGCATAATGCTCTTTTAAAGGAAAAAAATATAATTAATACACATCACGAATTAAGGAAAGGGAGTTACTATAATACTATAGTATAATTTCTATTGTGTTGCAATATAAAACAGATGATGCAAACAATGATCATCATGTTTATTATTAAACAGTTTATTTAACAAGTAAAATCAACTCTATCCTGATTAAGTATTAAGTCAGCTTGTCTTTTGCGACATTAAATACATTTAACAAATGAAGAAATGAGAAATCACACATATCAAGTTCAGATCACAACACGGTACCCATTGTTACATCCCTGGTTTATGCTTTTGTGCAAATAGAGGCACAGTGGCACATAAGAACATAAGAACATAAGAGCAGGAGTAGGCCACCTAGCCCCTCAAGCCTGCCCCGCCATTCAATAAGATCATGGCTGATCTGAAGTGGATCAGTTCCACTTTCCCGCTTTCTCCTCATAACCCTTAATTAATTCCCTTGTCTATCAGAAAGCTATCTATGTATGACTTAAATATATTCAGCGAGATAGCCTCCACCACTTCAATGGACAGAGAATCCCGAAGATTCACCACCCTTTAAGTGAAGAAGTTCCTCCTCAACCCCGACCTAAACCACACCCCCCCATCCTCTTATTTTGAGGCTGTGCCCTCTAGTTTTGCTATCCTTCCTAAGCGGGAAGAATCTGTCTACATCTACCCTATCCATCCCCTTCATTATCTTATATGCCTCTATGAAATCCCCTCTCAGCCTTCTAAACTCCAACTAGTACAAACCTAGTCTACTCAATCTCTCCTCATAAGCTAATCTCCTCATCTCCGGTATCAGTCTAGTGAACCTTCTCTGCACTCCCTCCAAGGCCAATATATCCTTCCGCAAATGCGGTGACCAAAACTGCACACAGTACTCCAGCTGCAGCCTCACCAGCACCCTATACAGTTGCAACAAGACCTCCCTGCTTTTATATTCTATCCCCCTCACTATAAAGGTCAACATTCCATTCACCTTCTTGATCACCTGCTGCACCTGCAGACTGGGTTTTTGCGATTCGTGCATAATAACTCCTAGGTTCCTCTGCACCGTAGCATGCTGCAGTTTTTCACCTTTTAAATAATAATCCTCCTACTATTATTTCTACCAAAGTGGATAACCTCACACTGGCTAACATTATACTCCATCTGCCAGGTCCTCGCCCACTCACTCAGCCTATCCAGATCTCTCTGAGACTTTCCACACCTTCCACGCAATTTGCTTTTCCACCCATCTTTGGGTTATCAGCAAATTTTGTTACCCTATACTCAGCCCCTTCCTCCAGATCATCTACGTATATGGTAAACAGTTGAGGCCTCAGCACCAATTCCTGGGGTACTCCATTAGTCACCAGCTGCCAACCAGAATAGCACCCATTGATTCCTACTCTCTGCTTCCTATTAGATAACCAATCCTCTATCCACGCTAATACCTTACCCCCAACTCCTTGCACTTAACCTTTTGCAGCAACCTTTTGTGAGGCGCCTTCTGGAAATAAGCACAGAGATTAGCAGTGCTGCCTCAGAGCACCAAGGACCTGTGTTCGATTTCCAGCTTGGGTCACTATGTGTGGAGTTTGCATGTTCTCCTTGTGTCTTTGTGGGTTTCCTCCGGGTGCTTCATTTCTTTCCACACTCCAAAGATGTACAGATTAGCTGCACTGGCCATGCTAAATTCTCCCTCAATGTACCAGAACAGGCACCGCTGTATGGTGACTAGGCGATTTTCACAGTAACTTCATTGCAATGGGAATGTCATCTTACTTGTGACTAATGAATAAATAAATTTTAAGTGGATAAAGGGAAACATAAAATTCCTGTAAGTGATCTGATATTAACATTATGAAAATAGTTAGAACCATCCATGGTGGACCCAAACTTAATTATAGCATTCACCCAAAGCAGAAGTTCTATGCGTTAGTCATTAGATTCACAGTGACAATTAGTAAGGCTAGTAATAAGACTAGTAAAGGTTGCAAATGGCACATTGGTGGTCATTGTGAGAGGTTGAGTATAGGAGCAGGGATGTGTTTTGCAATTACACAAGATCTTGGTGACATCTAGAATATTGTGTGCAGTTTTCGTCTCCTTTTCTGAGGAAAGGTTCTACCAGGCTGATCCCGGGGATGGCGGGACTGATGTTCAAGGAGAGGTTGACGAAGTTAAGATTGTTTTCGCTAAAGTTCAGACGAGTGAGGGGGGGGGGGGGAATCTCATAGAGACTTATAAAATTCTAACAGAACTAGACAGGGTAAATGCAGGGAGAATATTCCCAATGGGGAATCCAGAACCAGCAGTTACAGTCTGTGGATTCAAGGTAGATCATTTAGGATGGAGGTGAAGGAACATTTCTTTACCCAGAGAGTGAGCCTGCGGAATTCATTACCACAGGAAATAATTGATGTCAAAATATTGAATGTATTCAAGAGGTGGCTGGATGTAACAAATGGGATCAAAGGTTATGGGGAGAAAGCAGGATTAGACTGTTCTGTTGGATAATCAGCCATGGTCATAGTAAAAGGTGGAGCAGGCTTGAAGGGCCAAATGGCCTCCTCCTGTTCCTATCTTCTATGTTTCTATTAAGATCAAAGTGACTTCATTGGTCAAAATAGGACTTAAATGACATGGTAAATGGGGTAGTTGATAGAAGTTCAATTTTCTCATCACAGGTTTGATGATGATGTCCTTTTTAATTGGAGGGATGGGCTGGGAAGTATCTATAGAAATGTAATTAATGTCTGACAAATTTATTGCAACCAAAAGGTTTATTATTTTGTAAGTGGTTTCAATTTGTTTATATTTTTCTCATCAGTCTTGGCTTAGTTGGTTGTCCTCTTGTCTCTTGAATCAAATGGTTGTAGTTCAAGTGCCAATCCAGGACCTGAGCGCAACAATTTAAGTCAATATCCAGTGCAGTACTAAGGGAGCATTGTCATTGGTGTCATCTTTCAGGTGAGCCCTATTTGCCCCTTTCAGGTGGGCATAAAGAATATCCTATGGTATTGTTTTGAAGAAGATCAGAAGAAGAGAGAGTGAGGTACAAAAGGGTCCAGAGGGCCAACTGTTTCACACAGAGTGGAGTGTGAAAGTTCCTTACGTGCGGAAGTAATAGAAGTTGCCAGAAGTAATAGAAGAGGCATTTACAAATTTTATCTTTTAAAAAGCATTCAGACAATTACATGGGCAAGATTGAGATCGAGGGGTATGGGCCAAATGTGGCAATTGGGACTACCTTAATGATAAGACTGGGTAGCATGGACAAGTTGGGCCAGAGGGCCTGTTTCCATGCTATATAAACCTCTATGACTCTATGAAAGGAGCCATCTCTAGCTTAGCAAAGACAGAGCCTATTTGGAACTGAAAAAAGTAACCCATGAAGAGGTGGAAAACATGCATACGGTTCTTAAAGAACACTTTGAATTGGTCTTCAAAAAAAAAGAGGGGCAATGCAGACGCTGTAGTTGAGGAGGAATGTTAGCTACTGTATAAGACAAACAGAGAGTGAGGAAACGTGGAGTTCAGCATTTTGGAAGAAAATAAAATCACCAAAATCAAATGAAGGGTTGAATTTTCACTTTGTGGATGGGAAACAGATTCTAACACTAATTCTGTTAGACATGGCCAAGTCCAAACACAAAATTAACTGAGGTTCTTTCTGTCCAACTCATTCTCCTCAGCAATCTAGAATACATGTTGTCAGAGTGCTAATCAGTATTTATCTTAGTCACCATCACAAGAACAGGTTATCTGGTCATTTTTACAAAACTGTACATTGGAACTTGCTGTGTGTAAATTAGCTGGCACATGACCTACACTATGACAGTGATCATACTTCAAAAAACTATTTCCTCGGCTGTAAAATACTGTGGGGCAGCAGGGATCATGAAAGGCGCTATCTTAATGCAATTCTACTTTGCTCACCCGTGTTTCAGTGTGTGTGGTCTGACTGTTGTTCGAAAGGAGCCTGTTTTCATCTTCATCAACATCTGTTTGCAGTTTGAAGACAGGGAGCTGGCTCGTTGTTGGTGTACAAATCGGTAATCGCTCTAACCGCACGTAAGGAACTTTCACCCCATCTATCTGAGTTCTGTAATCAGCAGATTAAATCAAACAAATAATAACCACAGTTTAAGAACATAGCTTTGTGGGTTACCAAAATATGTGGGCAAAATTTTAAGTTCAAGCACACACATATCCCCCAAACACCTGTTCATACCATACATGAGGCTCTAGCTATTTTGCATCCTAGCCTCAGTTGCATGTTGCCAATGAGCCCCAAGGCAGTTTGTCATTTGGGGCAGACAGAGAGTGGACAAGTAAACTGTGGTGGTGTGGGTCAGTGAATAGGAAACATATGGGCTGGCAGCCAGCGTTTCTCTTGGCCTATAAAAAATGAATGCCAAAAAATATTTAAAGGACAATTGGTTGACCATTGGCAAATGGCAGTACATGCTCTGCCAATTTTTACCCGAGAATTGCTAGTGGAGCCCTATGTATGCAGCAGAATAATGATTTGCAAATGATTACTTCCATAGGTATGTATTACAGACATTGTTATGTATCTAATGGTACGGCAAAAATGTCAGTGCAAAAAGGGCACTCGAGTGTTATCTCAAACTTTTTTATTCATTTACAAAATGTGGGTTCACTGATAAGAGCTTAATTGCTGATCCGTAATTGAGAGGGTGGGGGTGAACTGTCGTCTTAAACTGCTACAGTCCAGGTGCTGTAAAAACACTCATGCTGCTGCTAAATAGGGAACTTAAATTTCAACTCTCTGTATCATATATGGAATGCCTTCTTGAAGTGATGTCAAGCAATTGCAGAGTGCAAAAGTGGGTGATAGTCTTATAACCAAAATGCTGACACACCTGTGCCCCAGAGTTACCAGATCCCCAACTAAGCTGTTCCAGGACAGTTACAGCACTGGCAATTATCAGATAAAGCCTAAAAAAATTAGGACAAATCGAATTATTGTTACATCAGCCTTCTCTTGATCACCAGTAAAGTAGGAAGGTGTAGTTGAGCAAACAGCAATTACTCAGCAATAACCATTCACTAATACTCAGTTTGGGTTCCTCCAGGACCCCAAATACAGACTTGGTCTAAAACAAAAGAGCTGAGTTCAAGCTGAGACATGGTTGCCTGGGCTGATTGGAAAATTACACATCTCTCTTCCTGCTTATCAACTTCACATTTACAATTATTTCTGTCTAAATCTTTCTCTCATCATCATTTGACTGCATTGATCTGTCCCTGTAATTCTGTGTTTCATTCTGTTATCTGGCTCCTACATGACTATTTTCCCTCTCCTCTTGTGGTGCACATATTCAACTCACTAGCCTGAGTAACTCTGCTGTGTATGAAATGCACCTAACTTACTTTTTTTTTTATTACATTTTACCTGCTGTTCGCCTTGTCAGGTGGTACTTCATCCAATGAATCCATTGTCGAATCATGAGATCCATTAACTGCAGGACCTGGTCAACAATAACAGCATTATTCCCAATGCACCAAGCCCCAAATTATTGCCATAATATTATTTACAAAAATATCAAGTCATTTTGCCTTGCTAAATAATAGCAAACAGAATTTAAACCAAAATATTATTTGTCAGAGTAGGTTTTATAAAATTTGCCACTCCCATCTCTGCTGTTATAGCTTTCTAATTATGTTGGAAAATTGTTCTTCCTCGCCTTGATGATGGGGATGTCCCTTTCATAATTTATTGTACAAGTGGCAGATTCTCCAAATGATCTATGCAATGGATATTCCACTTGGGAGCCCACCAGACTGGGAGATTCTCAAAGTTCATCATTACCAGGTTTCAGTTAGGTAAATAACTTTGGTCCCAGTTGGAGAGGAGAAGCAAAGTGGAGAGTAATGTAACCTAAAATCCTGTTTTAATCACTGTGGAGTGATTTCCCCCCTGCCGCTACCCCCGGAAGGTACATGCATGTGAACATCAAATAATAACATTACCAGATTCCCACATTTGCCCAGCAACTTCATAATTTGCCAACACTCACTGTCCACGTTCATAAATAAAGCAGCAATGCAATAGCATTAATGACATTTATTGAACCATATCCTAAGATAAATCAGTGGCTTTAGAAAGGCAGAAGAAAAGAAACTTCATACTTGACTGTCTATTTTAGAAATTATGGCAATTCTGATATTGATTTAATCCTTTACTACAGGAAATTGAACAATAATTATTGGCAATATACATCTTATTCTGTTGCAAAATTGTCTGTGATACAGTTACCTCTGTACATTACATACGTCTAATTTCCCTTAAAGAAGGGTAGAGGGGTAATGCTAACTGATAGTTAAGATAGGGAAGAAAACTTACAGTCTACATTAACAGAAAGGTTGATTGGTTCTTTGAAACCATTCTCTTCAATAGGGACTGGTTTAATTTCCATGGATTCCTTTGACAATATGGTGTTACTGTCTTCAGACTAAAAGAAATGATAAAAGTGCAAAAAGGTTAGTTCTTTAGCTTTTGATTACGATAAACTGTTATAGATATCATTCAATCTTATTCTTCGGAATTCTCACCGTCTCCAATATGTCTCTAAAAAGGCAGAAATGTGCCAGTGACAAAATTAAACCAAAAATGAAGAATTTGGGACTACAAGTTATCTTCTTTAACTCTACTATGTGACATAAGGATTTTTAAAAAGTTTCAGTAACAGAAACTACAGACTGAATTTACTAGAAGGTGTTGGGATCATGCAGGTCCCAATCATGGTGTCCAAGTTTTGCCTGCCCGAGTAATTTTTCCTGGAAGTGGTCAATTAACAGTGTACCTCGAGATACTCTTCATAATTAGGGGCAGAGGGTACAGGCAGAAGACCATTCCAAGTGCCAACGAGCTTAAATGAGAAAAATGAATGGTGCCAATGTATGTGGGGGGTGCGGCAAGAAAATGGATCCACCATTTAAAATTTAAGATAAGTGAGGCCACAGCATGTGCAAATACATATGAAGCCTTAAGCCTCACTGTTCAGACATGAGAAGTGTACATCATGTTCCACACCGACAAAAATTAGTGTGCCTGAAGTATTGGCGCTGTTTCCCTTCACTCCCCAACACTGAATCTTTCTTGTGTCAGTTCTGGGACTAACATAGACTAATTTATTGCTATAATTAGTTAACTCCTTCAATGTTGTATCGTGTAATTATCAGGAAAGCAGAAGGACTGGCCTTGGTCATCCTATTCAGCAATTCCTACAAATTCATAGCAAGTTAAATTCTCATGCTGCAGTTGAAAAAAGTTAATCTAACCTTATTTTCTGTACTCTTTGCTTCCCTGTTTACTATAATGTTCTCTGCTGGAAGATCCTGATTGACACCAATGGATCTGTGCATGGTTGATTGGGATTGCAATTCAATTAGGGAAGGTGCAAACTGGGAAGAACCTTCATCCAATGAAGATTTTATATGGCCCGAAGCAGAACGCTGCAACAGATACAGCATAACAAATACATTTTAGTTCCATGACACCAACTACTTCTAATTATGTAGCACCTTTAACATAAAACATTTCAAGGCACTTAGAAGCTTTTTATACCATAACACTCAGTTACATGAAATATTACGGCAGTTGATGAAAATTTTAGTCAAAGAAATAGGATAGATAAGTTTTAAGGAGCATCTTAAGAGAAAAGGACATAAGGGAAGAAGAGAGGTTTAGCAATGGAATTTGAGAATTTAGACCGTAGGTAGATGAAGGCACAGCTGTCAAATTTAGGAATGTTTAACAGCTGGAATTAGAGAAAAGCAGATTAGAGTTGGAAAAGATTAGTGATTGGGAAGACTTTGAAAACTAGGATGATTAAACCAGGTTGTTAAACCTGGAGCCGGTGTAGATCATTGAATACAGGGATGATGGATGAATGAGATTTAGTACAAGTTAGGGCATGGACAGCTTTACAGAGTATAGAATGTGGAAGGACAGCTGGGTCACAAGAATATTTAAGTCCAGAGGTTACAAAGGCATGGATGAGCATTTCAGAAGCAGATATTAAGTGATGCAAGGTGCAGTTAGGCAATGTTACAGGAGATACCTGTAGATGTTTTTAATTATGATGCAGATCTGTGGTTAAAAGCTCAACTTAGGGTCAATATGACACAGTCACAAACAGTCCAGATCAGGCTCAGTCAAGTATAAGTGTGATGGAGTTAGTGCTGAGAGCACAGTGATTGTGCCAAAGGATGCAAACAATGGCTAGAGATCCAATGTGCCAACAAAGTGATGACATGTTAACATTCAAAACGTCACCAAGAAATCTCAAAAGGATGTTTGCATTTTTTTTATTTTGTAAATTAGAAGTCAGTCAATCTCTGGAGAGGGAACATCTCTGAGCTCTGCTCAAAACAGGAAAAGTTGTACATTAGAGTCATGTGCAAGAAAGAAAGCTCCAGAGGAACTAAAGAACGGCTGGTTCTATTAACCGGGAAAGAGGATATTGTTCGTGGGCACCACAGACAGAGCTATAAAGGAATTGGCTAATAAGAAGCTCAAAAATTGTTTCCAAAGTAATCCTAAAGTTTAGAATGTCTTATTACGGTCTGTGAAACATATTTTAAAGTAATTGGTAAGACAGAATTGGCTAGAGGATATCAGAGATTGTGTAACAATGGAAGTCAGTTAAGATAAAAGGAATGCTGAAGGGGCAGGTGTAAAATTGTGGATTGGATTCACAGTAAAGAGAAGCAGGTGCTTTATTTAAAAGTTTCATTTGAAAATCCTGGAGTGGATTTTGGCACGCGATCTGCTAACAGAAATAAACGAGAAGGGTTTTTGGGAGGGGTGGGGGGGTGAAATTCTGAGGTGATATCCACAAGACACTAACTTTGGTTCAAAGCACAGTTGGTTGTAGTCAAACACACATTTGTGCTGTTAATAAAAAGAATTGTGCTCTAATACAGCTTGTAGCTTCAAACGTTCTTTGCCATCCGTGTTAATCTTAAAACCTGTGTGTACGTGTTAAGCTAAGAGGAAGTAAAGTAGTATTGTATTATAACCCATTTTCCTCCATGTTTAAATAATTTTTTTCCCCCTTTTGTTCAAACTAATTAGTGGTCCTGTGATTCTGAAGCACAAGTTATGGTCTTTTGAAGTAAGGTTCCATTTTGGGATCTTCCTGTCCAGTTACATCAACTGGGATCAACAGTTCAAATTCAAAACAGACAAGTTGACTTTGGTCAAGGCATTGCCATGAATAATCAACTAGGGAATGGCTGTTCCCAAGCTTTAGTTTAATTGAAAAAGGCACAATGAATAGACACATTCCTACTGTCTGTGAAGGACTGGGCTGTGTGAATATATGGCTTCTAGGATGTGTAAACGACCATTGCTGAGCATGACTGAAAGTCTTAAATTATTTTGCTAGTAATTCCTAATACAATCAGGATAGTTTAACAATTGTCCTCCAATTGTTGAATCACATAGAACGTAGATCACAGCGCAATACAGGCCCTTCGGCCCTCGATGTTGTGCCCACCAGTGGACCCATTCTAATGGCCCTTTAACCTAAACTATTCCAATAACCATTTAAATGCTTTTAAAGTTGGTGAGTCCACTACTGTGCAGGTAGGGCATTCCACACCCTTATTCCCTCTGAGTAAATAACCTACCTCTAACATCCATCCTATAATTATCACCCCTCAATTTAAAGCTATGTCCCCTCATGTTAGCCATCACCATCCGAGGAAAAAGGCTCTCACTGTCCACCCTATCTAATCCTCTGATCATCTCATAAGCCTCAATTAAGTCACCTCTTAATCTTCTCTTAAATGAAAACAACTTCAAGTCCCTCAGTCTTTCCTCATAAGACATTCCACCATACCAGGCAACATCCTGGTAAATCTTGTCTGCACTCTTTCCAATGTTTCCATATCTTTCCTATAATACGGCAACTAGAACTGTATGCAATACTCCAAGTACGGCTGCACCAGGATTTTGTACAGTTGCAACATGATCTCATGGCTCTGAAACTCAATCCCTCTACCAATAGAAGCTAACACACTGTACACCTTCTTAACAACCTTATCAACCTGGGTGTCAACTTTCAGGGATCTGTGCATATGGACACTGAGATCTCTCGGCTCATCCACGCTACCAAGAGTCTTTCCATTAGCCCAATATCCTGTAATCCTGTTACTCATTCCAAAGTGAATCACCTCACATTTTTCTGCATTAAACTCCATTTGCCACCTCTCAGCCCAGCTCTGCAGCTTATCTATGTCCTTTTGCAAACTGCAACATCCATCTGCACTGTCTACATTTCCTCTGACTTTAATGTCATCCGCAAATTTACTAACCCATCCTTCTACAAACTCTAGGTCATTTATAAAAAGTGGCAGTGGCCCCAAAACAAATCCCTGCAGTACACCACTAGTAACTAAATTCAGGTTGAACATTTCCTATCAATCACCACTCTGTCTTCTTTCAGCTAGCCAATTCCTGATCCAAACTGCTAAATCACCCTCAATCCCATGCATCTGTATTTTCTGCAGTAGCTTACCATGGGAAACCTTATCAAATGCTTCACTGAAATCTATATACACCACATCAACTGCTTTATCCTCATTCACCTCTTTGGTCACCTTCTCAAAGAACTCAATAAGATTTGAGGCACAACCTATCCTTCACAAAACCGTGTTAACTTTCCTTAATCAAATTATTTCTCTCTAGATGATTATAAATGCTATATTTTATAATACTTTCCAAAACTTTGCCCATAACAGAAATAAGGCTCACCGGTCTATAATTTCCAGGATTGTCTTTACTCCCCTTCTTGAACAAGGAGACAATATTTCCTATCCTCCAGTCTTCTAGTACTATAAACTGTAGACAATGATGACATAAAGATCAAAGCCAAAGGCTCTGCAATCTCCTCCCTAGTCTCCAAAGAGAATCCTTGGATAAATCCCATCCGGTCCAGGGGACTTATCTACTTTCACACTTTCTAAAATTGCTAACACCTTCTCCTTTTGAACCTCTATCCCTTCTAGTCCAAAAACCTGTAAGTCAGTATTCTCTTCAACTACATTGACTTTTTCCCTGTGTGAATACTGATGAAAAGTACTCATTTAGTTCCTCTCCTATCTCTTCAGACTTTACGCACAACTTCCCACTACTGTCTTTGACTGCCCTAATCATTCTTTTATTTCTGACGTACCTATAGAAAGCTTTAGGTTCTCCTTGATCCTACCTGCCAAAGAATTCTCATGTCCTCTTCTGGCTCTTTCTCTTTAGCTCCTTCCTGGCTAACTTCTATCTCTCCAGTGCCCTAACTGAGTCTTCACGTCTCATAAGTCTCCTCCTTCCTCTTCACAAGAGATTCAACTTCCTTAGTAAACTACGGTTCCCTTGCTCGATTACTTCCTCCCTGACAGATATATATTTGTCAGATATATATTTATCAAGATATATATTTATATATATCTTGATATATAGATATATATTTGATATACAGATATACAGATATACTTGATATACAGATATATATTTATCAAGGACTTGCAGTAGTTGCTCTTTGAATAAGTTCCACATTTCAATTGTGCCCATCCCCTGCAGTTTCCTTCTCCAACCTATATATCATAAATCTTGCCTAATCGCCTCATAATTTCCTTTCCCCCAGCTATAATTTTTGCCCTTCGGTATATACCTATCCCTTTCTATCGCTAAGGTAAACATAACTGAATTGTGGTCACTATCACCAAAGTGCTCACCTACCTCAAAGTCTAACATTTGGTCTGGTTCATTACCCAGAACCAAATCCAATGTGGCCTCGTCTCTTGTTGGCCTATCTACATACTGTGTCAGGAAAACTTCCTGCACACATTGGACAAAAACTGACCCCTCTAAAATACTTGAACTATATTTGTAAAGTTAAGTCCTCCATAACAACTACCCTGTTACTTTCGTTCCTATCCAGAATCATCTTTGTAATCCCTTCCTCTACATCTCTGGAATTTTTCAGAGGCCTATAAAAAACACCCAGCAGGGTGACCTCTCCTTTCCTGTTCTAATATCAGCCCATACTAGCTCAGTAGACGAGTCCTCATCAAATGTCCTTTCTGCCATCGTAATACTGTCTTCGACTAACAATGCCACACTTCCCTCTTTTTTACCACCTTTGCTGCTCTTACTAAAACACCTAAATCCGGAACCTGCAACAACCATTCCTGTCCCTGCTCTATCCATATCTCCGAAATGGCCACAACATCGAAGTTCCAGGTACCAACCCAGGCTGCAAGTTCACCCATCTTATTCTGTATGCTCCTTGCATTAAAGTATACACACACTTCAAACTACCTTCCCACCTGCCAGTACACTCCTACAACCTTGAAACCTTATCCATGTCCTTCCTACTCTCAACCTCGTGTACACAGGAGCTACAATTCAGGTTCCCATCCCCCTTCTGAAATCAGTTTAAACCTTCCTGAATAGCACTGGCAAATTTTCCCCTCAAGATATTGGTACCCCTCTGGTTCATGTGTAGACCATCCCTTTTGTAGAGGTCCCACCTACTCCAGAATGAGCCCCAATTATCCAGGTATCTGAAAGCCTCCCTCCTACACTTTAGCCACGTGTTCAAACGCTCTCTCTCTCACTATTCTTCTCTTTGCTATCACGTGGCACAGGTAACAAACCAGAGGTAACAATTGTTTGTTCTAGCCCTTAGCTTCCACCCTAACTCTCTGAATTCTTTGCCTTACATCCCCATCCCTTCTCCTACCTACGTCATGGGTGCCTATATGAACCACAACTTGGGGCAGGATTCCGAAACACGATCGGAGACATCATGGATTCTGGCACCTGGGAGGCAATACACCAATCGCAGCTAATGTTGGACACTACATTTTGAATTTTGCAAACATGGGCTAGTTGGGTACTGTATGTACTTTGTCTGTTGTGAAATGCTTAAAGGATGTACTGTTATATACAAACCTAATTAGTCACTGGGACGCACAGTTTACATAGTTTGCATCACATATCAAACACCAGGTCCCTTTGGCTGTTTGCAACAACAAAGTACCCAAGTTTGTTCTTGCAAAACTCAGGACATACTGTTGATCATTAGATGTGATTATGTGATTGGACAACACTTGCTAAGCTATAAACCTATTTACAATTATCATTTGAGCTTGCATTGTGACTCAGTTACATATGCTAGAACCCGCATAGATTCACACACGAAGGATCATGTCAATACATTATGCCTATTTTGCCGAAACGGAAATTTGGGGGATAGCTATTCTTTTGCTCATTCTGGTTTGAATTGAACAAAGCTTGTCAGTTAACTGTTCTCCTGTGTGTTTGTCATAAAAATGTCTCCACCAGAGACCATTTGCCAACCAATCAGCATTCTTCTCATGCAGTATAAATGGCTGTTCTCTTAACTGTTGGTATTCTTGTAAACTGTCCTGGTGGATGTAACACAAAAAGCTTTGACAGCATGACTCTTTTCTAGCAAAACTCAATTATCCTACCTTACAGTCATTAAGCCATAACATAAAGCTATTCAAAATTGGCACAATACTTGTCTATTTGCTACCCTCGTTAAAAATGCATCTGCTTCAATGGAAAATTGTTCAACTGAAATTTGTGTCAAGAAATTCAGTTGTTATTTTGAGCCTTCAGTGTGATCAAAATTTAATCTAATGGTCTCTTGATAAAAGAAAAAATCTTTTCCCAAGGAAATAAAAATGCATTTTGAAATAATTTATTTAATTTCTTTTTAGGCTATGGATCAAGTAAAATAAGTTGTGCAGTTCATAGAACATAGAACAATACAGCACAGAACAGGCCCTTCGGCCTTCGATGTTGTGCCGACCAAAATAAAAAGCAATGCCCCTCCAAACTAAACCATTCCCTTCTCTTCCATATACTTATCAATTAACCTCTTAAACGCCACCAAACTTGGCGCATCTACAACAGCTGCAGGCAGGGCATTCCACTCCCTAATCACTCTTTGAGTAAAGAACCTACCTCTGATATCCGTCCTATAACTCATACCCCTTAATTTAAAGCTGTGTCCCCTCGTGCTAGCTTTCTCCATCCTAGGAAAAAGGCTATCACTGTCCACCCTATCTAAACCTCTAATCATCTTATATGCTTCAATAAGATCCCCTCTTAGCCGCCTCCTTTCTAACGAAAACAACCTCAAATCCTTCAACCTCTCTTCATAGGACCTGCCCTCCATACCAGGCAACATCCTGGTAAACCTCCTCTGTACCCTCTCCAATGCCTCCACATCTTTCTTATAATGTGGGGACCAGAACTGCACACAATACTCCAAGTGCGGCCGCACTAGAGTTTTGTACAGTTGCAACATGATGCTGTGGCTCCTAAATTCAATCCCCCTACCAATAAAAGCTAAGTATTGCTGTTTAAGTATTTAAGCATCTTTAAGTATTGCTGCTAAACAGACGTAAACAGATGATTCTCTGTAAACATTTACAGTGCATGTTGTTTTTGATACAGGAAGCACAACTGCAGCTGCTGTTGAAAGTAAGAGACTGGATCTGACATTGAAAACCCAGCCAGAGTACTTAGAACAATCTTGATTCTCCCGGATAAACTGTGTCGCACAGATATATTTCTGCAATTGTTTGTCGTAGTTCGCAAACTTTTTTTCATGCAAAAGTTGTTCTTTTCCACTGTGGTCTTGTGGTTCACTGAATTTGCTGTTAAAAATGTCTATTCCCAAAGGCAATTCAGCTGAACAGCAGGTGCATTTACCCATTGAGTACAAGATGCAAGTCTTATACGAATAAAACCCATCATAAACATGCAAATGTAAACAGAAAACAGCCATGACAATTTACACCGCAATTGAAACTTTACCTCCCACTAGTAAAATTTTGAGCCAAAGATTATCTCAGAGTGGAGAGGAGAGTTTGGAGAGGTGGGTGATGGTGAAGTAGATTAAAATGATGGTTAGACATTTCCTGCTGCCTTCTGATGGACTTGCAGCCACTCCAATTTTAAATGCCAGGTTTTTGGAGGCCAAAGCATTTTTTTCTAATTATGACTTTGGCTTTCAATGTTCAGGAAAACCAGCTGGAAGAAGTAAAGTGGCCTGAAGAGATACAAGAAAGTTATTTTTTAAAAAATACTTTTGAAGGTGTCTTTGTTGATCACAAGAAGGTGTGCTCCTATGGAGTCTGCAAGAAATCATTAAGGCTTCACATTCAGGGCTCCCAACCCCTCTCCAGACCCTAAGTGCTTGGTAAGAAGTCTCAAACACCAGATTAAAGTCCAACCAGTTTATTTGACAGTAAATCCACAAGCTTTTGGGAATGCTGTTCCTTTGTTAGGTGTGACCTGACGAAGTAACAGCATTTCCGAAAGCTTGTGGGTTTACAATCAAATAAACTGGTTGGACTTTAACCTGGTGTCGTGAGACTTCTTACTGTGTTTATCCCAGTCTAACGCCAGCATCTCCATATCATGCTTAAGTGCTTGGTGCAGGGAGCTATTTCCTAGGGTCTGCATAAGACCTTATTTCTCCCTTGCACTTACTCTCTCCTTAAGATTCCTAGCAAACTTAGCTGGAATACGGTAACAATGTCTAGAAATTAAAGATTCTTGAGCACTAAGTTGGTGCCATTGTGGGCACTACCCACTAAGCTTGGCTTCTGCAAGCCACACTCAGAGTTAAGATCAGTGCTATAGTTTTGACAGCACATGAATAGAAGCATCAATAGTTTGATAATTTTTCTGTTCAATTACTACCTTGCTCCTTTTTTTCAAAGCAGTTGAAGACTTCTTTTTTGTTGATGATCTAGTGGTGGTTGATGGCTTCCCAACTGTATTATGTATTCCCAATAAATCCAGTGGTTGGTGAGGGATAGTGCTTTTTCTGTGAAAATTTACAAACTGCTGTTCTGCAACATCAAGGTGATTCTGCAACTAGGAACAAAAATTAACAATATATATTGCAGAACTCTGGTGAACATAAATCAAAGAAATACCATCACATAAATTCATCATTTACGTAGCATGATCATATAGATATCTGCAATTTCACTAGATAAAATAATGATGGAAGTCACTTTAAACAATGTATTTATACCACTGTCTATCAAAGAACATAAATACTTAAAAAGGTAATTATCCCAATTCAATTCAATTCCACAAATTTGCCTTTTTTCTTCACATGAACATTATTGGTCTTTCAAAACATAGTGCTATTGGTAACTACCTGGGAACATCCACGCCAAACAATTACCATCCTTGTTCTTTGCTGGCAGGTGCACTGCAGTGAAAATCAGTGAGGATAAATTTCCATTCATGCAATGAGCCAGAAGCACAACTAGCTCTCTGATAAGGTTTGAGGGAATGCTGTACAACAATGGCTCTCCCTTTGCATATGGACCTTTACCAATGATTCTACTCCATCCCAAAAAAAAATGGTGCTGCACATCAAGAAGTCTACCTTCAGTTTTAAGGACATTTTACATTGCATCCTATGGTCAATGGCTGTACTAATCAATACTTTAAAGTATATACGAGCAAACAATTAATGGCTCTATCACAATACCAAAGCTGTTCTTTCAGAGAAGCTGAAATATTATGTACATTATGTAACAGTCTAGTGTGATAATACTGTGCTTTTAAGAAATGTATTTATCATCATGTAAGGGGTATGTTTAACATTCAGCTCTGTCTTACAGAGTGCCAATTTGTCTCAGATAGTATACAGCTCCATGCTAAGAAAGAAGGCTAATGATTGACTTTAGCTAAGGGAATGTTTGTTCTAATTTGAGTTAATGCATTTTTATTTATTTGGTTTCTCCCCTGGGGTTTCAGAGTAAGGTTTTGGTTAGGTTGATTGAGAGAAGCATAGTCATATGAACAGACAGAGTTGAGTTTGCAGGGAAAACACACAGTTCTCTTATTTTAAAACCATCAGTTTCTGCCTGATCCTGAAAGAAGCAAGAGGTATCCTTTTGTTTCTCTCTGTCTCTGTCTCTGAAGGCTGAGGTTTGAGGGCTTCAATAGACAGATATTTGTTTAACTCTTTCCAGAGGTATTCAAAAGGCTCTAGGATTGTTAACAAATACAAATGTGTAAGCCTGTTTGGTGCTGACTGATTTGGAATTGGAGTTTAAGTCTATAAAAGGAACATTACTCGAATTGAAACTAAGAGATAGATTAGCAGTTAACAATTGTATCTGGTCATGTTTAAGCATTTTAATTAGTAAAAGTTAAATTAATTAATTTGTTACGGTTAAAATACACTGTTAAATAAAGTTTGTTTTGATAAAAGCTTTCTAGTCTGTCACCTGGAGTGCAATACCTTATCCTCACAAAGCACATTTTAAAGCAATACAGGATTAAAGCTGAAATTTTGTTTACAAAATGCCAAGAACAACATTTAGACTCAAGAAGTAGAACTATTGTACTAAAAACAGACCAGTCTATGGATTAGTATTACTTCATCTTGCTTTTCTTTTCCCAATAAGCTGCGCAAGCTTTCAACTTATCCTGTGTAATGTGCTTCAGCAGTAAGAATTTAACCTAGCTCACGTAAGGAAGTGCTGACTGAAGAGATTAAAAGAGAAGCTAGATAGAGACATAAACAGACAGCAGATAGAAAAAGGCACTGCTGTAAGAGTAACAGTGTTAGTTTTGTTCAAATATACTTTTGGAGAATAAAAGGTAGCAATTAGGAAAGCTAATTGAATGTATCATTTATTGTTTCACTCGTACAGAGTTCAGTGAGGTGACATCTGGAGTACTGTGTATCGTATTGGTTACCTTATTTAAAGAACATATGTAAATGCACTGGAAACAGTTCAGAGATTTATCAGAATAATACCTGGAATGGGTGTGTTGTCTTACGAAGGAAAGGTTGGGCATGTGCTTGTATTCACTGGAGTTTAGAAGAACAACAGGTGACTTGATTGAAACATAAAAGCTTTAGAGGAGTCCTGGAAGAATGGATGCGGGGAGTCTGTTTCTCTTGTCCAGAATCTAGAACCAGGGGTCACTTCTTAAAAAGTAAAGGGTTGTCTATTTAAAACCAATGAGGTGAACCTTTTTTTTAACTAAGGTCATAAGCCTTTGGAATTCCTCCTGAAAAAGGTGGTGAAAGCAAGAGTCTTTGTAAAATGCATTATAGGTCAGTTTGCCTCCGGAAGATTTCAGGGATGGTCATACATCAAATTTGAGACTACTATCAGATCAGTCATGACCTTATTAAATGACTGAGCAAGCTCAAGGGTGAAGCCCATTCCTGCTCTTTGTTTACATGTTTACACATAGCAAGGTGAGAAGGCGGTGTGTGTGCGTGTGCACGCACGGGTAGGTATCTCTAGTTGATTTATTTGTTCATATCTAAACAGCACTTGCCTCAACATTGTATCTTCCTTCCCCACTCTAATCAGAGACAGAAGATGACAATAGACATCATGTTGTAGTAAATGTCTCACAATCAAAGCTCACTCACTCCAAATAAAAAGGACATCAGAATCAAGTTAAAATAACTTGTTACTTCTACTTAGCATAAAAATAAAGACAGTCAACAACTGATCTTTTACACAATGCTGTGATAATCCCAAATAATTTTCTTTCTCATTATGCTGATTTTATCCAATCTTTAAACAAAATATATGAAGCTGAATTCAGTTTTACACTCATTCCTGAAAATACCTCAAGTAGGAGAAACAAAACCTCATTTGTATTCAGCTCAGTATGTATAAGCCCAAGCAATTTCTGAATTTTGCAATAACCAACAGCATCTCCCATCATGGTTCAAGATCACTTAAGTATATGAAGCAAAATTTATGGAATCACTTTGCATTGCAATTATTACCTGCATTAGATCATATTTCTAATGCTTTAAAAAAGGTTATATTTTATCATGTTAGTTGTTATAAGCCTTGTGATCAGTTATCAAATTAACCTCAGGTTAACTTGATTGATCACATTTAATAGTACCTGGTTATTATTATTCTGCTGGCCCAGTTCAGTCTGCTGGTCCTGAGCATTTATCACCACTCTTTGAAGACCAAGGTGCTGTAGTTCCATTGGCATTTCTTGTTTCTTTGGGTCAGGTTGCCTCGTAATGGAATTCTGCTTCAAATTAGTATCCTGCACATGGTGTGTGTTCTGGTTAAATGGATGTGGTTTCTCCAAGATATCGTTAAAGCTCGTAGATGTTTGATCTGTTTGACATGTTTGTTTTGTGCTTGTACTCTGTTGACATGCTTTCTGTGGAGCAGGTTTGCCCTGTGCTTCTTCCACGGATGGTTGCTGTTGTATTTGTTGTAGCTGCTTTACAGCATAGGGTTGCAACACTGACTGTTTCGACTGTTTCAAATTCTGTATTTGGCAGCGCCGTCTCTGTGGTTGTGGTTGGTGCACAAGTTGCTTTGATTGCTGCAAGGCCACCACATGCACTGGTTTTATGTTTCGTGGCTGCTGCATCGTATACGCTGGATGCAAGCTTTGCTGCAAGTGTTGTGCTTGTAAATGACCTATCAAAACTGGACTCTGCTCAAGTCCAGTCTGAGCTACATGCCACTGCTGCAAAGTTGGTATTGGCTGTACTGGCAATGGATGTGGAAAATATTTCTGTTGAGGTGGGCTAGTGTACTGCATCTGGAGCTGATGTTGCATATGTCCTGGAACTTGGCTCAAACTTCGATGATGCTGCAAACAGTTTAAGGCCTCATGTTCTTTGTGAAGTGGATGAAAGTCTAGACAATGATTTTTGCAGGTTGAATATCGTTGGCCAGGGTTCTGGCATAGAGGAGATGGCTGTAAACTCGGTTCATGAGCTGCAATGTCACATGGTACTGGTGATGTCTGTTGATGGAAAGAGGGCTGGCATTCTTGGTGAGCTGCATTTTCACAATCAAATGACAAATGGCCTGAGGGGGGGAAATAAACAAAATATACTTTAAGTAAAAAAAGGGACCAAGTCTTTGAATTGTCCACATTTTTTCCTCTCTACTCAGACATGCAAATTCTTGATGCTGTACATAGCCAAGGTAAACAGTCTATCAGTACCTTAGCCAAATGATCAGTCCTTGTGTGTAAATCAGAACAATACTAACAAGCTATTTTCCAAGGTTCGCATACAGATGCCAGCAAAGAATTATAATCAGAACAAACTGTGCTTGATTTTTCATTTCCATGGATCACTGAGGTTAATTGCAGCATCCCTCCCATCAGTACAAATGAAAGCTGTTCACCTCACCACAGACTAGAAATCAGAACTATGATTAACCCAACTCAATATTACATTAGGTGGTACATCAAAAGTTGCCCACGCTTATTAAATTCAATATAATTCCATTAAAAGGGATCTGACCATTTCCATGATCAGAGGAGCTCAAAGCCTCAATTTTAAACAAGCTCACAAATTATAGTTTCTGATTTGTGGATAACAAATTCACATGACCAAAATCTGAACTAGAATATCTTGCAGCCATATCACATTCTACTTAAAAGTCACTTGCTTTTGTCAAGCAAGTGGCCTAATCAGTACAAAATATATTAGACGGACATTATTGGTTTTGAGGAGTTAAGTTTGTGAAGGACAACGGTGTGAATTTGGGCTCATTAGCAGCCATTTGTTAGGTTAATTGAATGCTCTTGGAGCACCAAAAGAGTGTCCATGGTTTACACACATTTCTGAGGGGAATTGTACTGACTGTTGTTATGATGTCGGTGTTGCCAGGATGGCACGATGACACAGTGGCTAGCACTGCTAACTCACAGCACCAGGATCCAGGTTCAATTCCAGCCTCAGGTAATTGTGTGGAGTTCGCACATTCTCTCTGTGATTGCATGGGTTTCATCCAGGTGCTCCGGGGTTTCCTCTCAGTCCAAAGGTGTATGGATTAGATTGATTTGCCATGCTAAATTGCCCCTTAGTGTCCCAAGATGAATAGTTTAGAGGGGTTGGCAGGGTAAAAACATTCGGTAATGGGGATAGGGATGGGATTGGATCGTTGTCAGTGCAGGCTCGATGGGCCAAATGGCCTCCTTCTGCATTGCAAGACCCTTTACTGTTGAAACAGGAAGAAATCCTACTACCCTTCCCTATGCAGTGATATTTGTTAGAAATATGAGTCGGTCACTTAACACCTTGGGTGTCTTTCACCATTCAATGACATTATTGCGTGCAGTTCTGGTCAGCTAATTTACAGGAAGGATGTTGCCAGGACTTGAGAAACTGAGTTACAGAGAAAGGTTGAATAGATTAGGGCTTTATTCCCTGGAGCATAGAAGAATGAGGAGAGATCTGATAGCAATCTATAAAATTATGACGGGTGTAGATAAGAGTGCATGCAAGCAGGCTTTTTCCACTGAGGTTAGGAGAGAAAAAAATTAGAGGACATGGGTTAAGGGTGAAGAGGGAAAAGTTTAAAGGGAATATGGGAGGGGTGGTTCTTCACAAGAGAGGAGTGGGAGTGTGGAATGAGCTGCCAGATTAAGTGGTAAATGTGGGCTCACTTTCAATATTTAAGAAAACTTGAACAGGTATATGGATGAGAGGAGTGTGGAGGAATATGGTCCAGGTGCAGGTCAGAGGGACTAGGCAGAAAAATGGTTTGGCACAGCCAAAAAGGGCCAAAAGGCCTGTTTCTGTGCTGTAGTGTTCGATGGTTTTATGGTTCTATTATGGCTGATGTGCGACAACTCCATGTACATACCTTTGCCTCAGACTGCTTAATATCTTTGGCTAATAAAAATCCATCAATCTCCATTTCAAAATTAATCTAGAATCTATTGCTTTTTGCAGGAGAGAGTTCCAAACTTCTACAATAAAGGTAAAATATTGTGGATGTAGAAATCTTATGAAGGATCATCCTGACTGAAAACATTGGCTCTATTCTTTCTCAGGCTTGCTGAGTTTTTCTACCAGCTTTAAATTAAGGGATGGTAGTTATAGGATGGATGTTAGGGGTGGGTTCTTTACTCAGAGGGTAGTAAGGGCGTGGAATGCCTGCCTGCAGCAGTTGTGGACTCGCCAAGTTTAAGGGCGTTCAAATGGTCAGTGGATAGGCATATGGGTAGCATTGGAATAGTTTAGGTTAGAGGGTCATTAGATTGGTTTCACTGGTCAGCGCAACATTGAGGGCCGAAGGGCCTGTACTGCACTGTAATGTTCTATGTTCTATTTTCTGTTTTATTCCAAACTTCTACCATCCTTTGCGTAACCCTTTCTTAATTTTATGCCCAAAGCCTTGGAACACATTTTAAGGATGGCATGGTTGCACCGTGACTAGTACTGATGCTTCGCAGCTCTAGGAACTTGGATTTGATTCCTGGCTTGGGTCACTGTTTGTGTGGAGTTTGCACATTCTCCTCGTGTCTGCGTAGATTTCCTCCAGGTCGATAAGGTTGTTAAGAAGGCATATGGAGTCTTAGCTTTTATTGGTAGGGGGATTGAATTTCAGAGCCGCAACGTCATGTTGCAACTGTACAAAACTCTAGTGCGGCCGCACTTGGAGTAGTGTGTGCAGTTCTGGTCCCCACATTATAAGAAAGATGTGGAGGCATTGGAGAGGGTACAGAGGAGGTTTACCAGGATGTTGCCTGGTAATGGAGGGCAGGTCTTATGAAGAGAGGCTGAGGGATTTGAGGTTGTTTTCGTTAGAAAGGAGGCGGCTAAGAGGGGACCTTATCGAAACATATAAGATGATTAGAGGTTTAGATAGGTGGACAGTGATAGCCTTTTTCCTAGGATGGAGAAAGCTAGCACGAGGGGACACAGCTTTAAATTAAGGGGTGGTAGTTATAGGACGGATGTCAGAGGTAGGTTCTTTACCCAGAGGGTGGTAAGCGTATGGAATGCCCTGCCTGCTGCAGTTGTAGATGCGCCAAGTTTGGTGGCGTTTAAGAGGTTAGTGGATAAGTTTATGGACGAAAAGGGAATGGTTTAGGTTAGAGGGTCTTTGCTTTTTCCTAATTGGTCGGCGCAACATCGAAGGCCGAAGGGCCTGTTCTGCGCTGTAATGTTCTATGTTCTAGGTGCTCCAGTTTCCTCCCACAATCCAAAGATGTGCAGGTTAGGTTGATTGGCCATGCTAAAATTGTCCCTTAGTGTTCTGAGATGTGTAGATTAGGGGATTAGAGGGTAAATAGATAGAGATATGGGGGGGTAGGGAATGCGTGGGATTGCGGTCGCTGCAGACACGATGGGCCACATGGCCTCTTTCTGCACTGTAGGGTTTCTATGATTTTCATCTAAATTCCCAGTCCAAGATCACACAACAATTCAAGGTAGCTTCTCCCAATCTATCTTTATACCCCAAATACACCAATTATTCTTAAACATTCTAAATTCCAGGAATACTGCCCGATTTTGTTTAATTTTTCTTTCAAGTTCAACCTCGAAGTTCCAAATATAATTCTCAAAACTCTACATTTCTTCCAAGGCCAATATATCCTTCCTAATGTATATTGTCCAGAACTGCCCACAGAAATCTAGGTAGATCTAATCAGGGCTTGGTATAGCTCAAAAATGACTTATATCTTGAGTCCTCTAGATTCAAAGGCCAGCATTCCATTGGTCTTGTTCATGATATTTTAATGATCTGTGCACCAGGGCCTCAAATCCCTTTCAAAGTCTACTGTTTCAAGCTTTTCAATGTTTCAAAAGTATCCTGTTCTATTCACATTTCTCTGCACTGAAGTCCATTTGCTGGTTTGCCCATTCACCTAATCTAACGATATCTCTTTGTAACTTTACACTTCCATTGCATTTCTTATTATACTTTGTGTCATTGACAAAATTTGATTATATGGATTTTAACTCCATAAGTTAATCATCAAGGCTCCAATAGAGATCCCTTAGGACACCATTAGTTGCACTGTCAATTAGAATGTCAGCCTACTATCTTTATTCTCTCTCTTTCCTTATGCTTAGTGAATTTTCTAACCAGGTCAATAAGTTCCTTTCAATTATATGAGCTTCAGTTTTGGTGAACAATCTCTCGTGAAAGAATTTATCACACACCTTTTGAAATATTATTTAAACAATATTTATATGCATTCCCCAGCCCATTACTTTGGTCACATCTACATAAAATTCAAATAGATTCATTAGGTATGTTGTTACAAATTCATACTGTTGATTTCTTCTGGCTGTTCCTACAATTCCACAGGTGTTCTGTAGTTTTTGATGATATACTTTTACAATTGAAACAATGTGCAGATGCTGACGGGTTTTTTTATTAAACTACGAGTACAATCCATTTGTTCCCAAAGATAGTGCAGGAGCAGGCATTCCATTTGAAATGACTTGGAGAATAAGGAGAGGCTATGCAGAGCAAGGTATCCTGCCAGAGGTGTAAAGGAAGAAAGAGGGCGATCCTATCAGCCCAGAGTGTTTAAAGAGCAATTCTCCTATCTGAACCTAAAGAAAAATGTGCAAGTGGTTTGTATTTAAATATAAACATTTGCATTGCAATGTCATCTGCTCCAGTCATAACTGCATGTCAGAGCAATGTGAACCCATTTTCTGGGGTTCTCAAGGTAACCATAGCTACTGATTTTTATAATTCTTGCCCTTTTCAAGCAATAATCAGAAATATGTGACATTTTGTAAGGGATGTGGGTTAACTATATTTTATTCCTTTTTGCCAGAGAGCAGCTGGCAGATCCAGCAGTGACTTTGGTTGGATTGTAAGCTTCCCTATGGTTCAGGGAGGCACTTACTGCATGCACACCATTTTGTCAACATCATGTGTCAATTCCATCCACAAGTGACTCCCCCCAAAAAAAATTCCACTTCAACATCCAACATGCGTGTACACATAGTGAATCAGACAGGTCAGTATCAGTATGTTGGCAGCAGTAACAATGCCTTTCTGTGCTTGTCCTCTGTGTCAGTTGTATTTCAACCAACACAACAATATACTTACATTGTGCCTTTAACATAATGAAACATCCCATGATGCTTCATGGTATAATTGAAAAACAACGCAAGATACCAAGCTACATAAAGAGATACAGGGTCAGAACTCTTAAAAGCTTGGTTAAAAGGTTTTAATAGGTGTCTTATAAGGAGGAAGTAAGCCACCAAAATGGAGAGGAGAAAATTCTAGAGCGTGGGGTTGAAGCAACTGAAGGCATAGTCATCAATGGTGGAGAAATTACAATTGGAAATGCACAAACTGTCAGAATGAGAAGGGTGCAGATATCTTAGAGAGTTGAGGGGCTAGAAGAGATTATGACGATAGGGAGGAGCAGGCCATGGAGAGATTTGAAAACAAGGATCAAAATTTTTAAATCAAGACTTTGTTTGGCCTAGAAGCCAATGTAGGTAAGTGAACACATAGGGGGAAGAGACTGGCTGTAGATTAAGACACGGACGCAAAGATTTGCATAATTTCAGGTTTCCAAAGGGAGTGTGTTGGAATAAATTGAGTCCAGAGGTAAGAAAGATATGAACTGAGACAGGGCAAACTTACACAAGTAGAAATATATAGTGTTCGTTATATCAGGAATAGGAGGTTGGAAGCTCATTTCAGGGTTTAATGTGATACCAAGATTGTGGACAGACTGGTGAAATTAAGGGTAGTCGTGATGTGGAAATGCCAGCATTGGACTTGGGTGAACACAGTACAAAGTCTCACAACACAATGCAGTCCAACCAGTTGGACTTTAATGTGGTGTTGATAGACTTCCTACTGATATTAAGAGAATGGGGCAGAGTTGGTAGCTAGAGAAAGACGTTTGGAATGGGAACTTCAAACAATATTTAAGTGGGTGAAATGACTGTCATTCAGTATTAGATAATACTGAATAACCCCTGATAACCCCTCTGACAAATCTGGTAATAGTGGAGAGGTCAAGTGAGGTAATGGTGAAAGGATGTAATAGCATACAAGTAAAAACTAATGCTGTGTCTTCGGATGGTGTTGCCGAGGAGCAGTAAGTAGATGAGAAATCATAGAATCCCTACAGTGCAGTAGGTGGTCATTCAACCCATTGAGCCTACACCAATGACAAATCCTACCCATGTCCATAGAACCATAGAAAATTACAGCTCAGAAACAGGCCTTTTGGCACTTCTTGTCTGTGCCAAACCATTTTTTGACTAGTCCCACTGACCTGCATTTGGACCATATCCTTCCAAACCTCTCGCATCCATGAGCCCGTACAAGTTTTTCTGAAATGTTAAAAGTAACCCCATATTTACAACTTTATCCGGCAGCTCATTCCCATCACTCTCTGTGTGAAGAAGCCCCCCCCCCATAATATTCCTTTTAAGCTTTTTCCTTTCATCCCTAACCCATGCCCTCTGGCTTTTTTCTCCCCTAGCTCAGTGGAGAAAGCCTGCTTGCATTCACTCTAACTATACCTATCAAAGTCTTGTACACCTCTATCAAATCTCCCCTCATTTTTCTGCACTCCAGGGAATAAAATTCTAATCTATTCAATCTGCCTCTGTAACTCAGCTTCTCAAGTCCCAGCAACATCCCTATGCATCTTCTCTGCACTCTTTCAACCTTATTTACATCCTTCCTATAACTAGGTGACCAAAACTGTACACAATACTCTAAATTTGGCCTCACCAATGCCTTATACAATCTTACCATAACACTCCAACTTTTATACTCGATACTCCGATTTGTAAAGGCCAATGTACTAAAAGCACTCTTTACGTCCCTATCCACCTGTGACGTCACTTTTAGGGATCTGATAGACGCAGCAGAACAGTGTAAGAACAAGAAGAGAAGCCATCATAAGCAATTTTTTGTTTATGATTACATGGATAGGAATGGAACTATGGACGAGCAGCCCCACCTGGAGGCTTTGGAGGAGGATACTGTAGTCAACTGTGCAAAAGGCTGTACACATGTCAAGGAGGATGGTTGGGGTGGGGAGGGGGAAGGGGCGGAGTTTACCCTTGTCACAGAATGTCATTTGTGTCTTAGATTAATAGCATTTCAATACTCTAGCTGGGGCAGAAACATGGGAGGGCAAATCTCCTAAAATAAGTTCCAAGTTCTGAATTCACGATTGCTTTTTCAGTGGGTGTTCAGACACGAATCTCCCACTCAGCAATGTAGAGTGAATCTCATTAAAAGCTCAGCAGTTGAGGCCTATTCACAGTCGAGTCAGACATGTGTAGTGGCTCCGAACTATCAGTCTGCAGTTTGCTGGCCAGCTCATTCGCTGGCCAGTGTGGAACACCCAGAATGATGCCCCCCCTCCACTACTTCCCCCACTGGCCCAATCGCAGCCCCCTCCATCATTCCCAGCCTAACCCCGACCCCCCTCTCATCCTGGAGCATGCCGATCTCCAGTTCCCACACTCTCCCCCCCTCCAACAGTGATGATTTCCCCCACCCCCCCATCTTAAGGCAGATCACCTCTCCCCTGCCCCAGCCCACCCTGAATGCTAGCCATGAGGGAGTCCTGATTAATCTCATGCACAATGGCAGCAGCAGGACACCCCCTACCAATTGCTCCCTTTGCATTGCCCGATGCCTGGTGTCTCTTGGAGAGGAGGTGCTCCCTGGGCATGGGCACTTTGCCCCTTGGCCAGGGACCACAGGCTGGCACTTCCAGGTCTCCATGCGGCACCACAAGCCCAACCCACAGGGGGTCCCCGATTGCTCCCACCATTCTAGCAGGATCTCCCGCTACTTCTCCATAAGTGGGGAGCTTGTCTGAACCCCATAGTGAAATTGCACTGACGGGGTGGGAAGAGCTAGCAGGCACGGAGACTAACTTGCAGCTGCATGGAATCAAGACAGTGGAATCAAAAAAAAGGTACTCATTAGAATTAGTTTGGAGCTCTAGGGATGCAGGAGATATTTCAATGTGTAAGCATATCTAGTCTGGTCCACATTTAGAGAAAAATGCTTTTCTATGGTGCCTCTGAGAGTGTGAAAAATATTTTACCTACAAGAGTTCAGCTCCAATATACATTAGGAGAATTTCCTATCTGAAGTCTCCAGGCCCACTAATGACATGAAAATAAGATTTAAAATAGATTAAAATGACTTTAATTTTAACAGGTATTGTTCCCGCTAGTTTCCATTGCGGTCCTGACCACGCTGGATATCCAGCGCTCGGAGATGTGCGCACCTCAGGAACACATGCTCAAATCCCGTGAATCGGACCGCATGTGATTCTCCCAGCCCACCGTGCTAAAAAAAATTAGTGCGTTGGGAAGGGAGAATCACTCCATGATTACAACAACTCAAACATGGAGCTCCAGGAAAGATAGAAATAGATTTAGGAAGGGTTACAAGAGCCAAAAAAAAACCTTTTTGGGAATGAGATCCAGGAACTCCAAGTCACACCTGGGGTCAGGAGTTTCACGCATGTGTCGACTGGGAGCAGACGGTACATGAGCAATCCAGCAGTTAAAGGACTTGGCAATCCTGACAGCAGTGCGCCTGCATGATGAAAAAGAAACAGCACGTAAACCGGATCACATGAATGGGTACTGAACACCATATTGAAGGGGGAGCCCCCAGACAGGGTGAAAACAATGTGATCCCAAAGGCAGCCGCTCCAGTTAGGGAGAAGGCAAGGCGAGGGTGAGAGCTAGCAATGGAAATTATTCCAAGCAGAAAAAAATGTTACCATAAGCAGGCTAAGTAATGGTGGCTTGGCAGAAGCCCTGATGATCTAAGAAATCACCAGAAGGTCTGTACTGTGGGCTGTTGGAGTGAAGCTACCTCTTTGGAGCAATAATATTCTGCTTGGCATGGCCAAAGAACTGAAGTTGTACTTCTGAGTTGGTGCTGAGTTCAGCTCAGGAATCCAGAGGAATGGAGTCTCAGTCAACAGAGACTGAAAGCTAGTCATTTGAGGTCATCCAGGTTGGAGCAATCTTGAGAGAAAATTACCAGATGAGAACTTCAAAAAGGTGAAGACAGAAATTCCTTGAGACAGAGACAAGAACTTCAAGAGATTAATTGACTCACTGCGTTACTGATGTCTGGGTGAACTATTGAGAAGTTGGTGGAATTTGTCTTGGTTGCCATTTATTATGGTGCGTTTGACCATAGTTCACCTGTTAGTTCATATATAGCTCATGTTAACACTAAATGTTAGAATATTAGATATTGCAAATTGTTTTATTTTTATCTCTGTTTATTCAAAACCTGCAGAATCTTGTGGCTTTATTCCCTTAGCAAGAGTCTTGAATCACAAACTTAATCTACTTTAAACTAAAAATTCCTGGTCTCTAAACAATATCATACTAAGAATTTGGGGTCTGGCTTGACCTGGCGCTGAGCTCCAAGGCTATCTGCTCCCACTGCCTTTCGACCACGTGCCTAGAGGGCATCCTTCTCCACTGCAGATCTCCTCTTCTTTTCACCATGACTTCTAGTTCAGCATCTAAAAATCTTGGAGCCCATTCTCTCTCCTGTTCCAGCATTCCTCAAGATCCCAAAATGAATCCCCTTCAACAAGACTCCCAGCATCAGTTCTAGCTACCTTCTTTTTAAGAGGTGTAAGCTACTTTAAGCTCGTCAGCATTGCTTAAAGTGGTGCTATTGCACCCAGCCAATAAACTGCATGAGAAACTGTTCAAATCGTCAGGCAACACAAGGTTGGATTGATGCCTCTATTGCAACCAACAGGCACAACTTAATCATGATGTCTGCCCCCTTTTTAAAGAGAGGGTTGTTACTATCCTGATGCCAGATAAACATTTGTCAAAGTGCAATGGAAACATTCATTGTTAACATTAAAGATTTACTGAATCCAGAATTCATTAGCTGGATATAAACTTACATGTCTTTGAAGGGATCCATCTTCCCCAATGAGCTACCAAACTGTGTTCATAAAGTGAAATGTGACCATATTTTCAAGCGCAGAGAATCTTTTTGAAATTGACAGATGTCAGATCTGATGCTGGATGTGACTATTACTCAAGTCTTTAACTACAGCTCATTCGAAATATGAGTAGGTGCAGAAGACAAGAACCACAAATGCGATTTATGGCAGGTGACCTTAAAAGGTGATTAGCCAAAGCAAGTAGTTTCTGATATGTTAAATAATATGGAAGAATGTTAGTTTTTTTAATTACTGAACAAAATGCAAGTAATAGTACTTTTGTGGTATTGCACCGTGTTCCATAAGACTGGACATCCAGCCTTTATATGGAAAACAGTTAAAGTTAAATCGTGTGTCAAGGAAATTTCTGTTTTAATGTATATTTCAAGTGTACTGTGCATGAAATTTTGAAATAAAGCATTGTGACTGTTCTTAAAATTTGTTTCCAACTATATACATAAAATGCTCAATATGATCCCCATTTCCAACATCGACAACTTCCCCCTTAACCTAGACTGTTTCTCATTCTTATATCGTTTATTCCTTCTTAGCATCTCCCTGCTTTTCCCTCTTTGCCTCCTGCATGGAAGATGTATTGTGTTTCTTATATTATCAGTTCTTTCATTGTACTAGCCCCCACATTGGTCCAGGGAACACCAATTTAAAGTCAAATAGTTACCGTGGAATGAATTAGTCTATAAAAGCTGATGAGATGAATTAAGAATATAGATCTGAGCTATTTTGAGTTTTACTTAAATAATCATGAACAGTTCAAATGCAGAAAATAACTGGAATTATTCATTCTGATATCTATTTAAATCTATAACAGTATTTTAAAGGGAAAGCTCTCTTGGCATAAAAGATTTAAAATGCCCACATATATGCCTCGCATTAGAAGGTGAAATATTGTATAGACAATATTTTTATGAAACTAATAAACAAGTTTGCCTAAAGTGGTGTTGGTATACAGAATACATTGATACATTATGGTTTGTCACAAGAAACAGGAGTAGACCTAATGCCTGTTATTCCATTCAATATGAGCATGACTGGCTCCAGCTCAATTTCCCTGCCTGTTCTCTATATCCCCTGATAAACTGAAACAACAAAAATTTGTCTATCCCATTGTTAAATGTATTTAACCCATAACACTCTTGGGAGACGAATTCCAAAGATTCACCACCCTTTGAATGGAGTAGATTCCCCTCCTCCCAATCCCTTATCCAGAAACTGTGCCCATGTTTTAGATTTCCCAGTGGAAACAGTCTCTCATGTGTACCCTATTAAGCCCCTTCATAATCATAAATATTCCAATGAGATTGATCTGGACAGATTGGAGGTGGATAGATAAATGGCAGATGCAGTATAATTTGGATTACTGTGATGTTATTCACTATGGAAGCAAAAACAAGGCGGATTACTACCAAAATGGCTGTAAATTGAGAGAGGGGAGTCTGCAGCAGAACCTGGGTGTCCTTGTGCACCAGTCACTGAAGATAAGCATGCAAGTGCAGCAGGTGGTAAAGGCGGCAAATAGCATGTTGGCCTTTATTGCGAGGTTGAGTGCAGGAGCAGGGATGTGTTGTTATAATTATACAGGTGATGCCACACAAGAGTAGTGTGCAGAGTTTTGGTCTCCTTTTCTGAGGAAGGATGGTCTTGCTCTCAAGGGAATGCAGTGAAGGTTTACCGGGCTGGTTCTGGGGATGGTGGAATTGATGTATGACGAGAGGTTGACTAGGTTAGGACTGTTTTCGCTGGAGTTCAAATGAATGAGGAGGGATCTGAGACTTAACATTCTAAGAGTACTAGACAGGGTAGATGCAGATAGGATATTCCTAATGGCGAAGGATTCAGGATAGACCAGTTAGGACAGAGATGAGGAGACATTTCTTCATCCAAAAAGAGTGGTGAACCTATGGAATTCATTACCAGAGGAAATAGTTGATTCCAAAGCACTGAATATATTCAAGACGCAGCTAGATATATCACTTGGGATGAATGGGATCAAAGGTTATGGGGAGGAAGCAGGATTAGACTTTTGAGTTGGATGATCAGCCATGATCATACTGAACGGCGGAGCAGGCTCAAAAGCCTCCTCCTATCTTCTATGTTTCTGCGAGATTGCCTCTCATTTTCCTAAACTCCAGAGAAAATATTCCCAATTCACTCAGCATCTCATCATTGGATAACTCCCTAATTCCAGGACTTCAGATAGCCTATAGTTTTCTCCCAGGTCATCAACAACTAAAACTACTTAGAGATCAGACACCAGCAGGCTTATTGCAATCCAGGGCATCTCCAACTTGCTCTTTGTCATTTGAGGAAAAACGGTCTGATTTACATTTACTGTTTCTTTTCAACATTTCAGTTTTGTTTCGGCAATCTATTTAGTAATTGGCTTGTTCATTGTTACACTGAGACCAATCGTTAGCAAATTTTTTTTTTTATATATATAACCGAAAGATGGACAAGATGATAAATAAATCTCTCATGTTGAAATGTATTTTAATACAAAGCCAATCTTATCACAATATATTTCCAACAAGAAAAACAGTTATTTTAATTCTTGAAAACTATTACTGCATTAGTGATGTGCATCAACTCGGTACAGATTGGAGTGGATCTGTAGGAGCAATGAAACAATGCAATTATTTAGCTAACATGGTCTGATACTGATAGATCTTTCCTACCTAAAGTAGAGAGCTGTTTACTCCAAGTGGTAGAGTCCCAGCGAAACTGGATCTTGGAAGGACCTAAATCTACATTGCACTGTGTTTCCAGCAAACGTCGCATCTGAAATAGAATCTATATAACAGAATATTAACATTGGTTATTATATACCAGTCAAATTTTCTCTCTGAACTAATAAATATTGGATACTCTTAATTTAACACAATTCATGTGAGTTTGTCTTCAATACAGATTCACCACTTTTGACTTTGCCAGCATCACTGCTTGACAGAAATGATAATATGCGCTTACCAGTTCCTTGCTGAATAAGAATGGGATATCATTCTTCTTAGCAACTGCCCAATTAATGAAGTTCAATACATGTTCCAAATGCTTGCACAAATCCATTACTGCTTGAAGTTGGTGCTCCAGTTTATGCTTTCGTTCATTTGTTATTCTCTGTGAGATCAAAGGAATAATTATCATTAAAAGCTACTTTCATCACACCAAACACAGAATACACTCAATTACTCATTTCCAATGTGATATTACTTTGTCTGGATTTTTATTTTGTGGAAGTTCTCAGCCACTAGATGGGTATGGGCATACATACATGGCCAAATTCACTTATCCCACATTTCCAGTGGGGAGCTGCAATCAAGGAAATGCAGTTTAGAGAATCTGATGAAGTGTTGTAGACTCCTGTCTGAAGCCTTAATTCTTGTGTTTATGTGTCACAAGTAGGCTTACTTTTACATTACAATGAAGTTACTATAAAAAATCCCCTAGTCACCACACTCCAGCTCCTGTTCAGGTACAGTGAGGGAGAATTTAGCATGGCCAATGTACCTAACCAGCACATCTTTGGACTGTGGGAGGAAATTGGAGCCCTCAGAAGAAACCCATATAGAGACAGGGAGAACATGCAAATTCTACACAGTGACTCAAGCTGAGAATCAAATCCAGGTCCCTGACTGTCCATTAGATAAAAGGGATGATTTCATTCTTAGTCACAAGCTGTAAAGAATCAGTGAATTTACATTAGAACCTGTGCTCTCAAAATCCAGCCATAAGCTTGACATCCAAAGGGGTTAATTATTTGAACAAAACAGTCAAAGCTGGATAGGCTTGAGTGATTGTGATTTTGTAGTATGTTTCTCTGCTATAGCTATTCAATCAACTACAAGAATAAGACTGAAGGCTTACAGTGGTTTACCACCTGTTTTGATATTCTATGGAAGGTACGGTATTCTGTTCTGATGAAATTACAGCATTTTGACAAAAGGCTCTGTGGGAACAGGGAGATAGTGCCCTGGTACAGTGCTCAGTCATGTTAGAATATCCTGATTTGCCTGCATCAGCTGCCACTACAGAGGATGCTGAATATATTGGTCATTTCTCCAATACTCTTTTCCAGGATCAATTCTTCGGCTTGTAATGGACAAGGATGCATGGCCTCGGAAATGAGTGTCAATGTGTTGGAGCATTGCCACTCAGACAGAGGCTTTTGGGCTGGAATACCTCTGCACAGGAGCTGGTTGCACCATCAAAATCAGATGTCTCCTTGGCCTGGAGTTTTTTGATAGTATAGATGGACTGCAAGTGCCCAAGATTGAAGAGCTTCCTTAAATTGTATTTTCCTCATCCATTGCCTCAATATACCAATGACACTTGGTACAGAAGACAGCCTGGAGGACACAAACATATCACCAGCTTTGTACCTGTGCTGGAGTGGGAATACTAAGATCCCAGACCTTTCATTTCTATCTTTATCGTTTTTGGCTATGATGTTGGGACTCCACCGTAGTGCTATGCATTTTTCATCCTTCTTGTAGGTTATACATAAACAACTGTCCCCACAATTAATTTCCACAAGAATAATAAAGTGTATTGAATTGCATTCAGCCCATTAAGGGCATCCTGTGTCCATATCGATTTACAGCCCATTCAAGAATTTTCTGTTCAGAGGAGGGGACTGATACTTTCTTCAAACTTAATATAAAATTAACCTTCCCAATTCATAAATATTTATCTTCAAAGTTAGAATTAGAACTTTCAAGAGAACAGTGGTATAAGGAATACTTTATCTCCTTAGAGTGCACAGCAAAATTCAAACATACGATGTTCTAAATGTCCGTTTAGGGGGAGACAGTATTATCGTGGTAATGTTACTGGACTAATGATACAGAGCCCTAGGACAATGCTCTGGCCACTGGTGGAATTTGAATTGAATTAATAAATCTGGAACATAAAACTATTCTCAGTAAAAGGTGAACATGAAATCATCAATTATTGTAAAGACTTATCTGGATCACCAATTCCCTTTAGGGAAGGGAATCTGTCATTCTTATCTGGTATGACCTACACATGGCTTTACTTGTACTCCTGTCTAAAATGGCCTAGCAAGCTCTTAAGGGCAACTGTGAAATGGACAACAAACAATGACCTTGTCAGTGATGTCCATATCTCATGAAATTCTTTTTTTTAAAAAAGGCAGTAATGGAAACTGTGCCATCAGCACTGGATACAGAGCAAAAAAAAAAGTTTTGCTCCCAAGAGAAGAAACATCAGAAGACAAGTCATCCGCAGTCTTGCATATCTCCAACCTTGCATTTAAAAGAAACATTGTCAGACGTGTTGAAGCAGATTGCCTATCAACCTGTTTAAGAAATGATTTTTGGCCCTGGGAGAATTAACAAACTATATACAAAATAATCACATTAAAAAAAACTTTAAAAACTCCTCACAGAGACATCATTTTATTTACAGTTTTACAGATAATAGAGCTGATATCTCAGTTCTAATGTGTGACAGGAAACCCGACTGAAGGCTGGTTTTGTGATTCAGCTGAATGCTCACTCGACACATTACTGAAAATTGCTTCATCAAAACAACAAAAGCAATACTGCAACAAGAATCAAGAATACTATGACATTCACTGGATAACCATTATTATTACTTGGCTATTACAGAAATAATTTACATGGCTGTAATTGATGTGCAAGGCTGTCAGAACATCTCTTGAAAGGCTTTTCCTTTCCAGAGCAGATTCAAACCCAGCAAGTATCAATGATTGCAGCCTTGCAATTGATCTTCTTGAAATGGTTGTAAACATGTAATTACTTTAGGTGTGTCACAGTAGGTCTCACCTCCAGCTGGTCCATGAGAACATTCACTCGTTTATTTAATTCATTCATCATGATCATTTTTGCCATCTTAATCTGATTTTCAATCTTTGTCCGCATTTGTTTTACTTCATTTAACCTGCAAGACAGATGTGCTTTCCAATAAAATGTATTTGAATGAACATGCACTTACATTACTTTGGTTGAAGGGAGTAAATTACAATACTGTCCAATAGTACTAGTATTGGTGAGAGCTTGAGGAGCCAAGGAGAATTTTATTCTAATTCCACTAAAAAAATACAAACTGGTTATTAAAAATGTCATTGCAACATTAGCGGCAGTAGCATACACCATCAAGTTGGAAAACTTGGCTTCTTAATTCTTCCAATTTATGCAGACCTCACTTTCAGACTTGTATCTCCAAGATGTTATAATAAAAATCAAAAGTCCATTAATTGAGGAATCATAAGTGGGAGACTACCTGTAAATGGGAAATTAAAAAATCTCAAATTTTCTCTATTTCCCATCCATCTGAAGGTGTTGATTCCCTCAAAGGTTTGGTGTAATGTACAAACAATGGGCTAGGAACATAAAAACATTGGCCAGGATTTTGTGCTACTACTCGCAGCAGATGCGAACGGCAACTGGAGCGCAAAATAATAGGCTAAAGATGGAAATCTACGCCAGCAGCAATTTTTGTTGTCATCCCCACCAATGACGCGACAGGAGAATCCCGATGTTCAATGTCAGGAAGCCTACTGCAATAAATTTACGTCTTATTTATCTGGTCTGATAATCTCTTATATAAGCCATGCAGGACAGTATGAGGAAATGCCAACATAAATTAGGACAGGTCTTCCACAGTGTGCCTCTGGCAAGCAGAACTCTGCAGACTGGATCAGTCAAGTGTATCATTCAAGGGAGAGTGACCGAGCGAGCAAGCGAGAGAGCAAGTGGGAGATGCCGTGGCACTGTGAAGTACCAGGGTTGAGTGTGCAGGTGTTAGAGGGTGGGATTTTCTATTTATTTGTATTGTAGGTTCATTTAAAACCATGAGCCTGTCTTGCATTATGAGCATTATGTCATGGGATTGCCCCTTCACTTTTTGTCAACTATCAGCCTAACAATACAATGGGCAAAGCGGCATTGAAACAGTGATTCTCCCATATTTTCCTGTATGCCCATCATTGCTTTCAAAAACATCTATTAAAACAATTAATCCAGACTGAATATTCAAATTAAACTAATGAAGGGTGAAGAGGGATGTTTATTATTTTGAAATACTTGGTATTGCTTTCTTTGCTAAAGTGAGAACTGGCATGGTGATACTCCACATCGAATCCTCAAAACAGCATCAAGGTGTAGTCCCCTCTGCTCTCCCATTTAGAGAGAAGGAAGTTCATATTGTCAAAAACTCCACTGGACACCAACTTTTTCTAAAATTATCCATTATCAAAATATGGATTTCCTGATTTCAGTCCCTGAAAATCACGGGAATAGTTAGCCCTGCTGTTCTTCTTGGAGTGCACAACTAACATTTAGGTACATCTGCTGGACCATAAAGTAAAATAGGGAATAGAGGGGAGTTAATTGAATAGAATATATGGTAAACCAAAATGAGTAGTGTCACTGCAAGTATCTTGCTTTAAGTATCATGAATTAGGCCTTAAACATGTGTTGGCACCTTCAGTGCATGAACAGCATAAGGTTACATAGGATATACTGCACAGAAAAATACCATTCATCCCAACTAGTCCATACCAGTATCCATGCTCCCTTTCAGCTTAATTTCTCATTCAATTATAAGCATAATCTGCTGTTTCCTTCTCCCTCGTACGTTTTTCCCTGAATGCATAATCATCATAAATACTCTATGATGTACTGAGTTCTAATTTCTTACCACTCTTTGGATAAATAAATTTGTTCTAAATTCCCCATTTGATTTTTTTTAAAGGGAATACTTTGCCTAGATGCTCTCCTGCCCTCCACTCCGCCAAAGTGGAAAGACTCTCTCTAGTTAATCCATCAAAGTTGTTCATAATTTTGACAAACTCCAAGTCACTTTTAGCCTTCTCTTTTCAAGCAGAAAAAAAATTCAATCTGTTCATCATTTCTTGAAAAGGTATGACCTTGAGCATCTGCTGTTAATCTTGTAAATCTTTTTTGCACCCAGTGCCTCGATATCCTTTTCATGGTATAGTGATCAGACTGTACACAGTAATCCAAGAGTAAAATAACCAAGGTTCATTACAAGTTTGGCAGAACTTTTCTACTTTTTGAATGTATCCCTCTAGAAATAAACGTGAGTGCTTGGCTTGCTTTTGTTATAGCCTTATTGACATGCAACATAACTTGGCACTTGGTAATTTACTGTGAGAATGCCCTAGTTGTCACACTCCAGCATCTGTTTGGGTACCCCTAGGGAGAATTCAGCATGGCCAATGCACCCATAGTCAAAAGACAGCATGTGCAAACTCCACACAATGACCCAAGCCAGGAATTAAACCCAGGTCCCTGGCACTGAGACTGCAGTGTGAACCACTATGCCACCCTATGTGTTTAAAAGATGCAATAGGATAGATAGAGAGAGAGAAAGAGGAGATTTTTCAGAACAAGTCTGCATAACTTTAAAGTTAGAGCTTTGTTGTTCAAGAGAGATGTCAGGATACACTTCACACAAAAGGGTTTTGGAACCCAGGAGTATTTCACTCCAGCAGAGTTTAGAACACACCCCAATTGCGGAGAACTAGTGGGAGACTGCTGAAGTGAAGGGCGAGGGGAGGGGGGCAATCCCAGTGGGTCAGGCAATGGAGGCAGTGCCCCTGGGCATAGGCACCCTGGCACTGTTGTAGGGGCAAAATGCCCACATCCAGGAAGCACTTTGCCACCTCCTATCGGGCATCAGGCAATGCCAAGGGTGCAACCAGGGCGGGGGGTCCTCACTCTCATTCCGCAGTGGGATTAGGTGGGGCTGGAGGGAGGCCAGCGATTGGGGCAGGCTGAGGCTGGAGAGCAGCAAGAGTCCTGGGGTGGCCAGTGATTGAACTGGCCAGCAAAAAGGAGTCTGATAGATTAGGACCATTGCACATGCGCAGAGGCCTGAAACTGTCGGACTCTGGTGTGAATTGGCTCTCTCTTCCCCCCCCCAACCCCAGTTCAGTACTTTTGGGAGAATCACTCCCTATATTTCTAAGATGGTTCACAGACCAAAATCAAATATATTTAAAAATACATAAACAATTTTTCATAAAATGTTTTATTTTTTATACCAACTTTAGAAGTACCGATCAAACTTGTGTGTGCAAAGAATATCAGTATGGAGTAGTAATCTAAAGGCCTGGACTAATCTCTACAGTGCAGGAAGTGGCCATTCAGTCCATCAAGCCTACACACAACAATCCCACCCAGGCCCTATCCCCATAACCCTACATATTTATCTTGCTAGTCCCCCAGACACTAAGGGTCAATTTAGCATGGCCAATCGAGAGCTCAGTTTACTCTTTATGAACTTTAAATGAAATTGGCCTGGGTGGAGACCTTATGACCTGGAATTCTGCAGGTCTAAAAGCATAAATGTTGCTGCTTCCGTTTCTGCAGCTGTTATGTCTTGCAGACAGACTTAAAGATTAAACAGGAGATAGCACAGCTGCATTATCATACGGTTTCTCACCTTCCCCTTTCCCCAAATATGATATAGTGCTTCTGTGGCTTTGCTACAACCTGAGTGACTGTTTATTGCCTTCAGCTGGAATTTTCTGACCACTCATTCCAGTGAGATCTTCCAGTCACACTCGAGTGAATGCACATTTGAATAGCTGTCGCATCTGGACCTGAAACTTTTGACCATCATCCTGATTTCAGATCAATCTGTTGAAGATGGAAAACACTTTCTGGATGGTAGTGACATTTCTCAGTCTGGAGTGTGTCCTTTAGATACAATGCTGCAGTTGGAATCCATCAAATCAGGTGATTCTTGGCAGCCATCTTTTTCAACATATTAACTTTCTTTTTAAAAAATGTCAGTTCCAGAAGATTCTAGCAATTTATAACTATGACACGCTTCTACTGAACATGACAATGCCATCATACTATACTAAATGGAATAGATTCAAAGTGGGTAAAGCAGATCAAAATTAGGCATCCATGAGTCATTAAGATCATCAGCAGGAACAAAACTGTTTTCAATTACAACCTGTTATCTTTTGATTTATCATTGTCATATGTATTACTGCAGACTGAAAAGTATTGTTTCTTGCACATGATACAGACAAAGCATGCTGTTCATAAAGAAGGATGCAAGAGAGTGCAAAATGTAGTGTTACAGTCATAGCTAGGATGTAGAGAAAGATCAACTTAATATGAGGTAAGTCCATTCAAAAGCCTGATGGCAGCAGGAAAGAAACTGTTTTTAGTTGTTGGTACGTGATCTCAGACTTTTGTATCTTTTTCCCCGGTGGAAGAGAGAATGTTCGAGCTGTGTGGGATCCTTAATTATGCTGGCTGCTTTGCTGAGGAAGACAGAAGTGTAGTCAGAGTCAATGGATGGGAAGTTGGTTTGTGTGATGGATTGAGCTACATTTGTGACCTTTTACAGTCTCTTGTTGTCTTGGGAGAGCAGAAGCCAAACCAAGCTACAATACAACTAGAAAGAATGTTTTTTATGGTGCATCTGTAGAAGTTGGAGTGAATCACAGCTGACATGCCAAATTTCCTTAGTCTTCTGAGAAATTAGAGACATTGGTGGACTTTCTTGACTGTATTGTCAGCATGGATTTGGGACGGGGGAGGAGAAAGTAGGACAGGTTGTTGGTGACCTGGACATCTAAAAACTTGAAGCTCTCGACCATTTCTACTTTGTCCCCACTGATGCAGACAAGGGCACTATGCTTCCTGACGTCAATGACAATGACAATCTTTGTTTTATTGATATTGACAGAGAGATTGTCACCACATCAGTTCACCAGATTCACTCATTCCTGTACTGTCTCGTCATTGTCATCGGTGTTGTCAGCAAACTTGAAAATCAAGTTGGAGGGGAATTTGGCCACAGAATCATTGCTGTGTAAGGAGTGAGGTAGGGGGCAGAGAACACAGCCTTGTGGGGCATCAGTGTTGAGGATGATTGTGGAGAAGGTGTTGTTACCTATCTTTACAGATTGTGGTCTATGGGTTAGGAAGTTCATCATCTCAACATCCTATAGAATCCATCACTCTACCATTACAAACAAGCTAGGGAATCAACACCGGTTCAATGAGCAGTGCAAGAGAGCATGTTACGGGAGCATCAAACAAATCTAAAAATCCCAAAAAAAGTTCCCATCTGATGAAACTACATCACGTGAGTATACGCATGCTAAACTGTGTAAGCGGGATTGTAAAGTTGATCTCATCATCTTATCCTGTTGTAATCGTAAGTAAGTGGATAATTAAATAACTGGAGGAGGAAGTTCCACAAATATCCTATTCGCACAGATGGCAATTCCCAGACCATCAGTGCAAAAGACAAGGGGGAAACACCTGCAACCAGATTCAGCCAAAAGTGCCGAGTGTCCCATCACAGATGCCTGTTTTCACCTCACATAATACTGAGAATGCTTGAAAGCTCTGCATATAGTCATAGGCCTGACAACATCCCTGCAGCAGGTATTAAAGACATACTCCATAACCAACTATGTCCCTTGCCAAGTTGTTCCAGAACAACTGCAACTAAAGTGGACACTCTGAGTGCATACCTCCATGACTCTGTGAACACGTATTACAATTAAGCAGCTCCACCTGGAGGCATTTCCTACCTAGCTGATGTTCTACAACTATAAAGAGAACAAGAAAATGTTTAAGAGCTTCCATCCGATGGAGAAGACTTGAAGATTATCCACATCCAATAACCTGTTTTGAAAATTCTGCTCACATTTTGACAACTGTATCAAGCTTTCCACCAAGCAGCTGAAACAATCCACACTAATTTTAACAGTCAATTCACTCTCCTAGTGTTAATGCATCCTTTGGGAGAATTCCAGGATCCTAATCCATATCTTAGCCAAAAAACTAATCTGTACTTTACTGGGCCATATCCCATTGGTGTAAAAGATTTGTTAAAATGTGTCCATTACTTTGAGATAATTTGGGGGCAATTTTCCCAAAATGCTGAATTGGTGGGAAAATTGGTCTCAATCACGACTGTATTTTCAGAGCAGCTTCACATTCAAATCTCCCCTCTCTGAGCACTGCAGAGGTCACAATCACCCGGGTGGGGGGCGGTTGCCTATTCATGGCAGTGAATACACACTCACAGTGGTCCCAATCTGTCAGTCTCCTCATCTGTTGGCCAGCTCAATCTCTGGCAGCCCAGGACCCCCGCAGCATGGCTCCCTCAATAATTCTAAGATTAGCCCTGATATTCTCTCCTCTCCCCATCAAACACCCTAATGTCCAGCCCCCCCCCCCCCCCCCACTCCAAAATCACTGGCCTCCTCTTCATGCCAAGCCAATCCCAATGCAGAGTGGCAACGGGACCTCTCACTCCAATTGTCCCTAAGTCCCACTCACAATAGGCCCCATTCCTTTGGCTCTGCCAAATGCCTGGTGGGCAGTGCCAAGGTGTCCCATGGGTACTTTGCTCTTTGCCAGGGGCACAGGCTGGCACTGACAGAGTGCCCACAGCCAGAGGACACCAACTCCCCAACCTTCCCCGCGAGGCCAAATTGCCTGTCCTTCATTCCAGCAGTGTCTCCCATTAGTTTCCTGAACATGGGGAGCTATTCTAAACTCCACAGTGAATTATTCCTGGCAGGATGGGAGATGCCAGGCCTGATAATCACATTTAAAACTACATTTAAAATTTATTACAAACAGATTTAAATTACTTATCTCTCTTCCCATCGGTTTCCAACACAGTCTCAACTGCACCTGTTCTCAGGAAAATACACATGCATCAGGAATGCATGCACAAATCCTGCAAAATGGTAGATACTCGATTCTTCCAACTGGACCCACCAGAAAATTTGCGGGTCATGCTGGGAGAATTGGCCCATTATTTCTAAATCAAGACAAAATCATTACCTTTCACCTTTTGTGGCTAAGGAAACAATGACATCTGCTTGCAATGTGGAAAATGGCCCAAGAATGTCCTGTCCCCAAGAAGGAGACAAAATCCAAGCCAGCCTTTGCCACCTTATCAGTTTACTCCCAATTGTTAGCATAGTGATAGAAAATGCCACTGATGACAGCGCTATATAGTTGTCTACTTAGTTTTCTCACGCTCAGTTTGTTTTCTGCCAAAGACACTCAGTTCATTACAGGCTTGGAAAAAGAGCTGAACACCACAGAGCAAGGTGAGAAAATCTGCCCTTGATATCAAAGCTGCATTTGACTAAATGTGGCATCAAGAAGTCATCGCAAAATCAAGGTCAAAGGGAATTGGGATAAAACTCTTTGGTTGGTGTCACACCTAGCATAAAAGGAAGTGGTTGTAGAAACCAATCGATGCAGCTGCAGGATATTATTGCAGCCGTTCCTCAGGCTAGCTATCTTCAGCTGCTTCATCAAAGACATTTGCTCCATTATAAAATCAGAATCTTAGGGATATTTGTTGGTGATTACACAATGTTCAATATCAGTCGCAATTCCAATAAGCAGCAGATTATGCCCATATGCACTAGGACCTGGACAACCTGCAAGTTTATCCTCCATCACACCCAACCTTCAAACCTTCAAATTTGAGCTAAATGGCAAACAATGTTTATGAAACATAAAAGGCTAGGCAATAAGACCGAGTCCAACCATCTACCCTCAACTTTTATAAATATTATCATCACTAAATCCCCCGCGGGGTTCATCCTTGAATAAAAGCTGAACTGCATCAGTTGTACAAATATCATGATTATAAGAGCAGGTTACAAGCTGGGAATTCTGCAGCAAGAAATTCACCTCCCTAATGCACAAAGCCTGCCCAAATCTCCATGACACAAGGAAGGAGGGTAATGGCATTTGCCATACTTGTATGGTGAGTAAATCTCCAGCAACACTCAAGGAACTCAACACCATCCAAGTGCAAGCAACCTATTTGATAAATATCATGCCCACCTTAAACATTCACTCCCTGCACCACTGATCCACAATGATAGTAGTGTACACCAACTAGATGCACTGCAGAACCTCATCAAGGGTTTTTCATTGCAACTTTGAAATCGGTAACCTCCACCAACTTAAAGGTTGCCACTTCAACATCACCCTGCTCTCCTGTCCACATGACTATCCTTGGCCTTTTGCAATGTTCTAACTAATGGAGGTATAGTACCTCATCTTCCAATTAAGCATTTTATAGCCTTCTGGACTGAACGTTGAGCTCAACAAATCTCCTCCATCTTCACCCCATTTTTATGTATTTTATCTCATCTTATTTCATCCTATTCATCCATTTTATCATCCTCTTTCTCCATTTTTCTACTTTTCATTTCAGCTCTCCTTGTCCCCTCTATCCCACTTCCCATGCCCCCATCCTCTTCAGGGCAATTTCTACATTCCTCAGGCAGTTTTTTTTAACCACCTGCACCTCTGTTCTGCCATTCACACATTCTGATGATTTAACAGACACTTTTTTTTGAATAAACACCTTTTCAGCATTCTGTATCCTCATTTACATTGCCTTTGTCCCATTCCACACCCCACCCCTACCCACCCTCATAGTATAAGTCCGCTGATTATCTTTGCTCTCAGTTCTGATGAAGGGTCATCTTGATTCAAAACGCTAGTTCTATTTTCTCCTCACAGATGCTGTCAGATCTGCTAAGATTTTCCAACATTTTCTTTATTTGTTTCAAGTTCCAACATCTGCAGTATTTTGCTTTTAATTTCCTGGTAAATGTCCTCTGAAGCCTTTCTAGTGCAATCACTAGAAAATAAAAGCTGATCTTGCCAGCAATGCTCACATCAAGAAATACTGTATTTCACACTCTTGAAACTCAAAGGGAACCTCCCTATAATGTTTCTTCATTTACATATTGCTAGCAATCTGCATCCGGTGCTCACAGTGCAAAAGCCAGAAGCAGCAGGATTTCCTGAGTAGAAGCTAAAATGTGAAGGTGCAGCATCTTATATGGCATCTGAACTCCCTTTAGGCAAAGTTTGAAATAGATTATTTTCCACTATAACTATCCTGTAAATATCCAGCAAGAAAAATAACATCAGGTGAAGTGCTTTCAGTAGTAGCAGTGCGTCAGTAAAGCCAAAACATTGTCTTGGCAAAATACAACTCTGGATTTTTAAAAAGTGTTAGTGTACTTACTTCATAAATTTAATTGACTGTTGAGAAAAGTTACCCATTACTAAAAATAAATTTTATTAGCAGGGTTGTTGTTTGATTTTGGCAAGTAGATTTGGGAAAAAACATGTTTAAATTATTTTTGATTAATTGTAACTTCATTTTTTGCCCCAATCTTGGATTATCTTCAATAACTTCATAAGAATAAATGAAGTGACTCACTTATTTCAAACTGCTTTCTCAAACTAACTTTAGATCAGTAATCATGTTTGAGTGTAGGTTACATTACCTTTCCTGCACTTGTTTTGCTGAGCTCTGGATGCTGACTTTTTTCTCTTCCATTTTCAGTGTCAACTCTTCCAAAACCATTTTCTGATTCCGTAAAGCATCTTCCAGATATTTGAAACTGCAGGTAGAAATAGAAAGGTCAAATAGCTAGAATCAGTACCCCTGTAGCCACTAAAAACAGGTTATCCCCTTGATATATTATGGTATATCAGTGGAACATGACTGAAGTAGTTTCTCCTTCCATCGCAAGGAAGTTATTTTTTACACACACATTCCTGCATTTGTTGTCCTTCTTTTCCCTTACCCCATTCCACCTTCATTCATTTTTCAACCAACTTGGTCCAATTACTTTTTTATCCTTTAGTTTTATTCAATTGGAATAAATTTTACCTGTACAAAATTGGTAGGCTCATGACGAAGATAAGGATGTATGGGATAGAAGGGAATTTGGCTAATTTCATAAGTAACTGGCTGTAGCATAGAAGACAGAGGGTAGTGGCGGAAGGAAATTTTTCAGATAAGAGACCAGTTACCAGGTGTATACCAGAGCGGTCAGTGCTGGGTCCTCTGCTATTTGTGATTTTTTAATCAATGACTTGGAAGAGCGGGCTGAAGGGTGGGTTAATAAATTTACTGATGATACCAAGGTTGATGGAGGAGTGGATGAGACGGAGGGCTCTTGAGGCTGCAATGAGACATCGATAGGGTGCAGAGCTGGGCAGAAAAGTGGCAGATGGAGTTTAACCCCTGATAAGTATGAGGTGATTCGTTTTGATAGGACAAACTTGAATGCAGATTACAGTGTCAACAGCAAGGTTCTAAGGAATGTGGAGCAACAGAAAGATCTTGGGGTTCACATCCACAGATCTCTGAAGGTTACCACTCAAGTGGGTAGAGCCGTGAAGAAGGCTTATAGCGTGTTCGTGTTTATTAACAGGGGGTTTGAGTTCAAGAGCTATGGGGTTATGCTGAAACTACACCGGACGTTGGTGAGACCACATTTGGAATATTGTGTTCAGTTCTGGCCGCCTCACTATAAGAAGGATGTGGAAGCACTGGAGGCAGAGCAAAGGAAATTTACCAGGATGCTGCCTGGTTTGGAGGATAGGTCTTCTGAGGAAAGGTTGAGGGAGCTGGGGCTTTTCTCTTTGGAGCGGAGGAGGATGACAGATGACTTAGAGGTTTATAAGATGATGAGAAGGATTGATAGTCTCTGCAAGTTCACTGTATTTCCTCGGGTGGATGTAGCTGTTACTAGGTGAGCATAACTATAAGATTTATGGTGGGAGTTATAGGAGGGATGTCTGAGGCAGATTCTTCACTCAGAACAATTGGGGTATGGAATAGATTGCCTGCTGTGATAGTGGAATCAGACACTTTAGGAACTTTCAAGCGGTTATTGGATAGGCACATGGAGCACATCAGAATTATAGGGAATGGAATAGCTTGATCTTGGGATTGGACATAGTTTAGGACAATGTTGAGGACTGAAGGGCCTGTACTGTGCTGTAATGTTCTATGTTCTAAAATTGAAAGCAGCATCCCCAAAAATTTAAGCAATTTCTTTACTCTGGAGGGCATTTACCTGCATATCAGAAAGTAAGACTAATTAACAGTTTTAAACTTGCAAGGACCTAATTATCCATAACTGAACTTTGCAATTCTTCTAGTAGTGTATTGCATACTTGACAACTCTCAATACTATTCTTTAATCTCAGTTACCTTACCTATGGCCTTTGTGTTGCGTTAGCTGACAATTCCAGCAGGCCAGCACATCACAGGTCTCACAGAACAGTTTCAATGGCTCTTTACTGTGAAGCGGACAAAAGAGCGGAAACTCATTGACTTCACTTTCATCACCTGTAGATTAAATCCAATAACACACTTAACTTATAAATTAATACAGACTGCAAACACTTTTGAAAGCTAATTGCTACTTCTAGTTTTGATTGTATATCTTATTACATAGCACTCAAGAATCTGGCATTCAAGTATCTTGCATATTCATGGATTTGAGGAAAGGATAATTCACAGAAATTATCTAGAACAAAATGTCAAACTACAGCTGTGAAGTTGGACTTGTAAGAATAAGTTACAAGATCGATTACACATTCCATGTAAACCAATGGGTAACTAATGGTCAGACCCACCACACAGCACCTTGCAGCCTGATCTTCTATTTGGGAGTCACCCTCACTCCCAATTTTACTCAATAGAAACTTTTTCTCAGATTTATGTTCTCCGTTCCTTGGCTGTACAGTCTTCCTAAAGTTTGGAGACTAATATGTTCTTTAGTTCGGCACATGTTTTTTGTCCCCTTGCATTATCCTTCTGTACTGGCAGCATCTGTGGAATCCTGTTTTCAACTGCACTGACCTGCTCTTGAAGGAATCGACTTCTCCTGCTTTTCTGTGTGGGCACTTGGTTGCTAGGCAACAGCCCAGTTTGTTTAAGAAGCTTTCATTTTAAGGTCATGAAGCCTCGTTACAATACAGACATCGAAGCAAACCCACAGAATTAAAGAGAACTTTTAAAAATGAAACCAAAAACCTATACATAGTGCCCTTTACACACATACCAATAAAGCCTATTTAAAACTATATCTATTTCCAAACACAAGCATGGTCATCATCACAAAAAAGAAAATGCTGGACATATTCAGCAGGCCTAGCAGCATCTGTGGAAACAAACAGCATTAATGTTTTAGGCTAATAATATTTTGAAGAGTCCTGATGGATACCAATTTCTGCGCAAAGCTGGAGCTGAACTCCTCCATGCTACTTCATAGTGACAAGAGGCTCTGTGGCAAGCTTTCCAATGCAGCATGAATCCTGCTATGCATGCCCAGTCTTCTCCCATGCACTGTCCTCATCTGACTTCTCTGCAGAACAATTCATCTGCAACTGCACAAAAACTACCCTTTTTCTTATCTACTTGTGCTTGATGACTCAACATATACTGATCTTGACTCTTACTGCCCTCCAGTTTGTGTGGCAACTATATTTGAGCTAATAACTGCTACTGCCAGAGCAAATGATGGAGCTTCGTCATTAGAATATTATAGTTCTCATCCTACATGATGAGGCTGCATTGGCTGGCCACGTTATGGTTCTTTATTCGAAAGTGGGAATGCATAAGAGTCAGAACAGAGAAAAGCTTGGAGCAGGAATAGGCTGTTTGATCCTGAGCCTACTTCACAATTCAGCATCTTAACTCATTTTCCACCTCAACTCCACCTTTTTGCACTTTCTCTCTATATCCTATAATTTCTGTCATGACCAGGAATCTATTGATTTTGGTCTTGAAATTTCAAGATTATTTTCAATGATTGAGCATCTTCAACTCTGTGGATGTCAAGAGTCAGTCACATAGGAAGACAGAGCTTTGCGGCTTTGTGCAGAGATGAGATTGGTCAGAAAAAGACCTCAATTATTTCCTGCATTACAGCTTGAGCATTTCATTGCACCACTTCTACTCTTCAACTTCCTCCAGCTTCTTGATCTTCTTCATCTTCAAACCTCACCTATTCTTCCTCTGAGCAGTTAGATTGTGGAACAAACGGCAAACAATAATGAATTTTGAGATTTGCTCTGGCTGTACTGAAGGAATCTCCTTGTTTAGAGAGCTGAAGAATTGTTTTAGGACACTGATTTTCTCAGATGGAACTCTTGTTGATGCACGGCTCACAATAATTGGATCTTGATATCTGTATTCCAGTTCCAATTGGTGACATTCCTTCCTCTTCCTGAAGCCAGATGTTTACCCAATTAGACAGAATATAGAAGATTAGTAACAATATGAAAGACTCATGATTCCAGCCAGAAAATTGGATATGATTTGCTGTCTATCATACACAAGTTATGCATTGAAAACATGGAAGAACATACTGCTCAGAAACCAAGCTGTTTCCTGATGAGGAATATGCTGTGCAAAAATGGGGAAATTCGATTGTCAGATCTATGCAGGCGATGTTACAAATCACTAATATCTCAAACAATGCAACAGTGACTTGTCCAATGACTGGGCACAGCAAACTGGCTGATGGCTCCAGAAGCACTTTAGGAGGAGGCAAAGACCTAAACTTTCAGAATCAGTACTGTCATCTTACAACCTGGGCTCTAGTTTTCTATACAACAAATGGCAAGTGTGTAATTGTCCAACCTTGCTAAAATGCAGTTGGCTTACACAACATTGTTTCTGAATATGCAGATGCTGTAAATTCTCCTGCAGTCTTGACATCTTGCAACTTCTTCCTGCTCCCCATGCAGAGCTTTGCTGCTTTCTGTAATGCTACATCTGACTCACTTCAGAGCATCAAGAGCAAACCCAAACTATTTAGCAATCACAAATTGACCCAGAAGCATCCCAGCGTCATAAAACTACTAACCACTCAATAAAAGCGGGCAAGGGTTATTTTTAATAGGTCTCCTGAAAACTGCATTGGATTCTCATGCTGGGTGGGTTAAGGAAGTGTGTTTTAGCATACATCACACACCAATTTCAAAAAGGGGACCCAAATTATAATATTTATATGAAGCTCGTGTTTGTTGAAGGTTGCTGCAGAGGATCCCAAGTATGCAAATAAAATGTACTTCTGTTATTTTTCAGGTGCGTAATACAACACTCCTGAATTTGATTCCAAAGTGCTAATTTTGAACACAAAAACATGTCAAGTGCAATGCAATTTCGATCCCTCTATTTCCATTAAAAAGGAAAGTTGGCTCTGGTAATTAAGAGACTGGGATGGTTCAAAGAAGAAACAACGGATATACGCAATTCATCATCAGTTTAAATCTTAATTTATTTAAGTTGAATTTTTTTTTCTTTCACAGAATGACTGTGTTGGAGCCAGGTTAGCATGGCTAACCTGGCTCATTCAGGTTATTGCCCATCCTTTATTGCCCTAAGGAGATGGTAGTAATGAGCCACCTTCTTCAACCACTGCAGTCCGTGTTGTGTAGGTGCATCTACAGTGCTGTTACGGTGTTCTAGAATTTTGACCCAATGATATTGAAGGAAGAGAAATGCAAGAACTAGGAGCTGTAGGAGGCTATCTGGCCCCTTCAGCATGCTCCAACATTCAATAAGATCATCGTTAATCTTTTTGTGGACTCAGATCCATTCACCCACCCACTCACTATAACCCTTAATTCCTTCACTGTTCAAAAACTTATCTATCCTTGCCTTAGAAATATTCAGTGAGGTAACCTCAACTGCTTTACTAGGCAGGGAATTCCAGAGATTCACAACATTTTGTGTGAAGTTCCTCCTCAACTCAGTCCTAAATCTGCTCTCCCTTATTTTAGAATATAGAACATAGAACATTACAGCGCAGTACAGGCCCTTCGGCCCTCGATGTTGCGCCGGCCAGTGGACCCTCTAACCTAAACTATTCCAATATCATCCATATGCCTATCTACCGACCATTTGAATGCCCCCAAAGTCGGCGAGTCCACAACTGCTGCAGGCAGGGCATTCCATGCCCTCACCATCCTCTGTGTAAAGAACCTGCCTCTGGCATCCATCCTATAACTACCACCTCTTAATTTAAAGTTATGTCCCCTCGTGTTGGTCATCACCATCCGAGGAAAAAGACTCCCACCATCCACCCTATCCAGTCCTCTGATCATCTTATACACCTCAATTAGGTCACCGCGTAACCTTCTTCTCTCTAATGAAAATAATCTCAGGTCCCTCAGCCTTTCCTCATAAGGCCTTCCCACCATACCAGGCAACATCCTGGTAAACCTCCTCTGCACACTTTCCAATGCTTCCACATCTTTCTTATAACGCGGCGACCAGAACTGTACGCAATACTCCAAGTGCGGCCGCACCAGAGTTTTGTACAGTTGTAACATAACCTCACGGCTCCTAAATTCAATCCCTCTACCAATAAAAGCTAACACACCGTACGCCTTCTTAACAACTTTATCAACCTGGGTGCCAACTTTCAAAGAGCTATGTACTTGTACCCCAAGATCCCTCTGCTCGACAACACTATTAAGGGTCCTTCCATTAGCCCTATATTTCATATGCCTGTTATTCCTACCAAAGTGAATCACCTCACACTTATCCGTATTGAATTCCATTTGCCACCTCACGGCCCAGCTCTGCAACCTATCTATGTCCCTCTGCAAACTGTAACATCCATCCTCGCTGTTACAACTCCCCCCACTTTGGTATCGTCAGCAAATTTACTAATCCAACTCTCTACACCCTCATCTAGGTCATTTATAAAAATGACAAACAGCAGTGGCCCTAAAACAGATCCTTGAGGTACACCACTTGTAACTGCACTCCAGGTTGATTATTTCCCATCAACCACCACCCTCTATCTTCTATCAGCTAGCCAATTCCTAATCCAAACTGCTAAATCACCTTCAATCCCATGCATCTGCACTTTCTGCAGTAGCCTACCATGGGGAACCTTATCAAACATAGAACATAGAACACTACAGCACAAACAGGCCCTTCGGCCCACAAGTTGTGCCGAACACATCAAAACCTACCCAGCCATAGACCTATCTATAACCCCCAATCCCATTGGATCCCATATACTCATCCAGAAGTCTTTTAAAAGACCCCAGCGAGTTCGCCTCGACCACCACCGACGGCAGCCGATTCCATTCACTCACCACCCTCTGAGTGAAAAACTTTCCCCTAGCATCCCCTCTGTACTTGCTTCCCTGCACCTTAAATCTGTGCCCTCTCGTCGCGACCATTTCAGCCCTGGGAAATAGTCTCTGAGAGTCCACCCTATCTATTCCTCTCAACATCTTGTAAACCTCTATCAGGTCGCCTCTCAACCTTCGTCTCTCCAGGGAGAACAGTCCCAGCTCCCTCAACCTGTCTTCATAAGGCATGCCTCCCAATCCAGGCAACATCCTTGTAAATCTCCTCTGCACCCTTTCAATAGCTTCCACGTCCTTCCTATAGTGAGGCGACCAGAACTGCGCACAGTACTCCAAGTGTGGTCTGGCAAGGGTCCTATAAAGCTGCAGCATTACTTCCTGACTCCTGAACTCAATCCTTCGATGAATGAAGGCCAGTACACCGTAAGCTTTCTTAACCACATCCTCCACCTGGGAGGCCGATTTGAGAGTCTTATGGACCCAGACCCCAAGATCCCTCTGCTCTTCCACACAGCTAAGACTCCTACCTTTGATAGTGTACTCATTCATCCCGTTGGATCTGCCAAAATGGACCACAACACATTTATCCGCGTTGAAGTCCATCTGCCACTTCTCCGCCCAGTCTTGCATCCTGTCGATGTCATGCTGCAACTTCTGACATCCCTCCAGACCATCCACAACACCACCGACCTTCGTGTCATCGGCGAACTTACTCACCCATCCCTCCACTTCCTCATCCAGGTCATTTATGAAAATGACAAACAGCAAGGGTCCTAGAACAGATCCCTGGGGCACTCCACTGGTGACCGACCTCCATGCAGAAAAAGAGCCATCCACAACCACCCTCTGCCTTCTGCAGGCAAGCCAGTTCTGGATCCACAAGGCCAAAGCCCCTTGGATCCCATGGCCTCTCACCTTCTCAAGAAGTCTTGCATGTGGGACCTTGTCAAATGCCTTGCTGAAGTCCATGTACACCACGTCCACTGCTCTTCCTTCGTCAATGTGTTCAGTCACATTTTCGAAGAACTCAATTAAGCTTGTAAGGCACGACCTGCCTTTTACAAAACCATGTTGACTATTTCTAATCAACCTAAACTTCTCCAAATGCACGTAAATCTTGTCCCTCAGAAGCCTCTCCATCAGCTTACCAACCACTGAGGTCAGACTCACCGGTCGGTAATTTCCAGGACTATCCCTGTTCCCTTTCTTGAAAATAGGGACCACATCCGCAATCCTCCAATCCTCCGGAACCTCTCCCGTCTCCATCGATGACGCAAAGATCATCGCCAGGGGCTCTGCAATGACATCCCTCACCTCCCACAATAACCTGGGGTACATCCCATCTGGTCCCGGAGACTTGTCTATCTTGATAGCATTTAAAAGTTCTAACACATCCGCTTCCTTAATATCTACATACTCAATCTTTTCAGTCTGCCGCAAACTTGTAGTGCATCCTCCCAGATCACTTTCCACCGTGAATACTGAGGCAAAGTACTCATTAAGCACCTCTGCCATTTCTTCCGGTTCCATACAGACTTTTCCCCCTTCACCTTTTATAGGTCCTATCCCTTCTCTTCTCATCCTTTTACTTTTCACATATTTGTAGAAGGCCTTGGGATTCTCCTTAATCCTACCAGCCAAGGCCTTCTCATGACCCCTTCTGGCTCTCCTAATTTCCTTTTTAAGCTCTCTTCTATAAGCCTTATACTTCTCTAGATCCCCAACATCTCCTAGCTCTTTGAACCTTTTATACACCTTTCTTTTCTTCCTGACTATGTTCACCACAGCCTTCGTGCACCACGGTTCCCGCATCCTACCAAAACCTCCTTGTCTCACCGGAACGTTGTCGTGCAAAGCTCCAGACAAGCATTTGCTAAAATCCATATACACTACATCAACTGCCTTACCCTTATCTACCTCTTTGGTCACCTCCTCAAAAAACTCAATAAGGTTTGTGAGGCACAATCTACCCTTCACAAAACCGTGCTGACTATCCCTAATCAATTTATTTCTCTCTAGATGCTTATAAATCCTATCCCTTATAATTCTTTCCAAGACTTTGCCCACAACAGAAGTCAGGCTCACCGGTCTATAATTTCCAGGATGGTCCCTACTCCCCTTTTTGAACAAAGGGACAACATTTGCCATCCTCCAGTCTTCCGACACTATACCTGTAGCTAACGACGACATGAAGATCAAAGCCAAAGGCTCTGCAATCTCCTCTCTAGCCTCCCAGAGAATCCTAGGGTAAATCCCATCTGGCCCAGGGGACTTATCAATTTTCATACCCTCAAGATTCGCTAACACCTCCTCCTTATGAACCTCAATCCTGCCCAGTCTACAACCTGGTATCGCAGTATTCTCCCCGACAACATTGTCTTTCTCCTGCATGAATACTGACAAAAAATACTCATTCAGTGTCTCTCCTATCTCCTCAGGCTCCACGCACAACTTCCCACTGCTATCTCTGACTGGCCCTAATCTTGCCCTAACCAATCTTTTATTATTTATATACCTGTAAAAAGCTTTAGGATTCTCCTTAATCCTATCCGCCAAAGTCTTCTCGTGTCCTCTTCTAGCTCTTCTCAATTCCCTCTTTAGCTCCTTCCTGGCTAATTTATAGCTCTCCAGTGCCTTAACTGAGCCTTCACGTCTCATCATTATATAAGCCTCCTTCTTCCTCTTCACCAGAGATTCAACTTCCCTAGTACACCATGGTTCCCTCACTTAACCACTTCCTCCCTGCCTGGCAAGTACATATTTATTACGGACATGCAGAAGCTGTTCCTTAAATATGCTCCACATTTCAGATGTCCCCAGCCCCTGCAATATCCTGCTCCACCCTATGCATCCTAAATCTCTCCTAATAGCCTCATAATTACCTTTCCCCCAGCTATAACTACTGTTATTCGGTATGTGCCCATCCCTTTCCATCACTAAGGTAAACGTAACCGAATTGTGGTCACTATCACCAAAGTGCTCACCCACCTCCAAGTCTAACACCTGGTCTGGTTCATTACCCAGTACCAAATCCAATATAGCCTCACCTCTTGTTGGCCTATCTACATACTGAGTCATGAAACCTTCCTGCACACATTGAACAAAAACTGACCCCTCTAACGTACTTGAACTATAGCTTTTCCAATCGATATTAGAAAAGTTAAAGTCCCCCATTACAACTACCCTGTTACTTTCACACCTATCCAGGATCAACTTTGCAATCCCTTCCTCTACTTCTCTGGAACTTTTTGGAGGCCTATAAAAAACTCCCAACAGTGTGACCTCTCCTTTCTTGTTTCTAATCTCAGCCCACACTACCTCAGCAGACAAGTCCACATCAAACGTCTTTTCTGCCACCGTAATGCTGTCCTTAACTAACAATGCCACTCCTCCCCCTCTTCTACCACCACCTCTGCTCTGACTGAAACATCTGAACCCCGGAACCTGCAACAACCATTCCTGCCCCTGCTCTATCCACGTCTCTGAAATGGCCACAACATCGAAGTCCCAAGCACCAATCCAGGCTGCAAGTTCATCCACCTTATTGCGTATGCTCCTCGCATTAAAGTATACACACTTCAAACCACCCTCCCGTTTGCCACTATACTGCTGCGACCTAGAAACCTTATCCGTGACCTCCCTATTCACATCCTCCTGTATACTGGCACACAAATTCAGGTTCCCATCCCTCCCCTGAATCAGTTTAAACCCCATCCGAATAGCACTGGCAAATTTACCCCCCAAGATATTGGTACCTCTCCAGTTCAGGTGCAGACCATCCCTCTTGTAGAGGTCCCACCTTCCCCAGAATGAGCCCCAATTGTCCAAATACCTGAACCCTTCCCTCCTGCACCATCCCTTTAGCCACGAGTTCAAATGTTCTCTCTCCTTATTCTTTTCTTTGCTATCCCGCGGCACAGGTAACAAACCAGAGATAACCACTCCGTTTGTTTTAGCCCTAAGTTTCCACCCTAACTCTCTGAATTTCTGCTTTATATCCCTATCCCTTTTCCTACCTACGTCATGGGTACCTACATGCACCACAACTTGGGTCTGGTTCCCCTCCCCCTTAAGGATCCCGAACACTCGGTCAGAGATATCACTGACCCCCAGCGCCCGGGAAGCAACATACCAACCGCGAGTCCCGCTCCTTCCCACAGACTCTCCTATCTATCCCCTTAACTAGGGAGTCCCCAATCACTAATCCAGATCTTTTCTTTCCCCTTCCCACCTGAGCATCAAGGACAGGCTCAACTCCCGAAACCTGTACTCCATGGTTTACCCCAGTTGTATCTTCATCCCCAACAGCATCCAAAGCAGATTACTTATTACGTAGAGGAACAGCCTCAGGGGAACTCTGCACTGACTGCTTCTTTTGAGGCCATGTCCCCTAGCTCTAGCTTCATCTGCCAGTAGAAACAACTACCCTGCTTCCATCTTATCTATTCCCTTCATAATATGCTTCTATAACATCTCCTCTCATCCTTCTGAATTCCAATGAGTAGAACTGCAGTCTACTCAGTCTTCCCTCTCAACTCCAGAATCAACCTAGTGAATTTCTTCTGCACCCCCTCCAGTGCATCTCTTCTGCACCCCCTCCAGTGCCAATTTATCCTTTCTCAAGTAAGGAGACCAAAACTGCACATAGTACTCCAGGTGTGGCCTCGCTAGCACCTTATACAACTGCAACATAACCTCACTATTTTTAAACTCCACCCCTCCAGCAATGAAGCCAACATTTCATTTGCCTTCTTAATTACCTGTTGTACCTGCAACCAATTCCTTTGATTCTTGCACAAGGACATCCAGGTCCCTCTGCACAGTAGCATGTTGCAATTTTTTACCATTTAAATAATAGTCCACTTTGCAGTTATTCCTACCAAAATGGATGATCACATTATACTCCATCTGCCAGACTCTCACCCAGTCAGTGCAACTATATCCCTTTGCAGACTTTCAGCATCCTCTGCACATTTTGCTCTGCCACTCATCTTAGTATCATCTCTGATACTTGGTCGCCAACTCCAAATCATCTATGTAAATCGTGAACAATTGCAGCCCTAACACTGATTCCTCTTAAATGCCCTCTGAAATGGCAAACAACTATACATATAAAATTGAACAACACTGGTGATGTTAAGTTCACATATTCAGTCTGGTTCAAAGACTTAAATTAGCGAGAATATAGTTTCTTGGGAGTGACTGCAAGGCAGCAATCAAGTTAATGGATCTGATGACATCATAATCCAGAAGAGAAGTTTGAATGATTTAAGCAGAAATCAAACCACAATGAGTTTACAATCTTGAACTGTTAGATGTTTTTTTTACAATGTCTTTTAATTATAAATCTGAAACAGACAAGCAGATCAATTATGTAATCCAAGTACCAAATGCTGGAACAAACTAACATTAGCATGACCATTTGCTTTTCATCTAGCAAGTTTTTATATTATTCATAAATATCAGCATATTTCAGCAATTCTAAATATATTGTGTCCATTTCATCACACATTTAACCATACTATTTGCTTGCATTTTTTTATAATGTGCTTGGCCTTTCCAGATAATGCTTATTTTAACAACTAAAGTGCAATCTTCTTACATTATAATAAACAATGAATGATAGAAGGATGGAGAAAATGAGTAGGATGTATACTGATTTTAAAATAAATTAGACAAAAATAAAGCTTTAGTGGTGCATGTGGATAGAATTTGTCCACCTTCAATTCATTCCCCTATTTCACATCTTCAATAAGTTTATTAAGTTTAAATTTTCTCTCTGTTGAATCTAGTTGTGAAAAGCTTTAAAATATAATATCCTCAAATACATATCATTTCCTATACTGAAACTTTTTTTGCAGGACCAATCAATTTTTACTTTAGAGCTGTGAAATATCTTACCTGTATTATGCTCGGGGGTAGACAAGTTGTGAAGCTTTGTATCCTTTCCATGCATATGTTCTTCTGAGCATGTACTGCACAGCCATTTACTGCAGTCTGAACAGAAATTGAGGGCTGGTTTATCTTCTTCACAGTTTGAACAGTGCTGGTGAGAACAAACAAACACTGTAAAATCAGGTAATTACTTCAAAAATCATGCACACAAGACTTCAAATTGGGTTAGGTCTTGTAGAATTTCTGTTTAAGATAGCATCTTACTGTGCAAATACTGACATTTTGGCATTATCAAAGTTCCTGTAACTTAGAGACAAGAGAATGGTTGAGGCCATTCATAGTTGTTATTGCTTCCATGGAAATATCATTACTTGTTCACACAGGTGTAACATTGGCTTCTGAATTTGCTACGTGTTCTTTTCAATATAAAGCTGCAGCTTTCCTCTTCCAAAATGTCACATGGTAGTTTTATACAGTGCTAAAAACAGCACAGCCACTGTGCTCCATGTAGCTGACCAACAGGAAACAATGCACTGCAATATCTCTTTCAGAAGAACAAATGATCCGAACCGCGAAAAGAACAAAGGCAGAGCTATATGTATATGGGTGATGCTTGCAGGTATATAGATGATAGCCATTTAGCCTAGCTTGCAAGATCAACTCTACAAGTAGATTGGAACATATCTATTCATGCAATGTGCTGAATTTTCCTTCCTGGTGGTTTACGTTACTGGAAATTAAGAAGAAATCCTGACAAACATATGTATAATTAAATGTTGCTTGCAAGTGCAATTGATTTCTAGTCAAATATTTTTGACAATTGTTCTTGCTTGGTAAGGATGAGATCATTAATACTTAGGAACTGAACATGTTTCATCTTGTTTCCAATATCAGTCAAACATAACAAAAGCCAGAGACAGAGCAAAAGTCCATCTTACCCAATAACAGGCTGAATTTTACATTCTGGGTCAGGATCAAATTCTGGAGATGACCACTAACAATGGATTGGGGGATTGTTGCAATAGCATACCATTCTTAGTATGAAGTCCTTCATTTTAGTTTTACTATAATAAGCAGACTATGTTAAGGTAATAAAGTGTCTTATATATAGTCAGAATTCAAAGTGCCTCGAACAAAATATGCAAATGGTACAATCACAAATTAACCAAGTATTATAAGCTTAAATTGTACTTTCAATATGTAAATATATTGTGCACCTTGACCAACTTTATTTCAAATGCAGCATGATGGGAAACAGACCAAATTCTTTTAACACAATGGAGCACAGAAAGGCAACTTCTGTAATCTTTTTTGGATACACAAAAACAGTGTAATCATAGACCTGCTATTTAAAGGTAGCAAGGCTAAAGCTTTATCAAGCTGATAAAGGAGGCCCTGATTCCAGCAAAACAGTGACTCCTTTCACCATTTAAAATGTGCAGATGTTAACTATGGCCTTAGTTACAGTTAATGATGTGGGTTAAGTTTCTTAGGTAGAGGAAGGAAACTACATGGGCAATAAGCTAATATGCTCCTACTCCTGTTGACAGGTAGAATATTATTGGCTAAGGTAATGTGTAATATTGTGATCGGGCCCTGCAGTCTGATTGATGAGACTAGGCAGGGCATTGAAATGTTCAGAATACTATAATAATCTAACTTTGCAATATTAGATTACAGACATCAGTCAATCCTCACTGACTGTGTCTCTCTTGATGCATGCATTAGCAAATAAATTCCTTTTCATTCTATATACTGTGTTTTGCAGTCTATGTATTGATTGAGTGAGGCTCAACAAGTACAGAGCACCCAAGGGAAACACCTCAGAGAATTCCTCTTACACAAAATAAGTCATCTCACAACACCAAGTTAAAGTCCAACAGGTATATTTGAATCACGAGCTTTCAGAGCACTGCACCTTCATCACACTCCAAAAGCTCATGATTCCAAATAAATCTGTTGGACTTTAATCTGGTGTTATGAGACTTCTTACTGTGCCCATCACAGTCCAACACTGGCATCTCCACATCATGGCTACCACTAACATAGGCCTTGTTTACTCTCCAGTTAAGGACGATTAGCAGGTTCTTAATACTGGAAGGCCAATATGAAGTCTTCCAGTCTTGAGAGTGCTACAGACTAGCAATGCTGGTCAGGGATAGAGGGGGAATCTCAAGATGGAGGCATCCTCTCAGAACTCTTAACATTGTAATTTAGTTTCAATGGATTGTCATTATGGAGCGTGGCCATGGCTACTGTGCCCATTAGTAAGTTGGCTTCAGGAAAGTGCTAAAAAAGTGAGATGGAGCACCAGATCATAGTCTTTGCTGCTGATGATTTTGCTGTTCATTTATTCATTCCTGCCTCTGTGGTGGCTTAAAATCTCTTAACACTTCTAGTTCTGGCAAAAAAGGTCACCAACTACTCTTTCCATTGATGTTACACAACCTGCTAGATATTTCCAGTATTTTCTTATAATTCATTTTGTCAGCATCTGTAGTATTTTGCCTTTGTTTATATTCACCAATTGGTCTGATTTCACCCAGATATCCAGCCTAATCAGCTTGTTAAATAAATCCTTTTTTCTTTCTCAGCCTCTGTTGAAGGAGAATGACTAACCCAATCCATTCCTAATATAGCCAGTCTCTGTTTTCAGTCATTTCACTTTAATGATGGACATGCTCATATTCTCACTTAATGTGATGAGTTTTGTTTTAAAGTAGTCTCATGCCAGATCTGACATACATCTGAGAGATCCAATGAGCATCATTTTGGAGTGGCCTCTGCCACTCCATGAACCTATCTCACGCTGCCAGCCCTCTGGTGTTCCAACTCCTAAAGGCTTACTCAGTTTCTCTGTGGGTGCCTGACATAATGACTAGCTTTTAAAAGAAAAAGGATGCTTAACACGCGATTAGCATTCAAATGCTTTAAAAGAAAAAGCCCATATTAAATAATCCTGATAATTGTATTTCACCTGGAAACAAAGGATAACCTGAATGTAGAGCTTGTTTGATTAATGTTGTGGCATTAACTGTTGAGTTTGGATATAATTGCAGACTATAGTTATGGTTTGCTTTTGCAGTGAAAAGACATGAACATAATGGTGCAAATTCAGCAGCTGTGGTCAATATTCTTATTTCACCACAGAGTTATATAGCTAGAATAGCACATTAGTTGTACCAGCAATATGCAATACTGTAAATCATATCCATTGTGAGGGTATTCTAACTGGTTTAGAATAATAAAGTTTACAGCAAAAAGGAAACTATTTGGTCCATTGACCAAAATTTTACCAGAACTGCTGAGGCAAACAGAGGAGCATGGACATTTAAAATGCAGCACGTTGGGTCAACTTTCAAGTATGTTCCTGTTCCAAATACTGTCTCCTGGTGACAACGGCTACCCACCTGGATATTTTGGATGGCCAATTAAACTAACTAGAAGGGTAATTATCCTCAAATCTGGCACTGCAATGAAATTTTACAAAAAAAAAAAGGCGCACAGGCCCTCTACTGTTATCAGCAGCCTAGCAACAGGCAGTTTCACTGTGGGAAACTAGTGCCACATCATAAGATTTTAATGTAAAAATAAGCAGAAAGGTTGTTAGCAGCACATTCACAGGCATTTTGAACCATTACCTCTGTACACACAACTACAAAATATTTCAGGCTATTGTTTATAGTATAATATTTGGACTTTTAGAGTGCCTCTATCTTGTGGTTTTCTCATTTTCTGACTGCCTCAGCAGTACTTACTTCTCCCAGTGCAATTGCCAGTTCGGCCCTTTCTATGGTCCATTTGATTGTCCGCCCTGTATCTGCGTTCAACTAGTCATCCCTGAATAGATGATGAATATGCAGATGGCTAATTAATCTATGAAAATGAAGCCAGCACGCAAATTATTGCGATTTCTTGGTTCTGGACAAGGAAATGCCAACAACATAGGGCTTCCAATGTCCAAGGGAAAATTCAACCCATTGTGTCTGCCAGCCCTTTGCTCGAGCAATCCCAACATATATTATTGCCTGCTTTCTTTCCATACTCCTTTATCATCTGCTTCAGGAATTCATCCAGTTTTATCCAGCATTTCTAAACAATCATGGTGCAAATTCTTGCCTGTAAAATTCCAAAAGGGATTCCCCAACACATTTTAGGGGTATTACCCAAATTCAACACTCAGGAGCTTGGAATTCATGATCCATTAATACAATTTCAGCTCATAATTATTGTTCCAATTGGTTTTTAAATTCAACATCTTGTTTTGTAAACAGGATTTATATTTAACTAGGAAATAGAAAGTCTTTGAATCTTAAGGTAACAAATAAATACATACAATGGACAAGAGAAATCCAAATCAAACTTTTTGCATACAGAAGGACATTTCCAGTCTGGTCCCAACTGTTGGCAGTTCAGATAACCAACAAACCTTTAACAGAAGCTGCAGGAAAGCTGCTTCTTTGACACCCATCACAATTTCAATATTTGGTATGCGGTGCCAGTTATATCCAGCTGAGGGAATAACAATAGAAAATATTGTGACAAGCATTGAGGGTGAGTCAGTGAATACAGGACAGCACTAATGAAAGAAGGCAGATGAGTCCTAGGGCCCTTGGAGGAGCAACAGAATGCTTCCCCCTACAGCTGCAGAGCAGCAGACCCTGATCTCTCTAACCATGTTTTTAAAAGAAAAATATTTTTAAAACATGATACACAATTTCAGTAATTGAGCTTCTAATCTGCCAAATTTCAAATCAATATACAGAATGTTCCCTTGGGTCGTTAAAGCTGATACCAGCCCCTAGTCCCTCTAAAGCATCACTATCACACAAAAATAACAGGCACTGGTGCAACATTGCAGCAAACATGACTGCAATAAATGTGATTGTGCTGTGCACAAAATTCTTCTCCAGTTCCTACAAATTGAAATTACTTTGAATTTAAGTCAATGTTAAGCTATTAGGCCAGGTGCTGGTAGATGGGATTAGGTAGCAGTTCAGGTTTTTCTAATGTGTTGGGATGGACTTGATGGGCCTGTTCTGCATCATATGATTCTACGATTGTGAAATGGTGGTGGCATAGTGGTTAGCATTCCCAGTGCCAAGGACCTATGTTCAAATCCTTGACTGACTGTGTATATGGAGTATGCACCTTCTCATACATATGCATGTGTTTCTTCAGGGTGCTCTCATTTCCTCCCACAGTCAAAGATGTGCAGGTTAGGTGGACTGGCCATGCTAAATTGCCCCTTAGTTTCCCAAGATGTGTAGGTTAGACGGACTAACTATGGTAGATGTGTGGGGTTACGGGAATAAGGCAGGGGTGAGAGCTTAGATTGGATACTCTGTCGAGAGAGTTGGGTGTGGACTCAATGGGCTAAATGGCCTCCTTCTGTAATATAGAAATTCTATGATTCTATGAATTCAGCATATGCTTTTCAGATGTTCTTCTACAGAAAAAAGTAAAAGGAGATCTTAAAAGAATATAAAAGTAAATTTCCAAACGAGATGTTTCTGAATGGTTCAGCCAATATAGAACATAGAACATAGATCATTACAGTGCAGTACAGGCCCTTCGGCCCTCGATGTTGCGCCGGCCAGTGGACCCTCTAACCTAAACTATTCCAATATCATCCATATGCCTATCCACCGAACATTTGAATGCCCCCAAAGTAGGCGAGTCCACAACTGCTGCAGGCAGGGCATTCCACGCCCTCACCACCCTCTGTGTGAAGAACCTGCCTCTGACATCCGTCCTATAACTACCACTCAACTCAACAGGAACTCAACTATTCTGTATTTTCACAGGAAGGTCATCTTCCACATTTGTTCTCCTCCAAGGAATAGATTTATGAAACTCACATTATACAGTTTTGTCACTGGAGCTCACTACAGCAAAGATTTGCAGCATATGCATTTCCTTTAATGACAACAGTAAATGAACAAAAGTATTCTTAGTAAAGTTCTTATACCTTAACATTCTTGCTGACTCAGACCTGAAAACTCAAAAGTCTATTTGTGATAGCGCCTTTTTATGTGGGTGGACTGCAGACAACCCCAGTCATCACAAAAACAGGAAATTAGGTTGCAGGTTGTCCTAACTTCATAAATGTGACAACTCACTTTAGTTTACACTTGTATATTTACATCTGATGCAGCAATGTGAATCTATAAACATAATTTAGCAAAAAGTTCAAGGTCAGCACAGAGACTATTGGAGTTATAATATATCCCTATAGCTAGGATGTTGCACCGAGGCACAACTGGGGCACAATAGCCAAGAATAGTTAAAAGATTTTGTCCTGAAGTGTCCCAAGATTAGACACCGATTTTAATAAACATGAAAGAAGCTAACAGGATTGGAGTTTTTATCCCTGGTCTGACTCAACCTAGGCCCTGATACACCTACACATTCAAAGTCAATGATGATGGGCAAGAAATTGCAGTATTCAATCCTACTATCCAGCAACTGGAGTGGAATTAGACAAGGATAGCTTTAAATTTGATTGTCCTGGCCCTAGTTTAGTAGCCCATCATCACTTTAGTCCACGCCTACACTTGGTGAAGGCCAACTTAGAAACCACACTGGAGAGCCTTTACTGCTTATAATATTGTGTACCATCTGAACTGAAAATTTGATGACAAAGCAGGAAAATAAAAGAAAACTGAAAGAAAAGTGAACATTAATTGATACAGCATCACATCATTTGAATGAATTGGACGGACAATTACTTGGGTTGATTCGATTCTTCCAAAGTCAGTTTCCCTTAATTTCCAACACACTATGCAATATATAGCATGTTGGAAATTAAGGGAGACTGACTGTTGAAGAATCAAACCAATCCAAATAATTTCTTTAATATGCTTACATGTGCAATAGGTTAACGCAACCAGTATCTGTCCCACAGGGTATACCGCAATGTTGACTGAATCTCTACAACAGATTATTTTGTTTCCCCGGCAGTTGTTATGCTAAGTGTGTATTTTAAAACATTCTACAGACAATCTAATGTAATATGCCATCCAAGAGTTTAACTTGTTTAATGCTAAATATTTATGTTATTCACTTCCACGAGCAATCTAGAGGCTGAATTTTATACTGAGCTCTCCCATCACTATCACTGTTCCCCAGCGTGAAAGCCATTGGTGAATCCACACCCTTATTTGGCTGGTTCACTCTGTAGTCATTTAAAAACCACCCAGCCATAAATTGGTTTGGAGGTGGGACATCTGCCCCCATTGGGTGGTAGGAAGTTCTACCTTTGAGAGCTGCTGACTAATCAAATGGCTGGCAGCTCTCTTATCCCAGCAGCACCACTATTGAATGTTAGCCATTGTTAGGGCTGCAGGTACTCAATCCGCTGAAGTAGAGCCACCAATGGAGCCCAAAAGGTGGTAAATCCAGGGTGACGTCGGAGGCCAGAGTGGCAAGGTATGGGGTGACACTAATGGATACATGTGAGCTGAAAAAGAGGCACCTAACTGCCACGTCAGCTAATGGGCTGGGCACACCATTGAAACCTGTACGGCAGGTAAAACTCATCAGTAGGGTTTTGTAAGAGCCTCAATTGGTTACAAGTGAGTGGGCCACACAACTCCTCTCCTGTGTGGTAAAATTGCAGCACGTGCAGGTAAGTGGCACAACTGCCATCATATTCAAATTTTATGGCTACCCTGCAATCTGCCATTCTATCCTGGTTGCGTGAGTGCGTACAGAATTTCAGCTTAATGTCCAGATATCTATAGTTTTCCTGCCTGATTCTATACATCTATATTTCCTAATTCACTGTGTGGTTGAATGTTATGCAAACTATTATTCATGTATAGACTAACAATTACATGATCCTCTGGTGACTTGTTGAATATGTTTTATACATTAATGGCAACTATGCTTACACCTTGAATCCGTACACATTGTGCTGGGTTTTACAGCCCCTTGCCAGGCATGGACGTGGCAAGGGGAGAAGCCACATAAAATATGATGGGCAGCTAACCCACCATCTTTCTGCACACACCAATGCATTCCCCATAATATCTTGGGTTGACTGCAGCCTGAGCTGCCAATTAAATGGCAACTAAAGGCTTGATTCCACCTCCACTATCATTATATGCTGCTCATTGAAAGCCATTGAAAGTAAGGAGCCCCTTATTTCATCATCAGAGATAAAGGAAAAAAGCAGCAGGATGGTCTCTGTACACTTTGATGGCACTGTCCACCCACCCAGCTTTGTGTCTCCTCCAGGCCTGTAAAATCCACTTCCCTTATTTCCCTTCCATCCACCCTAGAATGTCTGATTCCTTCCCACCTAAAAGCAAGGTCTCCTCCACTCCAAATCATGAGGCATTCTTGGTGGAACTGCTTGTAGTCACAGCAGGACCCGAGCTGCCAGCCAATCAGTTGGTGAGACTTCCAGTTGTGGTCCAGCCCAAATAGTTTTTATACGGCCAGCATTCAATGACGTGAGAAATAGTGAAACACAAATCGTGGTTACAGAGTTACCCCAATGCTCACTCTTCAGTTGATTCTACTACTATTCCCATTAGAACCATAGAATTCATACAGTGCCAATCAGCTCATCGAGACTGCACTGACTCTCCAAAAGGGCATCTTACCCAAGCCTTCCCACTGCTTTGGTGTGTCGTCGCATCTGGCTGGGAAAGCAAATGCAATGTTAGCATTCATGCTGAGAGAGCTAGAACACAAGAGCAGAGATATATTTCTGAGGCTGTACAAGGCGCTGATCAGACTCCATTTGGAGTATTTTGAGCAATCCAAGGAAGGATATGTTGGCTTTGGAAAAAGTCCAGAGGAGGTTCACAAGAACGATCCCTGGAATGAAGAGCTTGTCGTACGAGAAACAGTTGAGGACTCTGGGTCTGTATTTGTTGGAGTTTAGGAGGATGAGGGGGGACCTTACTGAAACTGAAGGAACAACCCCAGGCTGAAGAGACAATTCTTTAAAACAGAGGTGAAGAGGAATTTTTTCAGCCAGAGAATAGCGATTCTGTGGAACTTTGCTGCAGAAGGTTGTGGACGCCAGTTCATTGTCTTTAAGACAGAGACAGATAGATCTTTAGTTCAGTCTGGCAACATGGTCAGTGTAAACTCTGAGGGCCGAAGGGCCTGTTCCTTTGTTGTAATTTTCTTGGTTCTTTGATCAGGGGTTACAGGAAAAAGGCAGAAGAATGGCAATGAAAAAAATATCAACCATGATTAAATGGAAGGGCAACCTAATTCTGCTTTATGCTTTATTCATTGTGATACTTTCAAATATTAGCATTCAGAAACCATGAAATGTGCATTATCGTGCCAACTGTACTCCAGAATTATAAAACCTTATTCGCTCCTTTCCCCGGCCCTTTCAAAGAGCAGGCATACTTAGTCGCGCAACACCATTTTTTTTAATCCTACACCTTCTAATTTCCTAATCCACAAGTACCTACCCAACTCAATTAGCAAATCATTTTCCACCATCTTTTCAGGATAAAGCATTCCTGATCCAAGCAAATCTTCTCTCTATCTCCCCTCTTGCTTCTCTGCCAATAATCTGAATTTAATTATTGACGCAGTCGCCAAAAGTGATGAAAAAGTAGTTTCTCCCTGATTATCAAAACTTCCATTGTCTGAACAATATAGTTGTAGTTTTCCCTCAATTCTTTCCATAGCCAAATACCTTGTCCCTGGTGTCCTTTGTGCTCTAAAAAGGTCTTTACATGTTTTCTAGGCTATGTGCTCAAAGTTGTCACAATACTCAGATCAGTGATTTATTAATTTCTAGCATGATCTCTTGGCTTTGATACCTTTGTTTCTGTAAGTAATGAATGTTTTTCTAAATATTTTGAATTGCTTGACACCTTTAAGAATTCGTGTACGTGGACAACAAGTGCTCATCTACACTTTTCACATTTAACATGCAATTTATGTTGTAAGCTCTTTCCATAATCGGTCATACTAAAATGCATTGCTTCATATTTCCCTGCATTGAATTTCATCTGCTATGCTTCTGACCCATTTCATCATCCTGGGTGTATTATTCTGAAGATGACAGTTAGTCCTCATCACAATCAACTAAGTTTTGTATCATCTGAAAACTTCATGACGCTACTCCTATAGCTGGACTGAAGTCACATATACAAACTGAAGATCAATGGACCCAAAACAAACCTTTGAGGTAAACCATTGCAAACCACCTTCCAGTCTAAAAAAGCATAAATCCACCATCACCCTGTTTCCCATCATTGGACCTGTATCCATAGTGCCATTTGACACTTACTTCCATGGACTTCCTTTTTTTTTAAGCATTGCTCTTATGTGGCATTTTGTTGAAGGCCTCCAGAAAGTCCACATGTAAAACATTGACTGTTCTAACCTAATGAATCATGTTACCACAAAACTTTCAATCACAATCTGCCTTTAACAAATTCATGTTGACTTTCCTTGCTTAACTTATGCTTTACAAGTTAAAGTTATTTTGTAATAAAAACAAGTTGCTAAATAAATTCAGCAGGTCTGGTGAGACGAGAAACACAATTAATGTTTCTAGTCTATGACTCTTCTTCATAACTAAAAAGAAGCAGAAATTGATTGCTAAGAGTGTGGAGGTGGTGAAGCAGAATAGATCAGTGATAGACGGGAGTTAAGGAGAGATTACTAAAGTTATTCGGTCTCCAATAATGTATTTCCATAACCTCCTCACCATTGACTGATTGGTAGTTTCTTGGTTTATCCCTCTTCCTTTTCTCAAATGGTGATATAATATTAGCAACGCTTCATTTCTCCAGCGTTAATTATTTATCCAATGAGAATTGGAAGATTGTCACCAATGCCCCTGCTATTTCTGCCAGTGGGTCTGAGTAACCCAAAATATTTTTCAGCAGGACTTTGCAGCTAATGTAATGCTAATTTTATAGCAAATCTACTCTACCTATATATGGAAAGGGGAGAAAGAAGATCTTCACATAATGCGCTTTTGTAATCACACCTATCAAAGAACATTACAGCACAGTAACAAGCCCTTCCACCCACCAAGCCTGCACCGACCCTGCTGCCCGACTGAACTAAAATCCTCTACGCTTCTGGGGACCATATCCCTCTCTTCTCATCCTATTCACATATTTGTCAAGACGCTCCTCAAAAGTCACTACTGTATCTGCTTCCATTAACTCCCCCACCAGTGAGTTCTGGATACCCACACAGCCTATGTAAAAGTCTTGCTTCATACATCTCCTTTAAATCTTGCCTCTCACTCCTTAAATCCCTTAGTAATTAACTCTTCCACCTTGGGAAAAAGCTTCTGACTATCCACTCTGTCTATGCCCCTCATAACTTACGAGACTTCTACCAGTTGTCCCTCAACCTCCATCATTCCAGTGAGAACAAACAAAGTTTCTCCAACCTTTCCTCATAGTTGATTCCCTCCATACCAGGCAACATCCTGGTAAATCTTTTCCGTACCCTCTCCAAAGCCTCCACATCCTTCTGGTAATATGGTGACCAGAATAGAACACCATATTGCAAATGCGACCTAACTAAGGTTCTATAAAGTTGCAACATGACTTACCAATTTTTAAACAATGCTCCAGCCAATGAAGGCAAGCATACCATATGCCTTCTTGACTACCTGCATTGCCACTTTCAGTGACCTGTATACTTCTACACCCAGATCCCTCTGCATATGAATATGCTGAAGAGTTCTGTCACTTAGTGTATATTTCCTACCTGTGTAATGTATCTCATACATCACCTCACGTGCCCAAATTAAACTCCATCTGCCATCTTTCCACCCAAGTTTCCAATCAATCAATATCTTGCTGTATCCTACGACGGTCCTCATTGCTATCTGCAAATCCACCAACCTGTGTGCCGTCCACAAACTTACTAATCAAACCAGTTACATTTTCCTCCAAATCATTCATATATATTACAAACAGCAAAGGTCCCAGCACTGATTTCTGAGGAATACCATTCGTCACAGCCCTCCATTCAGAAACACTTCCTCTGCTATCCTCTGTCTTCTATGGCCAAGCCAGTTCTTTATCCACCTTGCCAGCTCACCTCTGATCGCATGCAATTGCACCTTCTGTACCAGTTTGCCATGAGGGACCTTGTCAAAGGCCTTACTCAAGTCCATGTGTTCAACATCCACGTTCTATCCTCAATTATCTTCATCACTTCCTTGAAAAACTCGATCAAGCTCATGAGACATGATCTTCCCTTCACAAAATCATGTTGCCTCTCACTAATACATCCATTTATTTCCAACTAGAATAAATCCTGTCTTGAAGGATTTTCTCCAATAATTTCCTTATCACTGACGTAAAGCTCACCGGCCTATAATTACCTATGATTATTCATGCTACCCTTTGTAAACAAAAGAACAACATTGGCTATTCTTCAATCCTCCTGTAGCCAGTGAGGATACAGAAATTTCTCTCAAGGACACAGCAATTTCCTCCCTTGCCTCTCCTTCTGGGGTATATCCCATCATCCCATATAGGCCCTGGGGACTTGCCTACCTTAATGTTTCACAAGAATTCAAAACCTCCTCCTCTTTGATCTCAATATGACTCAAATCAATCTACAGACCCTTCCCCAGACTCATTATGCATCAAGTCCTCCTTTTTGGTGAATACTGACACAGTTCTCATATATTACTTCACCATTTCCTCTGGCTCCACACATAGATTCCCTCCCCTGCCCTTGATAAACCAAACCTCTAGCCTTTTATGTTTAAAACGTCTTGGGATTTCCTTAATCCTGCTGGCCAATGTTTGTTTGTGACCTCTTTTAGCCTTCCTTACTCTTTGCTTAGGTTTTTTTTTCTGCTTTCCTTCTATCCCATACTTGCTTTATGTGCTCACAATCTCCTAACCATGACAAATGCTTCCTTTTTCTCTTTGATTAGGCTCACAATATCTTTCATTATGCAAGGTTCCCAAAACTTGCCAACTTATCCTTTATTCTTACAGAAACGTACCAATCCTGAATCCCTATCAGTTTACACTTGAAAGCCTCCCACATGCCAGATGTTGATTTGCTGTCAAACGTCTGCCCCAATCTACATTCTTCAGTTCCTGCCTAATATTGTTGTAAATAGCCTTCCTCCAATTTAGCACCTGAACTTGAGGACGCCACTTATCTTTAACCATTAGTACCTTAACTTACTGAATCATGGTCACTGTTCCTGAACTGCTCCCCTACTGAAACATTGACCTCCTGGCCGGGCTCATTCCACAATACCTGGTCCAGTATGGCCCCTTCCCTAGTTGGGCCATGTACACTATGTTTCAAGAAGCAGTCCTGGATGTGCCTTACAAACTCTGCCCCATCCACACCTCTAGCATTAAATGAGTCCCAGTCAATATAGGGGGAAGTTAAAATCCCCCATAACAACCCTGTTACTTTTATACCTTGCCAAAATCTTCCTACATATCTGTTCCTTTATCTCCCATGGGCAGTTGGACATATTGTAAATTCCCAACATTGTGACGACACCCTATTCCATATGCCTAGCTGTACAAGCCTTCCAAGGTGTTCTCTTGCAGTACAGCTGTGATATTCTCCGTAACCAGTAGTGCAACCCCCCCCCCACCCCCCCAACCCAACCCCTTTTTACATCCCCTGCTATCCTGCCTGAAACATTTGTATCCTGGAAAGTTAAGGTGCCAGTCCTGCCCTTCCCTTAACCAAGTCTCTGTAATAACAACATCAAAGTTCCAAGTACTAATCCAAACTCTAAGTTTATCTGCCTTACCTGTTACACTTCTCGCATTGAAACAAATGTACTTCTATCCACCAGACCCTGTCTGATTAGCAGACACCTTGTCTGCTCTTTCTCAGAGTCTTACTGTCTCTAATCTCTCGTTCCTCTTCAGTTAATTCTCCTCTGCTTTGGTTCCCAACCCCCCCGTTAAAATTAGTTTAATTCCTCCTATGTGACACTAGCAAATCTCCCGACCAGAATATTTATGCCCTTCCAGTTTAGATGCAACCCATTCCTTCTTGTAAAGGTCCCACCTGCCTCGGAATAAACCCCAATGGTCTAGATATCTGAAATCCTCTCTCCTATGTCAGCTGTTAAGCCATGTGTTGAGCTGAACTATCTTCCTATTCCTGGCCTCACTGGCACGTGGCATAGGGAATAATCCTGAGATTACAACACTAGAGATCCAGCTTTTTAATTTTCTACCCAACTCCCTAACTGCTGCTTCAGGACCTCCTCACTCTTCCTACCTATGTCGTTAATATCAATATGTTCCACAATCTCTGGCTGTTCACTCCCTCCCTTTAGAGCCTTTCTGTCCATCCAGAGAAATCCTGGGCCCTGGCACCAAGGAGGCAACATACCATCCTGGAGTCCCTTTCACGTCCACAGAGCACCTATCTGTACTCCTAACTGTAGAGGTCCCTAGAAATATTGCTCTAGTGCTCTTTGTCCCTCCCTGCTTAACAACAGGGCCAGTTGTGATGCCACTGCTCTGGTTGCTTCCCTCTCATTCTGTCTATATCCACACTCAAAACAAAAAAGGAACACATGTTAGATGAACTCAGCAAGTCTGTCAGCATCTTGGAGAGAAACACTTAAAGAGTTCGTTGACGCTTAAAACCATAACTTTTAAGTTTGCGCTGATGATTATGGTCTAGACAATTTATTATCCTCCAAAAATGTTACTTTTTGCACATGTCCCCTATATGTTGCAACACTCACTAATCTTACAGCATGCAAATGTTGCATTTTTTTTTAAACTGCCCCAGCTGAACCACACACCAACAGGTTTACAAAGAAAATAGTATGTTGACCGCAAGTTTGGATCAAATATTCTCTCAAGTACAGCTAACTTTGTTGCTGCTTTAGCTTCTTACCACCAAACCTACCCAAGGTCCTATTAGATGCAATCATTTAGTTGCAAAGTTTCTAGCTGAAACTAAGGTGAGAAGAAATATGTTGCAGAGTAATATTCAGTCTTCTTTGTTATTAGAAGAACTGAAATAAAGTGAACCCTTTATGGTGAATGAAAACCAAAATTAACTTTGCTTATTACACAGCATTAGATCTATGTCACAAATTTTAGTAGGACGTAGAAAGTTAAGAGATGAAATTCTGCAGACTTTCGAGAAAGTAATTCAAAATGATGGCATTATCTATAGCAGTTACAGAAATTAAATATATTGTAATGCTATCTAGAGAGGGGCCAAAAGGTTACTCACACATCAAGAAAATTCTGTTAACTTGATCACATAACATTAATCTAATGGTATTTATTGCTTTTAATTTTACAAGCCAAGGGCAAGAATTGTCAGATCAATTAAGTGATTGGACAAGTTAGTGTCAGATGAAGTACAATGTGATATCAAGTGCTTTAAAAAGCAGAAGGATTTAAAGGTGATGCAAATACATATGGGTATAGGGGCAGGGGGAGGAGGGAAAATTTGGGGGTCCTTCCACCACACAAATCAGAGTTAATTTGTATGGTGCAAGTATTCTCTACAGATACAATAAGCCATGAAAACAACAAATGGTATGTTAGCCTTCATTGCAAAGTGGTTGGACTTTAATTGCAGCAAAATTTATTTATTATGTAGGGCTTTGATGTGACCACATCTGGAAATGCTGTGAACAGTTTTTGGTCTACATATTTAAGGAAGATAGACTGACTTTGCTGGGGCTCCAATGAGATTTATTTCAGAATTAAATAACTGTTCTATGAAGATAGATTAAGTAGGATGAGTCTAAATTCTCTAAAGTTTAGATGAAGAGATGATCTCATTGAAATGTAAAATTGTTAGAGGGCTCAATATACATAATCACCTTGGACTTGATCATTTTGGACGAAATGAAAAGTTTGTTTACTGAGGATTATGAATCTTTGGAATTTTCTACCCAACAGGGCACTGCATTCTCAATTGAGAAGTATATTCAAAACTGAAATTCACATTTTTTGGGCACTGACGACATCAAGGCATATTAGCATAAATTTGGAAAAATGGAGTTGATGTAAATGTTCAACCAACCATGAACTTATTAAACGGTGAGGCGCCTTATTGTTTACTGCATCTTCTTTTTCTTATGTTCTTATAGTGGAAAACTATTTTTGGTGTTGGCTGCAATGTAGAAAAGCCTCAATTATTGCTGATGCAACATGACTCAAATGCAGAATACAGGAATCCTACTAGGCGATGTAGACAGTTGCATTACTACTAGTTAATTTATTTTCAATAAATAAAATAAATTTAAACACCTATTTGCAATACAGACAATTCTAAACAGCATCATCAATATCATCAGTGTTTCAATAACATAGAGATTCTCTTCCTCAGAAATTTATCTTCCTGGTTACAATGAGCATACCCAGAGTTAAACTAAATTTTTAATTAACCAAACTGATGCCCTGTGTCTGCTCATTACCCACTCAGCAGAACACTATCTGGATCATCTTGTAATTGACACCACTTCCAGTACAAATCATTATGCTGAGCATACACAGGAACCAATATGATGCTATCAGTTCTGAACAACAATGTTACTAACATAGAATGTTTACTCTTATTCACTTGCTGAGGTAAGGGAGCTAGACATAGATGTTACATAGATTTGTAACATCTATGATCATGCACTTGTCATTTCAGAAATCAGCTGTTCCTTTCCACTTCCGTCAATATACACATTTAGTTTAGATGGAAAAATTAGTAGTCAGAATAATCTCAATCTTGCTTACTATAAAAAGTGAAGATAAGAGAATTCAAAAATATATATGAATCTAAACACCAGAACATACATGCAGTTTGAGAAATTCGTCTTGTCTTTTATTTGTTTATGGGATGTGGGCATTTCTTGCAAAGTTATCATTTAGTATCCATTCCTAAAATGCCTTTGAGAATGTGGGGGTGAGCTATCTTCTTGAATCACTGTAGTCCATGCAGGTGCATACATTACGCTGCTGTTAGGTAGGGAGTTCCATGATTTGACTATTATAGAGTTTACACAGTTTAAAGTGAGAACGGTGTGTGTCTCAGTGGAGAAATTGAGGTGGTGTTACCATGCACCTACTATCTTTGTTCTTCTAGGTGATGGGGGGGGTGGTGGTTAGACAGCCTTGGGTGAGCTGCTACACTGCGTCTTGTACATAGAACATCCTAATGCATGTCACTGTGCAGTGGTTGATTGGATATCACTGGTTGGTTGGATGTTAAGTAAACAAGCTGCTTTGTCCTGAATGGTGTTAATCTTTCTGAATGTTGAAGTGTTAGATGGTTACATGAAACAATCCTAGCTCAAACATAAAAAGCTGAGCATTACACAGAATTAGTCCTTGCATCCCATTTGAACAAAATGATAAGTAGCTGACTCCTGTTGCACCCAAAGAGGCAGTGTATCTGAGTGAAGTGTTGAATTTTAGGCTGCTAGCTTGGAGTCAGAAGGGGCATTCTGTTTCTCTTGGTGCCAGATCAGCGAAAGAAAATAATTTATTTCTGCTTTCTCATAGCATTTCCTGGCTAAAATGCATTGACATCTAGAAAACAGATCAAGCCTGCTCTGATAGGTGCCCCACCTTAATTTCTGTTTCATATGACCATCCTTTCAATTTTGGGTCAGACTTTTTCCAGGTATCCTTGGGTTGCAAGACATTGATCCTCAAAATTGGGGGTCATTGTGTTTGTATAACAAATATAACAAGGGCTAATTTCTATCTAATAATATATAGTCTAGAAACCAAATTGCCATTTCAAAAAGGATCAATAAGCAATTTCTCTTCCACTTTGGCCATTGTATAGAGAAAATATGAAATACATTATGAAACATGTACAAAAATCTGAATTATGCTTATACCACAAATGCAGTTAGCACAGTCTATACAAACATATTTGATCTACTGAACTGATTAATCTTGCTGATTACACACAATATCGGTAGTGCACTGAATGAGTGCTAAATTTTAGCAAAAAAAAGTACAGATTACTACTTAATATTTGTATCGTGCTTACCTTTTCCATCTTTTGAATTACTTGGGGATAGTCTCTGATGAAGACATTCTCCACTACATCGCTTGTGAAACACGTCTGCCTGCAAGCAGGGCAACAGATAATGCCTGAGGTAGCCAGAGCAGCAAAAGACATCAAATCAACAACAGGAAATGAGATTAACCACACATATAGCAGTAACAAATTCAGTTTGATTTCTTAATGAAAAAAATGACCACCTCCAAAAAGGAAATGAATTTGCAATGATGTGTCACAAATTTGTATCTAGGAAAATAAACTTCGTGATATTAATTGTTGATTGTATGTACTCAAGGTCAAATAAAGCTGATCAAAACAAAATCCAAATTATGATCTAAGTAATGCCTTAACCTTCCCAAGCAGTTTGCCATAGATATATTAATTGAAGGTAGTGATAATAAACAATCTTGATTGTTCCCAGTAGACAGGGTATAAGGAGAGACAAAGCAAAAACAACATGGATCCTGGAAACTCGAAATGAAAATAGAAAATGTTGGCTATATAGTCATCAGGTCAAATAACATTTAAAATAATTAACCCTATTTCTCTCCTCTTATGCCAAAAACTTCCTATCCAAATTGGAAAATTTATGAAATACAACTGATTTTACCAGGCAATATACTTGGACAGCACTAGGTCTCATACAGAATCAAACCACCAGTGGGCTGGATATCCCCACCAACTGCCATCAGCACTCTCCAAAAGGGCTTGTTAGGTGGCAAAGGGAGTCTCTCACCCACTAAATGGCAACAGTGATGCGGTCAGACACTAATGTGGCAACATTACAGCCTCACAAATTGCCCTCCAGTCACCCACCCAATCTATCAAACTCCTCTTCCCCAACTGTCAATCTGCATCTGCTCAGCTGGGGGAACCAAAGGTCAAAAGATTTAGAGATACAAGGCCAAAGAAAATGATAATGTGGCAAGAAATTAAGAAGCAGGTGAGAGTGCCCAAAAGCAATATAAGGTATTAAGATCAAAAAGGTAACAAAATATCAGATGTTACAGTCTAAAATTGAACTTAGTTTCCAGGAAGGTGTAAAGTATTTCATAAAAAGATGAAGTGTTCTTGAGCTGCTGCTGAACTTTATTGAAAAGAGGCTGGAGACAGAGAGGTCAGCAGGGAAGCAAAGTGAAGAATTAAAAATGACAAAACTACAACCTTGGGGGTCACATTTACAGATTAGACAGAGGTGTTCCACAAAGTAGTCACTCAATCTGTATTTTCTCTTCCCAGTGTAGTGGTACATTTGATGGCATCATGCTAGAGATAACAGAAATAGTGGAGGATGATCCATTGAATACGAATGCTGGCAAGGAGGAAGATGAGGAATGTTTCACCAATCTCACAAAAAGGCAGGCATAGATTGGTCTGTGGAGACAAGCGAGAGTAATCCAAATAATAGGAGAATACTGGAGATGAGCAAAATGCTGTGTGGGGGGAACAGGGAGAAGAAGTCAAAATAGTAGACACAGAAGAAGTGATCAGTTTCATGCCAAAATTCACTGAAGTGAGGATGCAAGGGGATGAAGCTGAAAATCTTTGCTTAAGGCATGAATTCACAGTAGGAGAAAGGAAACAAGAGGATAATCACACAAGGTGAGATGGAGTCAGGGGAAGTAAAGTGAAAGAAAGATTCAGAGGGGCCTTGGTATCCATGACTGGTTGAAGTTTGTGATCCTTTGCATCTTAAAAAAAAGATCTTGGGTTGGTCACAAGATGAAACAAAGGATGAAATGAAATTTTGAATCAAAACAGCCTTGAGACATGGTGAGTCAGTGCCAGTGCTATTGAAAACACAGGTTGAGTATGAATTTGGTGGCATATGGCATACAGTGTGGACTTCAGGATGCAGCAAGAGCAGCAGTTTGAGGAGTAAGTAATGTCTAGGAGACATCTATAATCATGAGTGGATCTGAAACATGAACGAAATTTCATTCAAAACCTACGTGGAAAAGACAAAGCCAGAGCCAGGTGCTGAGAAAGATGTTGATGTGAAAGCAACTTTTAGTAAGATGACAGTGGTTAGCGCTGCACCAGGGACCCAGGTTAGATTTCAGCATTGGGTGACTGCCTCCGTGAAGTTTGCACGTTTTCCCAATGCCTGGTAGTTTTACTCCTGGTGCTCCGGTTTCTTCCCACAATCCAGAGACGTGCAGGTTAAATGCATTAGCCAAGCTAAATTGTCCCTTGTGCCCCAAGATGTGTGGGATAGAAGGATTACTGGGATAAACACATGGAGTTAGGGTTTAGAGCTTAGACAAGATGTTCTGTCAGAGTCAAACTCGAAGGGCCAAATAGCCTCCTTCCACACTATAGGGATTCTATTCTAGATTTGATCAAACATGAGAAAGGAAATAGAAAGCAACAAAGATGAACAAGGTGAAAAAGACAAATGGAAATCCTAAGGAGTAGGGGTAGACATTTTCAAGGTGAGTGTTCAAGTGACAGTGAATGAAATTCTAATTTTAAAAAAAGTGCTGGAAAACCAAAACAGAAAATGCCTGAAATACTCATCAGGTCTAGCTTAGCATTTAAAAAGAGAGAATGGATGAACATTTTTGGGATAAATGGGTTATTTACGGAGAGACAAACTAAAAACAGGAAAGCATCAGAGGCATCACTGATGGGGCCTCAACTATTTACAATCTATAATAATGACTTGGAAGAAAAAACTAACTGTATTATAACCAAATTTGCTAATAATATAAATATAGGAAGGAGAATAAGTTGTAAGGAGGCACAAAGTCTGCAAAAAGTAATAGATAGGTTATATGAATGGGCAAGATTTGGCAGATGGAGCAGTAATGTGGGAAAATTAGACTTTGTACACTTAGTTGAAAACAAAAGGAAAGTACCATTTAAGTGGAGAAAGACTGCAGAATACTGAAGTACATAGGAATCTGAAAGTTCTGTTCAGGAATCACAAAGCAAATCAAATGTTAGCCTTTATTGCAAGATAGATAGAATATAACAGGAGGAAAATTTTGTCACAACTATACCTGGAGAAAATCACATCTGGGGTACTGTTCTGATCTCCTTACTAAAGCAGTACATAATTGCATTGAAAATTGTTCAGAGAAAATTCACTAGATTGATTCCTCGCATGAAGGATTACCTTTTGAGGAAAGCTTAAGTCTTTACTCATTGAAGTTTATAAGAATTCTAGGTAGTCTTACTGAAACATACAAGATTTTGACCAGCATTTATATACCTCCTTAGTTTTCCCTGAGAAGACTACTTATTCAATGGCTACAGCAGTGATGGTACTCCCAACATTGTCATTAAATAGGAACTTCTGGATTTTGATCGAATAACATTGAAAGAACAGTGAATCATGTTCAAGTCAGGATGTGTGACTTGGAAGTAATAATGTTCCCAGCATCCACCTGTGACCCCTTGTGTTCTAGACAATAGAAACTGGGGGTCTGGGAGGTGGTGCTGAAGAAGCATTAGCAAGTTGCTACTGTGCATCTGGTAGATAATGCCAATTGGTACCATGGCACACATAGTAGAGGAAACAGATAGTCAATGGGTAAGATGCTCATTAAGTGGAACGCTTTATCTTGGATGGTGTTGAGCTTCTTAAGGGCAGTTGAAGCTGTCCTCTTACAGGCAAGTGAAGCCAGGCAACATCTCATTGCCATCTGTTAATTAAAATCTGAGACTAGAGTCATCCTAATTTGTCTAAATACTTGTATTTTCATAAAAGTCACAATCACTGAGATTAAAATGAGGTATAAGACGTATAGGAAAAGGCCTAGCTCCAACTATGAACCCAGCATGATGCCTCCTCTATTCAGCTTGCAGCCTGCTTATGTTCAACACATCATCACAATGCAGGACAACCTGGGTTGCAACATCAGATACTTAAAGAACCTAAATTTGCTCTTTCAGTCCTTATCAGCCAAGATCCATGAGCTGGTGTAATAATGGACTGGTGAGTATATAAAACACATTTTTATTAAGTATGTTAAAAAGCACAAGTTTTCATATTTATCTGGTCTATTATGTAATACACATTTAATAATACTGCATTAAATGTTACAACACTGCTTTATTGCTATTATGTTTTTGTTAATTTTTTAAAGTGTTAAAATGGGATCATATTGGAAAATAGTTTGGGAAGTGCTGCCATAGGTCATATTAACCTAAATAAGAAATGCATAAAACTAATGGATATAAACTGGTGTGTAATGATTTCCACTGTACAGTACATTTGGTACCAAACAGTTTAGTGGTTTTAACTTGTGCGATTCCAAACAGCTTTGATCCAGTTAAATTTTTGGATATTTTGTTTTTAAATGTACAAGATCAGGAGTCAAAACTCAGTTAAGTCATTTTACTTCTAAAGACTCTCAGATTTAATTACACATCAGTGATCTTTGCCGAAAATGCTGAATATATAAAACTCATTTTTTTGTTTCTAATTGCCTTAATTTGTAGGTCTGTAGCCACAATCATCCTGTGTGGGGGCATGAAGACCAGTGGCTATACACCATGTGTAAGAATGCTGTTTTTCACAACCTTGTACATTCATTTACTGTCAATAGTGAATTAAACCATTTGATGTAAAGTAGAAAGGAATTAGACAAATTAAACAGCTTTTAGCAACAGGATCTATTGTTAATCATGGTTTAGTTTATGTTGCTGGTAAATATATTAAAAAGAGCACATCAAACTAAAGCGCAAGTTGAATTTCAGAGAACAATGGCCTCAAATTTTTGGAAGAGGACAGTTTGCAATTAATAAGCCCCAAGGAGCTGTGGAGTAGAAGAACTTTTAAAATGCTGAAAAGAGACATGTTGTTGAAGCTTTTCTTTGTGTACTCATCAGGTTAGGATTTGGAAACAATCATTTTAATTTTAGCATTCCTAATAAATACAAGATTAAAAGCTTCAACAATAGGTCTCTTTTTCTTCAGCAATACCTAAACACTATACTACCAAGTGACAAGAAGAATATTCCCTCTTGCATTGAGCAGCAAAACCATGGGATCAAAAAAGTCAAGGATAGGTCACAAGACACCGGCAAATCCATTGCAGTGGTTGTCACATGCCAGATAAAAGATATACTCAGTGTCTATCCTAAATTTCTTCTGACATCTTGCTACTCTAGTAGATTTTAAAATATTGCTCTATCCCATTAAATGCCTCCCATAATCCTACAAAATTCCCTTAAAGACTTTTCGTAACAAGAGTCCCACCTCATTGAACCATCCCTCATAGCTTTGCTGTGACAGCAGAGTCCAGCCTTGTTGTCCCTGTCTGCACAGTCTTTTGGATTTGCATAGGCTCATGAAGTCATGGTTACCTGAACTGCATTAAAATATCACGTGTGCTATAGCCAGGGCCTCGGTACGATCTCTGTGAAACTGTGCACAAACAAATCAGCATTCTACTTAAACACAAGTTCTGGCATTAGGTTATTATCAATCTGAAGCATAAACTGTTTTTTCTCACACTTCAGATGCCAACTGACCTGCATTTTTCAAACTTTTTTTGTTTATATTCCAGCACTTTTGTTGCTTAGTTTAATGTAAACTGTCATAATTTAGATGCAAAGAGCAATAGGTTAAGAAACATTTCAAAATCTCTTGCACTCATATTCCATCCATGAAGCATGCAAACACTTGTTTCAAAAAGTAGCCATACTCTTTAACCCAGAGAGAAATAGGAGTTTACCTATGTCCATCAAATTTCAAAAGACATGTCTGTAACAGAGAACTGCCATATGAATTTTAAATGGCAGTGAATGGTGTTTTTAGGTAAACAATATAGGTAGCTAATCTGTATGTGTAATTGCCTCAGATCTGATTTGCATTCAGGTCAGGCAACCCTAACTATACAATAAAGTCAGATATGATCTATCAAACATGCCAAAAAATAGTATCGGACAAGGCTTGCCACACAGACTGTCGCCAACTATGGCGAGACATAAAAGGCTACAAGATGAAGGCAGGTAAAATCGCCAGTTCCATTGCACCCCACCCTGATGAGCTCAATGCATTCAACAACACCTTCTCCACAATCACCCTCAACACTGGTGTTCCACAAGAATGTGTCCTCAGCTCTTTACTATACCCCTTTATACACCTTTAACTCTATGGCCAAATTCCCCTTCAACTCAATTTAAGTTTGCTGATGACACAACTGTCATGGGTCAGGTCTCAAACAATGAGAAGACACAGTGCAGGAAAGAGATAGAGATTGAGAATCTGGTGAACAGGTGTGATGACAAAAATCTCTCTGTCAATGTCAACAAAACAAAGGAGTTAGTCATTGACTTCAGGGAGCATAGTGAAGAGTACGGCCCTGTCTACATCAAACAGAAATGGTTAGGAGCTTCAATTTTTTAGGCATCCTGATCACTAACAACTTGTCCTGGTCCCTCACTATGCCTCCACTATAGTTAAGAAAGCCCACCAATGCTTCTACTTTCTCAGAAGACTAAGGAAATTTGACATGTCTGCCATAACTCTCACTATCTTCTACAGATGTACGTTAAAAAGCATTCTTGCTGGTTGTATCACAGCACGGTATGATTCCTGCTCTGTCCAAGACCACAAGAAACTACAAAGGATCGTGAATGAAGTCCAGTTCATCCCTCAAACCAGTATCCCAACTGTTGACATTGTCTACACTTCCCACTGCCTCAGAAAAGCAGCTACCACATCCAGGGACTCCACACATCTCGGACACATTCTCTTCCACCTTCTTCCATTAAGACAAAAAGATACAAAAGTCTGAGATCACGTATTAACCAAACTCAAGGAATGTCCCTTCCCTGTTTTTGCATGGACCTACCCTACATTAAGTTGATTTTTCTCGACACCCTAGCTATAAATAGCACTACATTCTACACTCTCTCCTTTCCTTTGTCTGTGTAACATGCAAAACAATACTTTTCACTGTATATTAACATATGCGACAAAATAAAATGATTCTCATTGTCATCTTAATAAATCAAGAACACGGTCAAAAATTCATCCACATTTGATTAATTTTCTTAAACTTCAATGCGTATGTTTTCAAATACTGAAGATCAGCCTAAATCAAGAATGCTATAGAAGGTAGATTTGGTTCAAAATGTGAGGCAAGTCACCTTGGAATCACTTCACCCTCAAGAAAACAAGCTTTTGTTTCTCTTTCCTTCCATCCCCAGAGAAGATCCTTAATTAATTTAAACTGCCAAGCAAAGCATTCTCTGAGCAGTCAGCAGGTACAAACAACAGAGCAGCAAAAACTAACTACAGAATACAAGAGTATATCACCACAATCTTCCTGACTGAAGCATAACCGTATTCATACTCCATAATGCTGCCTCCACCAGAGAGAGCTGCAAAGCTACAGTAGCAGTTGTTTACCTCCATCCATTTCAAAGTTTGTCTAAAGTCAGTGAGAGAACAGAGATAAATGCTGATGATCAGTGCACAAATTATAAATGACCACTTGTGCCTTACAGTTACTTCTATAATCTCACTGCTGTCAAAGTCTAAAGAAACCTAGAGAAAATGCCACAAAAACAATTGGCTATTATTTAAATAGGCAGACAGCAATACAATAAGTATATATTTCAGATGGGCTTTTGAATTGGCCAACTACGAACACATGTTACCAGAGCAAAAATTGCTCTGGAGAGCTTATTTGTAGCCATATAAAACAAATTAAAATAAATCATATTTTGTCACGTTTGATCATATACCTGGATTTCAATCTATGGAATGAAAATCTGCCTCTATCAGCTTTAATTATCCTATGTGAAACGGGCTTGGACACCCTCAACAAATCACCGTGGGCATAAATTCATAGCATAAAATAGTCTATAAATTAATGATGAGTGCCAGGCAGGGCAAGTGGATGGTGCTTCAGTCTGCCTTGTTGTCCAACACAGGACATACACGCGGTGGGTCATGCGAGGGCTGCTCTTGAATGTTGCTTCAAGAGTTGCCTAGTGCTTCACGTCGTTAATGTACACTTAAACTGGACGATCTAACAGGCAACATGACAGCTAAGTGACTATTACTGTTTACTGTGCAGATACATGGATTTGGGCCAGTGTCGGTGGGAGTTTGTACATTCTCCCTGTGATTGCGTGGGTTTTTTCCAGGTGCTTCGGTTTCCTCCCATACCCCAAAAACATGCTCTTAGTCTGATTTAGGGACAATTAGTCTTCCCTCAATCTTCCCCTATAGGCATAGACAAAGCTCATAGGTAGAGGAGAGCACTCACAATGTTAAATGACAGCACTGGCTCATTGGGCCAAAGGGCCTATTTCCCGTGCTGTGTTGTTCTTTGTGCGTGTGTGGGATTGTAAATTCACACCTTTTACAGTAAGAAAATTCCTTTAAGTTATGACAGATTATCAGAGAGCCAGATGGAGCTTTTGCTGAATGTAATCTGTTCATTACCAAACATGGGAGGAAGTAATTTTGATCCGGTCTGCTGATCAGCACAAAACAAACCACCTCCAAAGAGATTACAAGAGCTAAATTCCATAAATTTTTCAGATCAAAGAGTTGTCAAACATCTAATTTTTCAACAGATGATTTTTTTTTCCTTTTCAGATGAGGAATTGGGCGAGGAGTAACTTTAGATCCACAACTTTGGGAATTCCATAAAGGTAGGTATCTCTTCTCGATTCCACAATTACTACTTCATGTGAAATAATTAATTTTTTTTTATCCGTTTGAGAAATGTGAGCATCGCTGGCTATATGCGCATTCATTGCTATCTGAATTGCCCTGGAGAAGGTGGTGGTGAGCTGCCTTTTGGAAACGCTGCAGTCCACATGGTGTAGGTATACCCACAGTGCTGTTAGGGATTTTGATCCATGATTTTGATCCAGCAATAGTGAAAGAACAACAATGTGTAGCCCATATTATAGTAATGTCAAATATAGTAATCCTAAAAAAGTAGACAATTGACTTTTAAATCTGTGCTAGAAAGCAACATTTTTAACTGGGACAACTGGCATATTAAAATCATTGTAACTCAACATGTCATGTTGGATTATCACCAATAGGGACCAATAACATTCAGGATAATAACAGTTTTTAAATGCTCAAAATGAAAACAAAAAACAATGGAAATACTCAGTAATTCTGGCGAGAGAAAGAGTTAATGTTTCAAGTCTGCAACGTTTCATCAAAATGGAGTTACAGAGTAATTATTTTGAAGAAAGCAGAGAAATGTTCCCCGAAGGCCTAGCCACTTTCAATGCCTCAGCCAACAGTCACGAGGTGTTGGTGGGGGGAGGGGGGTGGCGCAGGGGGTGTTAGTAGAAAAGAGAGAGAGAGAGAGAGATAATCTGGCCATTATTATACTACAATATAAGATCTTGCTGTGTTCATTGTCACTGGTGGCTACACTTTGAAGTATTTCATTGGCTGTAAAGGACATTGTTACATCTTATGATCACGAAAAGCACTACATCAGTGCTTTCTTTCCTTGCAATGTTATTTTCCAGACACAGTCCAACACCTCTTCCAGTGTGGCAGACAACCAGATTGTAACCTGCTTCACAAATTACATTTCAGCTTTCATGTTAATGCACACCTGAAATTGCTATTGGCATTAAAACAATTTTACAACAAGAGCAAAACAATGAAAAATTATGCAAGGGCATAACTTATTAGGGTCAGCTGTTCTTCATTTTCTAATTTTAATCCTGTTCCCAATGGTCATTTGAAGAGTTAAAAACAATTCAGTAAATTAAATTTTCAAACTTAAAAACTAAAAGAAACCTCAGAAATCATGGTCAAGTACTCCCAAGTCTAATTCTTCAAGCGATGTCTCAAACAGAAAGCCCTTGTCACAGGTTTTCTTTCAAATATCATCAACGTGCAGTCATTTTTCAATCATCCCTTCTTCCAGTATAACACACATCCCTCCCACCTTCTTCCAATTGTTAACGGATTCTAAATTATTTTACTTCATGCCCTGCAACTCCAGTATAGCCTGTCTTCAAATAGAGATTACAGTTTCAATGTAAATCGTAGTTAGTATAGAAATAGGTCACCTCTCATGTAAGATCATTTCCACACAAGTGATCTCCAACTGGGCCAAGTTCCAAATCATTTTGGACACAGACTAGAGTCAGCTTTCACCATAATGCCAGCCTTGTACTCAGGAGGCTCAGTATTGACTCAACAAATGTTCCAAAAAGATGAAATAGCAAAGAGCTGTCAATAATAATTCACCAATTCACAGACATTGGTTAGAATCATGGTTGTAATTTTAATATCAACCAGAAAGAACATCAGTAATTTTTCTGCTGCTGGACCACGGTGAAAACAACACCACCACTGAATAACATGATTATAGTCCAGTAGCGCAAAGTATCATTACAACAGATCGGCATTCATGTCAATCAGGTATAATCAAATTAGTGAACTGTAGTCAAAATGTATGATATTTGCTCTACCAAATTAATATGGCTGCCATTTTTGCACTGATCAAGCCATGTTTTTTAGTTTATTTATTATGTCACAAGCAAGCTTATATTAAGACTGCTTTGAAGTTACTGCCAAGAAGTTACCACACAGGCTGCACACAAGCTGGCCCCTTTAAGTTATTCTACATATTCAGCCTTGCAAAACAAAAAGGCTGATCACCCAAATAAAATACAATGCATGCCAAAAATTGAAGGGAACGCTGGTGGTGAGATCTACTCCCTCCAACTAATTAGGCACTTTTTTTCCCATACATTCACTAATCTTCTCATTTGATATTGTACCTTCCCCCAAAACCAAACTTCCCACTTCTCTACATGTCCAGACCCAATTCTTTCCAACTCCAAGAAAGAATTTTCTATTATATTGAAAACTCATGCCAAAAACGAGATTTAGCTCAACATTCCACATTTCATTATATTAAAGTCAGTACAAGATCAAGATCACCAAACAAAATTGCAGTCAAAATACCAGCAGAAGATTTTCTGCCAATGTTTTGTTGTCCTATTTATAAATTATCAAGTTGGAAAGTCAAATGCCTCTGAAAATCTTTTGACATCATGTTTTTGAAATAAAATTGAATTTACTGAGATAATTGTACCGGATCACAGGAGTTAACCTTTCATCCTGAAATATTTTCACTTCAAGTTGTTCTGCTAATACTGTGCGCTAGTACCTCTTCTGTCAAGCAAATCACTGTATGACAGCACAAATGTTAATCCTTAAACTAACAATGTTTTTTTCCTTAAGCCTGCCCTGATCATCTGTATGCTTAAGCACATTTTTATCTTTCCTTACGCTGCCACTCAAGCTTATCATGTACTTTTTTATTCATTGTTGTGTATCTTCTTGTTTAACTGAATGGCAGCTAATTTTATCTGAGGCATTACAAAAGCCAAATACTGCAAACGTTGGAAACCCAAAATAATACAATGCTGGAAATACTAAATAGGCCAGGTAGCAACAGATGATGTCCCAGGTTGATGGCTTTTCATCAGAAATCTTAAGAAAGTACAAAAGCAGAGAATAGAGGAAGGTGAGAAAGAACAAAAGTGAATATCTATGATTTAGAGGATAACAGTAGCGATTAAATATGAAAAAGGGTGACTTTACAAGGCAAAAATGTGAAATAAATGATGCAGAAACAAAAGATGGATACAGAGAAGTTGTCAATGAGAACTGCAGAATCAAAAAAAAATTCAAAATTGGTAAACACAGTGGAAAGGGCTATTAACTGTCTAACCGAGAGATGAGCTGCTTCTTCTTAAATTCTAATCATAGATCTTCCATTTTGTTCTTTGTCCTCATTTTCCCTACTTTGTACTTGCTTAAGACCTCTTACATCTTTTATTTTTTTCTAATTCTGATTAAAGGTAACTAAAATGTTAATGTATTTTTCTCTCCATACATGGTGTCTAATTTGCTGAGTACTCCCAGCATGTTCTCTTTTTATTCATAGAATAGGAGCTATATTGGTCCTACTTCAGCTATCCATTACAGAACTTTTCATCATGCCCACGTAAAATACTGCCCGATATTTTAAAGACACTGATTCTTCCATCTTTGTTTCTGTAGCCATCTTATTTCTTAAGCAAAAATGTTTGTTTTCTGTAACAAATGACACTTTAGTCACAAAAGTGAAAAAAAAATCAGAACATTCAGTTTTTTGCCACAAGGAGTTCTGAGATTATGTTAAATCAGAATAGAGTGTAGAGGGAGATTTGCTTCTCATGTAGCCATGACAAAACTGACCCAGAAGATATTTATTTATGGGCACGTTGAATGACAATGATAAATTACATAGAAACAGAAAATAGGAGTAGGCCATTCGGCGTTTCAAGCCTGCTGCAGTGTTCATTAGGATCATGGCTGATATCTATTCGACTCATGCTCTTGTTGTCTACCACCCCTTCCCCCCCATCCCCCTGCATATCCTCTGATCCTTTAACCCAAAAGGGTTAAAGGATCTTACTCCTTCTTGAAAACATACAATGTTTTGGCCTCAACTGCTTCCTGTAATAGAGAATCTCACAGGCTCACCACTCTCAGTAAAGAAATTTCTTCTCACCTCAGTCCTAAATGGGCCTCGTAGCTGCAGTCAGCTCCCACAGTGATGACTACAGAGGGCCACACTTACCAGAGAGTGATCCTCCATTCTGTTCCTTGATTGATTCTCTGGGTCATGGGACCCTTACTCCAGAGATTAGTCATGGTAGGGTATCAGTTATCCTCCAATCAATAACCACACTTCTTGAGTCTATAGAAACTTGGAAGATGACCAACAATGCATCCATTATTTCTAGGATCATTTCCTTAAGTTCTCTGGAACAAAGATTATCATGCTCTGGGGATTTATTGGCCTGTGGGAAGGGAAGGGAATCCCTCTGGTCCTAATTAAAAGTGATTTCTCCTGCGAGTCACAGGACATCAAAGGGATCTTTTGACACTTGCAGTTTCTTTAGAGAAAGGGGGATCCCTTCTGTAGAATAGAATGCTGCTCTGATTTGGAAACCTTGTGTTCAGAAGATAGGGAGATGAGGTATGGAGATTAAACTGAGCAGACCACTTACGTTTCCACAGTCCAAAGGGCAGAACAAAGATTTTGATTAAAATTACCTAAAATCACAATGCCACGAGTAACTGTTAGGTTTTTGCAGGGCTGGAAGGGATAGACCAGTCACAAGACCTCCATGTCAGGGAGTATTTCCTGTCAGCTAATAAGATTGAAATCAGCAAATTGCGGGAATGTGATTGGGACTGGGCAGGTGAATGTCGACGGGTTTGCTGCCCAGTGGGAATCCTGAATGCCTCATTCAGCAGGATGTTAGGATTCCCACCAGCAGCAAATAGGGTTAATGAATTCCACCCCTCTTACTCAATTTTTAAAAAATTCTATCATCCTAAGTTCTTTTATATAATGTTATCAATTATTATAAGAATGAAATCAAATTTCACTGAATAAAGCATTTTGGTCACATTCCTTGAATGAATTGATCATTGCAAGGGAAGCCAATATTTATTTCCCATCCCTAATTGTCCTAAAAAGGTGGTGGTGGCAAGCCATCTTCTTGAACGACTGCTGTGCATGTAGATACTCCGATAGTGCAGATGGCAGAGATTTCCAGGATTTTGACCCAGTAACAGTAAAGGAATGGTACTTTATTTCTAACTCAAGATGCTGCACTGATGGTGGAAGTGAATGCTTAAGGTGATGGGTGAAATACCAATTAAACGGTTACTTTGTCCTGGACGGTGTCAGCTTCTTTATTGGGTTTGCACTCATCCATGCAAAGAGAGTATCCCATCACATTCCTGACTTCTGTCTTAGACAGTGGAAGACTTTGGGGACAATCAAATGTGTTACTCACTGTAAAATATTTAATTTTTGACCTGCTTAAACTTAGATTGTTATGAGGGGATCAAAGCAAATCAGACAACATCTACAGAGAGAAATAAAGTTTTAAATGGGATCAGGCCAATGATCTTTTGTCAGAACGGGGTAAAAAAAAAGATCAATAGCTTTGAGCAAAGTAAGGTGATGCCCTAGTACTATTAATCCAGAAACTCAGGTAATATTCTGGGGACCCAGGTTCGAATCTCATCAAGTAGGTGATGGAATTTGCATTCAATAAAAAATGTCTGGAATTAAGAATCTACTGATGACTGTAAAACTATTGTCGATTGTTAGAAAAACCCATCTGGTTCACTAATGTTCTTTAACAAAGGAAATCTGCTATCCTTATCTGGTCTGGCCTACATGTGAATCCAGAGCCAGAGCAATGCAGCTGATTTTCATCTGCCCCCAGGCAACTGGGGATGGGCAATAAATGCTGGCCACCCAGCGATGCCCATATCCCATGAATGAACAAAGAAAAGGTGCAGTGGAGGAAAAGGGAGGGGATGAATGAACAAAAAAAGTCTGGGATAGGTTAGAAGACAAAACAAATTAAAGAACAAAAGGACTAATGCTACATAGCATGTTGTAAATGCCATAAATTGCTGGAGAATAAAGCTTATATGAAGTTCAAAATGTTAATTTTGATTAACACTGCTTTGAAGGAAACATGAACAATTATTGAAATTAGAGAAATATGGAACATCATTAACATAATGTTGCTTGGTGGCACACAACTTGGAATACTGTTGCAAAGAAGTTTTTTTTGTCTTGCATTTATAAGGACAAATGCAAGAACAACAAATTTCAAATTAACACAATTTATAGCACAGGAAAAGAGAGCATTGATTGGCAACAACTATGCCATGTCAACATAATTCATACGCAAGGGCCTGCCTCTGCAAGGTATATTTTCAAACCTTGCACCTTTTTGGAATTGTTCTAGAGCTTAAGGAGTCTGTTGTTCCTTGTTGCTTTCCTCATGATAATAAATTTTAAAAAACTATTAGGAAAATCACCCAAGACTCTCAATGGTACAAGGGTAAGCAATGCTTACATTAAAAAATACAAAGTGAAAATCAGATTTCTAAAGTGTAGACAGTTTCCAAAATTTCAAGTACATTGTACACATAATTCGGAGAACATAATGGGGCAGTTTGATCTAATGAAACTTCTATCAGTTTAACATGCCAAAATTATACACTAAAATGCACATGTTTGCATCCGACAGTCATAACTGGAATAAAAACAGAAAGAACAGAAATACACAGCACTAATGGAGAGAGAAATAGTGAATTTTTAAAGTCAAAGATTCCTTCATCAGAACTGGAATATGCAAGAGATATAATAGGAGCCACGTAATTAGAGAAACGGATAAAAGAGTGAGGAAAAACAAAAAGGGGAAGTCAGTGTAGAATCCAAGAAATTAAAGGGGTGATAGTACACAATAAAAAGGAGATGATGGTGGGACAAGTGAAGAAACAAAACATGGGTCAAAGAGTGCAAGTGGCAGAATCCTTACTAACAGCATACTTGTTCACAAAAATGTGATAAGATATGAATTGGTTGAAGTCAAATATGTTGTCTGGGAAGCCATGAAGTTCCTAATCAAATTATATGGTGCAGTTCTTTGATCTTCTAGCTTAACTGAAACAATAGAGGAGGTCAGGACACAGGAAGGATGGATGATTTGAAGTTCAGAGACATGATTGCTGAATATTTCCATTTAAGTATACATCCAGTCAATTTGCATTGGTCTTCCAAGTAAATATAGGAGCACATTACAAGCAGTGAATGCAGTACAAGTTGAAAATAGTACAAATATTTCACTCTTCCACTTGAAAGGTGCAAAGTGTTCAGTAGTTAGTCCAGAATTTGCTGAAAAAAAAATATGCAAAAGATGCACAATTATTAATGTGCAAATTGGGGAAATGTGTGAAGTGTGAGTTGTCACAACTTATCCAATTTGCATCACTTCCCGTTAGTTCCTCCAGCATGGCATCTTGGTCTTAAATCTGTGAAAATCATGAATTTACTTACTGCATTTTTATATTAATTGTACATTAAAAACTCATTAGTGACATAAATTTTAATGAATGCCAATCTCTCTTGCCCAGAAGATGAACAATTAGAAATGTGGAACCTTATTCCTTCAACGTTATGATTTTTTTTAATGAATTGTTGGAGAGTTTAGAAGTATTTTTCCCTCCCTAAATGACTTTGTGGTTTGCTATCCACTCCTTTAGATGTAACACTGGGTAGTGGAAATTAACATTTGGGCCTGAATTTCAGAATCAGTTTCTGTTCAAGATTGCATTGTCAGTGCGATTTCATGTTGGTTGGTCATTAGGTTCATTAAGTGTGTAAGACATCCTTGGGTAGGCTGGAAGGAAATGTAAGCTATATAAACTCTGCAGGCAGCATTATCAAAGCCATCAGGGGTTTAGACAAGGCTACAGAAGCATTCTTCACAGGATCAATGAAGAAATATCTACAGTGTGAATGACCTCTATATCAGACAGGAAAGCAGGAAAGTCTGGTGGGCAGTCAACACACTGTTTTACAGTTGAATGCCCAGGCATTGAAATTGGACAGTGCGACAGAAGGTTCAATAATCTGCATTTGGCAAGTGAGAGTAAAGAGATGGCCCGGAACTGCGTAGAGATAAGTATTTGGTGGCCATTCCTCATCACTCTCAGGAGTGTTGTGTGTGCAGTCTTGCATGGAAGCCTGTGCTGGTCAAGGTTGGGAGGTCTGATCCCTTAGCAAAGTGCATCAAAAAGGGAGGTGTGCCACACTCCACAAACTGGTTCCCAGTTGGGGTAGTCCAAGCTGGAATGCTGCTACAGGGCAACAATGAGGAAATTCCTCTCCTTGAGCCAGGCACCTGTGGAGATTAGCAAGTCTGTGGGCTTAGGTTCAACGGCTTTTATGATGTGCCATGTCCTACCCCTTGCACTGTCACATGAGGAGCTGGTGGTGAAGACAGAATATCCCAGATACAGAGGGTCACAGCATTGCTGGAGATTAGGGCCGTGCTGTGATTATGCCTCTGAAGTAGTCAAATTAGAGACCAGATGCTGGATGGCCAGCAGGATGTGCAGGAAGATCTAACAGAGATTCCCAATAGTCTGCAAGCCACTGTCTCTTCCATGAAGGAATCCACATGGAGAATGAGTATTGCGTTGACCCCAAACACAGCCACCTCCACTGAATGTGCAGCAACACACAAGAGGCAGCTCCAAAAGCAGAATTGGCAATTTCCAGGGCTGCACTCGGATCTGCGAGCTCTCACACAGACAATGACTTCCAACAGATCACTTGGAGCAAAACGATGACACAGTGGTTAACTCTGCTGCCTCACAGCGCCAGTGGCACAGGTTCAATTTCCAGCTCAAGTGGAATCTGCATAGGTTTCATCTGGTACTCCAGCTTCCTCCCACAGTCTGCAAGGTGCACTGGCCATGCTAAATTCTCCCTTAGTATACCTGAACAGGTGCCAGATTGTTGCTACTCAGGGGTTTTCACAATAACTTCATTGCAGGATTAAATAAGCCTATTTGTGACACATGGGGTCATAGACTCATTGGGCCTATTTCCATGCTGTAAACCCTTTGGCCCAATGTCCATACTGCGCCTTTTTAAACCCCTAAGCTAATCCCAATTGCCCACATTTGACCCATATTCCTCCATACCCATCTTACCCATGTAACTGTCTAAATGCTTTTAAAAGACAAAATGTAACTGCCTCTACTATCACCTCTGGCAGCTTGTTCCAGACACTCACCACCCTGAGAGAGAAAAAATTGCCCCTCTAGACACTTTTGTATCTCTCCCCTTAAACCTATGTCCTTTCCCCTACCTTTGGGAAAAGATATTGACTAACAAGCTGATCTGTACCCCTCAGTATTTTACAGACCTTCATCAGATCACCCCTCCCCGCCCCACAAGCCTTCTATGCTCCAAAGAAAAGAAGAGTCCTAGTCTATCCAGCATCTCCTTATAACTCAATCCATCAAATCCCTGTAGCATCCTAGTAAATCTTTTCTGCACTCTTTCTAGGTTAATAACATCCTTTCAATAATAGGGTAACCAGAACTGTACACAGTATTCCCAGTGTGACCTTACCAATGTCTTGTACAACTTCAAAAAGATGTCTCAACTCCTGTATTCAATGTCCTGACTGATGAAACCAAGCATGCTGAATGCCTTCTTCATCATTCTGTCCACCTGTGACTCCACTTTAAAGGAGCTATGAATATGTGCACCTAGATCTCTTCGTTCTGCAAGATATCCAACACTCTATCATTAACTGAATAAGTCCTGCTCTAATTCAATCTACCAAATAAACAAACTTTGAAAACAGTGAGATGATGATGAAGCACCACATCTTCTTGCTAGTCCATCAGTGGTGGTGAGCAGGGAAGTTCATACACACTACAGACTACCGCATTAGTTCAATACCATGTGTGAAGATTCCTCTTGGGGCATTTTGGAGGAGCGCAGTAGCTGCTCCTCAAATCGTCATGGTGTTATCAAGAGTCCATTGGCAGAGGGGCTGAGTGCACTGGACACACTCACTCAGGTACAGCCTAACCAGGCTCTGCCAGCCATCAGGGCCAGTCAGCAGGCTGCCAGAGAGGGGGGGGGGGCAGCAGAAATGGACTCGGGATGGTGGGGTGCACCAAGATACAGCACTTACAAACGCAAGTTTGAGGCACCTTGATATGACAGCAGCTTCTCATGGGTGACTTTATTTCAGTTTATATTTCAAAACTCTTATGACTGTGAGATAATTAACACCAGAAAATACTGTTGGTTCTGTTTCTTTGAGGATAACAAACAGTTATTGAGGAATGTTCTGAGTACACATGATCATTTTTTTCAGTGCAGCCTGGGAACCTGTGAATTTTATTGTATGAGCTACAGTTGCAATTTGGGGTTTGGGTCTGTGCATCAAAATGCTCTATATGGATGCAGCGCACTTCCATAGCTGGAAACACTGCCTTGGCAGCCTAACTGAAGGTGTACATTATCAAAGCTTCCCTAAAGGTTTTTGATGTCTGCTCCCACACCCTCATCAGATCCATTAGTAGATTCAACCACTGCAGCATCTGCAGCTGCCTCAAATCTTCAGTCTTCAGATCCCCCCATTTGCCAGAATCAGATTATGTAGTGGCACATTCTGGAGGATATTGCAGTGTTCACGGTCCTGGTACCAAAACCACATTTTCAGCAGCCCAATGTCCCTCTTGATCACCGCCCTTGTGGAGGCATGACTCATTGTACCTCTCTCCTCAGTTCTTGGTGCTGGTGTGCGGTCAGGTGACAGCCCTTGTCACCCAGGAGCCATCCATCCAAACCTGCCAGAGTGACAAACAGCCTTGACATCTGTGAGTGCCACAGAACTCAAGTATCACATGAACTGCCAGAATAATGGGTGAGACTTGCAGGTCCTGTGGTTGCAGATGATCTAACGTTCATTAATGGAAACCCTTCCTGTTCACAAAGGCAAACCTTTTGTCTACAGATGCTTTGATGGCAGTTTGGACATGGGCAAGTCTGCAATTATCTCAAAACTTCTGGCTCCCTCACCTGGCTGTTCAGTAAAAATTCTCAAATGTGCTATCTCCACTCACACTGTCTGCATCTTTAAGACTTGAATAGCAGGTTAGCTGTAAAGACTCGCATCCTAATCAGTATTTTGTAAACTGTATGTGCCTCTATATGCTCTTCTCTGATCTGAACCTTCCACACACCAAACGAAAGAACAGTGTTTCTGAAAGCTTGTGGGTTTACTATCAAATAAACTGGTTGGACTTTAACCTGGTGTTGTGAGACTTTTTACTGTGTTCAGTAAAAGATAAATGTCATCAGTTGTCAAAAGAATTGGTGTCAGGAAGGAGTTTGTGGGCAACAGATTGGGACACACAACAGACTCCCACTGACCTCTGCAAAGAACTGGTTGCATAGAACTTGAGGGCCACTGTGACTTCAGAGCCACTGGCAGAGCATAGTCATCCACGCAGTCACTGGCCCAATCACATGGTGGTGAGTGGCACTGGACTTCAGACGTATTGAGGAAGTTGAAGTGCTGCCTGTAATATTCTGGCTGCAGGATAGTGGTGCTTCCCGTGGACCATTCTGCCTCGCACTCCCTGCTGCCCAAAAAGAAAAATCACATAAGCAACATAAAATTCCTTATGAATAGAAAATAATGGCTTTAATTGGGCCATATACTGTTGGTGGGCATGCTTCAGACTCCTGTGCCCGGTACCATAATATCACTCATGCTAGATGTCTTCTCGTACGAAATAATTGATAAAATAGCTCCAGATGTGCCTGTGAATAGTTTGAATAAAATTTAAATAAAATTATGTTTTGCAATTTCACAGAATAAAGGCAAAATAGGTTGAATTTCAATAACACTATTGCCTCACAATACCAGGGAGCTGTGTGGAGTTTGCACTTTCTCTGTATCTGCATGGATTTCTGCTGGGTGTTCTAGTTTCTTCGCAGTCCAAAGATGTCAGGTTAGGTGCAATGACCATGCTAAATTGCTCCTTGGTGCCCAAAAGGTTAGGTGGACTAGCTGTGGTAAATACACAGCATTATGGCAAAAAGGGGAGAACTTGAGTATGATGCTCTTTCAGATAGCTGGTGCAGAGCCAATGGGCCAGATAGCCTCCTTAGATTTTTCTTTAAATGCATTTATATTTTCCTCTTTCTGCATTGTACGGACCTAATTTAGCAGAAACTCTACTGTAGCTAATTTGGGATTTTATGACACTGATGAGAGATGGAAGGTGCAAAAATGATTCATTAGAATGATGGCTGAACTGAGAAGTCATACATAAGAAAAAAAACTGAACAGACTAGGGCTTTTCCCTGGAAGAGAGAAGCCTGAGGTGTACCCTGATAGTGGTACTTAAGATTATGAAAGCGTTTGCCTGGGTAAACAAAGTATTTTTCCACTAACTGAAATCAGAACTGGAGCCAATAAATATAACATTCATTAATAAATCCAGTCGGATATTCAGAAGAAATTTATTTAACTAGGGTGATTTAGAATATGGAACTCGCTACAAGTAGTTAGAGGGAAGACACAAGAGTATTTTATGGAAAATCTGGACAAGCAAATAAGGGAGAAAGGAATAGAGAGCTTTATTAGTGGGATTAAGAAGAATAGCTGAAAGTTCTTGTGGGGCATTTTAGCAGCATGGAACTGTTGAGCCAAATGGCCCATTTCTGTGCTCCAAATACTATGCAAACATTTTGAAAAGAAGTCTGGTCTGAAGTACCCAATACATGTAATACTACTTCACATTTAAAAAAACTTAAAAGTACCTTAAAAATTCTCTTCATTTTAAAATGATTGCCAGATTCATTGACTTCCTCTCATATTTGTGGTTACATCCTTGAACACTGCCTTATTTTTATTCTCCCCAACATTTCATTCCTTAGCTCTTATCTGTTTTGACATTTATCCTTTACCAGAACAAAAGCATTGAATTGCTTACCTCCCTTTTCTCTCCAACATGGAGGTTCAAATTTGTTGCTGCCCTTCCAAATTATAAACTGTCATGCCTCTAGGCTGTATTATGGATTAAAAGTGTTACTGTTGAGCTAAATTTAACGTGGGAGGATTAGGTTAATAGAGTGGCAAGGCTAAACAGGTATATCTGCTTTTCCAATTCAGGAGGTATGAAACGGAAAACAGTCAGAAAACAAAACACTTCAAAATGAGAAAGAGAGAGAGAGAGCAAGAGAGCGGGAGAAAAAAAAGATCTTCACCTTTGAGTTAAGTTGACCCGAGGAACTAGCAGAGTGGCAAGTTCAATTTTTGAAACATCATGCAAAGCCTCAAGTATTCAGTTTACATCACAATGAGATGCTATTGTTACATCTTTGGATTACACTGTTGCACAAGCAAACACAGGTTAAATGAGTCAGCTCTCAAAACACACGGCACTGATGATGTCAAACCAATATGTTTATCACTGAATGAAAACAGCTATATTTGATCATTTTAAAATCTTAGTGTCCTCTACATTGGGCATTGAGTGTCGAAATTTGGGTTTCGCACTACTAATTGTCTAAAGATTGCAACAGGAAAAAAAATGTAATTAATAATGATTTGGTATTTTAATTTAGTTGGAATTCACTGATCTCAACCAGGTCAAAAGATATGGAAGAGAATTTCTTATTATGAAGCAAAAAAGGGAATCAGGTTCCTATTTCTGCCAGTATTCATAAAAGTCATAAAAGCATAAGCACTTGGAAATGGTGCAAAGAAGCAAATATTGACTGACAATGCATTATAGTTGAATAAATGTGAATAAAATTTTACACTGTTTGCTAGAAATAATTAAATTGAAGAGAAATTAAAGTTTAGTGCTTCCTCAACACACCATAATGCTGGTACATTCATGCAAAGGAGGGATGAGATGTAGATTTTCCCCCATAATGTTTTAATCTCACAATTTAGGAGCAAGCCAACTAACCCCAATAAACACACTGCCTATGCCATAAAAACAGCTGGCATAAGCAGTAACTGCAAGTTCTATATTTGGGGCTGCTTCTCTGAGATAGAACACGTCCCTATCTTCCTACCTGCTGCCTTACACATACCACCCCTTTCCCTCTAGCCTATGCAAACCCAAGAATTTGGATATAGCTATTTCCAGGAATCCATTGGGCCATCTTCTGCATCAGTGCCCACTAATGCACTCTTAGCATTACCACAATTGATGAAACTGCCAATCAATCCAAATAGCCAGCAGTTATTGAGGGCAGGACTTCCCTACCCATTTAGCTCACCCCAGAGCACATTATGGCTGCGAGCAGGCCAATGTGGGACAGTTCAGCTTTTGCCTGCTTTTCTTTGTGGACAAAGAACAAAGAAAATTACACAGAGGAACAGGCCCTTCAGCCCTCCAAGACTGCACCGATGATGCTATCCGACTGAACTAAACCTCTCTACACTTCTGGGGACCATATCTCTCTATTCCCATCCCATTCATGTATTTGTCAAGACGCCCCTTACAAGTCACTACTGTATCCCCCCGCTTCCGCTACCTCCCCAAACAAGTTCCAGCACCCATTACTCTGTAAAAAAAATCTGCCTTATAAATCTCCTTTAAACCTCGCCCCTTGCCCTCAAACCTGCGTCCCTGAGAAAAAGTTTCTAACTATCTACTCCGTTCATGCCCCTCAATCTTGCAGACTTCTAATCAGATCACCTCTCAACCTCCATCATTCCAGTGAGAACAAACCAAGTTTCTCCAACATCTCCTCATGACTAATGCCCTCCATCCTGGTAAGTCTTGTCTGTACCCTGTCCAAAGCCTCCACATCCTTTTGGCAGTGTGTTGACCAGAATAGAACACTATATTCCAAGTGTGGCCTAACTAAGGTTCTATAAAGCTGCAACATGGCTTGCCAATTTTTAAACTCAATGCTTGGGCCAATTAAGGCAAGCATGCTCTATGCCTTCTTGACTACTTCTCTATCTGCATTGCCACTTTCAGTGACCTGTGTACCTGTACACCCATATCCCTTTGCTTATCAATACTCCTAAGGGTTCTGCCATTTACTGTATATTTCCTATCTGTCTTTAGACCTTCCAAAATCCATTACCTCACATTTATCCAGATTAAACTCCAGCTGCTATCTCTCCACCCAAGTCTCCAACTGATCTATATCCTGCTGTATCCTCATCACCATCCACAAATCCGATCACCTTTGTGTCGTCCACAAACTTACAAATCAAACCTGTTACATTTTCCTCCAAATCATTTATATGTATTACAAATAACAAAGTTCCCAACATTGATCCCTGAGGAATGCCACTTGTCACAGCTCTCCATTCAGAAACACAGCCTTCCACTACCCTCTTTGACCAAGAGTCAGTTTTATATCCACCTTGCCAGCTCACCTCTGATCCCATGTGACTTCACCTTCTGCACCAATCTGCCATGAGGGACCTTGTCAAAGGCCTTACTGAAGCCCATGTAGACAACATCCAACACCTTCTCAATCATCTTTGTCACTTTGTTGAAAAACTCGATCAAGTTTGTGAGACACTGTCTCTCCTTCACAAAACCATGTTGCCTCTGACTAATACATCCACTTATTTCCAAGGGGGAATAAATCCTGTCTTGAAGAATCCTCTCCAATAATTTCACTACCACTGATGTAAGGTTCACCAGCCTTTAATTACCTGGATTATTCTTGCTACTCTTTAAAAAAAAAGGAACAACGTTGGCTGCTGAATCCTCTGGCACCTCCCCTGTAAAAATGTGTCCTTTTTATGATCAGAACTCCCAGCCACCTGACGAAAGGATAGGCTGTCCCAAAAGCTTTCTGCTTTTGCTACAAATAAACCTTTTGGACTTTAAACTGGTGTTGTGGAATTTCTTTATGTTTTACCCCAGTCCAACGCCAACATCTCCACATCATGACTTCCCCTGTAACCAGTGAGGGTACAAAAGATTTCTCTCAAGGCCCCAGGAATTTCCTCCCTTACCTCTCTCAGAATTCTGGAGTTTATCCCATCAGGCCTGCCTTAAATTTTCTCAAGAACTCCAATTCCACCTTTTTTATCTCAACACGGCTCAAACTATCTAAACATCCTTTCCCAGATTCATCATCCACCAAGTCCTTCTCTTTGGTGAATACTAACAAAATGGAGGGGGATAAATTCAATTCTCATACTTGGTGTCAACTGCAATGGTTTCCTCATCTGGTTCTCAGTTTTTAAAAATTCATTCATGGGATAGGAACATCACTTGAAATGCGAAATTATTATCCATCCCTAACTTGGAGTGGTGAGCTGTCTTTTACAAATTGCTGTAATCCATGTAGTGTAGGTACACAAATGCTGTTAGAAAGGGAATTCTAGGTTTTGACAAAGACAGCGAAGTAATAAAGATATAGTCAAAGGTCAGAATGGTGGGGGGCTCGGAGAGAAATTTACAATTGGTGGTGTTCGCAAGCACATGCTGCTTCTATACACTTTGGTGATAGAGATTGTAGCTTTGGAAAGTGCTGTCAAAGGAAATTTGCAGAGTTGCTGCAATGCGCATCTCGTAGCTGGTGCACACTTCTGCTATTGTATGCTGGTGGGGGAGGGAATGACTGTTTAAGGTGGTGTTGAGCTTTGAGCGTTTTAGAGCTGCATTCATCCAGGAAAGTGGAGAGTATTCCACCGAACTCCTGACTTGACCACTTCTGAGTTGCAAACTGCAGAGCTCACAGCTTTGACCTGCTCTTGAACAATTCCCTACATTGTCACCTAGCTAACAAATGTTGTAATGTTACTGTAACTAGTTAGGGACACAGCTAATTCTGGAGCACAAATCTTCAGTACTACAACCTGTATATTGTCAGGGACTATTGCGTTTGCTGTTCCAGTGCCTTCTGCTATTGCTTCATCATGTGGTGTGATTTGAATTGGTTAAAGCACTTGTGGACTTCATCCACTTTGCACTACTGGCTGGAGGTAGCTGCAAATATTTCTGCTTTGTCTTTTGCTGGACCCTCCCATCACTGAGAATGATATGTTTGTGGATCCTCCTTCCATTGCTGCTTGCTTAATTGTCCACCAGTGTTCTGATCCATTGGTCGTGGGATCATTTTTCTCTTTTACCTGCCAGTTTGTGCTTCGCCAGGTTGGCCATCGTTTTAAGGTAGGCTGCATTTGCCAACAACTGCAGAAGATGAACTCACCACATATGCAGTAGTGGTATATCAGTTTTAGCTGCCTGCCTCTCCCCACATCACTGCTACCTGCTCACTGCCTCACTTGCCACTATGCTCCAAATCCTTTGCCTCCACTATTTACCCACCTGCTGCCCAATCCTTGGCCACTTCGCTTGCTCCTCCTTTCTTGAGCCCTTAGACCAAGTCTTTCATACAAGGTGGCGAGAGAAATGACAAGGGTCAGAATGGCGTGCTGAAGGAGAAGATAAGCAGAGGCAAGAGGCAGAGAGGTTTGGGAGCAGGGCGGCAAGCAGTAGGCAGACAGTTAGCAAGACCACAAAATGGGAGGCAGTGAAGTAACTAGTGGGGCATCAGCAAGTATGTGACTAATAATGTCAATGATGCCTGGAATTGTGCATGCACAGAGGGTACAGTAGGTGTCAAGTTCCTATTCCAATTTCGTGTCAGGAAATATTTTAGGTATGCCTACTGCTGTTCTCCAGTACTGCTCATTGAACAAGGATTAATCCTTGGTTTGATGGTAAGGCTAGAATGAGGGATATGCCATACCATAAGATTAGTCATTTTGGTTGAAACAGCTATGCTGTTACCCCACAGTTTCTCATGGATTCCAAGTATTGTGCAAATAAATTGGTTTGAATTCAATTCATTTTACAGGGTAGTAGTGGGATCATGATGCAATTTATTGTTGCATCAATTGTATCATGATTACAAAGATTATGCTTCTTCACCTGAGCTAACAAAATTACATGCATGACTGGCACATAGGTACAGAATGTACATTTAAATTAACCATCTGGAAACAATGAATGTTTCTTTTAGAAACCAGCAGCTGGCAGACATTGCCTATCTTTCCCCCCCCCTCCCACAAAAGCTGTCATATGGCCAGCTAAAAACCTCAGTCCAAAACAAAGTCCAATAATGCACAGGTGTCAGAGAGGGGAACTGCCACATATTCAAAAAATGCTATAAGTAATGCAAGAAGCTGAGAAAGAAGGACAGGAAGAGAGGGATCTCAGTTTAAGGCAGGTGATGCTCTTGAAAGCTAGACTGATTGTAAAACAGGAGCCAATAAGCATTTGTATTACTGGTTGCATGAAGGCAGTAGCATGAAAGAGTAATTAATGGATGTGACTTCACAGATGCAATAGAGACATTGAAAGAAGGGGTCATCAAATAAAACTGGTTGATTAAGACAGACCACAGTTTAACCATGTACAAGCTATGCAGAACGTATCCAAAGAATCATTAAATAACTGGTTAAAATTTAGTTTCTGCAATTCTCTTCCTTTCACACCTGAAGACAAACTCATGCCAATTATAAATTTCTCACACCACACTGAGCACATCTATCAACTTATTTTTCCACGTACGAATCAGACAGCAAATGCTCCTTTTCACAATACACCAGTGCTCAACCAGTTCAGTAGAGACCAAGGAGAGACCAAGTAGAGATCAAACCCCTGAATCTTACTGGTCTGTATGCTTCAGGGATTGTGAAGCTAATTTCAGAATATAGAACAGTACAGCATTTCAGTCCTCTATGTGGTGCTGAGCTTGTCCGAAACCAAGATCAAGTTACCCCATTCCCTATCATTTTGGTGTACTCCATATTCCTAGCCAATAACCTAAAGTTGAAAGTTCCTAAAGTTCCACTATCACAGCAAGCAGTCTATTCCATACCCCAACCATGAGTGAAGAATCTACATGAAGAATCTATCTCAGACATCCCTTCAATATCTCCCAACACGAACCTCATAGTAACAGTAACAGATACATCCACCTGAGGAAATAGTCCCTGAATGTCCACTCTAACAATCCCTCTCATCATCTTATAAACCTCTATTAAGTCACCTTTCATCCTCCTCTGCTCTAAAGAGAAAAGCCCCAGCTCCCTCAACCTTTCATCATAAGACCTACACTCCAAATCAGGCAGCATCCTGGTAAATCTCCTCTGCATTCTCTCCAATGCTTCCACATCCTTCTTACAGCGAGGTGACCAGAATTGCACACAATATTCCAAATGTGGTCTCACCAAGGTTCTGTACCGTTGCAGCATAACCCCACGGCTCTTAAAATCAAACCCTTTGTTAACAAACACTAACACACTATCGGTCTTCTTCACAGATCTATCCATGCTAGTGGCAACCTTCAAAAATCTGTGGATATGAGTCCCAAGATTTCTCTGTTCCTCCACATTCCTCAGAAGTCTGATGTTGATTCTAATCCGCATTCAAATTTGTCCCACCAAAATGAATCACCACGCGCTTATCAGGGTTAAACTCTACCTGCCACTTTTCTGCCCAGCTCTGCATCCTATCAATGTCTCTCTGCAACCTACAAGAGCCCTCCATCTCAACCACTACTCCACCAATCCTGACGTCGCCAGCAAATTTACTGATCCATCCTTCAGCATACTCTTCCAAGTCATTGATAAAAATCACAAATAGCAGAAGATCCAACACTGATCCCTGTGATAACTGGTCTCCAGTCTGAAAATTTTCCATCTACCATCACCTTCTGTCTTGTATGAGACAGCCAGTTACTTATCCAATTGGCCAAAATTTCCCTTATCTCACACTTCTTTACTTTCTTCATGAGCCTACCATGAGGAATTTTATCAAACGCCTTACTAAAATCCATGTACATAACATCAACTGCTCTACCTTCATCAACAGACTTAGTTACCTCCTCAAAGAATTCAATCAAATTTGTGAGGCAAGACTCATCCTACACAAATCTGTGCTGGCTATCTCGGATTAAGCTGCATCTTTCCAAATGGTCATAAATCCTATCACACAGGATCTTTTCCATTAACTTACTGAGCACGAAGAAAGACTAACTGGACTATAATTACCAGGGTCATTCCTATTTCCTTTCTTGAACAGAGGAACAACATTCGCCATTCTCCAGTACTCTGGCACTATCCCCACAGACAATGAAGACCCAAGATCAAAGCCAAAGTCTCTGCAACCTCATCCCTTGACTCCCAAAAGGAATTCTGGGATATATCCCATCTAACCCATGGGAATTATTGTGAGACCAGAACACCTCATTCGCCTTACAAAGGCACAAACGCCGAAAGCTAGCAAGTTTACTATCAAATAAATCAGTTGGATTTAAAATTGGTGTTGTCAGATCTCTTACTGAACTTATTGACCCTCCAGTTTTTCAAAGTTGCTAATACATCTTCTTTCAGAAAATCCACATCCTCCAGCCTATCAGCCTGTATCACATACTCATCCTCAAAAACATGACCCCTCTTAGTGAGCACTGGAGAAAAGTATTCATTCAATGCTTCTATCTCTTCTGACTCCATGCACAGTTCCCATTACTATCCTTGACCTAACCTCACCCTGGTCATTCTTATATTTCTCTCATAAGAGTAAAAAGCCTTGGGATTTTCCTTGATCTGACCCACCAAGGATTTCTCATGCCCACTCCTAGCTCTCCTAAGCCCTTTTTTAGCACATTCCTTGCTGCCTTGTAATCCTCAAACAAACCAACTGAAACCTTTTTTTCTCATCCTTAGATACACTTCCTTTTTCCTCTTTGCAATTTGGTCACTTGGCCATTTCCTCCCTTCCTGATAAGACATAGCTATCAAGGACATGCGTATTTGTTCCTTGAACAAGCTCCACTTTTCACTTGTGTCTTTCTCTGACAGTTTCTGTTCCCATCTTATGCTCCCTAATTCTTGACTCATCACATCATAATTACCACTCCCCCCAATTATAAACATTGCCTTGCTGTATGGCCCTTTCCCTCTCCATTGCAATAATGAAAGGCACCGAATTGTCGTCACTATTTCCAAAATGCTCTCCCACAAACAAATCTAACACCTGGCACAGTTCATTACCCAGTATCAAATCCAATGTGGCTCCACCTATCAGCCTATCCACATATTGTGTCAGGAAACCCTTCTGCACACACTGTACAAAAACTGCCCCATCTGAACTATTCGACCTATAAAAGTTCCAATCAATATTTGGGAAGTTAAAGTCACCCATGATAACTACCCTGTGACCTCCATAATCTGCTTTGCAATTTCCTCTTCCATATCTCTATTACTGTTTGGGGGTCTATAGAAAACTCCTAACAACGTGATCATTCCTTTCCTATTTCTGACTTCAGCCCATATTACCTCAGTAGGCAGATCCCCCTCGAACTGCCTTTCAGTATCCGTCAAACTATCTTTGATTAACAATGCTATTCTCCACCTCTTTTACCACCTTATCTATTCTTATTGAAACATCTATATCCTAGAACTTCCAACAACCATTCCTGTCCCTATTACAACCATGTCTCCGTAATGGCCACAACATCATGGTCCCAAGTATCAATCCACGCTCCAAGTTCACCTACCTTATTCCAGATGCTCCTTGCATTGAATCAGACATACTTCAACCCACCTTCCTATCTGCTTGTACACTCGTGACCTTAACACCCTCTTCAGTACCTCACTACACTCAACACTGCCTTTTGGACGACAGCTTGTTTTCCCATTCCCCTGACAAATTAGTTTAAACTTCCAGTAGAACTGTAGCAAATTTCTCTCCCGGGATATTGGTGCCCCTGTGGTTCACATACAAACCATCCTGTTTGTACAGGTCCCATCTTCCCCCGAATGTGCTCCAATTATCCATGAAACTGAAACTCTCCCTCCTACACCATCCCTGCAGCTGTGTGTTTATCTGCACTCTCTCCCTGTTCCTCAACTCACTAACACATGGCACCGGCAACAAATCAGAAATGACAACATGGTTTGTCCTGGCTCTCAGCTTCCACCCTAGCCCCCTAAATTCCTGTTTTAAATCCCACTCCCTTCTCTTACCTATGTCATTGGTACTGATGTGTACCACAACTTGTGATTGTTCTCCCTCCCCCTTAAGAATCCTGAAAACACAGTCCGAGACGTCACTGATCCTGGCATCCAGGAGGCAACATATCCTCCATGAGTCTCATTCGCTGCCACAGAACCTCTTATCTGTTGCTTTAATTATCAAGATCCCAATAACTATTACATCTCCTTTTCTCCCTCCTTTCCTTCTGAGCCACTGGGATGGTCTCAGTGCTGGAGATCCGGTCACGTGGCTTACCACTGGTAGGTCGCCTCCCTCAACAGTATCCAATGTGGTATACTTGTTGGCTCCCTGTTAGACAGGGTAGATTCAGAAAGAATGTTCCCAATGGTGGAGGAGTCCAGAACTAGAGGTCATAATTTGATGATAAAGGGTAAATCTTTTAGAACCGAGATGAAGAGAAATTTCTTCATCAACAGAGTGGTGAATGTGTGTGGTGGAATTCACTACCATGGAATGTAGTTGAGGCCAAAATGTTGTCTGATTTCAAGAAGAAATTAGATATAGTTCTAGGGGTTAAAAGAGATCTGGATATTAAATTCAATTAATCAGCCATGATCAAGATAAATGGCAGAGTAGCTTGAAGAGCTGAATGGCCTACTCCTGCTTCTAGTTTCTATCTTTAATAGATACTAGCACTACATCAGCAGAGAAGCATGAGAATTCAATTGGACAGTCACAAACTGGCTCCAAAATAGTCTTCTATTTCTGGGGCTTCCCGCAACAAGGAGGGATAAACATGCCGAACTAATACAAATAACAGGAATATGCACACCTTGTCATTTGCATGCTAAAAACATTGGAATGCTGGGAGTGTAGGTGCATTCCTGGACTCCAGAATTGCAATGGTGGTACACTACAAAAATCAACCACAGGAAATTACTCAATTTTTACGTCATTTTTAAAATGCAAGGTTCCAAACGACATCAATGATTCTGTGCTGGAATGGTCGTCAAAACATGTTGCTGCCATTTTCCAAGCTTATCCTACCCTGGACAAGCTCTCTGACACAGTTGGGACCTACCAATAAGATATTAAATAAACCAGTGCTGAAAAGTTGATTGGTGTCATGATTAGTGCCAAGAGCAGCATTGACTGCTCACTGAGACTTCACTGAAGTAGAAAAGCCAGGACTTCTTTTAAAAACATTCTCTTTTAATCAATACACTGAAAGGAAGTTAACCCAAGCAAGCCGTGGTGATAGTATACAGGAATGGGTAATGACAGGACAAAACCTGAAGATATACTGCATTATAAACCAGTACCAGAGTATTAACAGTCACTTATAAACATATTTTAAGATGTGCGTATTTTTGCTCAAGTTATTTTGAAAATGAATTTCAGACTTGAGGTTTACTAAAGCTTTAAATAAAGTTCTTATTGGACAAATGTTTTAGAAGTTTGTTGAAATGGTTTAATAGTTGTCCAACATGCATTACATTTACATCAGGAGCATATCATGCGTGTCATCTGCACACAAATATTGCTCATAATATTGCTGTAAGTATTTATTGGAGATGTTAGATAGATGAGTGAATTCCATGACCCGTACCCCTTTTGTATCAAGTTTTCAATTGTATTTAGCACACTTTTTTTAAAACCCTATTTACAACATAAATACTACATGTAGACCTTAAATGTTTAGCAGACAATTTAAGGTTGGAGTCAAGAAAAAGAACAGACAATATATATTATAGAACACAGAACGTAGAACACTGCAGCACAAACAGACCCTTCAGCCCACAAGTTGTGCCGATCATATCCATCCTACCATGGCCTGGTATATAATTGAGAATCTATAACTCTCAATTCCATTAAATCCCATGTACTCATCCAGAAGTCTCTTAAAAGACCCAGCAAGTTTGCCTCTACCACCACCAATGGCACCCTTATCAGCCTCAGTGAAAAACTTATCCCTGGCATCTCTGGATCCAGAACTGGCTTGCCTGTAGAAGGCAGAGAGTGGTCTTTTTCTGCATGGAGGTCAATCACCAGTGGAGTGCCCTAGGGGTGTGTTCTAGGACCCTTGCTGTTTGTCATTTTCATAAATGACCTGGATGAGGAAGTGGAGGGATGGATTACTAAGTTTGCTGATGACACAAAGGTTGGTGGTGTTGTGGATAGTCTGGAGGGATGTCAGAAGTTGCAGCAAGACACAGATAGGATGCAAGACTGGGCAGAGAAGTGGCAGATAGAGTTCAACGTGGATAAATGTGTAGTGGTCCATTTTGGCAGGTCCAATGGGATGAAGGAGTACCATATCAAGGGTAGCATTGTTAGCAGTGTTGAGGAGCAGAAGGATCTTGGGGTCCAGGTCCATAGGACTCTTAAATTGGCTTCGCAGGTGGAGGATATGGTCAAGAAGTATGGTACGCTAGCCTTCATCAATCAAGGGATTGAACTTAGGAGTTGGGAGGTAATGCTGCAACTTTATAAGACCCTTGTCAGACCCCACTTAGACTGAGAAAGAGTCTTAGAAATGATCCCTGGGGCACTCCACTGGTGACCGACTTCCATGCAGAAAAACTCATCTACAACCACTCTCTGCCTCCTGCAGGCAAGCCAGTTCTGGATCCACAAGCAACAGCTTCTTGGATCCCATTCCCTCTCACCTTTTCAAGAAGTCTTGTATGGGGGATCTTAACAAACGCCTTGAAGTCCATGTAAGCCACATCCACCATTCTTCCTTCGTCAATGTGTTCAGTCACATTTTCAAAGAACTCAGGGCTTGTAAAGGCATGATCTGCCCTTGACAAAGCCGTGCTGACTATTTCTGATCGTACTAAACTTCTCTAAATGTTCATAAATCCTGCCCCTTAGTATCCTTTCCATCAACTTACCAACCAGAGGTCAGGCTCAATGGTCAGTAATTTCCCAGGCTACCCTGTTCCCTTTCTTGAAAATAGGAACCTCCCCCATCTCCATCAATGACACAAAGATCTTCTCCAGGGACTCTGCAATCTCTTCCCTCACCTCCCACAGTAACCGGGAGTACATCTCATCTGGTCCCGGTGACTTATCTATCTTGATAGAATTTAAAAGTTACAACACATCTTTCTTAACATCCACATACTCAATCTTTTCAGTCCACCACAAATCTGCAGTACAACCTCCTAGATCATTTTCCACTGTGAATACCAAGGCAAAGTACTCATTAAGCACCTCTGCCATTTCTTCCAGTTCCACACAGACCTTTTCCCCTTCACCTTTTATAAATCCAATCTCTTCACTTCTCATCCTTTTACTCTTCACATATTTGTAGAATGCCCTGGGGCTCTCCTTAATTTTATCCACTGAGGCCTTCTCATGACCTCTTCTGGCTCTCCTGATTTCCTCTTTATGCTTTCTACAACCCATATACTCCTCTAGATCCGTAACATTTCCTAGCTCTCGGAACCTTTTGTACACCTTTCTTTTCTTCCTGACTAGGTTCATCACAACCTTCGTGCACCACGGTTCCCACAATCTACCAAAACCTCCCTGTCTCATCGGAACGTTGTCGTGCAGAGCTCCAGACAAACATTTCTTGAAAATCTACCACCTTCCTTCAGTACTTTTCCTCAAGAACACCTCCTGCCAGTTTACTCGTCCAAATTTTTGCCTGATGTCTTTATATTTTCCCTTACTGCAAATAAACACCTTCCTAGCCTGCCTGATCCTATCTCTTTCCAATGCTATCACGAAGGAAATAGAATTATGATTGTATCCTTGAGATGCTGTCCCACCAAGAGATCCAACACCTGTCCAGGTTCATCAGCCAGCACCAGGTCAAGTACAGTCTCTCCTCTCGTAGGCTTATCCACGCACTATGTTAGGAAACCCTCCTGAACACACCTAACAAACTCCTCCCCATCCAAACCCCTTACCCTAGGGATATTCCAGTTGATATTTGGAAAATTAAAGTCTCACATCACGACAACTCTGTTATTACTACATCTCTCTAGAATCTGTTTCCCTATCTGCATCTCAATTTCCCTGTCACTATTGGACGGCCTATAGAAAACACCCAGCAAAGTTATCAACCCCTTGCTGTTCCTAACTTCCATCCACAGAGACTCTGTAGACAGTCCCTCCAAGGCATCCACCTTCTCTGCAGCCGTGACACTGTCCCTGATCAAAGTGCCACTCCGCCCCCTTTTTTGCCTCCCTCCCTGAAACATCTGAATCCCGGCAGACGGAGTACCCAGTCTTGTTCCTGAGACATCCAAGTCTCCATAATGGCCACCACATCACACTCCCAAGCAGCAATCCACACCCTAAGCTCATCCACTCTATTAACTATACTCCTGGCGTTAAAATAGACACACCTCAGACCCTCAATCTGGGCACTTTCCTTCTCCATCATCTGTCTTAACCTCCCTCTCATTCCGTCTACTTGGGAGTTAACCTCCTCACTCAGTCACCTCATCTCAATTCCCTCCCCCCAATCTTTCTAGTTTAAAGTCCCCATGCTTTTTATGCTTCAAAATAAATGTATTTCAATTAATCAACCTCTGACACAAGAAAGGTAACATTTCTTACAAAATGAAAAAAAAAATTCACAATACCTCCCTCTATCCTTAGAGCACCAAAGCTCGTTCCTCTTTCAAAGAAGCCTATCTGATAAATTTCCCCTGCACGTTGGACAATAACGCTCAGAATTGTCTTCCACATTGAAACAGCTGTGTCACATTTCTTTGGCCTTTTCTATGTCACTTGACTACAAGTGTAAATCATTGCAAACCCTCATTTAGGATTCTTTCAAAAGTACAGAACTTTGTCAAGACCAGATTATTTTCTGCTGTGAGTCTTTGATAAATGACAACAAAGCACTTGCTTTCCATCTCAGTTGTCTAATGGCATTTAAATATGTTTCATTTGATATAGAGTTTTGTTTTCAACTGGGACAACTAGACCTGCGAAGCAAACAGAAATATTCCGAAGTTATATTGAGGTTGGTAGAGTGTTTCTGGCATGAGTCCCTGTACACAAATTGGACACATTCTGAAATAATTAGAGTGAGGTTGACCTTGTTCTGTCTGATGCTTCACAAATCACCAGGGTCAAGCTGCACTCTCCACTGTTCATTCAATGTACTCGATAAAATAAAACTGTATTCTTATCGTTAATAAAAGCATCGCCAGCCAAAAAAAAGCAATAAACCTGAATAACGAAACTCTGACTCCAATATCATGTCAGTTTGCCAGAAAAAAACTCATCTGTATCCAAATAGTGTAGTGCTTAAATGTATAAAATGTAACAATCTCATTGTTACTCCAACACAGGAGCTGAACATTTTATATAATAATAAACTCAACTTTATGGAATCCTAATTTCACCACATCCCCAAACTTATGTAATTGGACGTTCATCCAAAATGCTGCATCCTAGTGAGACCCAAATTTAAATATCTGTCCAAGAACAGCACAAAAAGCTAACAGTTCGTGAAACATATTCTATGAAGGTTAGTAACAAAATGGAGATGGAACTTTACATCTAGGCTTCCTAGGACTGCCTGAGCTTAGGCTTGGCCACTTAGCAAGTAATTTTTGTCTCTATTCATAAAAGGGGTAACATGCATATAATAATCCAAGAGGAGCAGTATAAAATATTGGATAAAATAAATCATATTGAGGACAAGTGTTGGTAGAGTTGGAATCCTTGAAAGCAAAAAAAGCACCTAGGCTGGATGGATTGCTCTGTAGTATATTGGAGGTCAGGGAGGAAATTGTAGAAGCTGTAAAGATTATTTTCCGATCTTCACTAAACAGGCGAGGTGCCAAAGGACTGGAAAAATGCAAATGTGACTCCATTGTTTAAAAAAGTGTACAAACAAATAAACAAACAATTTAGCCAACTAGTCTCACCTTGGTGGTGGGCAAATTGTTAGAATCAATCCTGAGATTGTATAAACTGTCACTTAGAAAGACATGACTAGTCAGGGATAGTCAACATAGTTCTGTTAAGGGAAGGTCACGCCTTACAAATTTAATTGACAAGGAGCACTGATGAGGATAATGCAGTGGACATTGTCTATATGGATTTTAGTAAGACATTTGACAAGTTCCCACATAACAGGCTGGTCAAAAAAGTAAAACCCCATGGGATAGAGGTAATATAGCGAGTTGGAACTAAAGTTGGCTTAGTACTGGAAACTAAGCATAATCATTGATGGCTGCCCTTGTACATAGTAAGTTGTTTCAAGTAGGCTCGATGTCGGGACCCTTGCTATTTGTTTTATATATTAATGATTTGGACTTGAATGTGGAGGGCATGATTGGGAAATTTGCAGACAACACAAAAATTGGTTGCATAGTGGATATTATAGAGAATAACTATAAGCTCAAGTGATATAGATAAGTTGACGGAACGGGCAGGAAAGTAGCAGATGGGAGTTCAACTCCGATAAGTGTGAAGTAATGCATCTGGGGAGGTCAAACATAAAGGGAATATATACTAAGGTGAAGAGAAAGATTTTGGCGTGAAACGTACAGGTCCCTAAAAAGATAGCAGTATAGATAGATAAGGTTGTAGAGAAGGCATATGGGATGCTCCCCTTTATTGGCATTAGGTATAGTATACAAAAGTAGAGATATAATGATGAAACTGTACAAGACACTGTTGAGTCCACAACTGGAGTATCATGTGCAGTGTGAAGGAGCCAACAAGAGGCACTAATATACATTTGACCTCATCCTTACTAATCTGCCAGTTACAGATGCTTCTGTCCATGATATTATCGTAAGAGTGACCACCACACAATCTTTGTGGAGACAAAGTCCCACCTTCTCATTGAGAATAATCTCCATTGTGTTGTGTGATACTATCACTGTGCTAAATGAAACAGACTTCAGACTTCTAGCAACTCAAGTCTGGGCATCCATCAGGCACTGTGCACCAACAGCAGCAGCAGAATTGTACTCCAGTATAATCTGCAACCTCACGGCCCAGCATATCCCCCACTCAACCATTACCATCAAGCCAGGGAATCAACCCTGGTTCAACAGAATGTGCAGGAGAGCATGCCAGGAGCAACACTAGGCATATCAAAAAAAAAGAGGTGTCAATCTGACGAAGCTACAAAACAGGACTACTCACATGCCAAACAACAGTGATAAACAGAGCTAAGCGATTCCACAACAAAGATCTGATCTAATTCTGCAATCCTTCCATATATAGTTGTGAATGATAGTGGACAATTAAATAACTCACTGGAGATGGCGATTCCACAAATATCGCCATGCTAAATGATGGAGGAGCCCAGTATATCAGGGCAAACGGTAAGGCTAAAAGTATTTGCAACAATCAGCCAGAAGCGCCACATGAATGATCCATTTCGACCTCTTCCTGTGGTCCCCAGCATCTCAGATGGGGTCCTGCCAATCCACATGATGTGAGGAGGCAGTGAATACTGCAAAGGCAAAAGGCCTTGATTACATTCCAGCAATAGTACTGAAGACTTATGCTCTAGAACTTGTCGCTCCCCTAACCAAACTTTTCCAGTACAGTTACAACACTTGCATGTACCCAACAATGTGGAAAATTGCCCAGGAATGTCCTGCTTTTTGTATACAGGACAAATCCAACCCAGTCAATAACACCCAGTCTACTCTTGATCATCAATAAAGTGACGGAAGGAGTCATCAACAGTGCTATCAAGCAGCACCTGCTCTGCAATAACTTGGTCAGCGATGCCCAGTTTGGGCTTCGACAGGGTCACTCAATTCCTGACCTCATGACAGCCTTGGTTCAAACATGGACAAAAGACCTGAATTCTAGAAGTGAGGTGAAAGTGACGGTCTTTGACATCAAGGCCACTTTCGATTGAATGTGGCATCAAGGAGCCCTAGTAAAACTGGAATCAATGGGTATTGGGAATAAACCCTCCACTCATTGGAATCATACCTGGTACATAGAAAGATGGTTGTGGTTGTGGAGGGTCAGTCATCTCAGATCCAGAACATCTCTGCAGGAGTCGTAGTAGTGTTCTCGGCCAACAATCTTCAGGTGCTTCAATGATCTTCCTTCTGTCATAAGACCAGAAGTGGGGATGTTCACCGATGATTGCACAATGTTCAGCACCATTCATAGTGACTCAGATACTGAAGTAGTCCATGTTCAATGCAACAATATCTGAATAATATCCAGGCTTGGGCTGACAAGTGGCAAGTAACATTCATGCCAAATGACAGGCAATGACCATCACCAATACGAGACACTCTAACCATTGCCCTTTGATATTCAATGTTTAACCATCACTGAATCCTCCACTGTCAACATCCTTGGGATTACCATTGACCAGAAACTCACCACATAAACACAGTGGCTACAAGAGCAGGCCAGTGGCTAGGAATACTGCAGCAAGTAACTCACCTCCTGACTCCCCAGAGCCTATCCACCACCTACAAAGACACTCATCAGGACTGTGATGGAATACTCCACACTTGCATAGATGGATACAGCTCCAACAACACTCAAGAAGCTTGGCATTATCCAGGAAAAGCAGCCTGCTTGATTGGCACCACAGCTATAAACATTCAATCCCTCCATCACCGATGCTCAGTAGCAGTGTGTATTATCTATAAATGACTACGCACTGCAGCAATTCACCAAAGATCCTTAAACAGCACCTTCCAAACCCATGACCACCTCCATCTAGAAAGGACAAGGGCAGCAGATAAATGGGAACATAACCACCTGCAAGCTCCCCTCCAAGCCACTCACCATCCTGCCTTGGAAATATATGACCATTCTTTCACAGTCACTGAGTAAAAAGTCTGGAATTTCTTCCCTATGGCATTGTGGTCAACTGAAATAACACAGACTGCAGCAATTCAAGAAAGCAGTTCATCACCACCTTCCCAAGGGCAACATTCAGTTCTGGTCATCACATTACAAGAAGGATATCATTGCTCTGGAGAATGCAGAGAAAATTTGCTAGAACGTTGCCAGGATTGGAGAATTGCAGCTACGAGGACAGATTTGAGGGATTGCCATTGATTTCCTTGGAACAGAGAAATTGAAAGGTGACATGATTGAAGTATACAAAACTGTTATAGGTAGGAAGAGAGAGTAGACAGAGTTCAAAAAGCAGAGGTCATAGATTAAGCTAAGTGACAGAAGAATAGAAGTGTATAAGATGTTGAGAGATATTGATTGGGTGGATTTTGAGACTTTTTTCCAGGGCTGAAAAGGCTGCCACAGGAGGAGCTGGGGAGTAGGAACAGAGGAGCTGTCAGGGGTAAGTTTTTCACTCAGAGGGTGGTGAGTGTGTGGAATCAGATGTTGATGGTGGTGGTGGAGGCAGATTCAATTGGGTCTTTTAAGAGACTTCTGGATGAGTATATGGGATTAAGTAGGATTGAGGACAAGCCTAATAGATAGAGATATGTTCGGCACAACTTGTGGGCCAAAGGGCCTGTTTGTGCTGTAGTTTTTCTATATTCTATTTCAAAAGGTCTGGCAGCATGTATGGTAAGAGAAACAGAGTTAATGTTGAGTTCATATGACCATTTTAAAGAACATTAATAGAAGGGTCATATGAAGAAGTTGAAATGTCAGTGCCCTTTCTCTCTGCACAAATGCTACCAGATCTGAATTTATCCAACATTTTCTATTTTTATTTCAGATTTCCAGCAATAGTTTGCTTTTATCAATATTCCAAGAGTTGTGTCCAGCATTCTGGCTCACATCAATTTCTCAAATCAACACTACAAGTCTTAGAAAGCACTTAATTGATTGTAAAGCATTCAGACATCTGCTGACAAGCGCTATATTAATGCAAGCATTTATTTTGTTAATAGGATCGTGGTTTTTAGATCAAGTGCTCCAGAAAAGATGTTTTTATGAGGGTGTTTTCCCTTGTACAGGCATCAAATTGTTTAAAAATATCAAAAATAGCAACTGTGAAATTATAATTGCGTGGAAAATCTTTCCAAAGGTGTTGTCCATTCTGTGAATTGAGACGCAAGCAACTAAAATATCAAAAAACTGAGCTCAATATCACTGACATAAAACCCTTCAATTTTTTTCTTTTCAGATACCTATTCAATTCCCTCTGAAAGCCATGATTGGATTTGCCTCAAGTAACTTTCCAGGCACTGTATTCCAGAATGTAACTGTTCACTGCATTTGAAATGTCTTTTCTCGTATCATCTTTCACTCTTTTTGCCAATCACTTTAAAAATCAGTGGGTCTCTGGTTGAGAGAAACTGTTCCAAACAATGGAATGGTTTCTTTCAAACAACTCTGTCCAGATGACTCATTATTTTGAGCATCTCTATCAAATCTTCCCTCAGCTTGCTTTGCTCAGGGAACAACCTTAACCTCTTTAGAGCCATTATCTTCAATTATTTCACTGCCACAAACCTGGCTGATGTTAGTTGGGAGGGTGTCCCAATGTGGAAAAACCAGTTTGGGTGGTGCATAATTTTGACTGCAAGAATGGTGCAAGAGCCACATGTGATACCCAGTGAGAACAATAACCAGCCTAGTTATAATATAACACTTAAAGACTATTTATTACAAGAAAGAAAAGACATATACATGACAGACTATAATAATCTAAGACAGTTATGTAGAAGAAAATTACCAAACAAACCCACACAGCTTAAGTTAGAATTATCTTTTGACCTAAAGTACTTTTACAAGATCTGAACTCTTTCAGGGCTTCCCTCTTCCCAAGCATCCAATTCAAACTCCAATGTCAGACTCCTATTTATTGACTGCAGCTCAGCCTTCAACACTATTATTCCCATGAAACTCATCTCCAAATTCTGTGGCCTGCGCTTAGCACCTCCCTCTGGATTCTGAACTTCCTAACTCACAGACCACAATCAGTATGGATAGACAACAACACTTACTTCACGATTATCCTCAACATCAGTGCCAACAAGGTTGTGTTCTCAGTCCCCTACTATATTCCTTATACACCTATGACTGTGTGGCCAAATTCCCGTCTGATTTGATTTTCAAGTGTGCTGACGACATTGTAGTGGGTCAGATCTCAAACAATGACAAGACATAGTACAGGAATGAGATACAGAATCTGGTGAACTGGTGTGGCAACAATAATCTCTCCCTCAATGTCAACAAAGCAAAGGAGATAGTTGTTAATTTCAGGAAGCGTAGAGGAGAACATGCCCCTGTCTACATCAATGGAGATGAAGTAGAAAGAGTCAAGAGCTCCAAGTTTTTAAGTGTTCAGATCACCAACAACCTGTCTTGGTTCCCCCATGCTGAAAGCCCACCAATACCTCTACTTTCTGAAAAGACTAAGGAAATTAGCATGTCAACTACGAATCTCACCAACTTTTACAGATGCACTATAGAAAGCATTCTTTCTGGTTGTGTCACAGCTTGGTATGGCTCCTGCTCTGCCCAAAATCCCAAGGAACTACAAATAGTCATGCACGTAGTCCAATCCAACACGCAAACCAGCCTCCATCCATCGACCCCGTCTACACCTCCCACTGGTTCAAAGCAGCCAGCATAATTAAGAATTCCATGCACCCCGGACAATCTCTCTTTACCTTCTTCCATCATGAAAAAGCAAAACTCTGACGTCATGTACCAACCAACTCAAGAACAGCTTCTTCGCTGCTGCTGTCAGACTTTTGATTGGACTCGCCTTGCGTTAAGTTGATCTCTCTCTACACCCGAGCTATTACTGTAATACTACTGTCTGACTCTGTTTCCTTCTCTATGAACGGTATATTTTGCTTGTATAGCTCGCAAGAAACGATACTTTTCACTATATTAATACATGTGACAATAAAAAAAGTCTAATCTAATATATCTAGAAGTAAAAGGTCAGCTTATAGTTATCACATTATATACAACTGGAGTAGTTATTCTGGGAAATGTCTCGGTTCAGCGAAGATATGGGTTTTAACTGCCTCCAAAAAGGTTTTCTGCACTCTCACTTCTGGTCTACCAGCTAGAACCAGCATGCAGATAGCTAAATAGGATCTGTCCTCCTGTTTCCATGAAAGCATTGACAATGATATCATTGTTTCCCTCTGAAGATTCTCCCTTTTAAATTTGGCTATCTTTTGTTAGTTCAAAAAAAATTAACATGCTTATGTTTTCCCTGAAAGGTGCAATCTACCCAAACGGTTTCCTATTAGCAGGATGGTGATTTATTGTGATCTGCCTACAATTACTAATTTCATTATTGGGATTCACATCCTGTCAAATACTTTTTGAAATGCTGGCTGCTTTAAACTTGCTGTCACATTCATGACACTTGTCAAAAGCCTTCACATTATATCGAAAGTGTAATCCCCAGAATTGGATACACTAAACCAGTTGAAGCCAAAGGTTCATCCCAACTTCCTTGTTTTGAACTTCTTGGTTTCTCTATATAAAACTCAAAAATCCTTATGTCCCCTTTCACCACTTTCTCACCTTGCCATCTTCCATATTTAAGCACATATGCATATCTTTAACCTTAATATCAAAATGTATCACCAACCTTCCCTGCATTAAATTGAATCTACACCATTCTACCCATCTGTCTATGCATATCCTCCTTACTGTGCATGCTCCTTCCAAGTTTTGTCTCATCTGCAAATTTTGAAATTATGCTCTGTACATCCAAGTCTAAGTCATTAATATAGATCTATGAAAGCATCTATAGATGGAGTAGCTTTACCACCCAAACACTGAGAACATATTGCAGTGTTTCTTTACAGTAATCATTTGAAGTTTCAAAAGTGCAGTGTAACAATTATTCTTTTATCTCCAAGGTTGATTGTTTCACATCTTTTATTCATTTTCCTTTTGTATTTTTTAAATGATAGCTCTTTCTAATTACAATAGGTTTGGGGGCTGCAATTGAGATGCTATAAAACTGCACGCAACTTGAGAGCTGTAGATTGCTAATACTGGCCAAGATATACTTAGCAATTCAGTCCACAGCTTCCTGTACTGGCAGTCTCAAAATGAGATGCTCCTCAGACCACCATCAGCTTTATGCTCTTGGTCTGTTCTCCAGTTTCTCTGCCCCCCAAAAAGGAATTGATTCCAACCAATTCACCAGAAGGGACGAAAGTTGGGGCACTCAACAATCAGGAACACTCCTGGGAGAGCGGATGTAGGTTATATGAAGTTCATTTTAAGGATTGCTGTTTTCTTTTTGAAATCTTTTGATTCAGCTCAATTTCATAAAAATCTTATTTTTGGAAAAGATTAATTTCCCTACATTAAAACAAAATCAAAAAAGCCCACCTACACTACACCATGGCACTTGGCAAACAAAGGAACCCATGTTTTGAGAAAAGCAAGTTATTTCAACTACATCATCTATTTGAATACCAAAAGTCTAAAAGATGGTGAGTTTAATTTTTTTCCTCCAATTCCCCCACACTTTAAACCCACCTGTTCAACAGTTTCAAGGGTTCTTTGTTGACATTTGTCTTTGTGGAGTTTGCATGCTCTCCTAGTGTTTGCTGTTCCAAAAGCATATGGCATTTACTATAAAATAAACTTGTTGGACTTTAAACTGGCGTTGAGAGGTTTCTTACTGTGTTTACCCCAGTCCAATGCCGGCATCTCCACATCATAGATTTCCTTCTGCAGTCCAAAAAAAAACATGAGCGCATTAGGTAGATTGGCCATGCTAAGTTTGCCCCTTAATGTCAGAGAGATTAGAAGGGTCAATGCATGGCGTTGCAGGGATAGAACTTCGGTGGGATTATTGTTGGTGCATGATCGATAGCCTGAATGGACTCCTTTGGCACTGCAGGGATTCTTTGATTTTCTAAGGATTGCTTTAAATCATTATAAACACTTGTCTGATGTTCAGAAGCTATTATCACAGCAAGGGGGACAAGATCACGGTTTGAAAGTTTAAATTAAGTTAGGCATTCCTATATTGACTATTAACATCCACTGTTACTTGTAATTTATATTAATGATTTGGATTTGGAGAATTTAGCAGGCAAGGTTAGTAAGCTTGCAGATGACACCAAGATTGGTGACATAGTGAACAGTGAGGGTGGTTATCTAGAATTGCAATGAGATCTTAATCAATTGTGCCAATGGCTAACAAATGGCAGATGGAGTTTAATTTAGATAAATGCGAGGTGATGCATTTTGGTCAATCGAACCAGGGTAGAACTTACTCAGTTAATGGTAGGGCACTGGGGAGAGTTATGGAACAAAGATCTAGGAATATAGGTTCATATGTTCTTTGAAGGTGGAGTCACAGGTGGACAGAGTGATGAAGGCAGCATTCGACACACCTGCTTTCATAGGTCAGAACATTGAATATAGGAGTTGGGATGTTTTGAAATTGTACAAGATATTAATTAGGTCATACTTTGAACACAGTGTACAGTTCTGGTCACCCTATTATAGAAAGGATATATTATTAAACTAGAAAGGATGCAGAAAACATTTACTAAGATGCTATCAGGGCTTAATGGTTTGAGTTGTAAGGAGAGGGTGGATAGACGGGAACTTCCTTCTCTGGAACTTAGGAGGCTTAAGGTGATCGGAGAGAGGTCTACAAAATACTGAGGGGCATAGATCTAGATGTTCAATATGTTTTCCCAAAAGATAGGGAACTCTAAATCTAGAGAGCCAGGTTTAATGTGAGAGAGAAAGATGTAAAAGGGCCCATCAGGGAAATTTTTTCACATAGAGGGTGATGAGTGTCTGAAACAAAGTAATTGAGGTAGTAGTAGAGGCAGGTACAATTTTGTCTTTTAAAAAGCATTTAAACAGTTACATGGGTAAGATGGGTATACAGAAATGCAAGCCAAACACAGGCAATTGGGGACTAGCATATGGGTTAAAAAAAAAGGGTAGCGTGGAGACATTGGACTGAAGGGCCTATTTCCAAGCTATGAACCTCTGACTCCATTTGACGCAGCTATTGAATAGAAATATGATTTTTTTCATGACGGATTAACCATTTGGAGATGTTAAAAGTGTGAATGAGTTTCATGAATGAGAATGTTTTCTCTCCACCATTGAGTGCTGTTAGATTGCCAGAATTTTTTTAATATAATCTCCACTTTGTTCCTGAGGTTTGCCCATGGTGCAAATTGAGTGTGCTATGGATGTGGCATGGTACGGTGGGTGGTGAAAGACCTGAACAGCGTTTTTTTAAATTTGATTTGTCACATATGAAAAGTATTGTTTCTTGTGCACTATACAGACAAAACATACCATTCATAGAGAAGGAAATGAGAGACTACAAAATGTAGTCTCAGTCATAGCTAGAGGTGTAGAGAAACAAAGCAAGGCAAGTTCATTCAAAAAAGTCTCTCAGCAGCAAGGAAAGAAGCTGTTCGAGTCGATTGGTACATGACCTCAAAATTCTATATCTTTTTCCCGACAGAAGGGTGGAGAAGAGAGAATGTCCAAGACGCGTGGTGTCCTCAGTTATGTTGGCTGCTTTGTTGAGGTAGCAGGAAGTATAGACACAGTCAACGGATGGAAGGCTAGTTTGCATGATGAATTGGGTTACATTTACGACCTTTTGTAGATCCTTCGGGTGTTGGGCAGAGCAGGAGCCATATCAAGCTGTGATACATCATAGAAAGCATTCTTGCTGGTTGTATGTGTAAAAGTTGGAGAGAGTCGTAGCTGCCTTAGTCTTCTGAGAAAGAGGCTTTGGTTGGCTTTCTTAACTATACTGTCAGCATGGGAGGACCAGGATAGGTTGTTGGTGATCTGGATACTTAAAAAAAATGAAGTTCTTGACACTTTCTATTATTTTGTTCTCTTTTATGCTTCCTGAAGTCGATGACAATCTCCTTCGTTTTGTTGACATTTAGGGAGAGATTATTGTTGCCATTTCAGTTCATCAGATTCTCCATCTCTTTCCTATACTGTGTCTCGTCATTGTTTGAGACCTGATCCAATTTGTCGTCAGCAAATTTGGAAATTGAATTTGGCCACACAGTCATCAGTGTAGAAGGAGGAGTATTGTAGGGGGGCTGAGAACACAGCCTTGTGGGGCACCAGTGTTGAGGATGATCATTGAGGAAATGTTGTTGCCTGTCCTTACTGATTGTGGTCTGTGAGTTAGGAAATTCAGGATCCAGTTGCAGAGGGAGGTGCCAAGGCCCAGGCCATGGAGTTTGGAGATGAGTTTTGTGGGAATAATGGAGTTGGAGTTGAAGGCTAAGTGTATTCAATAAATAGGAGTCTGACATAGACGTTCCAAGGTTGAGTGCAGGGCCAGGGAGATATCATCTGCTGTGGACTTGTTGCGGTGGTAGGCAAACTGTAGTGGGTCCAGGGACTCCAGGATGCTGCAATTGATTTGTGCCATGACTAGCCTTTCGAAGCACTTCATTATGACAGACCTCAGAGCCACTGGCTGCTTGGTTTTTCTTAGGTATTGGGATGACGCCCATCTTCTTGAAGTAGATAGGGATCTCAGATTGTTGTAAAAAGAGGTAGAAGATGTCAGCGAATATCCCCGCCAGCTGATCCATGCATGGTCTGAGTGCTCATCCAGGTACCCCATCCAGGCCAGTAACTTTTCATGGGTTGGCCTTTGACAAGGCTGTTCTGACATCTGCAATGGTGACCCCAAATACAGGCTCATGTAGGATGGAAGGCTCTCGCTGACCTCTTGCTCAAAATCAGGCATAGAATAATTTCAGCTCATCAGGGAGGGGTGCGTTGGAGCCAGCAATTTACATACCTTCCTCTTGCAGGCAGTTATGTCTTGCAGACCTTGCAATAGTCAGTGGGGGCTGGTGTGTCTCAGCTGGGATTTTAGCTTGGTCTGGTACTGTCTTTTGGCATCTTTGATGGATCTTCTTAGATTTATCTGGATTTCTTGTATAGGTCAGTGTTGCCCAACTTGAGAACACCTCAGATCTGGACTTCAGTAAGCAGTTTAAAAACGAGGACATACGTTCTCAAGATTTGAGGCTAGCCTTCTAACCAGCAGCCCTTAGCACTTGCCCACACTCAGCAGCCCTTTGTTCTGTCCCCAGTATCAGAAAGCCCAATACTTATTCTGCCCTTCCCACCCCAGACCAGAAATGGAGTCTAACCATGCACTTTAAATCACGCCAGAGTTGCCCAACTGACAGCAGCCACATTCGTGAAAATTGGGCTTCAAAATAAGAATCAATGGAATTGATAGAACCTTGCAGTCAATAAAAATTAATACATTTAATTTGATTTGTTTTTTTTTGCTTAATGAAATTATCCAAATAAGTTTAGTTAAAGCAATATAAACAATTTAGAAGCAGTTTTAGAAGCTGCATTAAAAGAAGTTGTCAGTTTGTGTTACTTCTATGAAAATATATCATAGGATTTATGGAATTAATCTAAGTCACCTTCCAGTTATATGGCAGAAAATATACTGACCCATCTATTTAACATGATAATAAATTGAATGAATTAGAAAGCTTGAAGCTTTCTGGTCTGCTCAAGAGTAGGGCTCGTTACAATTTATTCACTTTTTGAGATGGGGAATATAAACATTACTGCCAAAATCACCCAGGAACTGGTTCTCCAGAATAAACACAAAGTCAGTTTGACTAAAATTTTATTTAAATTATTTCATGCAAAAACATTTTTAAAATAGGTTATATAAAACAATTTCAGCAGCATCTGCCCTATATTGGATCAATTTCTAGACCAGTTCTATTTTAAACTTATAGCGCTCCATATGACCTATTTTCAGGTTTTCTATATATTTTATACAATGGCTTAATAAAATGATGCAAGTTAATTGCCATTATTTTGCTCTTTCAATATATTCAAGTGACATTTAGAAAACAGGAATATTATTGGATGAATTAGCATGAGAGACTATCAATATTCTTAAATGATTATATGTAATTCCAATAGGATTACAAAATGCATCAATGTAAATTATTCCATGATTAAATCATTTATTCCAAAAATGATTGTGAAATTTGCCAAAATAAAGTTACACCATCATATTAAAATATGGCATTCTCAAGATATAATTTACATGTTTATTTGTCTGACCATGACACATAGAAAATGTATATTTGTTTGTATTGTAGTGGAATAGAGGACCAGACTCAATTCAGTGATTCCCACCCCATTCCAGTTTCTTGCGACTTTTCCTGGCACAGGGCAAGATGCAGGTAACCAACCACATAGAACGTGCCCGCTCTATTTCCACTGCAAGAGTAGGCATTTCAAATCATAACCCCCATTAACAATGAAGCCATTCCTATTGATAACAATGCCTCTAATGATGTCTAGCCTTTTGTTTAAACTGCTTTTGATGGCACAGTTACCAGATGGCATCATATGAAAACCTGGTCGAGCTCCATGCATGACTAATGCACAACTCTCAGCAGGCAATGTTGACAGATGCACAGGGGAATACAAGCTTTCCTAGACCGACATCATTTTGTTACTCCTATGGCAAGGAAAATAGTTATACTTTGCATGCAGAGGGAACTCCTGGAATTTGGAAGAAGTCTCAGCTCCCGCTCCTTAAGAACAGAAAAAAAAAAGTTCAGTTATCTCTGCTCCAGCAATTACAGGAATGGGAAAAGCAGTTGCAGCCACAGGTGCTCCCAATCCTCAGTTCCTGTTATTTTGTTGTTAACTAGCAAGGAATCACATATTCTCTGGATTGTCCTCAAGTGACAGTGATGACCTAGACTTTCAGGTGATTGAAATCTGGTTCAAATAAACAACTCACTAGAGCGAAGGTTCCACAAATATCCTCAATAATGCAGGAACGAGCACATCAGCACAAAAGATAAGGCATTAGCAACAATCTTCAGGCAGAAGTGCTGAGTGGATGATCCATCTCAGCCTTCTCTGAAGATCCCCAGTATCACAAATGCCAGTCCTCAACAAAGTCAATTCATTCTAAGAAATGGCTGAAGGCACTGGATACTGCAAAAGTGTCTGGAACCTGGTAATAATCCTGCATAGTACTGAATTACCACACCGCTGGCCAAGCTGTTATTGTACAGCTATAACACGGGCATCTACCCAGCAATGTGAAAAATTACCCAGGTATGTTTTGTATAGAGAACTAGGTCAAAGCCAGGCAACATGGTAGCAGTGGTTAGCACTGCTACTTCAAGGCAGCAGAGATCCAGGTTTGATTAATGGCTTGGGTAACTGTCTTGGCATGTTCTCCCTGTGTCTGCATGGGTTTCCTCCAGGAGCTTGGGTTTTCTCCCGCATCTGAAAGATGTGCTGACTAGGTGCACTGACCTGAACAAGCACCAGACTGTGGTGCCTAGCGGAATTTTACAACAACTTAATTGGAGTGTTAATTAAGCCTTACTTGTGACTAATAAATAAACTTTTAAAAAATCCAACCCAGCCAATCACTACCCATCACTCTACTCTCAATTGTCAGTAAAGATGTGATGTTGCCAGCATTGGACTGGATAGGCACAGCAAGTAGTCTCATAACGCCAAGTCCAACAGGTTTATTTGGTAGTGCGAGCTTTCAGGGCACTGTTCTTCCATCAGATGAGAGACAGTTATTTCAGAGCGCTGCTCATTTATCATTACTCACCTGATGAAGGAGCAGCACAGCAAAAGCTCGTGCTACCAAATAAATCTGTTGTACTTTAACCTGATGTTGTGAATCTTCTTACTGAATCATCAGTAAAGTGATGAATGGAGTTGTCAATAGTGCTATCACTGTTGACAATTGCTGACACTTGCTCAGCAATATTCTGCTTACTGATATTCAGTTTGGGTTAGAATTATAGAATCTTCAATGTTAAGGCCATTTGGCCCATCGAGTCTGCACCGACAACAATCCACCCAGGCTCTATCCCCGCAACCCCACACATTTACTCTCCTAGTCCTGTTGACTTTAGGGAGCAATTTATCATAGCCAATCAACCTAACCAGTCTTTGGAGTATGGGAGGAAACCAGAGCATCCAGAGGAAACACACATACATGCATGGGGAGAATGTGCCAACTCCACAATCATCCAAGGTCAGAATCGGATCTGGGACCCTGGTACTGTGAGGCAGCAGTGCTAACTATTTGCCACTACTGTTCTGCCAGGATCACTCATTTAACAAGGACATATGAACTGAACAATGTGGGACTGTCTTAAACATCAAAATATTTAACAGAATATGGCATCAAGCAGCCCTAGCAAAACTGGAGCTAAATGGAAATTAGGGGGAAAAAACTGATTGGAGTTATTCCCAGCACAAAGGAAGATGGCTGTGGTTGTTGGAGGTCAATCAGGGCATCACTGCAGAAATTCCTCAGAGTAGTGACCTAGGCTCAGCCATCTTCAGCTTCTACATCAATAATCTTCTTTCCATTGCAAGGAGTGGGATGCTTGTTGATTTTACAATGTTCAGCATCACTCACAGCTCCTCAGAAACTTTAGTGATCTGTAGCCAAAGATAGAAAGACCTGAACAATATTCAGGCTACAGCCGAGAAGTGACAATTAACATTTGTGCCACATAAGTATCAGGCAGTGACCATCTTCAGCAAGAGAGAATCTTATTATTGTGCCTTGACATTCAATGGCATTACCATGGTTGAATCTCCCACCAATTGTCTGGGGTGAGCCTACCAATGACCAAAAACAGAATTGGACTAACTATATAAATACCAGGACTACAAGCGCAGGTCAGAGGTTGGGAATTCTGCAGCTAAATAAACTCACCTTCTGACTCGTCAGCCTATTACCATTTGCAAGGAGTGTATGGTATACATCCACTCACCTGGATGAATGCAGCTCATGAAAGTTGGGATCTTGATGGCCAATCTTCAACTTCAATCTCCTGCCTTCATCTCTATACGTTTTGATTCCCTCAGCATTCAAAAATCTATCAATCAATCACTGTCTTGAATATACTCAGTGATCGAGCATCCACATTTCTCCTGGTTGCAGAATTCCAAACATTCACAAGCCATAAGCAAAGAAAATTCCTTCATCTCAGTCCTATTCTCTTCCCATCTAACCTGTCAAACAGAGTATATTATTTATGTTTCAATTAACAGAGAATATGGAACTATTATCTTCAATCTCTCCTCAAAGTACAATTCCTTCATCCCAGGTTTCAGTCTCTTAAAAGCATGGCTGTACTAATAAGGAGAGATTTCAAAAACACAGAACAGCTATTTTACTATTATTAATAATAATCCAGGACGTCAAGTACACATTGACCTCTTTATCACTATTCTTCCTATCCCAATCTCATTTCCTCCACTTTTGTATTTAGAAAAAAATGCACAAATGCATACAAAATAAAAATAATTTTATCATTCGAATGTTTTGAGGAAATCAATGTGAATTTAAAGGCCACCAAATTAATATTTTAATCAAAGCACAGAAAATACTATAACAGCAACCATGCTCAAATAGAAATTACATTTATAGGCTTGTTGAAAAATACCATATCAACCACCTTTCTTTCTGCAGTTGTCCACAAGACACTATAGTCTGGTCCCTCCAGCAGCAATTTGCTTCCTAAGAACTATTTGAAAAATGCAAATTTGATACAGAAGGATAAGATGAGAAAATCCAAGGTGAACAGGAATACAGGAAACTGATCTTTCACGATTTGTACATCACAAAGTAAGGTTTCAAACTTTCCCATAGGATGTGTGACAATTATAGCTGTTTTGGATTTCAGTAAGGCGTTTGACAAAGTCCCTCATGAGAGGTTAGTTGAGAAGGTCAAGGCTCATGGGATACAAGGACAAGTAGCTAGATGGATAAGTAACTGGCTTAGTAATAGGAGATGGAGAGTAATAGTGGAAGGGTGTTTTTCTAGCTGGAGGTCGGTCACTAGTGGTGTGCCGCAGGGCTCAGTACTGGGACTTTTCTATTTGTAATATATATAAATGACTTGGAAGATGGAGTAAGTAGGGTGATCAGTAAGTTTTCAGACGATACAAAGATGGCTGGACTTGCGGATAGTGAGGATCATTGTCAGGCGATGCAGCAGGACATAGATAGGCTGGTAGCTTGGGGAGATAGATGGCAGATGGAATTTAATCCTGATAAATGCGAGGTGATGCATTTTGGGAGAAAGAATGTAGAGGGGAGGTATATGATAAAGGGTAGACCTATTAGGAGTATAGAAACGCAGAGGGACCTGGGGGTGCAGGTGCACAAGTCTCTGAAGGCGGCAGAGCAGGTGGAAAAGATTGTGAAGAAAGCATATGGTATGCTAGCCTTCAACACAAAGGGGTATAGAGTTCAAGAGCTGGCCTTTAATGTTGCAGTTGTATAAAATGTTGGTTAGACCTCATTTGGAATACTGCGTCCAGTTCTGGTCGCCTTGCTATCGGAAGGACGTGGAGACTCTGGAGAGAGTGCAGAGGAGGTTTACTAGGATGCTGCCTGGTATGGAAGGTCTGAGTTACGAGGAAAGGTTAGGCAAATTGGGGCTGTTTTCCTTAGAAAGACATAGACTTAAAGGAGATTTAATAGAGGTGTACAAGATTGTGAGGGGTATAGATAGAGTAAACAGGGTTAAGCTTTTTCCTAGGATGGACTCAAATAGCATGAGGGGTCAAGGGCTTAGGGGGAGGGGGGTAACATATAATTTGGATGCTAGAGAGTTTTTTCACACAAAGGGTGGTGGACTATGGAATGTGCTGCCAAGTAAAGTGGTGGAGGGACGCACTCTGGAGTTATTTAAGAAATACTCACATGAACAGAATGGGAATGGAGTGGGATAGAAGACTAATTTAAAATAGGGATCATGAGCTTTGGGAGTCCCTGGGAAGTGTGTAAATAGATGATGATATTGATGTACTTGTTTTTATCCTACAGGTGCTTTGGTCCACCTTGTTATCTAACAAGGGGCATACACGCAATGGGTCGTGAGAGGGCTGCCCTTGGATTTTTTTCAAGTGTATCCTAGTGCTTCACGTCATTAGTGTACGCTTGACCTGGACCATTTGATGGGCAACATGACAGTTCAATGACTATCGTGTGCTGTGCAGATACATGGATTTGGGCCTGTGTCTGTGGGAGTTTGCACATTCTACCCGTGCTTGCATGGGTTTTCTCTGGGTGCTCCGGTTTCCTCCCACATCACAAGAATGTGCTTAGGCTAATTGGCGAAACAAATTCTCCCTAAATTGTCTCAAATTTGTTTTTTTAATCCATAGACTTATAAACATAGACAGAGATCACAGGTAGAGGTCGGGGTGGCGGCGCGGGCTCGTTGGGCCGAAGGGCCTGTTTCCCGTGCTGTTTTGTTCTTTGTTCAGCAAAGCATATATATTCTGTGACTAGAAAATCTTTTTTAGCATTACTTATAGAACATAGAACATTACAGCGCAGAACAGGCCCTTCGGCCTTCGATGTTGCGCCGACCAATTATGAAAAAAGCAATGACCCTCCAAACTAAACCATTCCCTTCTCTTCCATAAACTTATCAACTAACCTCTTAAACGCCACCAAACTTGGCGCATCTACATTCATCTCATCTGGTCAGCACTCAAATAGACAAATCCAGCCATTTATCTACTGTACAAAACTGAGTAGTTGCATTAGCTTGTAACTTTCAGGTTCAAGTCAAACAGCATCAGGCTAGATGCCTCATTTTGGTAGCTTGAAATGGGTGGTACTGTGGCGAACAATGTCATCCATCCAACTATCTTGTAGATCAAAACGCAGATCTCAGAAAGATGACAAAAGCAGCGCATAAAACTTATTTACTTCTTTGGCTTGAAGGTAACTGTCTAGATAAGTGTAATCATGACAGATGTTACTAACATTGCAGCAGATGCAACATTGATTTTTTTTTTATTCTTTTTGCGGGATCTGGGCATTGCTGGCTAGGCTGACATTTATTGCCCATTCCTAGGTGTCCTTCAGATTATACATATGACAGCATGAGACAATATGAATATATTGGTATATAAATCCTCTGATGTTTGCTCAGTGTTGTTTTCACCACACCAAATGGAACGCAACAGGCAAAAACTCAACTTCCAATTACTATCAGGCATCAAAACAAGGAAACAGATACCAACAGGAAACCAGTAGCTGAAGCTATTATCACTTCATCTATTGATGCATTAAAACAGTTAGCATGTGTTTCCCTGCATTATAACGGTGACTACACTTCAGAAGTATTTCACTGGCTGTGACAAATGAAATAAGTAGCAACATTCTGAAAAATATTTTCTCTTTATTCTTTCATGGGCTGAGGACAACTGGCAAGGCCAACATGTGTTGCCTGTCCCTAAGTGCCCTTGAACTGAACGGCTTGCTAGGCTATTTCAGAGGAAAATGAAGAGTCAAATGTGGGTCTAGGGTCTCATGGTAAGTGACAGATTTCATCCCCATGAAAGACACTAGTTCCTACGTTCACCATTACTGAGACTATTCCAAAATTAATTGCATTTAAATGGGATTTGAATCCATGCCATCAGGCATTAACCTGGGCCTTTGAATTACTGGTTCAGTAATGACATCATCACTACCCCACCATCTCCCATCATAGAGGGAGAATAAAGACCTGCTTCTGGTTCATAAATCTGCTTATAGAAACTACTCGAAGACAGAATTCTCTCATGCCACCACTGGTGGGATAAATGAAAGGCAGTGGCGAATTGTTGCTGGATTAGTAATAGGGAAGGCGAGATCTGAGGCAATATTTTGGAGACCCAAATTTGAATTGCACCATGGCAGATTGTGGAATTTTACATCTGGAATTAGAAGAATAAATGACGAACATCTAATAATGACAATGAAACCGTTATCAATCATAAAAAGCTATCTTGCCCCCAAATGTCATTTAGAGAAGGAAATCTGCCATCCTTATCTAGTCTGGCTTACATGTGATTCTAGACCCACAACAATTTAGTTGACTTTTAAATGGCCTAGCAAGCTATTCAAAAGAAGAAAACACAAAAGAAATAAAACCAGATGGATCACCCAGCATCAACCTAAGCACTAGGAAATACAACTACAAACACAGAACTGTTGACTCTGCAAAGTCCTCCTTACTGACATCTGAAGCCTGTGCCAAACTGGGAGTGTGGTGAACACTTCAGGGACTACAGGAGTTCAAAGGCAGCAGTTCACCATCACATTCTGAAGCACAACTGGGGACAGGCAGCAAATGATGGTTTAGCCAGTGATATTCACATCTCATTCTGGTACTCTGCTTACTATTTCCACAACTAATCTCTTTTTTCCTCCCCAATTTCATCTAACATCCAGGATTAACACTAACCAGATAAAAAGAAATCCTAAATTAGCATCTGTTTCTTGCTGTTTCACCCCAATACTCAAGTGCATAGATAGTTTTTCAAACTTGCCAAGTACAAAAGCATAAAACAATTATCACTGAACTGATGCACCAGATTCTAGAATGCATGCATCATGCTATTACCATTATTCATTATTTATTTACATAATATACCCATTTTCTATGACACCCACAGAGCAGAGAATCTGTCTCATCTATACATCATTAGCCTGTGGGAGGAAACTGGAGCACCTGGAGGAAACCCACAGAGACACTGGGAGAACTACAAGCTCCATAGTCAATCTAAGCCAGGATCCAACCAGAGTCCTGGCGCTATGAGACAGCCATGGTAACCACTGTGCTATCTTCACATGCTATGTAATGCCAGATCAGTACTTCAAAAGTCTTAAACTGTGACTGAATTGTTTCACATGCACTTTATTAATGACGCCAATTTGAAATTCTCTTGGGATAATATACAAAGCATAAATGACTTGTAGGTAACATAACGACAGATCCAACCTTAATATGTCCTGCGACACTTAACAGCATTGGAACTCAAAATAAACAGGGTCACTGAAGCATTAAATGTAACGTTTGCATTCGTTGTTCCCTATAGCACAGCTGTGTTTCTGTAATGAAGAAGAAATATTGTATATAATGTAGAATATGTTTATACATCAAAAGATTCTAGTCAGTTAAAAATCCCAATATTGTCAGATAAATTTAGCATTCTGTACAAATGAGACAACTTGCAAATGTGAATGTACGAATTAGAAGCAGGCCACTTGTCCATTCGAACCTGCTCCACTGTTTAACAAGATCATGGCTAATCTGATTGTAATCTCACCACCCCATTCCTGTCTATCCCAATAACCTCACCACTACCCACCTTCCTTGTTCATCAAGAATGTATCCATCTCTGCCTTGAAAAGATTTTGCTTTCATCAGCTTTGAGGAAGAGAATTCCGAGGACTCAACTTTCAGAAAACCAAATTCTTCTCGTATGTCTTAAACAGTAACCCCTTATTTTAAGACAGTGACTGTGTTCTAAATTCTCCACAGAAACATCCACCCTGTAAAAACACCTCAGGCTCTTCAAAGGTTTCAATCAAGTCATCCTATATTCTTCAAAACGCTGGTGAACACAAGCTTGTCCAGCCTTTCCTCGTAGGACAATTGATCCAATCCAATAATAGTTTAGTAAACCTCTGAATGGATTTCAACACATTTGCGACCTTTCTTAATGTGGCCAGTGCTGTACACTGTACTCCAGATGTGGTACTCACAACGTCCTGTATTACTGAAGCATAACATCCCTACTTCTGTGTTCAATTCCCCTCATGACAGATAATATTCCATTAGTTTTCCTAATGACTTGCTGTACGTGTGTTACACTCCCACTTGCTGTTACTACTGGACAGGAAGGTCCCAGAATGGAGACCTGGCTCAAAGGGCATTTTTTAAAAAAAAACCAGGGTATTAATTAGGTTTAGAAACAAGAAAAAATAAACACAAGTTTGATTATATTACAATACTCTTTCACTTCTGCCCTTAACTTCACAAATGTATACAATTTTCAACTATAAGATCCCATTCTGGAAACCAAATGACTGATGCCACACAAGCAGTCTTTCATGGATTTCTTCTCAAAAACTCCCAAATGATTTTCATGACTGTTTCCAAAAAGACATATTTTAAAATGTTCTTTCAAAACAATGCTTTTCATCAGCTCTTTTCAACAAGAGTCAAACTTCAGGTTTTCCACCTTTCTTTGTCTTAAATACTTTTACACAAACTCCAAGATCCACAATTCTTTAAAGTAATGTCTCAAACTATAACAAAATATCACAACTGGCTAACCTCAGATAGCTTTCTGACCTCTCATGATTCAAGTCCTTTTCAGCTATGTGACAATACTGAACAGTATCCGGTTCTAGTCTGTTTCCGCTGTTCCTTTAACTTCAAATTTCTTAGAAAATTCTCTCCATTTCTCTAGTTTCCTTAATTAGCTATTCTTTAAATTTCTGCACAGGAGTTCTTAATCATTACGCCACAGTATGGTTTTCCTTCTAGCAAAGCTGAAAAAGATGCTTATTCCCCATGTGGCTTCTTATAACCAACAATTTTAAAAAAATCTTTCTATCCTATAGATACCCCTAAGTAACAACTTTTCCCTTCTTCAAGCCTTCATTTTTAACAATGTAATCTCTCTAAGCATAACAGTTCCAAGCACAATTTGAACTGATCCAAAATCCCCACATATACAAACATATTTGTCTAACATGAAATTAACTAGTTTTACTCAGAACCATCTTACATAGAACTACTAAATTAAGTTATTAAAGTATTTAATGTCACATATAGGCTTATATCAACACTGCAATGAATTTACTATGAAAATCCCCACATAAATCCATATTTAATACAAATCTCTTAAAATGACTTGTTTTCCTGATACATGCATATTAACCTTTAGTGATTCATGCGCTAGAACACAGCTGTGCAATATTTTACCATTTGTGTTTGTGTATGTTCTTCTTGCCAGAAAACAACTGCACATTTTCCAACATTATACTCCATTTATTAAATCTTTGCCCATTCAATTCATTTATCTATATCTTTTTGTAACCAACTTAACTTTCTTAATATGTTTGTGCCATCAGCAAATTTAGCAATTATATCTTTGCTCCCTTCATCCAAGTCATTCAAAAGTTTGGGCACCCGCATTGATCCCTGTGGCATACCATTCATTACACCATACTGACAATTTAAAAAAAACAAGTCACTTATTCCTAATCTGTTTTCTGTTAGCTATTTTTTTATTCATGCCCATATGTTACCCCCATACCATGAGTGTTTTTCCCCCCACCATAAACTTTAACATGGCAGATTATCAAAGGCTTCTGGAAATCCAATGGTTTCCCTTTATCCAAAGCATGTTACTTCCTCAAAGTATTCCAATTTATCTAAGTGCCCTGCTATCATATCTTTAATAATAGCTACTAACATTTTCCCTACAACAAATGTTAATCTAACTGGCTGGCAGTTTTTGAATAAAGGAGTTATATTTGCTATTTTCAATCCAATGAAATCTTTGCCAAATCTAGGGAAGTTTGGAAAATTAAAAGCAATGCATCAACCTCACTAGTCACTTCTTTTAACACCATGATGACTGAAGTCCATTACAACTCAGACTTGTCAGACCCCAGCTCCAACAATTTGCTCAGTACCGCTTCGCTGGGGGATTGCAATTTTCCTGAATTCCTCCATCCCTTCTGTTCCTGATGTTCCTGTTCCAACACACCATCTATCCGACCATTATTACTTACATTATTTAATTAGTTTTTTTAAACTCAGAATAATTCCTACGTACACTACATTTAAAAAAGTAATATTGGCATGGTCCCAGATAACCATTGGTTGCTCTCCCCTCTGATGGGGAGAGCTGACTTTTGGGGATTTAACCTAAGGATCACCACACATCAGACAAGGAAAAAGGTCGAGAGGCAAGGCCTTCATTAATAACCTGAGCTGATGTGGGAATTGAACCTGCACTATTGGTGTCACTCTGCACCACAAGCCAGCCATCCAAATAACCGAGCAAACCAATTCCAAAGACACATCTTACAGCGCTTACTACATGCTTCTTCATTCCCAATTAGTTTACTAGTTACTTGCCGACTTGCTCCTTCTGACGCACCTAAGGAAGGAACAATTTGAAAAAAAAACATACTCCCACCCCCTCCAAAAAAAAACAGCTCATTGTTTGCAATCTGCTCCACTTCCTTGGACTTGGAATTATGAAAGAACTGTTTGTGAAACAGGATTGTGCATAAATTTAGCCCATCTCTTCTTTTTCCCATCTAATTCAAAAATAAGAGAGAGGAGACTTTCATTCCATCAAGAGTTAGGTGAATGAGTTTGTTCAATCTCAGTCCAGTTCCAGGATGCAAAGAATTACCACACAGAATTTTCCATTATTTTGTAATTTCACAACATTCTCTAACAGTGCCTCAGTGGTGCCATAAAGATGGTGGTATTGGATAGGAAAACCAGCAGTGCACCAACAGATGGTTTTTCGCAGCTAGTGTCAAGTCATCAGTCTAAAGGTTGGCGAGAATCTAAGATTCCCTTGATTATAAATCAGCAAACAGGCTATTTTATCCAAAAACAGAAAATGTTGGGATTGAAGAGTGAAAGTAAACTGTTTCAGGCTGATGATCTTCCATCCTCTCTCATCATTATCAAGAGTACTTCATGGGACATCTCAAGCTCATTAAATGCAAAGTGCACTCACTTTCATGATTTGAGTAAGTTAACTGAGGGGGGAAGCAATTGATCTGTATCCTAGTGGTAGGAGCAAATATTCTTTGATTTAACCGAACATAAGGGGAAGTTGGATATATATTTCTTAGCTATTAACAGAGACCGGTAGCAAAGGGGTCTTTCAATTCACCACTTAGTTTTACATTTATTTGTGGCTTATTCAAATTCTGTCATTGTAAAGAAAAACAATCACAAGCATTAATGAATAACCTATTGTCAGAGTTGACCTTTCCAAGCTGAGGGGACAAATGAATATGGCCTCTGTGGCTCTCAAAATGCATTTCTACTAATAGAAATCTAATTATGCTGGGCAAATTTTAGTAGTTAATGGAGCACCACTGAATCTCAATAATTTCTGCTAATGCAAAGTCTTATTTGAACATTCACTTTTCATGCACTTAGTTACAATCCCAACTGATGTTACGACTGAACAAGTCAGATCACCGAATGGAACCTGGCTTGACAAATCCTAACTATTTTTTGTTTATATACATGAACGGACAGAGTCACAGGACTGCCAATACACCCATGACAAAATAATAAAATATTTATTTTAAAAACTATATTCTACTCTTCTATCCCAACTATTTCTTTGCAATATATACAGATTTAAGGATAACAAATTGAAAACACACACAATATACTTTTCAAAAGTACAAAGCCTATGTAAATCAATAAACAAAATATGGTCAGACACCCCACACTTTGAAGCCAAGTGACAGGTGCTACCTAATATAACTTCTGTAGATTTCTATCAATTCCTCCCAAAACATTTGTCACACTGTGAACCAACTGGTCTCACTGGAATACGGTCTTCCCAACTCCGCTTTTGAAGAACACACCTTGGAATCCTCTCTGAAACAACACTCTCTTGGTCGCCTTCACCACAGAATTATCTCCAGGGTTCTCAATCTATTGAAGTCCTTGTCCTCAATCACTATGTGCATTCAAGCTTTGCCTTCCATACTCGGCTAGGCATCCAGCTATGCTAACAAAAGACCTTACTTCACAGGCCTGCAATAAAGAAACCCCAACCTTTTCATTAACTCATGTCTGGATTCAAAATCCGCTTTGTGCAACTCTGAGCCCTCTTACTATATTTTAAAATTTTGCTGAACCCAAGGACCTGATTTAAATCCCTGTTTTTTGTTCCCTTGTCTTAATGGTCTTTGAGACATATTTTGTCCTATGCCTTGGTTTCTGGGACCCTTTTCAAAAATCTGCTCTCGTGTTCAGCTCCTGCTGGCACTATCTTACAACTACCTCAAAAGCTCTTGCTGTCTCAGTTTGACCCCTGGCTGCTAAGCAACAGCCTAGTTTTTCTTTAAACCCTACTTGCTTTAACAGTGTTCAACCCTCACTGCAATATAAGCATCTGAAACAAAATTAACCCTATAAACAGGCAAATACAAAAACTGCAAATCAAGGTTACTTAAAGATGTGCCTTATTTCTAATACCTACAAAAACATAAAAACTCTATTTCCTGTCAACTAATACAATCAATTAGAGGAGATTGCTAATAAGTCATTAACTGAACCATATAAATTGCAATCTTATATTAATTATTTTGCAATACATATATGCAAGCATTCCATGTCTCCAAAAAAAAAAGAGATAAATACATTTTCCTTGGGGTGCAGCATGGCTCAAATTATTCAGAATATTAACCATAAAGTTTATGATCAGGCCTAGTCACTGTCATATATCCTCCAGATTCTAATTGATATTCATAAGGACTAGGAGCAGGAATAGGCCATCTGGCCCCTCGAGCCTGCGCCACCACTCAATAAGATCATGACTGATCTTCTCATGGACCCAGCTCCACTTACCCACCTACTCACCATAACACTCAATTCCTTTACTGGTCAAAATATATCTATCCTTGCTTAAAAAACAATGAGGTAACCTCAAATGCTTCACCAAGCAGGGGATTCACAGATTCACAACCCTTGGCGTGAAAAAGTTCCTCCTCAACTCAGTCTTAAATTTGCTTCCCCTTATTTTGAGGGTATGCCCCTAGTTCTATTTTCATCAGCCAGTGGAAACAACTTCCCTACTTCTATCTTATCTATTCCCTTCATAATCTTATGTTTCTACAAGGTCTCCCCTCATTCTTTTGAATTCCAATGAATAGAGCCCCAGTCTACTCAGTGTCTCCTCATAAGCTAACCCTCTCAACTCCTGAATCAACCTAGTGAATTTCCTCTGCACCCCCTCCAGTGCCAGTATATCCTCTCTCAAGTAAGGAGACCAAAACTGTACACAGTACTCTAGGTATGGCTCACCAGCACCTTATATAGCAGAAACATAACCTCGCTATTTTTAAACTCTATCCTCTTAGCAAGGAAAGATAAAATTCCATTTGCCTTCTTAATTACCTGCTGCACTTGCAAATCAACTCTGTGATTCTTGCACAAGGATACCCAGGTGCCTCTGCACAGCAGCATGCTGCAATTTTTTAACTATTTAAATGATAGTCCATTTTGCTGTTATCCTACCAAAATGAATGACCTCACATTGACCAACATTGTATTCCAGCTGCAAACCTCACCTATTCACTTAGGCTGTTCTGCACCCCTTTGCAGACTTCCAGCGTCCTTTACACACTTTGCTCTGCCCTTCATCTTAGTGTCATCTCTGAATTTTGACACATTACACTTGGTTCCGAACTTCAAATCATCTCCAATCTCCTATGACAACATGGAAATGAAATATATACTTTCCAGGTGTCAGTAATGTAATGTTGTTCATAAAAGAAAATAAACAGCAAACAAGGGCAGTTGCATCTACCATGGTAACATGACAAAGCTAAGTATACAATTGTGGAGGTTCACATTGGATTTATTGTCATATGTATTAACATACAGTGAAAAATATTGTTTCTTGTGCGCTATACAGACAAAACATGCGGTTCACAGAGAGGAAACGAGGGAGTGCAAAATGTAGTGTTATAGTGATAGTAAAGGTGGAGAGAAAGATCTATTTAATGCACAGGTAAGCCCACTCAAAAGTCTGACAGCAGCATCGAAGAAGTTGTTCTTGAGTCAGTTGGTACGTGACCTCAGACTTTTGTATTTTTTCCCTCGAGGGAAGGTGGTGAAAGAGCATATGTCCAGGGTGGGTGGGGTCCTTATTTATGCTGGCTGCTTTGCCAAGATAGCAGGAAGTGTAGATAAAGTCAATTGGTGGGAGACTGGTTTTGGATTATTATAGCTAATGAAATGTTTCATTTTTGAAACATTAACTATTTATGTATTTTGAGAGTTGGAATAATCATGAAATTAAAATTTCCCTACAGCAGCAGCACAGCTTAAACTACCACACATTTCCAGCACCTTAGTTTGAAAGTCTGCTGTTTGAAAATAAAACAACAAAACAGTTACATGGTAATTTGTGATTTGCAAGCGAGTCATAAGTGACTGATCTCAAAATTACTGAACTTGACAACTGTAAGAGCAATTCACGGTGCACACATCAAGGATGACAACCTATCATCAAATCAAAACCAAAGTAAAATCTTTATATCACTATTCACTCACCCTTTACAGCTTGGAATGGAGGGGGAAAAAAATCAAAATCTATAACCTTGGATTTTGGCTCACATCTATCACAAGACGATGTTCAAGTATAAACACAGATTTGAATTCTCATTTTTCACTGCTCCAGAAGACTTGACATCTTTAAAATGGACAGAACGTATATTTTTAAATAAAAAGCAGATTACATTTAAAGTGATATAACTGACAAGTGGTCCAAATTGATTGCATAGTTTGTGCTTGGGAACAATTTATGGCAAATCTGTTGCCATTCTTAACAATAACTGTACTGGATAACAAATATCAGGGTGTCTGTATAACCTTTTGGTGGCTAACATAAGATCACATATGAAAAGAATAAAACAGCCCTCTATACAAAAGGCAGAACCCCTAAATGTTCTTTGCTGATGCCCAATATCTCTATTCAAACACAGGGTGCCATTACATCTTTTTCAATCCATATCTAAATCTCGCAGATGTAGGTGGGATTTAGGTACAGATCGAGATTTGATTTTAAAAATATAAAAATAGGTTCGACGAGATTAAAGAATGTATGGTTTCTAATACTGATTTTGGGTTGCCCTGCTGTACTTGCAATCCCAGAACCAGCTTAGAAATGTTACACATCTGCATTGACCTCACTAAAAGGTTACTCAGCATGAAAATTAAGACAGTGAACAGGATGTCACACATGAAGACAAACATAACTTGGACTTGAATGATTAAATAAAATGCTTTGACAATTCATTTGCTTATATGGCTCCAGACATATCTCTTTCTTGCTATTTTATATATTTTAGTACAGCATGACATTTGGTAGAGCTCTTATCATCAAATATACTTTTATTTTTCATATTTGCAGATGTCAGTCGAGATTTCAGAGTTATCAATTTCAGATCAAGATGACCCCAGCAAGGACTGGATTTCAGCAATGTTACAAACCTGCATTACACTGCAAAATATAAAAAATGCATGAGGAAATAAATTGTTATATTGCATTGATTAGATGAGTTTAACCATCAGTTGGTTAATGGAGGGGCCCAGAAAATTGTAGCATGATTTTTTTCCAGGAAGTGCATTCAAATTGCCAAGAATTCAGGAAGCGTTCACTGAAATTTCCATTCAACAAACCAACATTCCATAATTTTGTTTCAAAGTCAATAGTTTTCATTTTGTGCTTTTCCCAGAAAAAGCGATACACCAAAATCAGCAATTTCAAATATCTTGGTTTTCATCAAGTCTTGGGTGATTTCTATCATGGGAGCGAATTAATACTGCCTTTTTAGTAATATTGATTCCTTTGAGAGAGTCAAAAGATTAAAAATTGAGAGAATAATTAAATATTTAGTTATGAAAGGAAGGGAGGATGAAAAATATTTCATGTCAACATGAAGTGGGGAGAAGAAAAACATTCACAAAAAGGAAAAGTTAAAAAAGCTAGGATCTTTCAAGAGTCAGTCCATCTTTCACTTAGATTGAGGAAACAGCTGAGATTTTGTACACTTTTGTCTCACATGATTCTGGAATCCCTTGCCATCTACGCAAGGCAAATCAGAATATCATGTAGATGAATATAAACATTTAGACAGCAATATCATTGTGTGCATGGATCCATTTAATCAGCCAGCATAGGGACTGCCTGGTAGACTCTGAACAGACCGTATGGCCCCACCTACGCATACATGCAACTTGACTGAGGACAGTAACTGGGTGCTTTTAGGTTCAGTCCCTAGTCAGACAATGAACCATTTGGCATTCTATCACCCTGTTGAGCAAATAAGATACTAATATTTGCACAAAGGGTAGTGTAAACCTATTTCCAAGTACCCAGTGCTTCCCTTCGCAATGAAACATGCTCTGCCACAATACAAATTCTGTTGGAGAACCATATGTGACAGCACATAGACCATGCAGTAATTGTGCATCGCATTATACAACAACATGGATTGTTCAGTGATGCAGCTACCAGGAAAGACAATGCCTACACGAAGGAAGCTCTTACAGTCAAGACCAGTTAAACATTGAATGGAAAGAAGCCTTTCCTAGTGATCAATCTGATTGGATGGTCATTGGAGCCATCATGGCTCTATGGATGTAGCCAATAGTGCCCTGTACTTGAGGAATCTGATTCTGGCAGAGAAGCTCACTCCTTTTGTGAGATTACTATACTGTCCAGTTCTGGAAAAGAGAAGGCATCAGTGACCTATGAGATGCAATGTGTACTGCCAGTTAAGAGATGCCATTAAGATCTGCAGCTGATCCCTCAGATGAGTCATAAGTAAAGAAGTTCAAGGCAATGGTAATTTTGACAGCCACTAGCAGCACATGTAATCATAGCTTTGGAGGTGAGGTCTTCAGTGATATAGATACAAATCTCCATTACCATCTGGCACCTGTATTGAGCGTTTGGCCTCCATTGTCTTCCTTTTCTCTCCAATTTCCTTCAGTTAGATAAGGTCCTGTCTTTCATGCAGAGGGTGTTACCTCCTGTCACCACTGGTCGAAAATCTGAGTGTCAAGTGGAATACTGCCATGATTCAAGGGGAACGGGATGTTTTGCCACAGTTGACAGTGTGCTTGAGGGACTGTACCTAGAGTACAATTTTAGTCTCCTTATTTTAGAAACAGTACAAATGCATTGGAAGCACTTTAGAGTAGGCTCACATAACTGATACCTGTATGGTTATCTTCTGAGGAAAGTTGGATAGGCTGGGCCATTACCCAATGAAGTTGAGAAGAATGAGAGGTAATCTTGAAACATTTGGAGGATCTGAGGGGAATTGACAGGGTAAATGCTGAAAGGACTTTCTCCTTGTGGGAGAGCTAGAACTGGGAACACATTAAAAATATAAGGGGCCTCCCACTTAAAAAGCCATTCAGCCCATTGAATCTGCAACAACTCAACCCGCCACAATCTAGTCAGTGTGAACAATTCATAAAGTATATTTATTAATTTGAAAGCAAGACAAAAAACCACATAAGGACTATAATACTCCATGACACTGAAGCTATATACAATTTTACATGAAACTTAACGTTTACCTGAATTCTCAAATATCCAATATTAAGTAACTTTGAGTGAAATCTAGCAAATAATTACACAACCAGATTAAGGTGGCCACATATGGGAAATAGCCCCCTGATCTTACATTGAGTGTGAATTTTTTAAACCCCAGTCTTGGATCACCCAGTCTTTATTTTAATTTCTGACGTACGTTCCCTTCAAAGCTATAGGTTCTCTAATATCTCCACTTTTAAAAAAAAGCCAACCATTTGAGCAATCTTCACAGTTCTCCTTTGCTGCTTTCAGACTTGCATTGAGGTTACATTGATGCTTTACATAAAAAAAATCCTGACTTCTTTTAAAAAAAATCAGCTTTTGCATGCTTTCTTTCTTAGCATACACTTTGTCCAATTCCTTCCAAGCAAGTGCCACAGTCTCTGCTTTTAAAATTTTATTTTTCATTCAAACTTTAAACATTCTCAGTTTGAGAGTAACTTCATATCAGTTAGAGCCAATCCCACTGATATGAAACACTCTTTCCTTTTGTTTATCCATTAGCTTGTAACCCGACTGCTGATTTCTGTTTTGGCAACTGTGATTTAGTGTCTGCAAGCAAGTTCAAATTTCAACTCTTTATTGTGGTTTCAACTTATTAAACTTTTCAATTTCAGAAGTTTGAACACATCTGGAGTTGAAACAGTACTTTTGACAGCAAAATTCAAAATGCCACACAAGTTTTATTGAACTTGCCTACTACCATCCCTGAAGACAGCAACTCTGCTATGCCATTCTTGGTATGAAAACACTAACCAGGCAGCATCAATAACACTTTCATTGTTTTAGGCGCAGTTTAAATTCACTCTATACAATGGAACAGGTAAATAATTTATATCAATACACTTATTTAGTGAATGCTCTGCATAGAAATTCATGTCTTTTGCCAACGTCAGGGTGCAAACCAACCCTGTACCTGCAAGAATAACTCCTTTATAAGAATGAAAACTGAGTTACTTCATCCTCAAATACAATACTCCTATGCGGCAGGATTTTCAACAACTCCCATCGTGTGTTTTGTGGTGACAGAGGCAGTCTACCATTGGTCAACTGTGGGATGTTCTAGAGCCGCGACTGTCAACAGGGTTTTCTCTCGTTTGCACCCTCAACCTCCTGGGAACCCATAGTGGGATCACCCCTGGTGCAACCAGAAGATCCAGGCAGCAATAGTGCTGGAAATTGCTGCCCATAATCTTTTTTATTCTGCTTTACACCGATTGTAATTACATCAATGATACCAATTCATCAAGAGCTTCACTCACCAGTATTCTCTGGAGAAACATTAGACACTTCCATAAAGGCTTAGTTTTCAATCTCAGTTGTCTGATTTCATACATTCTTCTTATGGCAAAGTACAAAATTAGTTTCCTTGAACCATTTATCACCTACAACGTCTCTTTCACTACTCAGAAGCATCTGTCTTTCCATTTCTGCCATTTCCCTCATTTTAATCAATGTTCTGTTTATTATCACTTCTCTCTCCAGTTTGCAAACAAAAGTTTACTGCCACCTATGCATTTGTGGGATAGTTATAAACTTCTAGTCACTTCTTGCCTAAAAGGAACACTATTTTTAAATTCTACCATTAACAACAACAAGGTTTTCAAAAATCTTAAATCTAGCCTCATTGCCCTAAACCACTTTCTCTGTTCTCCCCCACTCCCCAAGCAAATGCCGCAAATGATTTTGCCACTTCAAGAGTTCTAAATTTTTGCCCATAAATTTCTGTAACATTCTCATATGTATTAATACAGCGGTCTCAACAATAACATAGTCTGCTGACTTCATCTGAATAAACCTTCAACATTTTCCCCACCAAAACGCTTTATAATAGAACTGTCCAAATTTCTTCTGGCTATTATAACTTCGTAGCAATTTTCTCAACTGTAACAGCGGACATAACTTTCTGGTCATTTGCACTAGCAGGGTTTACTGGTCCTGCAGAAGGTGCACCCCTGCCATGGGTTTCCCGGCTTTTGGGGCGGGGGGGGGGGGGGGGGTGCGGGGTGTTGACAACAGTGGGACCAGAAGGTCCACTGCCAGCCAACGGTTGGCCACACCCACTGCCATGAAACACGTGGCAGGTTGTGTAGGAAATCTCACCCAAAATACATGTTAACTTCGTCATGGATTTAGGCACGAGGCCAAATCAAATCTAGGAGTTAAATCTGACCTATTGTCAAAATGTGTTACTACTAATCCATATTTAGGCAAAGTTCTTTTCCATCCAATTCAAATTTCCTGCCATTTGTGATCACTCAAGGGGCTCAGTTGGCCTCCATATGGGAAGACCACCCACATGTCTTCTCACCCCAGACTTAAAGAGTGTGAGGCAGGAGGGCTTCAGGATCTCAACCCAAGGCCTTTCTGCCTGATCACATGGCCACCCACCTTCAAATTTGCCTCGGGAGGAGACTAAGCAGCAAGTTGCCGATATGTTTCTAGGTTTCAAATTGCATTCTGGCTTCCTAATTACCCATAACTGCAATGATGGTTAGACAAAAGGGTTAGAACACAAGGGAATAAATTATGTGATAATTTTATAGAATTTTGTTTAGATTCCACCTACAGAGTACTGAATTTAGTTTTAGGCAACATTTGCACAATATTGCTTTGCATTTCTTTGAGTGTAGGAGATAAGAAGGGATGTGATCTGATGGAAAATGTTTTAAAAAATGTTTAAGGATTAAATAGACTAAATATAGGGAAACTGTTTAATGGGGAAACCAAGAACAAGGGTCATATTTTTAAAATTAAGAGTTCGTCCATTCCAGTCTGAAATCAAATAGCACTTTTTCCACACCAAAGAGCTAGTTGAAAGCTGGAATTATCTTCTGATGGCTGTGGATGCTGGGACAATTGGAACTGTTATAGGCTAAGATGGATATATTTTTATTCAGCAAGGAGTAAATGTGCGCAAATGGAGTCAAAGGTACAGATCAGCCATAATGTAACAGAATGCAGGTCCAAAATAGCTGATTGCTTACAACTATAGGAACAGGATTATATATTATAAAATCATATAAACCCTACAGTACAGAAAGAGGCCATTAGGCCCATCAAATCTGCACCGACCACAATCCCACCCCGGCCCTAACCCCATATCACTACATACTTATCTACTAATCCCTTTAACCTACACATCTCAGGACACTAAAGAGCAATTTTTAGCATGGTCAAACTAACTCGCACATCTTTGGTCTGTGGGAGGAAACCTGAGCACTGGAGGAAACCCACGCAGACACAAGGAGAATGTGCAAACTCCACACAGACAGTAGACCAAAAATCTATAAAACAAACTAGCCAAGAATTTGTACAGTAATACACTGACAACACAAAAGCCATCATCCAAAGTTTTCATTAAAATCCAGAAAAACGTCACTGGCCCTTGAATGTCCAGTCCATTAGTGCATGTGTTAAGTATGCATAATCAGAGACTGAGTAACAAGAAGACAACAATACATACAATACAGTCCACTCAGACTATTTCCAATTATTGTCAAACTAACATTTGTAAATTAGGGAAAAGAAAGGTATGAGCCTTTTATTTATCCATTGTACACACAACAAATACTGTAGCTATGCTAAAAGGAAATCAAGGTTGCTAAAGAAAATTGGTACTTTAAGGGGAAAACAGCAAAGTGGCTGCTTAGTCAGAATTCGTGCATATTGAAGTCTCACATTGAAAATCAGGCTAGAGGTAGAAGCTTATTATTTCACCTGAATGCCAAACTTGACACGTCAATGCACATAATGGGTGGAATCATATGAAAAATGCAGTGTTGGGTGCAGTGTGAAAAACAGTGTTTCGCACCAACAACGCACTTTCAAATCAAACCTTACACCTCATTTGGATCAACCTGTATTATCCTGAGTTTCACATCACACCGGCAGAACGTTCTCTCGGATTTGCCGTAGCGTAATGACTCAACAGCTGCAGACACTGGACAGCATCATGTAAACTGCTCCCTCCAAGCACTTATTCAACAATGGGAATGGCAGACAAGAAGCCAACATCATACTTCAAGGGAGCACTGATCAGACTGCTCAATGGATTAGTAGGCAGGCCTCTGGGTCACTTACCAGTGAACACCTCACAGCTGACGATCTACTGCAGGTGGAGGTAGGGATGCAGCACTAGGTGGAACGCCAGGGATCAGGACTCTGCTGCGCTTCAGGCAATAATGAGCTTCCAGGGCTGGTCAGCCCACAGCTCCTGGAGCTGCAAAAGGTAGAGTCATGAGTCTCAGGCAGGGATGATAGCAACCCTCCTTGGACTGCAAGGTCAATTGGAGAAGTCCCATTGCCTTCTACCTCAGGAGATGGTGCCATCACTGAAGTGTACCAAGGCCAGAACTGAGTGTGATATCCATAGTGGAGGCCTTGGGGCAGGATGAGCACTCCATGGCACGAGATGCGTGCACCATGGCTCGTGATGCGTTTCATACCACTCCACTGGTGAGGAGCCAGTAAGATTGGGACTCAAACTCACCAGCACAAATCAAATTCTGCTGCAATTCCCATTGGACACAGCCTCAAAATTGCTCCTATATCCCAAAAATGGACTTTACTAACTGCTTTAGTAAAGCTACTTTACTAACTAGAGCAGGAGAAGCACAGAGATAGACAGCAGCACCTAAAAAGAGTGGAAGGAGGAAGAGGAAGAGGAGGAGGACCAGGACGAGGTGGAGTTAGCCTGCCCAGTCTAGTGGCACCAGAGCTGACCAGCCACTGAGGAAAAGAAAATCAAAATTTGTTATTATTCAAAAATAGGAATTTGATTGGTCAGCCAGTGAGTATTTCTTATTTATCTTTCAAACTCAGGTAATTTTTGGAAGGTTTAATCAGTAGTTAAGTTTGACTAACAAAGGCAAATCTATTACATTGATTGATGAGTATTTCTTAATAATCTTAACTTCGGAGTTTCAATCAGATGTATAGAACATTTGAAATAAAAATATGCACACAGGAAAGATTATGCACAAGAATTAAAATATAATCAGTAAAATCATTAAGATAACTGAGTGAGGCAGCACTGTGGTTAACACTGCTGCCTCACAGCAGCAGGGACCAGGGTTGAATTCCAGTTTTGGGTCACTGTCTATGCCATGTTTGCATGATCTCCCTGTATCTGCGTGCATTTCCACTGGTTGTTCCAGTTTCCTCCCACAGTCCAAAGATGTGGGGGTTAGAACTGGCCATGTTAAATTGTCCCTTGTCAGGGGGACTAGCTGGGGTAAATGCATTGGGTTATGGGGATAGGGCCTGGGTGGGATTATGGTCGGTGCAGACACAATGGGCCAAATGGCCTCCTTCTGCACTGTAGGATTCTAATGATTCTATGAGGCATGTCTGGGAACTGAGAAGGTAAAAGTAGAGGATTCACAGCTTTGGCAATGGTCCAACGAATTTAAGATTTTTGCAGGTAATGAATCAAAATTCTACAGATTCTGGAACTGATCTTGTAGATTGGAAGGTAGCAAATGTAACTCAAATACTAAAGGGATAGAGAAAACAGAGAACTACCACCTTTTGATAGCTTGACAAAAAGCTAGAATCTACTATAAAAGAACGCAATAACTGAATAGTTAGAAAATAATAAACTAATTGGGGAGAATGAACATAGATTTGTGAAAGGGAAATCTCGTTTGATGAGCTATTTTTGATAATGTAACGTGCAGATTAGAAAAGAGAAAAACCACAGATTTTTAGAAGGCTTTTCAATAAAAGGTCCTAATAGGAGATTAAGAAGTAAAATTAGAACACATGGATTGGAGTACCATGTCCACTTGGATTGAGAATTGAATAATTGACAATGTAGGAATAAATTAGATATTCTCAGTTAGGTAATTGTGACTAATAGAGTACAGCATGGCTCTAAGTGTGCTTGGGTGAAACTTCATCAATGAGTTAGACTTGAGGACCAATATAATATTTTCAAGGTTGCTGATGGTATAAAACAAGAAGGTGGGAACAAGAGCGATGAGAAGAACGCAAAGAAGTTCAAGGGAATTTAAACAGGTTAAGTGAGTGGACAAAAATATGGCAGGTGGAATATAATGTAGAAGAATGTGAAAGTAACAACTTTGCTTAAGAATTACTCTTTTTCCTAACAGTGAGAAAGTGAAGTATTTGTGCCCAAAGGGACCCAGAGTGTCCTTGTTCACAAGTCAATGAAAGTTAACATGAAAGTGCAGAAAGCAATTAGCAAAGCCTTTATTGCAAGAAGATTTGAGCACAAGATTAAAGAAGATTTCCAATATTATGGATCCTTGGTAATACATAGCCAGAGTATGGTGTACAATTTTGGTTTCCTTAACAAAAGGATGGATATAATTGCTATAGATGGAGTGAATGAACAGACTGATTCCTGGGATGATGGAATATTGGGAACGGGCCTGCATTCTCTAGCGTTTAGGAGAATGGGATGTGATTTAATTGAAAATTCTTACAGCTCGCAGCAACGTAGGTGCAAGAAAGAGGTTTTGCATCTACCTGGTTCAAGATTCTAGAACTAAAGAGACACATTTTTAGAATAAGAAATATGCCAATAGGACTGAGATAAAGAAGAAACTCCTTCACTCAGGAGGATAGTGGATTTTTGGAATGGTCTACCCAGAGGGCTGTGGGGTACATTCAAGACGTAAAGGTGCCGGCGTTGGACTGGGGTGGTAAGAACTCAGTAAGAATTTAGCAACACCAATTTTCAATCCAACTGATTTATTTGACAGTAAATCTGCGAGCTTTCAACACTCTCTCTGTGTCTTCGTCAGGCAAATGCAGTGTTCTGGTCTGCAATAGCACACATCAGCACAGACAGTCAGAGATTGCTCATTAGAATCTCTGACTGTCTGTGCTGTCTGTCTGACTGTCTGTGCTGATGTGTGCTATTGCAGACCAGAACACTGCATTTGCCTGACGAAGACACAGAGAGTGTTGAAAGCTCGCAGATTTACTGTCAAATAAATCAGTTGGATTGAAAATTGGTGTTGCTAAATTCTTACTGGGTACGTTCAAGACAGGGATCGATAGATTTCTAAATGTTAAAAAGATATTTAGGGATTTGGGAATAGTGTGGGAAAGTGGCATTTTGAGGTAGAAGATCAGCCACTTATCTAGTTAAATAGCAAAGCATGCTTTAAGGCCCAATATACTCTGGCCCCTATTTCCTATGTTTCCAATATAACTGAATGCTTAAAATGATTTTTAATATCATTAGTTATTCTTCAGTGATAAATAACATTTTTGGATTCATTTTAAAAAATTCTAGCATTTCTTAAAGTTCTCAAATACATTAAATCAAGATTGTTTGTAAAGTTAAAGGATCAAAAAGGCAGAGCTCAAAGCAATAGCTTTTCCTTTTGAATGTAGATCTGCACAAATGCCAACAAAAGTGAAGTGATTGAGCAAGTGCTAAGAAGCAGATTCTAATTTGTCTTTTATAAACGTTAATTAAATATATCAGTCCAGCGAATTCTCTGCCTTAATATTTACGACACTTCTGATTTCCAGACATTTTATAAAGCAATTGTTTTGTTGGAGTTCTTAGTTCTGCCTCCATGGCCAGCAGAGAGGCTACGAACAACACAATTCTGTCAACCACAATTTATTCCACATTCACCATCCACATCCAAATATGAAAATCCCACAAGATTTTAGATGATGTGAGCGGCATGATCTCCCTCCCATTTGTTGCTATGCTGATAGAATCAAGTGCTGCCATATTTTGCACAGGGTCTATAGCAGAGAAGCTGTCCCTGTAGGTTAGGCTGAGCATCAAGGCATTGATTTGCACCTAAATCAAACAGCCTACACTCTAATGTGGACGTGCACCTACAAAAGAATTATGATGTGCCCATCCATTTAATAAAGGACATTTAAATCCTTATTGGATGGTATCAACTAGCTGGCCTCTCTCAGAATGCAACACCTACCACTCTGCTAATGCCCATCAGATAGCCAACCCAGCTCAGATGGATACAATAGTACGAAGCAGGCCATCTAGATCTAGAGCTGTTCAGGGTTACCCTTCAATGTCATCTGAAATCTTCTCAAGTAAAGGTTAGCAGGTTTCCAGCACCCCAGATACAACCACTGGGGAAACAGCTGGACTGAGGAGGATAAGGCACACAGATGACAGTATGGCTCTGTTAAAGGCAAATCACATTTAACTAACCTGATTGAGTTTTTTTGAACCAGTTACAAATGAGGGTAATGTGATTGATCAGGTGTACATGAAATGATTTTTTTGAAGTCTTGCATAATATATTTGCTACTGAAGTTGAAGTCTATGGAATAAACATAACAGTGGTAGCACGATACAAGTTTGGCTGACTAACACTGTGTGGAGATGCTGGTGTTGGATTGGGGTGAACATAGCAAGAAGTCTCACAACACCAGGTTAAAGTCCTACAGGTTTATTTGGTAGCAAAAGCCACTAGCTTTCAGAACGCTGGCTGCTCTTTCGAGATGTGAGTGGGAGTTCTATTCACAAACAGGGCATATAAAGACAAATTCTATTTACAAAATAATGGTTGGAATGCGAGTCTTTACAAGTCTTAAAAGGTGCAGACAACGTAAGTGGAGAGAGCGTTAAGCACATGTTAAAGAGAGAGATATATATTGCCTTCATTTAGGACAGTTAGTGAGATTTTGCAAGCCCAGGCAAGTCATGGGGATTACAAATAGTGTGACATGAACCCAGGAGGCCAGTTGAGGCCATCCTCATGGGTGCGGAACTTGGCTATCAGCCTCTGCTCAGCAACTCTGCACTGTGTGTCGTGAAGGCCGTCTTGGAGAATGTTTACTCAAAGATCAGAGGCCAAATGCCCGTGGCCAACAGGTGTTCCAACAGGAAGAGAACTCTTGCCTGGTGATTGTCGAGTGATATTCATTAATCCGCTGTTGTAGCATCTACATGGTCTCCCCTGTACCATGCCTTGGGACATCCTTTCCTGCAGCATATCAGATAGACAATGTTGGCCACGTTGCAAGAGTATGTACCTTGTATCTAGTGGATGGTGTTTTTACGAGATGATGGCATCTGTGGTGTCAATGATCCAGCACAGCTTGCAGAGGTTGTGTCATGTTGTGGTTACTGTTCTCCTGAAGGCTGGGTGGTTTACTGTGGACAATGGTCTGTTTGAGGTTGTGCAGTTGTTTGAAGGCAAGAAGTGGGGGTGTGGGGATGGCCTTGGTGAAATGTTTGTCTCCAACAATGACATGTTGAAAGCTCTAGAGAAGATGTCGTTGTAGCTTCTCTGCTGCGGGGAAGTACTGGATGATGAAAGGTACTCTGTCCACCGTGTCCTGTGTCTGTCCTCTGGAGGTTGGTGTGGATTTTTGCGGTGGCACGTCGAAATTATCGTTCAAGTCATCAAGCGCCATATCCTGTTCTTATGGAGGGCATTTTTCAGCATCAGGAGATGTCTGTTGCGATCCTCCTCATCTGATGAGCAAAAGTAAGGAGGTCATGACGAAACTTTATAAAATATTATTACTATTATTGTTATTAGGTACTGATGGAATTTCTTAACTCTGAACATCACGACCAACTCATCACACATCAGCAGTTTTTTCCTCAGACTGTAATGTGCTAGAATGTTCAACAAGGAAAGCCAAGGACTGAGAGAAAGCCTACTCCCAAGGCTGACCCTATTTCAGTAGTTGATGTAATAGAGCCAGGATAGAGGCAAGATTGGGGTATAAGTTTCCCGTAACCAGTTACTGATCCCATAAGTGACCTTAGCTCCTGGATAGGCATGGAAGCCGGGGCCTGCACCCTGTCTTCTAAAGAACGTAGAAGACTGTCTATCTTGTAGTCTAGAAAGGTCACTTGGAGGATCTGGAGTATACATTTTTCTTTTCCTAGGCAGATACCTGTCTTGGAAAATCAACTTACAACTTCTGAAGATTCTCTAGGTGTTCCATATTCATTTTTCTGTTTACAAGGATGTCATCCAAATAAATAACCTTCTGAGGTAGACCTTGTAAGATATTCTCCATTGTTCACTGGAAATTTGCGCAAGATGACTAAGGCCTTTTAAGCATGATTTGTTGAATATTTTTGGGAATTCGTGTCTAACTATACAAGTACGCACATGTGACTCTCAAATTTCAAACACAAGTGTTAACTCTGCCAACTTTGCATACAAGGGCTCAAGGCATTGGGTATTTATCCAGCTGCAAAAAAATTGGTTTACCATTTCTTTAAAATTCCCACAAAGGCAGACTGATTCATCTAACTTCAGCATTGGTAAAACTGGTGTTGCTCATTCCACAATTTGGACTGGTTTGATGATTCCTTCAGGCTCTAGTCTCTGAATTTCAGTTACGACTTTTTCCAGCAAGGCAAATGGTACTGGGCAAGCATTGCAAAATTGCTCAGTCACTTCCCGGTCAATATGCAAGGTTGCCTTAATTTCTAGTCCCTAGGCCTTCCAGGAAAACTTCAGGATATTTAAGCAGGACTTCACTGAGGCGACCATTCTCTAGTTGAAAAATGCTGAGCCAAGTGGATTTCTTGCAACCAATTTCACTCATTAGGCTTTGACCCAAGCCCTCCAGTACAAAAATGGTCACTAAAACTAGTCATAAGAGGCAGTGACAGAGGTTGTACCCACAATTCAAAGATTCCCCTACATAGGTTCTCAATCTTGCTGAAGTCTTGATTAAAGGTTGGAATTTTATAGAACACTGATTCTCCACCCACTGATACAGTTGCACCTATATCATTCTGCATTAGCACCAGATGTCCATTGGATCCAATTTGGATATTATGCAATTTAATTGTTCTAAATCAGATGACGGGCCTTTCAGGGTATGAACTCTCCTGGATACTGGTCTATGGATCATTTATATATTCTACAGCTCTTCAGGCATTTTGACTCTGCACAGCAATAGCAATTACAATGTACTACTGGGTGCGATTCTGAAGAGACTTGATTATTTGGTCACTGTTTCGCTTTGCTTTGCGGCTGTCCTGTGGTCAGGCCTGGTGTTACATGTAACTGGATGCTTTCTGAGTGAGGCTACATAAAATAGCTCGTGCTTGGATGGTGATTTCTGAACTCAGTCAAACTGGCAAGCGTGTCCAATTCCATTGGAATACTTTGCAATTCCTACGTTCCACTTGCAGCATTTTCCAAAGCTAAGGCCAACTGTGGCACCAATTTGAAGTTGAGTTTAGCTTCAATTAATAGGCACTGTTAAGTAGCTACAATATTAAGCCTGAATACCAGATGACCTATAAGCATCTTGTTAAGGTTAAATTACAGGCACATGCTTCTGCCAGTCATCTTAACTTAGTTAGGAAAACTGTAACTGATCCCTTTGGCTCTTGGGTTGCAGAGTAAAACTTACAATATCCCAGAATCAAAGGTGGCTTCAGGGTCACAATAGTCTCTAACTAGTTCAGTCAATTCTTCAAAGCTTTTAGTATCAGGAGCCTCAGGGAAAGTTAAACTCGGACACAAAATGCTGAAGTCCCAAAGGCTGTTAGGGGAAAAAAGTAACGCATGTGTTCCCTATATTGGGTCCAGTCCTTAATGGCAGGATTGGACGAGCCTTTCAAATAAAGGTATGATGCACAAAAATAGTTTACTCCAACTTAGGCCAACTGTTGTGAGCAAGTTACTTCAGAATTGTGATTTATCTCGCTGCCACTGAAGCAACTCCCAAGAGACCAGTGTCCCTTCACAAAATCCAGATTCATTTACAATTGTTCATAATAATCAGAAGGTCCCATCCAGTACATAGTATATACCTGAGTGCCAGTAACTCGGCCACTCCATGTTATATACCTCAGTATAGCTCCAAATTGGACAGCTTTAACTGGCCCAATCATGGAGCTCATACTTTAAAACAGATCCAATTTATTAAAGCCATTACAATTGGCTTCAGGTGACGAGGATAAATCAGAGAACATGGGACAGTTTTCCTTGGGTGAAAAGATCGAGAAGATTTGACTGAGGTATCTAAAATTTTGATGATTCTAGACAGTAGATAAAAAAAAACTATTCCCATTGGCTGAAGGATCATGAACCAAAGACAGCAAGGTGATTGTTGTTGACTCTTCAGTCAAAATGAGGACATTGTTTTTCATGCAGCAAGTGTACACGAACTGGAATGCACTGCTATCTCAAGAGGGAGGTGGTGGGAAATTCATTAGCATCTGAAGAGGAAAAAAAATGTCTGGTTATGGGGAAAGGACAGGGAAGTACCATGAGTTAAACTGTTCTTTTAGCAGGATGTGAAGCATTAAGTGGCCTCCTTCTGTGCTGCAACCATTCCATAATTCTGAAATGTGACGACGATCAGAGTTACAAGAAAGGAAGGTATTACAAAGTCAGGAAGTTTATTGCAATTGTATAAGGCATTAATGAGACCACACCTGAAGTACTATGCACAGTTTTGAGGGGATATATAATTGTATTGGAGGTAGTTCAGACAAGGTTCATTAGATTGATTCCAGAGAAATGGGAGTTGAGCAGTTTAGGCCTATACTCCCTGGGAATTTAGAAAAAGGAGGGGAAATCTCATTGAAATATAAAAGATGGAGGTTGACAGAGTAAACGTAAAGACGATTTTTTTTTCCCTGTGGAATAATCTAGACTGAGATGATACTGCTTTGAGGTAAGGGGTAACAGATTCAAAACAGAAATGAGGAGAAATAATTTTTCTCAAAAGGGTCATGAATCTATGGAATTCACTATCCTAGAGTGTGGTGGATGTTGGGACATGGAGTAAATAAGATAGACAGATTTTTACTTAACAATGTGTTGAAGAGTTATGGAGAATGGACAGGAGAGTGCAGTTGAGTCTGTGACAAGATCAGCCATAGTAATGCTAAATGGCAGAGTAAGCTCAACAGGCTGAATTGCCTACTCCTGTTCCTAGTTACATTCTTATGGGTAGAACCTGGACAGAAAGGGCCAGGTCACTGCCTGTGTAGCATCTGCACATTGTCCATGTCTGCATTGGTTTCCTCCCACTGTCCAAAGATGTGTGGGTAGGTTGATTTAGGCTTTAGTATCAGGGATTGGCAAGGATTCATATACTAGGACATCTAGATCCTGCTGTAAAATTCTGCAATCTCTCCTTTCAGAAAATATAATACTTTTCTATTCTTCCTGCAAAAGTGGACATGTTAACACTATACTCAACTTTCCAATCTTTTTGCCCAGTCACTTGAGACCTTTCTACGTGCCCTTACAATTTCACGTCCTCTTCACAACCTACTCTCCTACCGATCTTTGTGTCATCAGCAAACGCCATTCCTTCATGCAGATCATTGATATAAATTGTAAACAGTGGAGACTCTAGCATTGATACCTGTGTACTCCACAAGTTATAGCATGCCAATCTAAAAATGGCACATTTATCCCTACTTTCCACTTCCTGTTAGTTAAACTATCCTCTACAGATTAATATGTTGCTCCTTACACCATGAGCTCTTATGTTGTGTCATAAGTTTTGTTAATGCACCTTACTGTGTTTTTGAAACCAAATACACCACATCTAGGAGATTCCCCTTTATTCGCATTGCTTTGTTATTTCCTCAAAGTGGTCCGATAAATTAGTCAAACACAACTTCTCTTTCACAAAACAATGCTGATTTTGCCTGCTTGCATTAAAATCTTTTAGTGCCTTGCTATAACTCTTTAATAATAGGCTCTAGCATTTTCTCCATGACAAACGTTAAGCCAACAGGCGTTCAGTTTGCTTTCTTTTGTTTCCCTCCCTTTTCGAATAGAAAGGAGCTATTTGTCTAATTTGTTCAATGGTTCTAACATTTTCCATTATTAACTCCCCATTTTTGCTCATCAATGCTGCCAGTAATTAAAGAATTACACTTTAAATACTTGTAAATATTCTCACCATCTGCTTTCAAATTTGTAGCTAGCTCTTTCATTTTTTTTGTTGTTTTTAAATTCTGTACAATCTTTAGACCTACTACTAATCTTCAAAGAAAATACACTTCTTTTTCCAATGGTGTCAGCTTCCTTCGTTATAGATGGGGCAAGAAGGTCTCCACTGGAATGTAGCTTCAAGACATATTGGGTGGAATGTTACGGCCACACACATCAGTGGGATTTTCCCAACCCACTGCTGTGAACCAACATTTACTTGGGCACCAAATTCTCCAATCTCGCTGCAGCAAGAGTGTTGTGTGAATGGTTGCTAAGATCTATGGGAGATCCATTGTCGCCTTTTAAAAGCCTATATTCAGATCTGTTGCAGTTGTTCATTAGATTTCAATCTCAGAGCACCTGGTACAAATTCTAGTTAGAATCTATGGTGGTGACTGTCCCTTTTAAAAGGATCCACCCGCAAGCAAGTGTCACATTACAGAGAACAAATCAGGGAACAGGGAGCAGGGTGAAGGGAATCAGGATTTAGTTCTAGAACCTTCTCAGAAACCCACTGGTAGCCATGAGACTGAAAGCCTCTGCATTATAGTTATATGCAAATAAACATTGCAGTTGTTATTTATTATTGAACAGGAATTATTACAAAATCTGAAAATCTTCAAAACAAATATGGCCACAACAACCCACATACCCTTACCTGCAATGAAATTCTAAAGACCACTGGGAAAAACATCCAAATCCCAAGTGAAAACTGACATTCCAGCAAAACATCGAAGAAGTGACTGATACAAATATAGTCCAAATCCCTGCTGAAAATTAGGCTTCATTCATTCAAAAATCAACAATAAATGCATCGTAGTCCACTCTGCAGATCAGTAGATACCATATCAGCTGCACGCATCTCCTACAATTCACTTCATGTACTTCACTATTCATTTCATCAGTTATTTCTTTTCTCATCTGACTTTCCATCAATGTTCTCGCAACCAAAAAAAAGGACAAAACACATTCAAAAAGCAATTACACAACTACATCCATTCTATTAACGCTGCACTTGCACCCTCCCAGCATCTAAATTTTTGTTTTGATGATCAATTTTTAAACTGATGTTTACATCACTGAGAAATTCAAGCATAGCCCAGACTACTGTACATTTCATCTTACCTCAGCTATCAATTCCAATCACACTTCTTACCCCAACTGTTCAGTTCCCACATTTCCCACTATATAAATCCTATAAAACTATTCACCCCAAATGTTCAGTAGCACTTCTCACACATTTTAATTCACTAACCAAAAATCCCCTTCCCAAAAGCATATCCACACCAAACCCATTTCCTTTAAAGGAATATCATTGGAAGGATCAATCCCTGTTCAATTCACCACAACAAACATATAAAGTGCATGAAGAATAGATTTGTAGAACAAAGCAAATATTTCAATATACTACAATTTTCTGTATTTTGGCAGATTTTACCCATGGAATCAGCTTTAAAAAGATCAATTTTATTAAAATCATATGCAAATTTCAGAAATAGCACTCGAAACATCCAATTAATGGGTGGCATAGTGGCCAGCATTGCTGTCTCTCAGCGCCAGGGACCTGAGTTTAATTCCCAACTTGGGTCACTGTGTGGAGTTTGTGCAAACTCCCAGTGTCTGCAGGTGTCCAGTTTCCTCCCACAATCCAAAAGATGTGTTGATTAGGTACACTGGCCATATTAAATTCTCCCTCAATGTACCTGAGCAAGCAGAGTGTGACGGCTACTGGATTTTCACAGTAATTTTATTGTGGTGTTAATGTAAGCCTACTTGTGACACTAATAAATAAACTTTAAATTAATTTTGATTTCGGCAAAAATATCCGTAACAAAAATTAAAGCAAAATTAAAAAATGCTTATATTTCAATACCAGTCACATCACAACTATTGCACTGTAGGAGTTTGCTACACTACACAAACCACAGACAAGCTGCACATCATACAACTTAAGCTGTGTTTGCTGAATTGCCTCAACAATGGGAAATCTTTCAATCAGCTGATTGAAGATCAACCATTCTTAGTTAGTATCCCCAAATATTCAACAAGAGCTGCAATTTTCTTTTCTAACACAAAAACAATAGTTTGTTTTATTCATTAAGGTATACAGAGTCTGACATTTTTAAACTGAATTGCAAGTGATGTTGCTCATGGAATGTATAAACTGCATTATAATCACACATAGGACAATAGTGTAATCTAAGTGAGTGAACATGTGGCTTACATACCGCATATCTGCGGTTTGATAGTGAAGTATGGGGTACCAAACTGCTTTAACAATAGAAGAGATATTATGCCACAATGCAAGAATTTCCATACCAACAATTAGTTTCGAACCTGAGAGTTTATTCTCAAAACTCATTGTAAATGCTAGTACTTTTAGGATATACATCAGGAGATAATAATGCAAATAATTTGTAATACTGGAATACCATTTTGGCTTGGGTTGTGCAGGCAAATACTTTCAAATTTACTTGAAGCACAAGTAGATCATGCGGTGACAAATAAAGATTTTTTTATTGATGAATTATCTAGGAGACATCCGATGTTCTTCCTCATCTGTTCTTACCCAATCATTTGTATGAAATCGCAAACATAAGCAATTCCATCATAGGAAACTTGTGCTTTCAGAGAATGTTTTTACAAATTTTTAAAATAAATAACATTCATATATACTACATTTTATATTAAAGTTTTGATGTTAACAAAGAAAATATCATAGCTGTTGGAAATCAAATGAAAACAGAAAATGCTGGAAATACCAAGCAGCTCTGGCAACATCCATGGAGAGAGAAAGAGTTAAGTGACCAGATTTTTAGGCCTGAAACGTAAAAATAGCCATATTGACCTGCATTCAGTTCCCTAGTTCTGATAACCAACACGAGGGGACATAACTTTAAATTAAGAGGTGGTAGTTATAGGACAGATGTCAGAGGCAGGTTCTTCACACAGAGGGTGGTGAGGGCGCGGAATGCCCTGCCTGCAGCAGTTGTGGACTCGCCTACTTTGGGGGCATTCAAATGTTCGGTGGATAGGCATATGGATGATATTGGAATAGTTTAGGTTAGAGGGTCCACTGGCCGGCGCAACATCAAGGGCCGAAGGGCCTGTACTGTGCTGTAATGTTCTATGTTCTAGTTCAGCCACACCAGTAAGAAATCTGACAGCACCAGGTTTAAGTCCAACCGATTTATGTGATAGTAAACTCACAAGCTTGAGGTTTCCCTCTTTGTCAGGGACTTAAACCTGGTGTTGTCAGTTGGACTTAAACCTGGTGTTGTCGGACTTCTTACTGTGTTTATCCCAGTCAACACCAGCATCCCCACATCAGTCACACCATCCAGCCATTTTCCAAGTAGAGGGATGCGGGGCGGGGTGGGGGCATCCACGTTCCCATAGATGGAGCCCACTGCTGCAGCTCAAATTAGCTAGTGTAGTGTAGGCTTCTGACCCTAATTTGATGCTGACAGAGGATTTCAGAGGTCATCAGGAAAAATCCCATCCAAAGTTATGGGTCAACAATGAAGGTCTTGATGAAAGAATAATAAAAATGGTTATAATGTAGGAGGCCATTGTGCCAGCCTCCTGCAAGAGCAACTTAGTTGATCCAAACATCCTGCCTTTTCTTCTTGGCCCTGCAAACATTCATTTCAGACAACCATGCTCTTTTGAAAGCTATAATTCTATCTGCTTCCACAACACACTCAGCAGTTCATTCTAGATCCTACATACTCACTGCATTAAAAAGTTTCTCATGTCACCTTTAGTTTTTTTTTGCGATTCACCTTAAAATTGTTGTCTTCAGCTTCTCAACCCAAGGAGGTTTCCTTCTACCTGCTTGATCTTGAACAGTTCTAACAATCTCCTCTCAACCCTCCAGTGTCAATAAGGAAAAGAGCCCTGACTTCGCCAATCGATCCTTGCAATTGAAGTCTCATGTCCCTGGAACAATTCATAGAAGTCTTTTCTGCCACTATTTTAATGCTGAGGGAATTCAGAGCCAATGACATATGAAGTCTGCCTAGCCTCCTGGCATCATCCAAGTCTGAAGGAAGCCACATGGGTTGTGTTCAATGACTTGATTGATCAGTGTTTGATTATAGTAATTGTTTATCCACGTAAATACACTTGATTGTTGAACCCAATGATTTAGGGAGCAAGAAACTGAAAACATTTCCGAAGAAAATACCCAGGTTTTGTCTGGCATCAGGGGCTGTATTTTTCATCCTTGAGGTGAGTAGCTTAGTTTAGCACACTTGCCTCAGGAGAAGTACTGCGAAGCCTAGCCTCTCCCAGAGAAATTGAAGTCAGTCACAAGGGCTGCTACATGCTGTGGCCTGGTGGTACTATTGCTAGATTATTAATCCAGAAACTCAGCTAATGTTCTGGGAACCCAGGTTCAAATCAAACCACAAATGATGGATGTGAATTCACTCAAATATCTGGAATTCAGAATCTACTGATGACCGTGATACTATTGTCAATTGTTGGAAAAATCCATCTGGTTCATTAATGTCCTTTAGGGAAGGAAATTTGCCATCCTTACCTGGACTGGCCTGTGTGTGATTCCACAGCCACAGTGTGGTTGACTCTGACCTGCCCTCTGAAGTATTCTAGCAAGCCACTCGGCGACCAGGAATGGATAATAAATGTTGGCCAGCCAACAATGCCGCCCATGACATGTAAATGGATTTTTAAAAAACAGGTGCTTAGGCTGCCAAATGCTTTGGGACTTTGGTTTTACTGCAACTGGGACAGTCTGGCTCTCAAACTTTTACTCCATCTCACCCTTCATTCTGCCCGCTCCCCATGCTCCATCCATTTCAACTCATGTCTTTGGTGCACCTTCGATGGCAAGCTGTGACTCTCCAATTATCCCCTCACCCTCTCCCATGGCCCTCATATCCTCCATAAGATGATACTTGCACTCTGTTTAGAGCCAAACTCTAGTGACAACAGGGTGTTACAAAATATTTTAAAAAGTCAGCTCAATAAGTGCAATCACCCAAATATTTAAGCTATCAATAGCAGAAACAGCCAGTACTTGAAACATCTTTCTCTTGTGTAAATAAGCATTGCTTGATTGACAGCTCTGGTTCTCTGATCTTCTGTCATTGTGCAATGTATTCCCTGGGATGTAATTGATTCAGCACTCTATAATGGACATCCGGACACTCAACCAATAGCGTAGTATGAGGCTTGGGAGACAAGTCATTGGAGTCACAGTTAAAAATAATACCCACATCCATGAAGGAATAAAAAATACAACTTCCTCCTCAAAACCCTGCAATATTTCAAATCATTTTTTGACTAACTGTAGCTTCCATGATTTTTGAATGAATCTTCTCTGAAACAGAAGATTTTAGAACCCTCCATTTTACAACTGTCCAACATCACCCTGGTTCAGAAAATCAAACTACAAGCCAAAACAGCTCTCAAAATATTTCTCCACTGATGAATATGCAAGCAAAAAAGAATGAATAAATTTCCAAGAAATCACACAGAAATAAAAGTCATAAATTATGCCTCAGTCACTTTTGGTTTGGCAATACTACACAAGTACAGTGTGCAATTCAGTGTCCATTTTATAAAATGGAGAGCAAACACTGTTGATCTTTATTTTACAGTTAACCATGTTTAGCATTTTTCACCAACACTTGGAGCCTGAGACTTCATTGGCTAGGCAAACTTCTGTCTAGATGCTGCTTTCTGAGTAGCCTTAGCTGTAGCTGCACTATTTGTTGCAGCTTTAGCATTCTTAGCCTTCTTGGCAGCCCTGATTGTTTATTTACGTTGAACCTTGCATCCTCAGGCTCTTAGCCAATTCTCTCAGCCATAATTGCAGCAAGACAGGCACCAGTAAAGCCTGTTCGAACTTCACTGCGCAATGGAAGCGCTTCTTCTGAATCTCTTCAGACTGCCTTTTTTTGTGCTTGCGCATGTACAAGACAATCCAGTTGATCTGTCAAGGGAGAGGAAGGCCTACTCGCATTTTGAATTCAGAAACTGGAAAATCTTCCCATCAATTCTGGCATAGCGCTTTTCGTGACCCAGGTAGATTTTATACCCACTGAAACTGCACAGTTTGACCCTCATCCCAACAGCATAGATGGCGCAGCAGACACGGAAAAGATTTAGATAGATATTACTAGAATTGATACAATGCAGATAAAAAAATTGAGCAGGCTGTGGCTCTTGAGCAAAGATGAGACCTCTAAATTGTAAGGATATTCAGTTGGGTGGATGCAAAGCAGCATACTACACTTTAATTTATAAATTAATAGAAATATAGAATAGCCACTAAAACAGCAAATTAAATAGAAGGAACTCTACATTTAAAAAAAAAATCACCCACTGTCATATAGCATTGTTGTATTTAAAGGGAGATTTGAGGTATACATGATAAAGGAATAATGGGGTGAGGGGAAAACTTGAGTGGAAGGATAGTGTGAAGTGTAAATACCAAGTTAAACCAGTTGATCAAATCGCCCTCTGTGCTATAATTCTATGCATCATCCTCTCATGCTTTCTATCACATGGGTCAATCTAGTCACCTTGTTGCTTGGTGGCATGGGAAAACAAGGTAGGATAAACAAAATCTTAGATCAGCTTTCTTTTTAAACAAAGCCATTTACTGGTCTGGATAGAGCTAATTCAACCTCAAATGGTTAAATGTTGCAGGAATCTAGACAGTGCACAGTTCAGTTCATATGTTTAGCTTGCAACAAAGCTGTCACTCTAATACAGAGTTGACATTCTAACATACCAAACCAAAAATGTTTGCATTTAAAAATACTAAACTCCACAATATTTTAATAAAAGATTAAATGCGTGCAGTAAGAATGAAAGATTTTCAAATAGATGCAAACAACAGTAACAATGCTATTGCATGCCTATCAATTTAATTTTGTTACCTCCATTCTCGTTTTTCCAGTTAAGGCACGTATCCAGGGCGTAGTCGAAGGAACACTATGTGCTTAAAGATTGCCAACTCAAATCTGCCAGTTTCAATTACACAGATTAAGATTCTACATTTAGTCAAATATACCTACCAAGGTATAAATGAAAACAATGCAGTAAGGATTCAGATATTTATGCAACTCAAAACTAATATTTATATTCCATTAGTACTATTTGGAAAGGTTTTCCAAATTCAGAAAAAAATTCCAAATCAGATTCCCATTTTCCCCACCAGACTAGGCACTCACCTGCTCATGAATGTGGTGACAAGTACTGTGAAATCTCACCTTCTCTATTATGATCCTTCAAATTCTCAAACTCCGTACACACCACTGCTTATAATAGCACCCAGTTCTGTTTTCAGGTTACCTTTCAATTGGAAATAATTGATGGAAAAAGCTGTTTATTGCTCTTGTACTTGAGGATCATGGGAACCAACTCCTTTGGGCTAGGATCTAAAAATGGAATAAATGTAGCTGCTAAAAATGACTGCACTGTCCTGTCATGGCACAGTTATTAGGACACGATTTCAATACAAGCAGGGGAATTGGAAAAAAGTAACAAAAAGTATTATAAAATAAAAGCAAGTCTTTGTGGGACAAGCCAGCAATGTCTATTCAAATCATTAAAGCAAAATACTCATCAGGCAGATAATGAATGCGTAGTGTGGATATGGGGGCATTTACCATATCTTAGGAATAGGAAAGCCTACAAGTTGAGTTGACAAGAATTACGAGAAACAAGAGATTCCTGTTATTTGCTTAAAATAAGCAAATAAGATCCACTCTTGATACATTAAAATCATTTGGAACTGATGGACAGAAGGACATAGTGGGGATGTACACATTAATGATTGTGGTCATCGGTACAGATGTACACAAAGTACATGCATGCATTCACACAACAGGCAAGATCATACAAGTCTAAATTAACTCTGCAGAATCAACGAAGCATCCATAATTCAACACAAACACAAGCCTTATTAGCAGATACATTAGTATAGGTAGGCAATCAAATGGAAAAGGAACATCAGCAACATATTTGGGCAGAATCTTATGCTTGTCAACCAAACGTTTGTGTGTATGTTCCATGGATCAATTTGTTTGCAGTTTGTGAACAATTGCAGTTACACTGGCCATGCTCCAGAATGTGCTAATTTACTTGACAGTGCAAGATGCAGAAGCTTTTTAAAAAGGAGATACAGCTGTACATGCCTGAGAGTTCATTCTGGCAAATAAAAAAAGGGAGAGAGATTCAAACACGAACACTTTTTTAAAATTCTGAACAGGAACCAAATGGGCATCAGCCAGGGCCTTGGAGAAATAATAGTTGGAATACTATGGCAACAGTGGTCCCACCACCAGATTGTGGGGATGCAAACCTGCTTCAGTGGGTAGCAGGACCCAAGAGACCATTTTGTTAGTGACAACCAATTAACTAGGGGGCTAGCAGCTCTGCAGTACCACCACTAGCAAAGGCCATTGCTGGGCTGCATTTGGGATAAAGGAACAAGTCATAGAAAAGGAAATGGGGGAAGAGGAAGGAGTTACTGACGATAGGAAGTGCTGCTGCCATGCGATGCCCATTGCCACTTCATGGGAGGCAAGCAAGGCCCTCACTGCTGCCCCTAGGAGCTTTCTGAGAAGCTGCTTGGCAGTCTCCTTAAAGTGAGTCCTTCCCATGCAGGAAAAATGCAAATGAAAGGTGGGAAAAGGCCCTTAATTGGTTACTCAAGTATCCCAATTGGATAAAGAGCAAATTAGTACTAATGCTGGAATCTGATACCAAAACAGAAAATGCTGGAAAACCTCAGCAGGTCTGGAAGCATCTGTAAGGACAGTAAAGAGCTGACATTGAGTCTAGATGATGGCTTGTCAAAGCTAAAAGGCATAGGAAGTGGGAGATATTTATACTCTTGGGCGAGAGAATAAAAGAGTCATAACCACAGAATCAAGGGACAAGAACAGTCCATACAGAGAATAGAAGGTGTGAATGGCCAAATGGGAGAAAAACTAAAATCAGAGGGTAAGTTGCAACAGATGAAGATGTGGGACAGAGGGAGAGGGGAAAACAAAAGGGGAGAAAAAGTGGGATAAAATGGGGAAGGAAGAAAAATAAAGACAGGCAGTGAAGGAGTAAAAATGTTAGAGAACAGTTAAAAATAAAATGAACTGAAGTTGTTGAACTTAAAGGTTGAGAGTAGAAGGCTGCAGCATGCCTAGCCGGAACACGACATGCTGTTCCTCCAATTTGCATTGAACTTCACCTGGAAAATTGCAGCTGGGCAAGGACACGCATGTGGACATGGGAGCAGGATCATGTGTTAAAATGGCAAGCAACAGGAAGGTCAAAGTCCTGACTGCTAAACAACTTCGGTCTGTGCGCACCCAGTCAACATTAGGTCTCTCTGATATAGAGGAGACCACATTTGGAGCAGGGTATGCAACAGACCAAATTGAAAGAGGTGGTACTTAATCTGGAATGAGTGTTTTGGGTCTTGGATGGTAAGCATGGAAGAGATAAAAGGAGCAGGTGTTACACCTTCTGTGATTGCATGAGAAAGTGCCATAGATGATGGGAGAAGTATTGGCTGTATCCTAATTGGACTCTGGTGGTCCATTTGCTACCTTTTCCACAGCTGGCAAAATGGCATAGCAGCAGTGAGGAATCAGGCATGTCACATGATACTTGCTTGCACCATTTTGCCTTCCCATCTCCTCGCTACTCCCCAAAGGGCTGGTAAAACTCAGCCCAATGTTACAAGGATATCAATGTATCTGCATGTTTTTAAAAATTAAAATAGAAATAAATGAAAATTCAGATTTTCTAGTCATGTATTCCACCTGAACTTGTAGAAGAGCAACATTTACAATAGTCCTTGTTGACAGCAGAGTACAGCAACCACCTGATGAAGGAGCAGGGCTCTGAAAGCGCATGATTCCAAATAAACCCGGTAGCATATGACTTCTTACTGTGCCCATCCCCATCCAATACTGGCATTTCTGCATCATGACAGCGGAGTAGCATGACCAGTTAAATGACGTACTCCTGCTCCTATTTCTTATGCAATCACCCATGTAAAAGTACGCTTTCATATATAATTCTCAGAACAACATGTCTTATGTTGGGATTACTATTTTTATATGGCTAAACTGCTTCTGGTTAAAAAATCCAGTTTTAATTTTGGTTAGGAGAACATGGGGCTATGCAGTTCATAACAATTGCCCCATGGAGCATTATGAAGCCTTTTCCCTTTCAAGTTAAGGAGTGAAGGGAAAAAAAGACCAGAGTATATCTGGTATTTTGCTTGCTCTAACAATAGACATTATTTGGATTTTATTGATGAACTTTAAAGTTCCTCTGGCCTGTTGAAACTGGAGAGCTAAAAAGGAACGTGAAAAAGGAATGTCAAATGAGAATTATTCTGGTAGTGCAATACTCTTTAAATCTATTTTAAATAGCATTTATGTACTTAACATCAAGTTGTCCATTATCAGTAGCCCTAATTAACATGCTGGCAATGCTCATGAAGCCAAATAGTTAAATTCAATTAATAGCTTTAGTTACACATTGAGTCTAGATGACAGTTTGTCAAAGCTAAAAGGCATAGGAAGAGGGAGATATTTATGCTCTTGGGCGAGAGAATAAAAGAGTCATAACCACAGAATCAAGGGACAAGAACAGTCCATACAGAGAATAGAAGGTGTGAATGGCCAAATGGTGGCAAGCCATCAGCAAAGAAACATACTGCTATTTGGTAGATGAAAAGCTTGAAACTTTTCTTCCACCTCTTAGGGATCTGATGCAAAATCCACAGTGCATTATCCCTGAATAAGCAGATGTAATATTACTTAGTCAGGAATTGGTACCGTAGAACAATGTCACAAAATAATATATGCCAACAGTATGTGTTTACAGACACATCCTCCTTTACCCAAGAGAAACCAGAGAATTATTAGAATGAGATAACACTTTCTGAAACAGGACGGAGAAGGAAAAAAAATGAAACTGAGTAAGAGAAAGAAAAGTGTACCTAGTTAAACTCTCTAAAACATATTTCCTTAACACATGCCATGGGATAATTCACTATAAATGCAGTCCTGTATATGAAAAAGAGAATTAGAGTTTCTGGGGAAAGAAAAAATTCCTGGCACTTGCCCATAATAGTATACATTAACAAAAAGCAATCTGTGGCTGAGTTGTGAAATCAAAATTGCCGAACAATGTGTTATTCTACCATTATCCTCATGTGTCACAAAATTGCTGGATTTGCATCAGGAATACAGAAATATCAATTACCATAGAAAGTTACTACTGTATTTTCAACATTGTAAAGTTTCTATTAGAAGTGTAATTAATGGTCTTGCCTAGCATGCTACTCACACTTGAAGATCCAAAAAGGGAACAAACAAGAGTTTGCTCCTACAAGCTGTAAATTGTTCCTGGGAGGTGTTTTAAGTATGAATTTGCATCTTGCTTTTCCTCTCCTCCCATCCTCCTAATATTTCTCATATGACTTCAATTCATCCTCTTTACTTTCCCGTCATTCACTTTTTTTCTTTCTATCCATAAATGTAATTGTTGGTCCTGTCATTCACTAAATTTCCAGCTACCTCATTTGACAATATTATCAAAAGGTACTTCCAGCATTTTGATTCCAATTATTATTGCACAGCAAAGAGTGAAGAAAGAAAGATTCAACTCTCAGTGCACACCGCAAGATGTCCTGCTCCAGCAAATTCTGAACAGAATTCTCTGATCTTACTTGCAGTAACTCACTATGAGGGTGGAATGTCTGGCAGAAGTGAAGGTGGGAAAGGCGGTGCTAAATGGCACCAGAAAGTTCTCCGTGATAATATCCAAGGAATAACTAAGCCTGCTATCCGTCGGCTCACTCAGCATGGGGGCATTAAGCGCATTTCAGGCCTCATTTATGAAGAAACCCATGGAGTCCTGAAGGTCTTCTTAGAGAATATCATTCGGGTCTCTATCACCTACACCGAACACACCAAAAGCAGGACTGTTACTGCCATGGATGTTGTGTACGTCCTGAAATGCCAAGGACAAAGCTGCTATAGTTTTGATGGTTGAAAATTTAAGGGAAAATATTTCAGGATTCTTTGGTCTCGCAACAGGAAATGAAGACTTGGCTGAGCACCAAATTCTCCGTTCTTGTTGACAGTGGATCAAGAAGGGTCAGGGAATTCTGGTTTCTGTTAAATAATCAAAATTTCAGTACATGCTACGTACCAGTTACATATCACAGAACTGTTTTGTCACAGCTGAACTTGAGGAATATTATATGAATACTAACCACCACAATGGTGAACTAAAATTTAGCTTTCATGGTGAGACAGGGATTGATTAGCTTTCAGATCTGCTATCTGTATTAACAATTGGAGATACAATGAAAGGTAGTTTCAGTTCAATATTGGTGACTCCTCATACAGCACTCCTTGTTCAAACTATTCTAATTGAATTTAAGTGAGGGCCATTGCTGAGTGTACCCAGTTGCATTAAATTGTTATCGATGAAAATGAGTGAAAACTGATTAAAATAAAACAGCTTAACCATTTGAAACAAGATTTGCCTGATCTATTAATAAATGACCAATGTTATGAAGATTTAAGAAAAATGCACAAATAGTTATGACATCTGTTCCATTCACACAAGGACGCGATGGGTACATCTCTGGATTATATTAGAACTGTACAATGGTGAAGCAACTCTGGCAAAATGAAGATGCTTAGACTGCTTAAAGTAACTAACGTCACCGAGTAAAACTGAAGGCTAGTCAATTTGTTACAAAAAGGTAACAATGACCAAGTTAAATGAATCACAACTAGGTACAAAACATACCCAGGTTGTAGGTTCCAAACTTAAAATAATGGATAATGTCAATGTAATAAATTAAAAATGAAAGAGTCAACCCAGGAAGTATAAAATAGTAGAGGTCAATTTAAATGTGAAGTATAATTAGTCTTTTTTTGAAAGGAACTTTAACTTTAAGAGCAATAAACTGATGCGAAAAGAATAAAAATAACTACAAAAATATCCTACATGAAATCATCAGACCAATCAATCCACTCAGCATGTCCCACAGTTGGTATGCATTGGGTCAGGCCATTCCTTGCCTCCCCCACCCCCCTTTCTTGGGAAGGGCAAACATCCAGACTTTTTTTAAAAAAGACCAAAAGATAATCTCTCTATGCAAGCAAAACTAATCAAGGAGCCCACAATGGTCATGATTTATGTTAGCTAGTATCTACTTTCTATGATGCAACTCCATCCACTCCAACTTCTCCTCCAAATGGTTTATACTGAATCAGCAGAGATTGCACAGTTATTCCCTGAAAAAAAATTGCCCAACATCCAACTTACTTCTTCCCTCATTTAACTTATGACCCTCACTCTTCACCAACCTAGCACACTAAAACAATGTGTCAATGAGTAAATAATGGAATCTCTTATCATTCTATAGTCCACATCTGAAGTTACCAGGTTCATGATTTCCTAAACTACATACTTTCCAATTTGGGTAGCTAGGGTGTTATTAACTGGAGTACATACTTGAAGCTCTCCCCTGAACCCACTTCCAAGCTTCAATGTCAGCCAGCATTCTAAAATGACACAAAACCAAGATCTTACATAATTAGCTGCAAGTAAGAAAAGCAACAAAGCAACATGGTGCTTTTCTTACTTGCAGCTTTTTTTAAAAATTGATATACCCAATAAACCAAAGCTTATCCCAAAACACTGCTGCCTATATCAGAGACCCATGCTCCCCTGTGCTCACTGACTTACACTGACTCCCATCCAAGCACGCCTAATTAGGTTTTCAATTTCCTCCATTTTCTCATCCGTCCTCAATATTGTAACCTACTCCAGCCTTAAGGTGTATCTGGACTATTCCAATTTTGACTTCTTGCATTCAGATGTTATTCATCTCACCATCAGCAGCCATACTTCCAGCTGCCAAGCCCTAAACTGGAATTCAATTCTCTACCCATGTTTCAACCCATCTTTTCTCCTTAAAAAAAGATCCAAAATTTACTTAAGAACATAAATAGGAGGAGGAGTAGGCCATCTAACCCTTCGAGTTTACCCCACCATTCAATAAGATCATGGCTGATTTGCAGTGGATCAGTTCCACTTTCCCGCTTTCTCCCCATAACCCTTAATTCCTTGCCTATCAGAAATCTATCTACCCGTGACTTAAATATATTCAACCACGGTTTTGGTCATCAGTCCTAATATTGTCTTTTGCATCATAGTGCCAGATTTCTCTTAGTAAATACCCCAAAGCTGTTATACAAGTGCAAGAACTCCAAGTAATTCATTGGTTGCAAGACAGTGTGAAAGGCACAATATTCTTTCTTCACATATTCTAATGCTAAATGCATGGTACAGAGTTTGACATTTGATAAATCCCATCCGGCCTAGGGGACTTACCTATTTTTATACTCTCAAGAATTGCTAACACCTCCTCATGTACCTCAATCCCGTCTAGTCTAAAAGTCTGTTTCTCAATATTCTCCTCAACCACATTGACTTTTTCCTGCGTGAATACTGATGAAAAATATTCATTCAGTGCCTCCCCTATCTCTTCAGGTTCCATGCATAACTTCCCACTATTGTCCCTAATCATTCTTTTATTCTTGACATATCTATAGAAAGCTTTAGGGTTCTCCTTGATCCTACCTGCCAAAGTCTTTTCATGTCATCTTCTGGCTCTTAACTTTCTCTTTGGCTCCTTCCTGGCTACCTTGTAACTTTCCAGTGCCCTAACTGAGCTTTCATGTCTCATCTTTACGCAAGTCTCCTCCTTCCTCTTCACCAGAGATTCAATGTCCTTAATTCCCTCACTCAACCATCTCTTCCCTGCCTGACAGGTACATATTTATCAAGGACTCGCAGTAGCTGCTCCTTGAACAAGGTCCACATTTCAATTGTTCCCATCCCCTGCAGTTTCCTTCTCCAACCTATTATCCTAAATCTCACCTAATCACCTCAATTTCCTTTCCCCCAGCTACAACTTCTGCCCTTCAGTATATACCTATCCCTTTCCATCACTAAGGCAAATGTAACTGAATTGCAGTCATTATCACCGAAGTGCTCACCTACCTCCAACTCTAACACCTGGTTTGGTTCGTTATCCAGTACCAAATCCAAAGTGACCTCATCTCTTGTTGGTTTTATCTACATACTGTATCAGGAAACTTTCTTGCACACATTGGACAAAAACCTGACCCCTCTAACATACTTGAACTATAGCTTTTCCAATCAATATTTGTAAAGTTAAAGTCCCTCATAATAACTACCCAGTCATTTTCGCTCTTATCCAGGATCATTTTTGCAATCCTTTCCTCTACATCTCTGGAACTTTTTGGGAGGCCTATAAAAACTCCCAACAGGGTGACCTCTCCTTTCCTGTTTCTAATCTCAGCCCATACCACCTCAATAGATGAGTCCTTAAATATCCTTTCTGCCACCATAATACTGTCCTTGACTAACAATGCCATGCCTCCCCCTCTTCTACCACCCTCCCTGCTCTCACTGAAACATCTAAACCCCAGAACCTGTAACAACCACTCCTGACCCTGCTCTATCCATGTCTCCGAAATGGCCACAACATCAAACATCTAACAGATGAAATTTCTGATCAGACCTGCCATGGGAATTGTCATAGTGGGCCAGAAGATTTGACCAACCATTTAAAAGGTCTGTTGTCTCAGGAGGAAGTTTCCAGTTTTGGGGTGGGAACCATTGGAAAATTCTGTCCAAAATGTCTTGCAGAAATGGTGCAAGTCCTTTTTCCCCTAAAAATTGATTTTTTTTTGCAGTAGAATCTTGGTACGTTATTAATGGCTCTATAATAAAAATAGATGCATTCAAAAGCTTTGAGTATACACAATGTGATTCCGGACCACTTATGATTTGTCTCAATTACATCTATGCTATGTTGAAGTTCCCTTCAAAGAACTATTGATTTTATTTCCCCTTTGCCAATGAGATTCTCTTGCTCTCTCTAAAGAGCTTTGTGCTCAGACTCATCCAAGAAAGAAACATATTTTCAAAAAAAAAATCACAATCCCTGCCAACAAGAAAGGAAGAACAGCAAAATTATGAAAACGTCACTTCATGTTATAAAGAATTCTAATTAAGTTAACATTCTAGAATTCTCTACTTGAGACATTTATGGAGCATCACAAGAACTCAAGCAGAAAACCACAACATTTTCTGGACAATTAGAAATAACCAATATAGTCTTGCTAGGGTCACCCATGTTGACTTTTTTAAAAAAGTCATATATAAAGAACAAAACAGCATGGGAAACAGGCCCTTCAGCCCAACGAGCCCGCACCGCCACCCCGATGTTCCCACCTCTACCCGCAATCCCTGCCCGTGTTTATAGATCTATGGGTTAAAAAAACCAAATTTGAGACAATTTAGGGAGAATTTGTTCTGCCAATTAGCTTAAGAGCATATCTTTGGGATGTGGGAGGAAACCGGAGCGCCCGGAGAAAACCCATGCAAGCACAGGGAGAATGCGCAAACTCCCACAAACACAGGCCCAAATCCATGTATCTGCACAGCACAGCGATAGTCACTGAGCTGTCGTGTTGCCCATCAAATGGTCCAGGTCAAGCGTACACTAACGACGTGAAGCACTAGGATACTCTCGAAAAAGATCCAAGAGCAGTCCTCTCATGACCCATCGCGTGTATGCCCCTAGTTAGACAACAAGGTGGACCAAAGCACCTGTAGGATAAAAACAAGTACATCAATATCATCATCTATTTACACACTTCCCAGGGACTCCCAAGGCTCATGATCCCTATTTTTAAATCAGTTTTCTATACCCCTCCATTCCCATTCTGTTCATGTGCCCATCTAAGTATTTCTTAAATAACTCCAGATTACCTGCCTCCATCACTTTACTTGGCAGCGCATTCCATACCCCCACCACCTTCTGTGTGAAAAAACTCCCTCTAGCATCCAAATTATACCTTACCCCCCTCACCCTAAGCCCATCATCCATAACTGTTTGCCCTCCAAAAGAAAAACCTAGATAGTAATCTGCCATTTTTCAGCGAACAGCAGCACTCCTTCCCCATTCCAAATCTGGTAATGTAATAGTAGCACACCTAAAAAAATCACAACTATTGCTACCAATTTTTTTTAAGGAATCCCTCAGAGTCAAGGATGACTTGCCTCCACACCAAAAAGTCGCAAAATCCAATGCGTGACCTACCACCTGCGTCACAGGTAGGAGAGACAGTGGCTGGAGTGCTTGGTTGCCGCAAGAGGGCAAGACAACCTGAGTAATGGTGGTAAGATCTCATTTGTATGTCAGTTTCTCTTCCTCTACCCGTGATAATTAATCTATCCAACACTACAATTTTAGAACATAAATTATCCACAGGAGAGTTAAGACAGGATTTACTCAGCAGAAAACCTAACTGCAATTGTCATCCTAATACTAACATATTAAATTCACTCCACTATAATTGTTATGATTGCCTTCCAATCAAATCTCAGGGAGAATAATCCATTTACACATATAATGAGGGTGCAAGTGTCTCCAAAACAATGCCACATCCTCCACACACAACTGCGCAAAGATACTGTGGGCAGGACCACTAAGAATGTTGTTACATACTTCTCCTATACCACAGTAAAGGAACTCCCTCGACTAGCACATGACCATCTATTATTGTCACTACTGAAAATTTTTAAATTAATAATGAAATACCTACTAAATGCTACATAACAACATAACTTGAATGAAGGAATTTAATTTCACCAGTTTGCTAAGCTTAACAGCGGGAACAAAAAGACATTGGAAACGAAAACCAGAAAATAATGGAACATCCAGCAGGTGTGATAGCATTTGTGAATGCAACAACTAAGTTAAGTCAGACAAATTTTGCTGGATAAATAGTGGCACGTTAACAATGCTGTCAGTATAAATATGCAAATCAGAAAACTCAGCGATTGAGATAAACATCCAAGTTGCATACAGTCAAAACCTTGGTGGTTAATTCAAGCTGTTCTGCAATTTGCTTTGGCCACCTTATTGGATTTATTCATGAATTGATCATTAAAACTTGTTGCAGAATGTTGGAGTTGGAATTTAACAGCTCAAATATACGAATGTAACACCAATGAACAAACTTGCAATTTCATTTCTGAAAGTAATAAGTTGACAGATTTTTAAAACGTCAACATCTTTCTTACTTTATCTTCAGGTTCAACCCCACCCCCGCTTCTGGTTATTCCTGTGTTTCTTATTCAATTCTTTAAAAAAATGCCCCATTGCCTTCGCCACATTACTACAAACTTGCACTTTCAGCAAGTTATGGCACAAAAAAAAATTTGAGTTGAAGGGTGCGGAAAGAGAGTCCAGTAGTGTTCATGATGAGATGCCCTACTTCCCAAGATCTGGATCACCTTTCAGATTGGACCTTTATAGTTAAATTACAGAAATTGTTTCGGGTAGCAAAATCAAGATCTGTACTTTCACCCTTCTACTTACTTTAACTCTCTGAAACAGGTATACAAAACTAAATCTAATAACAAACAGTTTTTTCAATCATTTATGGGACATAGGCATTGCTGGCTGGCCAGCACTTATTGCCCATCTTTAGTTGCTGGGGGCAGTTAAGAGTCAAACACATTTTTGTGGCTTTGGAATCACAAGTAGGCCAGACCAGATAAGGATGGGATTGTTTTCCCCCTGAAAAAAAAAGACATTAGTGAATCAGATTGGTTTTCTGACCAATGGTTTCAAGTCATCAGTAGATTCTTAATTCCTGATTTTCTTTTACTGAATTCAAATTCCGTCATCTACCGTGGCAGGATTTGAACCTGGGTTCCCTAAACATTAGCCAAGTTGCTGGATTAATAATCTAAAAAGGTAATACTACTAGGCCATCACTTCACCAATATTAACGACAAAAGTTCTTAAATATTGATGTTCTCACGTTACCATAAAATTGAACTATTTTTGTAAATCTATATTTAAAATATAACCACAAATAATTACTGCCAAAGTAATATTTTAAGATCACTATATTATGACATGTCAAATACACCATATGGTTATCTTGGACAAATTGGATAAAGGGAAAAACTGAATTGGCCACGCCAATTTGTTATTGCAACCTTTCCCCGTCAGCCAGTTCAACATTCTTCTCTTTGTTGAATCTGGTTCTGTCTTCTTCTTTGCAGATTACCCCTATGTATGTTTTCTTTTCCCCTAACTGATCCAATCTCCTGATTACTCTCTCCCAACAAATTCCATCTCTTTAAAGATTTAACTCAATACTCCCACCCCTGAATTTTGCCTTGTATACATGGTGAAAAATATATGACTGACAATGAGTCATCCAGCATGTAATACACTTGTTAACCCAGTATTCAAGATTGGGCTCCTTCAGAAAGTCAGCACCTGCTATCTTACTTCCTCTTAGCATGCAAATTTTGCCATCAGCAGTCTCCTAAAATAAAACATATAAAAATTTGTTTTTCCCCTTTGAACGTACTGAGAAATTAGAACCCTTCTTGCATAAATTTACAAGTCAGCATCTTATAGCCAAGTTCATTTTTCCTCTTCACATCCCTTTTTACAATGTAAAGGGACTTAAAATAAGGCTTTTCATCACTTAACCACTATAACTTGATTCATCTCATGTCTGCCTATCTATTTCAACATTTGTCATGTGCTTTTGCACTGGGCCTTTATGTCTTCATTTAGATTTCCCAGCAGGATATTTTTCACCTTCCTCATTTAATATTTAGAACATAGAACACTACAGCACAAACAGGCCCTTCGGCCCACAAGTTGTGCCGAACACATCAAAACCTACCCAGCCATAGACCTATCTATAGCCCCCAATCCCACTGGATCCCATATACTCATCCAGAAGTCTTTTAAAAGACCCCAGCGAGTTCGCCTCGACCACCACCGACGGCAGCCGATTCCATTCACTCACCACCCGCTGAGTGAAAAACTTTCCCCTAGCATCCCCTCTGTACTTGCTTCCCTGCACCTTAAATCTGTGCCCTCTCGTCGCGACCATTTCAGCCCTGGGAAATAGTCTCTGAGAGTCCACCCTATCTATTCCTCTCAACATCTTGTAAAACTCTATCAGGTCGCCTCTCAACCTTCGTCTCTCCAGGGAGAACAGTCCCAGCTCCCTCAACCTGTCTTCATAAGGCATGCCTCCCAATCCAGCAACATCCTTGTAAATCTCCTCTTCACCCTTTCAGTAGCTTCCACGTCCTTCCTATAGTGAGGCGACCAGAACTGCGCACAGTACTCCAAGTATGGTCTGACAAGGGTCCTATAAAGCTGCAGCATTACCTCCTGACTCCTGAACTCAATCCCTCGATGAATGAAGGCCAGTACACCGTAAGCTTTCTTAACCACGTCCTCCACCTGGGAGGCTGATTTTGAGAGTCTTATGGACTCGGACCCCAAGATCCCTCTGCTCTTCCACACAGCTAAGACTCCTACCTTTGATAGTGTACTCATTCATCCCATTGGATCTGCCAAAATGGACCACAACACATTTATCCGCGTTGAAGTCCATCTGCCACTTCTTCGCCCAGTCTTGCATCCTGTTGATGTCATGCTGCAACTTCTGACATCCCTCCAGACCATCCACAACACCACCGACCTTCATGTCATCGGCGAACTTACTCACCCATCCCTTTACCTCCTCATCCAGGTCATTTATGAAAATGACAAACAGCAAGGGTCCTAGAACAGATCCCTGGGGCACTCCACTGGTGACCGACCTCATGCAGAAAAAGAGCCATCCACAACCACCCTCTGCCTTCTGCAGGCAAGCCAGTTCTGGATCCACAAGGCCAAAGCCCCTTGGATCCCATGGCCTCTCACCTTCTCAAGAAGTCCTTAAGTCTCAAGAAGTTCTTAATGGTAAGGAGAAAAAAAAACGAATAACAGTTGAAACTATTAACAGCTCTGAAATGCAATAATGTGGAAATATTTTCAGTAACTACTAAAGGACATCTAGTTAGTAATTCAAAGTTTAAGGTTATTTCATCTATGTATTAATTCACTGTAAACATAGATAATGGCTACTCATTTACAAAGAACAAAGAACCAACAGAGCACGGGAAACAGGCCCTTCGGCCCAAAGAACCCACACCGCCATTTTAATATTGAGTGTGCCCTCCTCTACCTATGACCTTTTGTCTATGCCTATTGGGGAAGATTGATGCAACAAGTTTTCCCTCAATCAGCCTAAGAGCACGTTTTTGAGGTGTGAGAGGAAACCTGAGCACTCGGAGAAAACCCACGCAATCACAGGGAGAATGTGCAAACTCCTGCAGACATTGGCCCAAGTCCAAGTAACTGCACAGCAAACAGTGATAGCCACTGAGCTGTCGTGTTGCCCACCAGATGGTCCAGTTTAAGCATACACTAATGATGTGAAGCACTAGGCAACTCTTGAAGCAACATCAAAGAGCAGCCCTCGCACGACCCACTGCATGTACGCCCCTTGTTGGGCAACAAGGCAGACCAAATCACCTGTGAAGTTAAAAAAAAGACATCAATAAACAGACACAACTTAGACATTTACGGAATCCCCAGAAGCTCAGAAGTAAAACAAGTGAGCATGATATATGTTGGAAAGTCCATAGGAATCAATTGATTCCCAGAGACGTCCTAGGGCTCTTGATCTTTACTTAGAACAGTCTCCTGTATCCCTCCATCTCTAGTCCGCTCACGTGCCTAAGTAAACCTTAAACAACTCTAGCGCCTGCCTCCACCATCCTACTTGGCAGTGCATTCTAGGCCCCCACCACCCTCTGCGTGAAAAACCTCTCTCTAACATCCGAATTATACCTCACCCTAACCCACAGCCCTCGTAATTTTTGTATCCAATCTAGGAAAAAGCTTACCACTTTCCCTCTATCTATACTCTTCATAATCTTATACACCTCATAGTTGAGCTGAAGGATGTGTCAAGTAGAACTTGTACAGGAACATTCAATTCTAATAAATTTGTCAATAGGTTGGTTTTTGTCATCACACCTTGATTTTGAATTATCAGTTCAGGATGCTAATTGAAATATGGAACATAGTTCTGACTGATAGCTGGGGAAGAGACTTCTTAATACCAGAAGACAACACATGCTATAAAACATGGTTAAAGTGCATGGTTTCAAAAGTCTGTACTTGCTTACAATGCCTATGATTTGAATTACTGACAAGCAGGTTCTTCAAAATGATTAAAAACAAATATTCAATAAAAAAAGTATAAATTTCACATATGGTTGGTATTACAATGATAATGTCCTAGACCAAATTATTAATATTCCCAAGAGTAGGCTGGTCTGATTGCCAAGGAGTAGCAAAGCCACAGATGGACCAAGAACAGTAATTCAACTTTATTCCACAGGTATATCATATGTTTGATATCTGCTTTTTGTCATTGATAAGCCAAGGAACTAAAGTAATAAACATAACTAAAATCTCCTCAAAAAAAGGCTCAGGCAGAAAAGATAAATAATTATAAAACACAAATGAACATAGTAGAAATAGATTATGTTTTAGGCATTACAGATCAAGGGAAAACTAAAAGGACGTAAAGTGAAGTAATTAAACCAGATGAGAGAAATAAGAACTGAGTAAATATTGACAGTGTTTCTAAGAAAAAAAACTTTGTCAAAGGTTTTCATCTTGCACTCATCAGGACATCTAGAAAAATACAATGGAAAGGAAATCAACAACCTTATACTATATGAAAAGAGAATACAGATCAGTTGGCGAGCCATTGCAGAACATTTCCATGGAGGGTGCATCAGTTGATAGTAACTGCCAGTTAACTGACAAGCACTGATTCAAATTTAAAGCAAGCAGTTTGACTGACTGACTCATTTCATGTTTAGAAACATAGAAAATAGGAACAGGAGTCGGTCATTCTGCTCTTTGAGACTGCTCCACATTCATTATAATCACGGTCTTCCAATTCTCTAACTTGCTCCTGTTTCTCCCCAGATCCTTTGATCCCTTTGGCCCTAACAGCCTTGTCTAACTCCTTCTTGAAAATAATGTTTTGGCCTCAACTGCCTTTCCTAGTAGTGAATGCCATTGGCTCATCACTCTGGATGAAAAACCTTTCCTCATTTCAGTGCGAAACTCTGTGTCTACCCTGTCTCCTACAACTCTGATCCCAGATTCTGGACACCCCCACTACTAGGAACATCTTTCTTGCATCTACCTGGTTTAGTCCTGTCATAATTTTATAGGTTTCTAGTAGATATCCCCTCACTCTTCTAAACTTCAGTAAATAAAATCGTAACCAACTCACTGTTAGTCCCACCATCCCAGAAATCAAACTGATAAACCTTCACTGCACTCCCTTCATAGCAACAACATCCTTCCTTAGGAAAGAAAGCCAACGTTCCACATATGTCTCAACAAGGCTCTGCATAACTGCTCCTGCACTGGAATCTCTTATGAAAATCAACATACCACTTGCCAGTTTTACCACTGGCTGCACCTGCAAACTTACTTTCAATGACTCCAAATTTCATTGAAAGAGGGGAATGTGCAATCTACAGCCAATCAACTAATAATCCACATTATACTGCATTTGCCCACTCACTATCCAAGTCTTATTGAAGCATCCTTGAATCCTCCTCACAGTTCACTTCCCACTCATCTGCAAATTTGGAGATACTACATTTAGTTTCCTCATTTAGATGAATAGCTGAAGTCCTAGTACTGTCTTGCCCCACCAGTCACTGCTTGCCATTTGGAAAAACTGTTCTTGCCCATTCTTTGTTTCCTTTTTGCCACCCAGTTTTCTATGCATCTCAATACATGCATGCTGTATAATTTCATACAATATTCTCTTGTGGATCCTTGATGAAAGCTTTTGAAAATCCAAATATATTATATCCACAGCTCTCACTCATCAATTCTTAATTACATCATTGAAGAATTCCAGTAGATTTGTCAAGCATGATATCCATTTCGTAAATCCATGCTGACTCTGTCCGCTCCTGCCACTATTTTCCAAGTGCTCTGCTTTAAGAATGGACTATAGCATTTTCTCCATTACTGATGTCATATTGATTGGTCTATAATTTTATTTTCTCTCCATCTCCTTTTAAATAGAAAATGTTACATTAGCCATCCTCTCAACTGCAGGAACTGTTCCAGTGTCCATGGAATCTTGGAAGATGATTACCAATGCATCCACTATTTCTAGGGCCACAAGTACTCCAGAATTTAGATCATCAGGCCCTGGGGACTTATTAGCCTTCAATCGCTTCAATTTCCACAACATCACTTCTCTAATAATATTAGTTTCCTTCAGTGCCTTCCTCTCACTATACCCTGTGAGGCTCCCCAACATTTTTGAGTTGTATCTCCTTCGTGATACATACATTTAGTTGGTCAGCCATTTGTTTGTTCCCCATTATAAATTCCCTTTTTCTAATTGTACAGGACCTACATTTGTTTACACCAATCTTAAGTCAGTTTTATTAAGTCAGTTTTATGTTCCCTGCCAGCGCTCTCTCATGAAGAAGGGGGATACAGAGTACAAGCTCCTTTGCTGCATTCTAAACTATTCCCAATCCTCAGGTCTGTTGCTTTTATGGCCAATGCATATGCCTCTTCCTTGGATTTAATGATGAGATTGTTCTAATTTCCCTTACAAGCCATGGTATGGCCGCCTTTCCCAGTTTGTGTTAGACAGGAACAAACAATTGTTGTGCTCTTTGAATGTTTGCCATTACTTAATGGGTTTATGGTGAATAGGTAATGTTCTCCAATTTATCACAGCAAACTCATGTCTCATACTGTTGTAGTTCCCTTTATTTAGATTCAGGGCACTGGTCTCAGAATCAACTATGTTACTCTCCTTCTTGATGAAGAATTCTTTGTGATAATACCATGCCTTTAAGAATAGTGTTTTAGTCATGTTTTTGGATAGGATGTTTCTGGCAGTCCTTTCCACTTTATTCGTGCTGTTTTGTCAACAACCGGTATCCTCTATTGTTACTGCAGCAGTATAATTGCTAAAATGTAAAACAATCTGGATGAATGCTGTTGTTGTTGTTTCCCTGGGATCTTGCAAAGTGGGGCTTGATTGACAAATATGGTTATGTGATAGGGTAAAGCTAAGCTTAGTGTTGCTTTGAATCAAGCGAAAACAACACTTTTCTTTTCTCCTCTCTGAAGTTTGGTGACTAGGGAGTTCACAACATCAGGTTAAAGTCCAAAAATAAACCTGTTGGATTTTAACCTGATGTTGTGAAACTTCTTACTGTGTTTACCCAGTCCAACACCAGCTTCTCCATATCATGACTAGGCAGCTGCCAGAGACTAGGTTTACACCTTTGAAATTTTGTTGTTGAGGGTATATCCTTTGAATACAGAGATTGGATTTCTGTCCAGAAGTCAAATGGCTGGAAATCTAACACTACAAGTATCTTTGGTTCCTGTTCTATCTCGTTAAACAAAAAGGGATTTATGTCTGTGAAGTAGTGCTTTTAAATTGGAACAATGGCGATAGCTAGTTGTTAAACATGACAAAGTATAATTCTTAAGTATTTTAATTGATAAGATTAGCTAATTCTTCTTGTTATATTCCATCTGTGTTCTTGATTAAAGTTTGTTTTGGTAAAAGCTTCCTAATGGGGCATTCGAAATACCTTACGTTATGCTAATGTGAGATTCATTGGACGTGAGCCAAAAGAGGCAAAGCAAAAGAAAAAGAGGACATGGCCTAGCAAGCTACTCATTCAAGGGCAAGTAGAGATGTGCAATAAATGCTGTTAGAAGTCAGAAGTCAATTTCCAATACTGACAATTCATTTTATATTCTGCCTGGTTGCTACAAATCAAGTGACCAACAAATAGATCGATAGTGTTTACCGATATTACAATGAGTGCGGAAGTTATTTCACTTAAATATAAATAATCCATAAATGTTGCAAAAGTATAACAATAAATCTATCGCCAACTTAAAGGTCAAAATATACCAATCTCAAATTTTTGTGAAAAACTATATACAAAATGTGACAAAGCATTTAATTGCATAAATGTGCATAAAGCTGCAAAAGTTAAATGCAGGTATGGCATTTACTAAATGGCTTCAAAAACTAATGGAATCTATTCATGAGCAAAAAGCAAGATTCGTACTGAATATATATATCCAGAAGGTAAAAGTCATCTATCTTCTTAACCCAATTTTATTTAGATTTCCCATTCATTACTTTTCAACCAAGCAAATCGGTTCAATACTAATTTCAACATTAATTATAAGTATTGAAAGGAAAAAGCCTTTTTGAAAATCAATTCTCTTTTGTTCCAAATATCTAATCATCTTTTGTTAAGCAAGAGAAAAAAAGAGAGAACGAACATCATACAATGAAGAGGCAGTAGTGTAATATCATCTCTCAATTACTTATCCAGAGGCCCAGGGTGAGGATCTAGGTAGCTGGATTGAAATCAATAAAAATATGGAATTAATGACCATAAAATCATTTTCAATTGTCACAAAAACCCACCTGATTCACCGATCCCCTTTAGGGAGAGATTGCTGCAGTTATTATCTGGTCTGGCCTACATTTAACTCTAGATCTACACCAATGCAGTTGATACTTAAAAAAAAGATTCTCTGAAATTAGCCTAGCAAGCCACTCATCAAGTGCAATTAGGGACAGGCAATAAATGCTGATCTAGCTTGCAATGCCCATGCACTAGGAATGAATAAAAACCAAAATGTAATAGAAGCTGCAAATAACACTGTAAGTGGATCTTCATGAAGGCCTTGAATGAAGAATCCTGCCCAAAACATTAACTTTTTCCTTCAGGCACAAGAATGGCTACAATATTTCCCTATCAATCTTCATTGGTCATGTAAACTGAGTTCTTATACTGAAGACAATTATTCAGCAAGAAGTTTGTGCATTTTTACTTTATAGACTGCCAAAATGTGCAAAAAAGTGATGATGCTTGCCCAGGTTTAACTAATCTATTCTAAACTGCCCCATTAGTCTACTCTCAACATAACAGAAGGAGCCATGAATAACACCAAGAGGCAATTGCACAAAAATACTGAATGAGTTTCTCCATGATCACCCAGCTGCTGACTATCTTAGTCCAAATATGGACATACCACCCAAATTCCAGATGCAGAGGACAGAATGGCTGCAGTAGACATCAAGACAACATGTGACCAAATGTGGTACAGAAGAGCCCTGAATTCAAGTTAACAAGGATCAGGATGTCTGACTGGATTAATTCACAACTGCTAATCATCTCAGTCCAAGACATCACTGCAAGAGTTCCTTATGGCAGTATCCTAGATTCAATTATCATCTGCTACATCAATGAGTGTCCCTCCAAAATTAAGCCTGCTTAATTTGTAATTCTTCAAATAACAAAATGTCAAGGAACATTTGCACAACAAAATGCAATGGCAATGGCAATCTTCGAGCACTTATCCATTTCCCAATCGTATTCAACAGCATTCTCATTAACAAGTCTCTCAACAACTTCCTTGGGTCATTAACTGAGTATGCCAGTTGATAAATGACTGGCTAACACAGGAGTTCAGAGATTTGATTAGGCATTCTGTAGGCAATGGCTTACCAGATTCCTCAGAATCTTTCTACCACCTATAAGACATGCAAGGAGTTTATTTATCAATGTCACAAATAGGCTTTTATAACACTCAATGAAGTTACTGTGAAATCCCCTAAACACCACATTCCAGCACCTATTTGGGTACACAGGGGGAGAAAACTTAACATGGCCAATGCACCTAACCAGCACTTCTTTTAGACATTGGAAGGAAACTGAAGCCTCCAAAAGAAAACCCACACAGACATGGGGAGAACATGCAGATTCCAAATGGACAGTGACCCAACCAGGAATCAAACTTAGGTCCCAGCACTAAGGCAGCAGTGCTACCCATTGTGCCACCTATACTGTGATAGAATAATTTTCATTTGCCTGGACAAATATAGCTGTAATAAAACTCAAGCTCAACACTATCCAAAGGCAGTCTACTCAGTGGATACTGGAATATATAGTTAGTCCCTTCGTTATACCGCATATTATCTGGGGGATATACAGCAGAAACTTGCCATAACATATTTGCCATCTCCAAAGTCCACAACTTCAACCATCTAGAAGGGTATGAGCAGGAACATGGGAACATCACTTTCAAGTCACCAATAATCCTGTTTTGGACATAGGATGATGCTACTGGGCTAAAATAGATCTGTTCAGCATTGTGGTGGGTTCACCTTTACCTCACTGACTGCAGCAGGTCAAGAAGGCCTACCACCTTCAAGTGCAGCTAACAATGTGTAATGAATGTCAACCTTGCCAGTTATGTTCACATTATGGGAATGCTTAGAAAAGATTGCTTCAGTATAATGTATGTAGAATGCTTCACAAAAACTTGGAACAATGAAATTCAACATATTTAGAAAACCCATTTCAGAACCATGCAATTTTTTTAAAAAATTTGCATATGTGACCAATCAACTTGCATCATTTTCATACCTGCTAGATAAGAAAAATTTCAAAATGTCAATAAAAATAATTCACTTCTGATGTGATTAAGAAGAATTATTTCAACAAACAAATTACAAAGTAGTAATTATCTGGATGCATTTCACATATTGAAACCATCAGGGAATTTCCACAATATCTCTCAAACTATTTTGTGTGATGCAACAAGTCTGAACCAATATTACCAGAAATAAACACACTTTAAATAGTTTTAAAGAAATATTCTTAAGTTTCCCCATTTAGCTTTTCTATCTCCTCCCCACCAAGTTGCTGCTGTGAGCTACCTGCTTTCTACCACGTGTATTACATTGCCATCACACTGCCAGGTGTCACTTCTTGCTTTGCAGTTCAAAATGTTACAATGCCTTTTACTATGGATCTCAATAATTTTAAAGAAACATTCTCAAAAGTACATTCGTGATTCCTCTGATGTTACAAGTCATATGAACAATTTCCATTTCTTTGGCTTAAGTGCCTCCTCCTCTTTATTATGGAAGCCCAATACCTCTTCACCTCCAGTCCCCCACCCAGAACCGTTTGAAGACTCTCCTCTTAATGGAGGTCCGAATAATCCCTGTCCATCACCCTTCTCCTCCACCTGGCTAAACCAGTTCTGTCACTCAATTTTAATTTATCCTTTTAAACTTGTCTCACTTCTTGTGAATAAAAAGTGCAGTCATGGATACCCATACCGGCCCAATAATGCCTGTCTTCTTATTGGTTATGTGGAACACTCCTTGTTTCAGTTCCGCTCCTGTAACTCAATTTTCCCATTGATACAATGCCTGTACTGATGCCATATTCTCATCTGGACTTGGAAAAATCAAAATCAATTTTACTACTAATTTCCACCCCTCTCATCTTCCCCTCCTTGACCTCCATCATTATTTCTGGTGATAGACTGGCTAACAATATTCATTACAAACCCACCAACTCCCACAGCTACCTCGACTATACGTCCCTGCATCCTGGCCTCTGCGAGGTGCATAAGAACAAAAGAAATAGGCCATCTAGCCCCTCAGGCCTGCCCCACCACTTAATAAGATCATAGCTGATCTGAAGTGGATCAGTTCCACTTACCCACTTGCTCCCCATAACCCTTATCGATCAGAAATGGGATACCATCCCATTCTCCAGTTTCTCAGCTCAGTTGCTCTGATGATGCAAAATAGTGCTCCTGACATGTTTTGAGTTCTTCCAGCATCTGCAATATTTCACTTATTTGAAAAAGGTTTCCATTTAGCCTTTTTTTTCCCCAATGCATTACTGCTGTGAGCTGCCTGTTCTTCCATGTGTATAACATGGCCAAACAGACAATTGTCACTTCCTACTTTGCAAGATCATCATGCAGGACAATTACTTTCAGCTCAAGGTACTTCAATATAATACTTTCCACTACTGATCTAAAAGTTTAACTAACATTAATTTACTGTTCCAAAAACATTCACACAGCACAAATGTCACTATTGTCACACTATCAAGAAAGAAATTTAACCATTTCAGTCATTAAAAAAATTAAGTCCCATCTTACCCTCTTTCTGCAAAAAAAGATAAAAGTTGCTATTGTACACATTGAGTTTCTACACTGCAAAAATGCAGTTCTGACATTCTTCATAAAGAAGGAAAGAAGAAGAACAACAAGTAATTATTGGTCTATGTTGCATTCCTGGCAGCCAGCTCAACACAAACAGTAAATAGATTAGGCACAGCCTTCTTGTCTGTAGAACAAGATGGTCCAAGAACATTGATGCAAATGATAACTGGTATGAATAAGGAGGAAAGAAGGAGAATACAATGCACAAAGGATCCCCAAATTTAACTGAACAATCCCTTCATCAGAACAGATATTAAACTAGATACCAAAATGGAATGATGCCGATTTATTTTTTAAATAACTAAAAGCTCCAAAAGCCAGTACATATTTGGTGCTCATTATCATAAGACTATGCCCCCTTATTTTTAAAAATATTATAATTTTAAACTGACTGAAACTTTTGCAATTTGAACTGAGACAAAGCAAACTACTTCAAAATACAAGGCCACATTTGAACAATAAGAAAACAAAATCACCCTCAGGGGATTGTGAAGACAGGCGGGTCAAATTTTCCCAAATATTGACAAAGGCTGATGGGGAGTATGGCTTTCTCTGGTATAATCATAAAAATTAAATGGCAAGCTGTAGGTCCCCACAATCAGAATCTATGGGACAGATTCTGATTTAGCGCAGCATGTGAGCAACTTTGAAGATCAGAGTGTCATTTTTAAAGCACCAACCAATCTCACCAAAAACCCAGCGCAGAAAATCTCAGCCAATGACTAAATCAAACTTGTCACTGTGCAAGGGAAAAACATTTTAAACAAAAAAGTACGACGTACACTAAAACAATGGCTATACAGCCTGACACACCCAAAACCTCTTGAATGTCTTCATCCAATGTTGTCCAGCCACTTCAATGTTTAAAAGTGACACAGGCAGTATCAAGAAAAAGATCTTCAGAGGAGTCAGGCTGAAGGCTGCTTTCTCTTCTAGAATAGCTATATCTTCCAAATCGAGGGCTAACTTTGCCAGAAACAGAGATCTCATAATAACTGCAACATCTCTAACCACACCCAAAAAACCAGCAAACTTAAATTGGTTATAACATGTAATATCTCTGCCTCAAGACAAAAAGGGTGTTTAACCATAAATTATTTTACTTCTTAAAATTGGACTCCAACTCCCTTTATTTCTGATATGGATGCGTACTTGTACACCAGCCTGAGACCAAATGCTTAATCTCATTTTTATTTTGCAGGTTTTAAGCATTAATAAATCTTGTTCACTCTTTAATTCAAGAAAACCTTATTTGAACGGCTTCTTATTATTAACAGCTTGAACTATTAAATATATTCCTATTTGAAAAGGCATTTGGAAACAACTGAACAGATCGAATAAAATGGAGCCAGTTCATCCCTTCACACGTGGTGACAACAATACAGCCTAGCAACATTCAAAACAATACTAACTTAGCTTCAACCATGGACGTGATTTTCAACTAGGGCTCCTGGTAGAAAAACAGATGGTGCGAACTTTGGCCAAGAACAAGATTTAGTTTGGTCATGAAATTTCCTAAAGTCAAATAGTTTGCTGACTCTCATATGGAGATTACCCAATTTGGGGAATGTACCATAGGTCAGCTAATTTCATGGGATGATAGACTATTATAAATTAGAGCAGCTGAATTCAATGCCAAATCAAGTCTTAAAAAAATAAAATAAAATGAGTAAAAGAAAATGGGATTCAAGAAAGAGGAATAAAGGGAATGTTAAAAAAATTTAGAGTCTCCAACTATCACCAGATGAAATTTCATAAACCTGTTTGGATGTACGTTTATCACATCATTAAAAGGGCACTGGACAAAACTTCTGAAGTATATTTAGTTATTATCAATTACACAAAAGTAACAACTTCTTAACAGTCAATGTATGTCAATGGCAGACAGAAACATGCCATTTTTATGAAGGCAAAGGCAGTGACAATTTTTCAATTTCTGCATCTACACCATCAGTCTCATGATTTTGACAACGACGCATCACCAATATATTTTATGGATCAGTATTCACAAAGCAGAAGGACGTGGTGGATGGTGAGTGTGGAAAGGAGGATGTTGACATTCTAGGACATGATAAAAAAGGAGGTTTCGAAAAACATTAAGGTGGACAAGTCCCCAGGGCCAGATAGTGTCTATCCCAGAATACTGGGAAAGGCGAGGGAAGAAATTGCTGAGGCCTTGGCCAAAATCTTGGTTTTTTTTTAGGCCTGGGTGAGGTACTAGAGGATTGAGTAGCAGCTAATATTGTTCCTCTGTTTAAGAGGGACAGAAGAGACAATCTGGGAAATGACATATCTGTGAGCCTTACATCATTGATGGAGAAATTATTGGAGTAGATTCCTATGGATGGGATATACTCACACCTGAAAGAGAATAGGCTTATTATCTATAGGCAGCATGGTTTTGTAACGGGGAGGGCATATCTCAAACTTTATTGAATTTTGAAGGAATGACAAAAACAAAACTGACCAGGGCAGGCCAATGGATGCCTTCAATAAAAGGTTCCTCATGGCAGCCTGTGTACAATTCTAGTTGCTACACTATCGGAAGGATGATGATGCATTGGAAAGGGTGCAGGAGAAATTTACCAGGATGTTGCCTGGTTTGGAGGATATTGCCTAAGAAGAAACACTGAACAAACTTGGATTGTTTTCATTGGAGCGGAGGAGAATGAGGGGGAAAACTGATGGAGGTTTAGAAGATTATGACAGGCTTGGATTGAGTGGATAGTCTTTTTCCCCCCAAGGTTGAAGGGTCAATTACTCGGAGGCATAGGTTGAAATGAGAGGGGGAAAAGTTTAGAAGAGATGCAAGTTTTTCCACACAGAGGGTGCTGAATGCCTGGAACATGCTGCCCAGGGAGAAGGTGGTGGAAGCAAATTCTATAACAACGTTCAAGAGGCATCTGGATAGATACATAAATAAGCAGGGAATAGAGGGATACGGACCACATAGATGCAAGATGATATTAGATTGGAGAGGCATCTGTGTTGGCACAAACCTGGTGGGCTGAAGGGTCTGTTCCTATACTATACTGTAGTTTGTTCTAAGTATAATTCAAGCTAAGCATGAATTGGCAGTTACCAACACATAACACTAATGACTCGAACAAGTGAATCTTCTGAGATTTTCTTTTACGCTGGAGTAAGATGATCAATACAACAAATACTAACCAGATCAGTTGCAATAAGACTGAATTCAAAACCATCAAGAAACAAGCAAGAAAAAAAATCCAACACTGGTTCAGTGCAAGAGCAGACTTAAATGCTCCAGATTTACTAACTCTAGTGAAATAGTTTTTCCCATTCTGAGGATGATTGAAATCACAAACAATTGATAAAAATAAATCAATCCTGTTCAACTCAATGGTGTATATCAAAATGGCACAACAGAAATGGATTTCTGATAAGGAATATCCAGCAGCTAACATTTTGTACAACTTTAATCTGCACAATGATTAAATCCATTTAAAAGTTGCAATTTGGTGTTAAAAATTCTACTTGAATGATTGTGTGTAAAATTGAATCAACATGTAATTAAAATAAAGGCTCCAGACATCTTGGACATAATTCATGTCCCTGTTAAAGTACATTCAAAAAAAAGTTGCGTTATGTTAGCCTACAATTGTCCAGTAGATCTGTACTTTTGTTATTAAAAAATCTGTATATTCTATGTAGAATGTCTCAGTCACTTGAAATAATACTAGTTTCAAAAATTGCCCATCATTCAACAATGGTTTTTATCCACACCATGTCTTAGTTTGCCACCAATTCAACTCCTGTCCTGAGTAAATGTACAAAGTCGAACCAGACTGTTTGCAACACTAATGTCATATTTGACTAAGGGATCAGTTTCTAACCACGTATCTGCAACATCATTTAGACTGTAAATTTCCAGCTCTTCATCAAGGCCATTCTCTGGCCCTGCCTCAGTGAATCTGGTACTCATAGCCTCATCCATGCTAGTCTCCCAAATTATGCCCTCCCTAATCTGGAAGTCATCTGAAACGCTAATGTCAATGTCTTAACTGCATTAAATTTCCATCTAACTCGTTTTCATTTGAGATGATTAATGACTTCAAAAAGGAAATTGGATGGACACTTAAGGGAAATTAACATGCAGGGCAATGGAGCTGGCTAGACTACAAGGGACTGATTAGCCTCCTTCTGTGCTGGAATCACACATCCATCACCCCTTAGGTATATTTACTGACCTATGCAAGTTTTCTTTAAGCAACACCTTAGTTTTAAGATTTCCATCCTCATTTTCAAACTCTCTATGTCCCGGCCTCTTGCTATCCAGGTAATATTTTGCTGTTGCAATTTGGTGTTATGTGCCCTCATGTAATTCTGACTGCCTGAATATCTCCAACTTAAATTTATTTCACTATTAGTGGCAGTGCCAAATGCTGCCTAGGCCTGAACATCTGTAATTCCCTTCAAAGCATTTCATCCCTCCTTACTTATTTAACCAAAGTTTTGGTCATCTTCCTTAATATACCATTATGTAGTTTGACATCAGGTTTTGTTTATAATCCATCTGCGAAGTGACTTGGGAATCTCTCTGTTAAAAGTGCTATATGAATAAAAGTCAATAGCTCAAAAATTCTTGTATAAATGAAACACCAATACTTTGATCAGAACATATGGAATCACTTTCTTGTGAACTAGGAAGTAAAAGATAGTGACCCATTCAAGCTGGAGATGAGGAATTTATTTTGAGGATCATTCATCTTTGGGTTGTTCTCCTATATTTGAGACTGGAATTAAACTTTAAGGCAGTTTAGGATTGGAAGGCTAGGGAGGAAAGATAGAGCCATAAACAGATTAGCCATAATCTTATTGAATGGCAGCGCAGACTTGATGGTTGAATGGCGTACTCTACTTATGGTGTTATGACAAAAACAGAAATACGTAATTGTAATACTGTTTGGTTTTCTATAAATTATCAACTACTTATTTTTACATGTCCCTTGGGATATCTGGCCCACCAGTTCCTGAACAGCTTACTTTAAAAATTCTGTTGAACATCCACTATGTTGTTCATTGGAAGATATTTACTCTATTGCAACAGAAGTTTGTGTTATTATCCCCCACAGCCCCATCTTCATTATATAAAATAAAATTCATGCCAGATAAATCATTGCACAATTATGTTTACGAACATAGGAAATCTCATGAGTCACTTTGCTGGGTGACGTGTACCCTCTATGTCAACCTTTGCTGCTACACCTACTCAATTCCAAAGGATGAAGAGTATACAGTTAGATACATGATGACCACAGTCAAAACGATTTTGTTACAAACTCATTCCTGACCAAGATACAGAAATTTATCTTGATGGAACAGAGATCCAGTAGAAAATAGATTGGAAGTTTTAACAACGCCGGTTGCAAGCAATAAGCTTTCTTCAAGGTATATAAAGAGTAAAGAATTTCAGAGGGCAAGCATTGAAAGAAAACATCAAATCAATTTCGATCTTTAATCAAATTTCCACGCAGGAGACAGAAATCTCAGTGCAATATTTCAAACGTGTAGGCACCCAGAAAGGGTTGCAATGAGATTCTACTCTTTTCTCCCCTGAGTACGGAAACCATTTAACTGGAAAAAAATTAAAACGTAGACCAAGCGATCTCGCTCAGCAGGTACAAACTCACGGTGAGGATGTTACCGTTTAATTGTAGACTAGATAAAAGTTAGCAATATAAATAAGATAATATATTTGCCAAAAAAAAACACTATTTCGCTTATAAGTAACGTCAACCGTTAACTGACATAATGCTTTTTTTTTAAATCCAAACTGTAAGTAAAGTCAAAACCGTTTCTGAGTGCAGGTGTGCACAATCCTACTCATTTGCGCGAAAAATAGAAACAAAGATAATCATGTCAAACTGAAGCTTTCCACATCCCTGAGCAGGGGCGGGCAGGTGTAAGGAGGTCTCGCAGGACTCGCTAGAGTTAATAGCAATTTTCTTTAACTCGTTACCTTCTTCATTACTCCTCTCCTGGCAGGCTGCGGTGATGGGGCTGGGGCACAGGCTGCGGATTCGTGTCGGCACACAATCTTTACAGAACGTATGGAGACATGGCAGCAATCTGGGCTCGCGATTTGTAAACTCCGATTTGCAAACCAAGCAGATCTTGAGCAGATTGCACTCGTCCTTTGTAGAGTTACTCATCCGTTCGTTTTCGGCTTCATTGCTGATCACACTGTCGGCACCACTTTGGTCCATATTCCCCTCTCCTTGCCAAGCAAACGTTTGACCCTTTTCACCACCCCCTACGCGCAGTTGGAGGATCCCTAGATGGCAGTGATGTGAAGTGTTGCTCTTTTTAAATTACATCATTCCCCGAGAGAAAAGGAAAGCGAGTCAAACCGTGAAAAAGGCGAAGTATGCGAGTTGTTAAGCTTCACACCAAAGCTCATTCTGTCACTGCGTCTTCAAGGTCTTAATAAAATCGACTTCTAACGTCATGTCAGCTTCTGGGACTGGTTGAATGTGAATGACGTACTCGGTCGGTAATAGGCAAATGAACTGCAGCTCGGTAAATAGCAATTAAAGCACACAAGTGTTACCAGGCTTCTAAGATCCTCAGCTAAAAGCTGTGACATTCAAAGTGAAGTGATCAATAAATAGTGCCAAAAATAAAGATGCGCAATTCTTTTTTAAAAAAATTAGATCCCTGGACTGTTGTAAATAAAAGTTTGTTGGACAAATATTTATTTGTTTGTTTTGTGATTGGGAAATGGAAAATTCATTTTCTACACTTTTGTATGTCAAGTGATTTCTTTTTGATCAGCAGGATTTTTTTGGAGGTGAAGGGATCAAGGTGTGGTCGCCACAACAATGCCAGGCAATCATAAAATCCCTATGGTGCAGAAGCAATGACCAACTCTAACAAGAGAGGATCTAACCATCACCTCCTGACATTCAATGGCATCACCACTGATGAATTTGCCACTATCAACATCCTGGGGTTTTAAACATTGAACATAAACTGAACAGGACCAACCATATAAATACTGTGGCTGTAAGAACAAATCAGAAGCTGGAAATTATGTGGCACGTAACGCATATCCTGATCCCACAAAGCTTGTCAACCATCTAGTACGCACAAGTTTGGAATGTGATCAAATCCTCTCCACTCACCTGATGAGCGCAACTCCAATAACACTCAAAAAGAGTCAAGAAAGAGCATGAAAAAGCACTGGCAGGTAAAATAAAGGAAAATCCAAAGGTGTTTTATAAAAGTATAAGAGTTGGAAATTGGCAATATGTTAAAGGCAAAGGATGACTTGGGAAAGAATAGAGCCTATTAGGGACCAATGTGGTAATTTGTGTTTGGAGCCAGAAGATGTAGATGAGATTTTGAATAAGTATTTTGCATCTGTGTTCACCCTCGAGAAGAATGATGTGGATATAAAGATTAAAAAGAGGCATTGTGATTTACTTGAACATCTTAACATTGAAAGGAAGGAGGTATTCGTCATTTTACTGGGCTAAAAGTGGATAAATCCCCAGGCTGATGTGGGAGGCAGGAGATTGCAGCTGCTCTGACATTAATTTTCAAATCTTCCCTGGCCACAGGAGAGGTGCCAGAGCACAGCTAATGTGGTACCATTATTCAAGAAGGGAAGTAGGGAAAAACCAGGAAATTATTGGCCAGTGAGTCTAACCTCAGTGGTAGGAAAACTACTGGGAAAAAAATTAGAGGGACAGAATTAATTTCCATTTGGAGAAGCTAGGAAGATCATGTCTTACAAATTTGATTGAATTTTTCAAGGACTAAACTGAATGTGTAGATGAGGGTAGTGCAGTTGATGTAAACTACATGGACATCATTAAGGCTTTTCTCAAGGACCCACATGAGAGTGATGAAGAAGTTAAGAACTCTTGGGAATCCAGGATAAATTGGCAAACCGGATCCAGAATTGGCTTAGCGGCAGAGAGTGATGGTTAAATGTTCCTGTCATAAAAACAAGCCTGCTGGGATCAGTATTGCGTCCTTTGTTTGTTGTGTACATTAATGATCCAGAAAGGAATGTAGGAGTAAGTTCACAGATTAGAAAAATAGATGATGTGGTAAACAGTGAGGAGCAAAGTCTTTGATTAGAGAATTATATAGATAGGCTGATTAGATGGGCAAAACAGTAGCAAATGAAATTTAATCCTGAAAAGCGTGAGGTAATGCATTTTGGGAGGATTAATTAAGCAAGGGAAAATACAATGAATGGTCAGTCCTTAGGAAATACAGAGGATCACAGGAACCTTGGAGTGCATGTCCACAGATCTCTGAAGATAGCAAGACAGGTATATAAGAGGTTTAGAAGGCATTTGGGATGCTTGCCTTTATTAGCATTGAATATAAGAGGAGGGAGGTTATGATGGAGCTTAGGCCACAGCTGGAATACTATGTGCAGTTCCAGTCACCACACTTTAGGAAGGAAGTGAGTGCACTAGAGAAGGTGTAGAAGTCATTCACTAGGATGTTGCCTGGGCTGAAGCGTTTCAGCTATCAAGAGAGATTGTTTAGATTGGGGTGGTTTTCCTTTGAGCAGAGAAGGCTGGGAGGGTCCTGATTGAGGTGTGTAAAATTATGAGAACTCTAGCCACAGCAGTCTGTGGCAAGAAGTTCCAAAGACCCACAACTCTGAGAGAAGAAATTCTTCTTCATCTCAGTTTTCAATTGGCACCCCTTTATTCTGAGACTAACCCTTCTGGTCATGGACTCACCCATGAGGGGAAACATCCTCTCAGCATCAAAAATGATAAGAAAAAAAGAGATCCACAGAGAACCAACTAGAAAAAGACTTAATCTCAGTGGCACATAGATATAGGCATCTAAAAAAAGCTACTGGTCGGCTGTAAAGCAAATAGGCAGCTAAAAGTGCTGCACCTGCAGAATAGAAGGAAATTTCTTTCCTCCGTGTAATTGATTCCACCCACTAACTCACCACTTAAAGTAACCTCTGGCAAATCAACAGGGAAAGCCTTTGTAGCTGCAGAAACAACTCTTCAATCTCGGGACCTTCATTTCAGAAAATGCACCACTTCAACTTCAAAATATGTGGGTGCTAATTTTCAACCTACCTTAGCTATCAGCTAGGATAGTGATGCAGGCACAAAATACAGCGAGAATCAGGAAATGCAATTCTCATTGGCGTTTCTGTTTTTCCAGTCCCTCACCAGTCACATTACGGAATCCCGCCACAGAATGTCAGAACCTTATTTAAATATATTAGCACCTTATTAGCAAGCCTCCCCACTGGGAATTCCTTCCTCACTGAATTTTTTTTTTAATAAGCTGATCTCTTTCAGGCATTCTCTTCAGTCTAGTTGACTGAATCTTGGGTTCGATTCCTGGCTTGGGTCACTGTCTGTGTGGAGTCTGCACGTTCTCCTGCATAGGTTTCATCCAGGTGCTCGGGTTTCCTCCCATTGTCCAAAAGATGTGCTGGTTAGGTGCATTGGCCATGCTAAATTCTCCCTCAGTGTACCCGAACAAGTGCCAGAATGTGGCAACTAGAGGATTCTCACAGTAACTTCATTGCAGTGTTACTGTAAGCCTACTTGTGACTAATAAATAAACTTTAACTTTACCTGAGCTGACTGCTAAGTGATTAGGATCAACTTCCTGCTGATTCCACTAATACTATTATAAATAATAATCCAGATAGTGTAACACTGACTGTAGAGCTGAATGGTCTTGCGATGAAGAGGTGAGAACCTGCTATTTATAGATCATTAGAGCCTAAGCCAATGCCCAATTACAGAGCTAACGATTCCTCCCATAGTCAGCCCTTCTCCCTTTGTGGGCTAGATTTTCCAGCCCCTCCCACTGGCAGGATCTTCTGGTCCCTCCGAAGAATCTTTCTGCAGTGGATTCCCCAGCAAACAACACAAATGATCGTTCACTTTAACATGACTGGAAGATGCCAGCTGTAGTCAATGATGAGCCATGTCCACCATCAGAAAATCTACCGTATGGAGTGGGGTGGGGAAGGGGTGGTGAAAAATCCAGCCAGCATCTCCAACAATGTAGCTTGTGGGCTGCAAATATTTACTGTAGCAATCTTTCTTCTAAGGATTATCCAAGCTCAGAACATTTGCTCTATTCTCTCCCCACAAATGTTGTCAGACTTGCTGAGATTTTCCATCATTTTCTGTTTTTGTTTAATCCGCAATCCATGACAGCTGAGGGAATGAGGGTACCATCTAAGGATCAGGCTGACTGCTAATTTCAGTCTTCACATGCATCAGGTGTGCCTTGCCTGCCACAAAATATGCCAGTTGCCTCATCTGCTTCCTGACCCATTCTTGATGAATCATTTGTGTCAAATTAGTCAGCCTTGCACTATATGCATTTGCCACAGATTTGCATTCAATTATTAACCCTTCGGAGGCCATCATGAAACTGCATCCCACAAATTGGGTGCAGATGAAAGCCTGACTGCATATGTACAATTCTCTGCGGGGCAGTGGGAAAACATACCCATGCGAAACATGTTTGGAAACTGTGGTATACAGAGTCCTCTGAACAATGCCTGGGACTGTCTCTGGAGTTTGATATGGAGGCCGCCATCAACCCTGCACTTTGAAACATCACAACAGTGGTGGAGTAAGTCTATCTTTGAATCTTAGAATGTTCCTGGAGATCCATCTTTATTTTCAGGAGGTTCTCCTTCTTTCTTCAATAGTGGGTCAGTGAAGTTGGATGTCTTTTCAACATGGCACCCAGATAGTATGGCGGACTACATGCCACAGAAAATAGTGCACAATCCCGAGTGCTTAATTAATGATGTGAGGATGGAAGATTTGATGTGTTTTCCACTCAGCTTCCTCAACGGGAAACATTCCACATTGCCGTCTCACCAAGGGAATTAGTCCAAGGATGAGAGAATTGTGCCCTATTTCTCATTCCACAGTAAAAAAAAATGCACACACATACAAATACAATGTTCACAGGTAACTTTGAGCAATTTAATTAAATATGGCCAGTCTCATTTCAGCTGTACCTATTTGAAGAGGGCCTTATCATCCTTGTCCCTGAAATTTAGGTGCTTTTTATTTACCATTCCTGATTTTGCAACATAAATGTGGAATGAAGATTCCACATTGTTAATTACTTTTAGTAGGATTTTAAAACATTTTTAACAGAAGTACATTCTTAAAATTGATATAAACTAGTTTCCAAACAGACAATTCACTTACCTCCTTTTTTATAGGTCATGCCATAGGTCTGCAGAGTAAGCCATTGATTGTATGGCAAATGAGGTCCCTGAATCATCATTGTACCTACTGTGTCATAGACAAATTGGTTTTCAAGGATTCTTTGGTGCAAAAGTATAGTGTTAAAAGATCAGTAATGCTTCTGAATGATTTATGCCATTCATCTTACATTGTGCAGTTACAGGAGCCTCAAAGCCAATATACTTTACTGATTCATGCTACTCTATAGAAAAAAAACTGATGTACTATTATACTGAGTCACCATGAAATAGTTCATTTGTGTAGTTGCTGTATGAATATTTGGAAAAATGTAATACAATTATGGTTATCTCTTAGAATAAAAAAAATTCCATTCCAAGTTTTAAAGACAAGATTTAGTGTCTTTTTAATTATTAATGGAAATATGGAAAATAATAATATTGTCCTTGCTATATAAAGAGGGCAGCCTTCCACTAGAAATGTCCTTTCCAATTCTCTGTTAAATTACAACTTTGTATAATCTCACATAATCAAATCAATCAATCCTCAGTTTATGTTTGTTACTGCTGAAATATTGAATAATTGCCCTTATTGTAGCTATTATGCACAAATTAATGTGATAAAACTGATGAGCAGTTTGCAATAAGTAGAAGCTGAAGATGAAAACAATCAGCAAAATAGGCAACTAATATTTTTTCATCTAAGAAGTGCTCAGTTATTGAGTTACTGATCTGGAGATATGCCCTGAAAATTACAACTTCCGACATTAAAAGCAGAGATCCAGACAGCTATAACAGATTAACTTCGAATCATGGCTGGAATTTTACTGTCCCACCCACCACAGAAATCGACTAAACGAAGGGTGGACCATGACAATGTCCACTGATCTCGGGCAAGATTTTACGGTTTCAAGATGAGCAAGGCCATAAAATCCTGTCCCATATTTATTTTCCTATTTGTTAAATTTTATATCAATTGTTAGATGGTTTTAAACTGCGTATTTAACACTACAGTGACAGTGAATGCCTGTTGCTGATGTTACAGTTCCGTTATGATCCGGTTAGGAACAAGTAATGTTTTGTTTAAAGCAGACAAAGGGTCAAATCCCAATTACCAATTAGGAGAATAAAGCCATAAAATTCCACAGTTTCAAACAAATAAAATAAAGCTGTACTACACAATGTTAGAAAGGTAAAATAGTCTGTAATGTCTCTTTTATACTCTAAAATTCAAAATTAACATTAATATGAGGTAAATATGAATTAATAAGTAAAATATGGTTCTCTTCTCCATCACTTCATTATGGTTTTCAAAGTCTAATTTTTCTGCTATTGTCTTCAATTAACCTTTGTTAACTGTTCTAAGGCAATAGGAGACAGATCTTCTCTTGCTAGAAATGCCTGAGCATTAAAAGTAGCCGTGTCAATCTTGCACTAAATAATACAACGAAGTCAATGTGAAATCTTAAACTCTGGAAAATTCCAGAGTATCCATTTGACAACCTCTGGGTTTCTGTCAGACAAGGCCCCAAAATTTGATATGATCCCGATAGAGACTAATGATAACGTTTAAACAGAGATGAAGATTCCAGATGAGCAACTGAATTACAAATGACAAGATTTCATATTTTAAGACTTTTCTTAGAACAAAGAACAATACAGCACAGAAACTGGCCCTTCAGCCTTCCAAGCCTACACTGATTATCTGTTTATATTCCTCTATTCCCAGTCTGTTCATGTGGCTATCTAGGTAAGTCTTAAATGATCCTAGCATGTCTACCTTAACCATCTTACTTGGTAGTACATTCCAGGCCTCCATCATCCTCTGCGTAAAATGCGTCTCCTGCATATCTGTACTGAACCTTGTCCCCCTCTTACCTCTAACAAGCAAACTAATATCACATAATTCAAACATTATTTAACAGCCAACTAATACATCAAACTACGAAAAGGTACTTTTGCATTAACTAACTAAAGCAACTAACAAGATACATTTTAGAACTTCTTTCACTGTGCTCTGCATTTCTGGCAGATGACGATCATTAGAAAAACCAATCCCAGGTTACTCACAATTTTCCATCAAATTTATTTCACTGCCATATCAGGTCAAATCTTCCAGTGGTCTTTGAAAATTGTTCCTCTCAGGTTGAGTATTTATCTATTGATGGTGTAGTTTTCATTTATTAGGAAATAACTAGACTGAGGATAAAGTAGCCATTTCCAATGATTTTGGAAAAATCCATTGAAACTGTAGAAGCTGAAGCTGTACAAGAAAACATAGGTTGAATAAAAGAATTCATGACTTGCTGTAACCCTGCTATGAAAATTACTATTTTGATGAATGGTATGTCCAAAGAATCAGAAAATTAGGACCCGATTTTACCAAAAATTTAGGTGCAAAATTGCGGTAAATTTGGGTGCTGGGCCTTTAACACGATCTGCACCTGATTCCGAGCAGATCGCGGCTTTACCAACATCCAATTCGGGCACGGATCCGGTCCGTACCTGAATCGGGTGGCCTCATGAATTAAATGCCCAACTTTCCCACCAAATCCCACTTTACCTTCTCTGGTCCGTTCCGGATCCGCGCTGTAAGTGACCTGCAAAATAAAAGTCCGAAACCGATTTTTATTTTGCAGGGGAACCTCCAAAGCTTGGAGGAGTATGCTGCCACTCCGCAGGTGACTCCTCTTCCTCACCAGATGAACAAAACCCTCCTCCTGGTTTCCTATTGCTTTAATATATATAAGACATGAGAAATATACACTAGATGTCATTTAAAAATTGAATCGCTGAGTTTATTCATAAGTGTCACAGCTTAGGCTCATTGAAGCATGCATTCATTTAGTTGGTGAGAATTGACACGCTGTCTCAATAGGGAGGGGGGGATTCGTTCCTTCGGTGGGGAGGAGGGATCGCCCGCAGAGTGGCAGTGGACACCCTTGCCTCTTCCACCAGAGATCCATTACCACCACCACCACCCCCTCCCCCCACTCGCATCAGTGAGCAATCAGGTCTCCCCCTCACCACCAGACAACGATCAGCCTTCTCCTCCCCCCCGCCCCCCCTCAGAAGATTTTTTTAACTGCTCCTTCCCTCCACTCCACCTCCTGAGGATGATCTGTGTCAGAGCCACTCTCTCCACTTTTTTTCTTTCCTCACCTGGGCACGCTTTTTCAAATTTTGAGCTCCGATTATTCTGGCAGCGTTAAGCCCCATCCGTGAATCGGACTCGAGCCGGCAGAAAGCGTATGGATGCACTGCAAAGAGGATTCTAAGTTCAAATCTGTATTACGCCCTGATCTGGCCCTTAGACTCCAAACAGTAAAATCAGGCCCTTAGGCTTTTAATCGTAAACGGACATTGGACCATTGTGCAGAAAGGAAAGAGTTAATGGTAGTTGGAGATTAGACAAAGCCATCTTAAGTAAAATACAAAGCGTAAACAAAGTGTGGCAAAGCAAATAGCAATAGTACTCAAAGCTAAAGATGGAACAAAGACGAGGAATATTTTGAAAGAAAATGAAACAGCTGAATTCACGGCTGACACAAAAGAGCAGTGGTTTCCAACTTTTTCAGTAACATGCCATACTTCAGTGAGTTAAACAATTCCATGGCATACCCATTTTTTTCAGCTGTATTTATTAGTTATGAATGTCACATTTATTATGATTAAGGTCATACAACGTATGGTCTTACAAACATAGATTTGCAACATAGCGCTTACAACAAGCTAAATAAGGATCAAATGCATTAATGTTTCAAATCCACCACAGAATACACCATCTTTGACAGCGAACACAGGCGCATTTTCAGAATCTGCTCAACTCAACTATTCCTAACTATTCATAGCCCTAGGTCTGTTCCATGTGCAACATTTGGTTCAGGTGTCTAAATTCATCTTTTCACATTATGAATTTCATACTTGTTTCAATATTTTTTAAAATATACATTTTATTAAATATTTGAAGCAATAAACAATTGAAATTCAATGAATCAGAGCAAAAAACAAAATAGAGCAAATAGCAACTTACCAGGTTAGTGTGAAACATGGGGCTGATAATTCGGATACAGTCAATTTAGTTACGTCCGCTCGCTTGTTTTGTCTTGTTTTACTATCAAGAAAAAAGCACGCAAACATCATTACTTGGTTTCTATGGTGACTTGTAAAAACTATCACATCATCTCAATTTCACCCTTTGATCAACCTGTTTAGAATGTTCACATTTTAAAATCAAAAGATTGATATCTTACTTCTAAAGTATTTGATGATTAATTTTACGAGTTTTATGTGTTGTAATTCTGGTTGGATTAAATATTGTTTAAGATGAAAAAATGGGCAGGAATCTCTGGCTGTTCACACTTGTGGGATTCTCCTATCCCATTCCAATGTACAGAGATTTGGTTGAGCATCAAATTGCCTGTCCTCTCTGGCAGTGAGTGCCAACCATAAACAGCCAGAGAATTCCAGCCAATATATTTGTTCTATATTAATTTTTATTGCTTTTGTAAAAAATTTCATGGTACACTTGGACAGTTCTCACAGCACACCAGTGCTTCTCATTCGTACACAATTTAACTAGGTTCGTAGGGAAATTGGAATCTCAGAGGGAGCTCAGTTTGGACAGAAGTGAAACTGGTACAGGAAGTAGAAAAGTAATGAAATTGGTAAGCATACGAAGCAAAGGCAGGCACCGGTTGTTCAAGGCTATATCGGACAGCAGGAACGGTGATGTTGGTAAGCCTTCATATGCAAGAAAACTATGGATGTTGGAAGAAACTGAGGGTCCAGGAAGGGTTGGTTAGTGGGGGAACAAGGGATACCTGCTAAGGTCATAGCTGATGACACCAGTGCAGAGGCCTAACTCCAAGGCAGCAACACAAGACAATGAGGCCCACCATGCCAGCAGGAACATCATCAATCAGTTCCATTGCATGGATCACTGTAGTGGCACTCCAATACAGCCTCCAGAGGGTCACGAAGATCATGGTCACATGCTGTGTCTTCCACAATCAGGAATAGCAGCAGGCCAACATGATGTAGAAGGAAGATACAGCTTTTTGGAAGAGGATGAGGACCAGAATGGAGGTGAAGAGGATGACCCACAGGAAAGTGGACAGGCAGCAGCCAGAGTCTGACAGGTCAGGAGGACAAGGGAGGCCCAAATGACATCCAAATTTACTAACTAGGAGGCTCTTTGACCAGCAGCTCTATCCACCTCATGCCCTTACCTTCAAACCCTGCCTTGACCAATCCTTTGTTCATCCTTTCCCATTACCCTTGTTTCCCCCTTGCCAGAACACTGGTCTCCCCCTTTCTTCCAAACCCTATCACTCCTTCCCATGACCAGTGCTCTCCCTTCCCAGTCCAAGGGTCAACTTTGCATCACATTAGAGTAAGGGGCCTGGATTGAGAGTGCTGTGAGGAATTTTCAGTCAGGGAACATGGTTCCCCAGTTGTGTTGTGGCTCCCCACCCCGCCTCGACATTAGCTGGATGAAAAGGTATGTAGGAAAAACTCTTTGGTGTCAATGCTCAGATCCCTGCTGCTTGTGTGCCAGCCCACATTAGTGAGAATAAATGTAATAGGCTGAGCTAGTTAATAAACCTTGAGGTGGGTTGCATATGTATTTTGTGTGTTTAAAATAGTCAAAAACAGCTGGGCATTGTGAAGCCCATAATCTTGTTAAGGGCTTGTTAAGCAGTTAAAAAGAGACGAATACCTGTGAGTAGACAATAGTATCAATATTCATTGGAGTTCAGTTCCGATCATTAACAGGCTATCAACACTTATCAGAGTTTACATCCAGTTGCATTGTAACATGAACTTGACTGTACAATCATTGATATGAGGTGAGAAGTTTCTGCTGTATTATTAGCCATAGCAATGAATGAAACTGTCTTACTATAAAAACTGGATACATGCTTGTAATCACCAGCTGTGACTCTGGTGTAATCTACATCTGCTTTCGGAGTTTGCCATTCATCAGGTGAATGGAAATGGCCTCAGACAGAGCATATAACAGCATAGACAGTTTACAGATTACTGATTAGAATGTGAGTCTTTACAACAAACCTGCTATTCAAGTCTTAAAGATGCCGACAATGTGAGTGGAAAGAGCATTATGCATAGGTAAAAGAGATGTGTATTGTCTCCAGACAGTACAGAGGCCAGAACTCTCCATTCAGCTGATGAAGGGCAGACCCCGAAAGCTTGTGAGTTTACTATCAAATAAATTGGTTGGACTTAAACCTGGTGTTGTCAGACTTCTTACTGTGTTTACCCCAGTCCAACATCAACATCTCCACATTGTAATCTATATTTCTCATTACAACAATAACAAAATCAACTGTGTCCTTACCTCCACCTGGAGTTTCTTGGCTTTCTCTTGTTTTCTCTAAGCCACACCAATTCAACAGGAAGCCTTCAGCAAATAGACCCCAAAAAACAAAATTGAAGCATAAATCTCCACAACAGCAGTGTCAGTGGGTCTCTTCTCAAGGTGAGGGGGTGGGTGATGTTGACTCACTGTGTTGAAAGCTGTGGTGCTCCTCAGATTCTGCTGAAATCTGACTCCTGTCTTTCTGAAGACAGATCTCTGACCTTCTGGTGCATGCTTGAGTGTGCAACAGGGGCAATTTCTTTTGGGCCACAGTTAAAGGGTTGGGAGGGGCGCGATTTGGACTCATAGATTGATGATGTTATCATATCAGGATGTCTGAGACTGGTGGTCTCGCAGTCTCTCACTTCTGGGTGAGGATGGAGAGCTTGTGGGAAGTGCAGAGGTGTGATGGGGAGATAATCCCTCTCCTTGTGAGAAAGTAGTGAGAGGGAGGCTTCTTATTTCTGAGCTGCAGGTTTCTTTATTTGTCATTATTTACATAAGTGGGGATTCCATTTGTGGTCGAGAGGTACTCTTAACAAGAATCCACAACCTCATCACCCTTTTCTCCCTAACTATATCTGTCTGCCTTCACCCATGCCTACTTAGTTGTCCTCTATCTTAATCTTATGTGTTCTACTGCTCCTTCAAGGTATCTAGCCAAAAGTGGAGGCAGCCTGCTGCACTCTGTGTCCTCTGACCTATGATGGCTGGGGGGTGCCATTTGGAGGAGCTGGACCTGGAGGGTTGACTTTCAGGTGTCATAGATGTCACTGTCTTACTCTGTTCTGTTCACTGGCCACGAAATGCACTAGAGTCAAGAGAGGGGGATTCAGAGAGGACAGAGAATGCTGGGATCTCCCTGGTGGATGGTACAGCACATCAGCACTTCCTTCTCCCTCTGGGTGCTTGCTGGTCACTGGGTTATTCCATAGGATGGAGGGGCAATTGGAGGGAGCTCGGGGTTGTGGCTAAATACCAAATTTTCTTTTCTCATCGGCAGCAGTAGCACGGTGTGAAAGCCAGAGAATTACAGCTGATACATTGAAGAACCAAAGAGGAGCTAGGCTATTTCAGATTCAATATTGTATAATGAGAAAGGGCTAATTAATAATCTCACTGTAAAGTAACATTTTTGGAAATAGTGATCATGGTGTGAAAATTTTACATTATGCTTGAAAGTGATAGGGACTTAAATTTGAACGAAGGAAATTATAAAGGTATGAGAGACAAATTAGCTAAGGTGGATTGGGAAAACACATTAATAAATTGGATGGCTGGTATTTAAAGTTCATTTATTAGTGTCACAAGTAGTCTTACGTTAACACTGCAATGAAGTTACTCTGAAAATCCCCTAGTTGCCACACTTCAGCACCTGTTCATGTACACTGAGGGAGAATTTAGTATGGCCAATGCACCTAATTAGCACATCTTTTGGACTGTGGGAGGAGACCAGAACACTTGGAGGAAACTCTTGCAGTCAAGAGTAGAATGTGCAGAGTCAGAACAAACAGTGACCCAAGTCGGGAATCGAACCCGGGTCTCTGGCACTGTAAGGAAACAGTGCTAACCATTGCACCACTATGCCATCCTTTAAGGTCAAAACCAATATATGTGCCTCTAAAACACAAAAGCCCAACAGAAAAGTTAAATTATTGCAGAGAAAGGATGTTAAAGATTGCAGTAGTTTATAAGATTTCCAACCAAGTCCAATGATTTGGAACAATTCAGAATTCAGCAAAGGAGGAAACTGATAAAGAAAGGGAAAAGAGAATATTAATGCAAGCTAGCACAAAACATAAAAGCAGATTGTAAAAGCTTCTTTAGTTAAATAAAAAAGAAAAGATTAGCAAGGACAAATGTGCATCCATTATAGACAGAGACAGGAGAATTCATAGTGGAAAGTAGGGGAATAGAGAAATTAAACAATTACTTTGTGCCTGTCTTCACAAAATCTCTCAAAAAATCTGGAAATTAAGGGATTGTGAAAGAAATTAGTCCTAATAAAGAGTAACACTCAAAAAATTAATTGGATTGAAGGCTGATAAATCCTTTGGGTCAAATGAGCTAAAATACCAGAGTGGCCATAGAAATAGTAATGGTAATTATCTTTAAAAATCCTATAAATGCTGGTAAGGTTTCTGCAGACTGGAAAATAGCAAATGTTATCCCACTATTCAATAAAGGTGGGAGATAGAAAACTGAAAACTACAAATCTATTTGACAGATAGCAGGGAAAATATTAGAATCTATTATAAAGGATGTAAAACTGGACAGTTAGAAAATAATGATAATATTAGGCAGAGCCAACATAGATTTATGAAAGGAAAATCCTATTTGACAAACTTGTTGGAGCTTTTTGAGAATGTTACATGCAGCATGGAATGAACGGGTATGGGTGTATTTGAAATTTCAGAAGGCTCTTGGTAGGATCCCACAGGGGAGGTTAGTAAACAAAATTAAATTCTTAGGATGGCAGGCTGTTACTAGTGGCATACCACAAGCCAGGACCACAGCTATCCATACTCTATGTAAATGATTTACGTGTGGGGAACAAAATGTAATATTTTTACATTTGCTAATGATGTAAAACTGATGACTGGAAGTATTGAGGAAGATGCAAGGAGGCTTCAAGGGGACTTAGAAAGACTAAGTGAATGGGCAAGAATAGAACATAGAATGTAGAACATAGAACATAGAACACTACAGTGCAGTACAGGCCCTTCGGCCCTCGATGTTGTGCCGACCAGTAGAACCAATCTAATGACCCTCTAACCTAAACTATTCCAATATTATCCACGTGCCTATCCAATGACCATTTGAATGCCTTAACGTTGGCGAGTCCACAACTGCTGCAGGCAGGGCATTCCACACCTTTACTACCCTCTGAGTAAAGAACCTATCTGTGACATCCATCCTATAATTATCACCCCTCAATTTAAAGCTATGTCACCTCATGTTAGCCATCACCATCTGAAGAAAAAGGCTGTCACTGTCCATCCTACTTAATCCTCTGATCATCTTGTATGCCTCAATTAGGTCACCTCCTAACTTTCTTCTCTCTAACGAAAACAACCCCAAGTCCCTCAGCCTTTCCTCATAAGACCTTCTCACCATACCAGACAACATCCTGGTAAACCTCCTCTGCACCCTTTCCAATGCTTCCACATCTTTCTTATAATGCGGTAACCAGAACTGTACATGATACTACAAGTGCAGCCACACCAGAGTTTTATATAATTGCAACATGATCTCATGACTCCGAAATTCAATCGCTCTACCAATAAAAGCTAACATACCAAATGCCTTCTTAACAACCTTATCAACTTGGGTGCCAACTTTCAGGGATCTATGCACATGTACACCGAGATGTCTCTGCTCATTGACACTACCAAGAGTCCTTCCATTAGCCCTATATTCTGTAATCCTGTTACTCTTTCCAAAGTGAATCACCACACAGTTTCCCACATTAAACTCCATTTCCCACCTCTCAGGCCAGCTCCGCAGCTTATCTATGTCCTTCTGCAAACTGTAACATCCATCCTCACTGTCTACAACTCCTCCGACTTTAGTGTCATCTGCAAATTTACTAATCCATCCTTCTACACCCTCATCTAGATCACTTATAAAAATGACAAACAGCAGTGGCCCCAAAACAGATCTCAGCAGTACACCACTAGGAACTGAACTCCAGGTTGAATATTTCCCATCAACCACTATCCTCTGTCTTTTATCAGCTAGCCAATTCCTGATCCAAACTGCTAAATTACCCTCAACCCCATGTAGTAGCTTACCATGGGGAACTTTATCAAATGCTTTGCTAAAATCCATATATACCAGTCAACTGCTTTGCCCTTATCCACCTCTTTGGTCACCTTCTCAAAGAACTCAATAAAGTTTGTGAGGCACAACATAACCTTCACAAAACCATGTTGACTATCCCTAATCAAATTATTTCCCTCCAGATGATTATAAATCCTACCTCTTATAATCCTTCCCAAAACTTTGCCCACAACGTAAGTAAGGCTCACTGGTCTATAATTCCTAGGATGGTCTCAATTCCCCTTCTTGAACAAGGGAACAATATTTGCTATCCTCCAGTCTTCCAGCACTATACCTATAGCCAATGATGACATAAAGATCAAAGCCAAACGCTCTGTAATCTCCTTCCTAGCCTCCCAGAGAATCCTAGGGTAAATCCCATCCGGCCTAGGGGACTTATCTATTTTCATACTTTCAAGAATTGCTCACACTTCCTCCTTATGTACCTCAATCCCATCTAATCTAAACTGTCTCTCAGTATTCTCTTTGACTACATTGACTTTTTCCTGCGTGAATACTGACAAAAAATATCCATTTAGTGCCTCTCCTAATTCTTCAGGCTCCACGCACAATTTCCCACTACTATCCCTGACTGGCCCTAATCTTGCCCTAATCTTGCTGGAAGTAGTCACAAGGAGGCCTAGCAGTAGTTTTTTTTCTCACTTTAAAAATTACTCACCTCAGAGAATCGACCTCATTGATCCTTGGGAGCACATCAGAAAGGCAGCGATTGGTGAGAGGAGAGCTTGTGGGTAAGCTACTGTGTTTTTTTTTAACTAACGTTTTTAGTTTTTTTTATTTTAAACCGGATACTGGAGATAGTCACAAGGAGGCCTGAGTAGTTTTTTTTCCTGGACCCCCATAAATTGGAAGGTGAGTGAGAGCAGGTAAGTTTTTTTTTGTTGTTTCTTGGTAAGGGACATAATAGGGATAGAACATAGAACATAGAACATTACAGCGCAGAACAGGCCCTTCGGCCCTCGATGTTGCGCCGACCAATTAGGAACAAGCAGTGATCCTCTAACCTAAACCATTCCCTTTTCATCCATAAACTTATCTACTGGCAGTGCAGGCAGTGCGATGTTTGTTCTGTGGGATGTTTGAGGTGAGGAACACCGGTAGTGTCCCGGCTGATTACACCTGCAAGAAGTGCATCCATTTCCAGCTCTTTGAGGACCATGTTAGGGACCTGGAGCTGGAACTGGAGGAACTAAGAATCATTCCGGAAGCAGGGGCAATTATTGACAAAAGTTACAGGGAGATAGTTACTCCTAAAAGTGATACGTGGGTGACTGCTGGAAAGGGTTAGAAACTATCAGAGCAACGATCCCCCGAGGCTGTTCCTCTCCAAAATAAGTACTCTGTTTTGGATGCTATTGGGGAGGAAGACTCAACCGGGGTACAACATGGAGTACAGGTCTCAGGAATAGAGCCTGTCCTTGATGCTCAGGTGGGAAGGGGAGAGAAAAGAACAGGATAAGTAATTGGGGATTCCAGAGTTAAGGGAACAGATAGGAGACGAGCGAAACTCGCGGTTGATATGTTGCCTCCCAAGTGCCAGGGTCTGTGATGTCTCTGATCGAGTGTTTGAGATCCTTAATGGGGAAGGGAACCAGCCCCAAGTCGTGGTTCATGTAGGTACCCATGACATAGGTAGGAAAAAGGATGGGGATATAAAACTGAAATTTAGTGAGTTAGGGTGGAAGCTTAGGGCTAAGACAAACAGAGTGGTTATCTCTGGTTTGTTACCTGTACCGCGGGATAGCATGGAGAAGAATAGAGAGAGAGAATATTTGAACTAGTGGCTAAAGGGATGGTGCAGAAGGGAAGGCTTCAAATAATTGGACAATTGGGGCTCATTCTGGGGTAGGTGGGACCTCTACAAGAGGGATGGTCTGCACCTGAACCAGAGGGATACTAATATCTTGGGGGGAAAATTTGCCAAAGCTATTCGGGGGAGGGGGGTTGGTTAAACTGATTCAGAGAGGGGATGGAAGCCTGAATTGTAGCTCCAATGTACAGGAGGATGAGAATATGGAGGTCATGGATAAGGTTTCTAGGTCACAGCAATGTATTGGCAGGCGGGAGGATGGTTTGAAGTGTGTATACTTTAATGCGAGGAGCATACGCAATAAGGTGGATGAACTTGCAGCCTGGATTAGTGCCTGGGACTTCAATGTTGTGGCCATTTCAGAGACATGGATAGAGCAGGGACAGGAATGGTTGTCACAGGTTCCGGGGTTCAGATGTTTCAGTCAGAGCAGAGAAGGTGGTAGAAGAGAGGGAGACGTGGCATTGTTAGTCAAGGAATATATTACGGTGGCAGAAAGGACGTTTGATGTGGACCTGTCTATTGAGGTAGTAGGGGCTAAGATTAGAAACAGGAAAGGAGAGGTCACCCTGTTGGGAGTTTTTTATAGGACTCCAAAAAGTTCCAGAGATATAGATGAAAGGATTGCAAAGATGATCCTGGATAGGAGCAGAAGTAGAGATGCTGGCGTTGGACTGGGGTAAACTCAGTAAAGTTTTATAACACCAATTTTAAATCCAACCAATTTATTTGATAGTAAATTCGCGAGCTGGAGACCAGAACACTGCATTTGCCTGACGAAGGCTATAAAGTCAAAAGCTCGCGAATTTACTATCAAATAAATTGGTTGGATTTAAAATTGGTGTTGTAAAATTTTAGGAGCAGAAGTAACAGGGTAGTTGTTATGGGGGACTTTAACTTTACAGATACCAATTGGAAAAGCTATAGTTTAAGCACATTAGAGGGGTCAATTTTTGTCCAATGGGTGCAGGAAGGTTTCATGACAGTATGTAGATAGGCCAACAAGAGGTGAAATTACATTGGATTTGGTACTGAGTAATGAACCAGACCAAGTGTTAGACTTGGAGCTAGATGAGCACTTTAGTGATAGTGACCACAGTTTGGTTACGTTTACCTTAGTAATGGAAAAGGATAGGCATATACCGAAGGGCAGAAGTTATAACTGGGGAAAGGTAATTATGAGGCTATTAGGCGAGATTTAGGATACATAGGTTGGAATAGGAAACTGCAGGAGCTGGGAATGTCTGAAATGTGGAGCCTATTCAAGGAGCAGCTACTGCGAATCTTTGATAAATAGGTAACTGTCAGGCAGGGAGAAAGTGGTCGAGCGAGGGAACCATGGTGTACTAAGGAAGTTGAATCTCTGGTGAAGAGGAAGAAAGAGGCTTATGTAAAGATGAGACGTGAAGGCTCAGTTAGGGCACTGGAGAGTTATAAATTAGCCAGGAAGGAGCTAAAAAAAAGAGATAAGAAGAGCCAGATGAGGACATGAGAAGACTTTGGCAGATAGGATCAAGGAGAACCCTAAAGCTTTCTATTTGTATGTCGTGCCTCACAAACTTTATTGAGTTTTTTGAAAAGGTGACCAAAGAGGTGGATAAGGGTAAGGATAAGGGTGGTGTATATGGATTTTAGTAAAGCGTTTGATAAGATTCCCCATGGTAGGCTACTGCAGAAAATGCAGATGCATGGGATTGAGGGTGATTTAGCAGTTTGGATCAGGAATTGGCCAACTGATAGAAGACAGAGGATGAAAGTTGATGGGAAATATTCAACCTTGAGTTCAGTTACAAGTGATGTACCTCAGGATCTGTTTTGGGGCCACTGCTGTTTGTCATTTTTATAAATGACATAATGAGGATGTAGAAGGATTGGTTAGTAAATTTGCAGATGACATTAAATTCGAAGGAGTTGTAGACAGTGAGGATGGATGTTACAGTTTGCAGAGGGACATAGATAAGCTGCAGAGCTGGGCTGAGAAGTGGCAAATGGAGTTTAATATGGAAAAGTGTGAGGTGATTCACTTTGGTAAGAATAACAGGAGTGCAGAATATAGGGCGAATGGAAGGACTCTTGGTAGTGTCGCAAGCAGAGAGATCTTGGTGTACATGTGCATAGCTCCCTGAAAGTTGGCAACCCTAGGTTGATAGGGTTGTTAAGAAGGCTTACAGTGTGTTTGCTTTTATTGGTAGAGGATTGAATTTCGAAGCTATGACGTCATGTTGCAAAACTCTAGTGTGGCCGCACTTGCAATATTGTGTACAATTCTGGTCGCTGCATTATAAGAAAGATGTGGAGGCATTGGAAAGGGTGCAGAGGAGGTTTACAGAATGTTGCCTGGTATGGTGGGAAGGTCTTATGAGGAAAGGCTGAGGGACTTGAGGTTATTTTCATCAGAGAGCAGAAGGTTAAGAGATGACCTAATTGAGGCATATAAGATGATCGGAAGGTTAGATAGGATGGACAGTGAAAGCCTTTTTCCTCAGATGGTGATGGCTAACATGAGGAGACATAGCTTTCAATTAAAGGGTGGTAGTCATAGGAAGGATGTCAGAGGTAGGTTCTTTACCCAGAGGGTAGTAAGGGAGTGGAATGCTCTGCCTGCAGCAGTTGTGCACTCGCCAACTTTAAGGGCATTCAGATGGTCAGTGGATAAGCATATGGATAACATTGGAATAGTTTAGGTTAGAGGGTCATTAGATTGGTTCCACTGGTCGGCACAACATCAAGGGCCGAAGGGCCTGTAGTGCGCTCTAATGTTCTATGTTCTAATCAATCTTTTATTCCTGACATATCTACACAAAGCTTTAGGGATCTCCTTGATCCTACCTGCCAAAGTCTTCTCATGTCCTCTTCTAGGTCTTCTTAAGTCTCTCTTTAGCTCCTTCTTGGTTAATTTGTAATTCTCCAGTGCCCTAACTGAGTCTTCACGTCTCATCTTTACATAAGTTTCCTTCTTCCTCTTCACCAGAGATTCAACATGGTTCCCTCCAATAAGAGGGAATCTAACAACCGAATCTTGGCATTCAAAGGCATCACCATCACCAAATCCGTCACTGTCAACATCCTGCGGGATGGATATGGTAGATGGATTATCATGTGAATAAATGTGAAGCTATCTATTTTCGTAGATAAAACAGAAAGGCAGAACATCCTGTAAATAGTGAGAGGTTAGCAACAGTTCATGTTCAAAGGGACTATTTATGAGTCATTAAATGCTAGCATGCTAGTGCAGCAAATAATCAAGGTAAGTGATATGTTGGCCTACAAGGAGGTTTTTGAGAACAGGAATAAAGACATCTTGTTGCAATTGTATACAACTTTGATGAGACCACTTTTGAAGTATTTTGTATAATTTTGGTCTCCTTATCTATAGGAAGGATGTATTTGCCATGAAGAGAGTGCAAAGGAGGTTCACAAAACAAATTATTGGATGTCCGGATTATCTTATGAGAAAATATTGAGGAAACAAAATCTGTATTCTCCAGAGTTTCAAAGGATGAGAGGTAATCTCATTGATCTAATTGAAGCTTATTAAATTTTTACAGGGCATGACAGGTTAGATGCAGGAAGTATATTTCCCTGGTGAGTCTAGCACAAAAGAACACAAAATAAGGGGCAAACTATTTAAGACTGAAGTGAGTATGAACTTCTTCACTTCAAGGATAGTGAATCTTTGGAATTCTCTATCCCACTGTGCAAGCTCAATCACTGAGCATGTTCAAGACTCAAATCAACAGATTTCTGGATCCTAATGATGTCAAGGAATATGAGGATAGGGGTGAAAAATAGATGAGAGGAAGATGATCAGTCATAATCTGTTGGAATGGCAGAGCAGGCATGGCAGTTCAAATAGCCTACATCTGTTTCTGTGCAAAGTAAGTAACATTCTCACCATACAAATGCTATGCAATGACCAACAAGAGAAAATCTAACCTCCCATTCTTGGCATTCAAAGGCATCACCATCGCCGAATCCATCACTATCAACATCCTACGGGCTTACCATTGACCAGAAAGTCAACCAAACCAGCCTTATACTTGTGATTACAAGAGCAGATCAGAAGGTAAGAATCCTGTGGCGAATAACAAACCTCCTGACTCCCCAAAACCTATCCACAATCTACAAGGCACAAGTCACAGGTATGCTGGGATGCTCCCCCTTTGTCTGGATGAGTGCAGCTCCAACAACACTCATAAACTTGACACAGAATTGGCATCTCTTCCATAAACATTCATTCCCTCCACCACCAATGCGCAGTAGCAGCAGTACATAGAACATAGAACATTACAGCGCAGTACAGGCCCTTCGGCCCTCGATGTTGCGCCGGCCAGTGGACCCTCTAACCTAAACTATTCCAATATCATCCATATGCCTATCCACCAAACATTTGAATACCCCCAAAGTAGGCGAGTCCACAACTGCTGCAGGCCGGGCATTCCACGCCCTCACCACCCTCTGTGTGAAGAACCTGCCTCTGACATCCATCCTATAACTACCACCTCTTAATTTAAAGTTATGTCCCCTCGTGTTGGTCATCACCATCCGAGGAAAAAAGCTCTCACTATCCACCCTATCCAGTCCTTTGATCATCTTATACGCCTCAATTAGGTCACCGCGTACCTTCTTCTCTCTAATGAAAATAACCTCAGGTCCCTCAGCCTTTCCTCATAAGGCCTTCCCACCATACCAGGCAACATCCTGGTAAACCCCCTCTGCACCCTTTCCAATGCTTCCACATCTTTCTTATAATGCGGCGATCAGAACTGTACGCAATACTCCAAGTGCGGCCGCACCAGAGTTTTGTACAGTTGTAACATAACCTCACGGCTCCTAAATTCAACCCCTCTACCAATAAAAGTACGTACCATCTACCAGACTCACTGCAGGAACTCACTAGGTTCTTTAGACAGCACCTTCCAATCTCACAACACTGCCATGTAGAAGGGCAAGGACAACAGATATATGGTAAAAGTACCACCTGGAAATTCCCCTCCAAGACTCTCACTATCCTGACGTGGAAATATATCTCTGTTCCTTTACTGTTGGCCAAGCCAGGGAAGCATATATTTCATGAAGGAGCATAAGAAATGTTGACATGTTGTATTTTGTTTATAGGGAAAAAAAAATCATCTCTGTGGTACTGGGTTTTTAAATTTGGGGAGAGCTGCTTTGAATGCTGTATTTTACATGACAATTATGTTTTAAAATTTCTCCTTTAACTTAATGTAAAACCAACTGTTCCGAATAGAAGGGATGGTGGTCATAATGAACCTTTACCTAGGCTCATGTCACCTAATTGTCAAAGGGAAAGAAACCCAAACTGAAATCTCTTGAAAATCAAGTCACAGTTTTTGCACTTTGACACAGAAAAGGAACAGCTGCCTTTGTAGACAGACACAGATACAGCGAGAGAAAGAGGGAGAGGGAGAAAGAAAGAATGCAGCTACAATTCTGTAAAGCAAGTAGAAAATGTTTCAAGAAATTCGGCATGCTTACAATGACTCTGGCCAACTTCAATTGGTGCATTATAGAAAATATTCTATCTGGATGCATCACAGCTTGGCTCTGCCCAAGACCAAAAGAAATTACACTGGGTTGTGAAAGCAGCCCAGTTCATCATATAAACCAGCCTTCCATCCATTTACTCTTTCTATACTTTGTGGAAAATAGCCAACGTAATCAAATCCCTCCCATCTCGACTGTACCCTCTTACTCTCCTCCACCCTCTTCTGTCGGGTAGAAGATACAAATGTTTGAAAATATATACCAACAGACTCAAAAACAGCTTCTCTTCTGTTGGTTTCAGACTCTTGAATGGATTTTTCAGAAATGAACTGATCTTCTATGCATCTTCTCTGCAGAAGTAATGCTATATTCTGAAATCTGCTCCAATACCCTGATATACTGAAGTATGTTATGATGGCAATAAATCCAAAGCTAAATCTTTTTATGTTAGCAACCGAGATGGATGCTGTTTAGAATTGGTTCTCTGTTTGAAAAGCAGAAGGTGAAATAGGCAACATTTTTGGAGATTTAACAAACAAGAGTGAATTTTACATTCTTCCCACCCTTTCCCGATCTGTCTCTAATATTATGGTGAGTGGGTAATGTGTCTGGACCTCTTGAGACCACTTAAGAGCCTCATTCCAAATCCTCCACTGTAACTTATGCAGCAGGAAAAGATAGACAGTTTTCACTCTGCAGCCTGCTGTCAAGTGTGGAGAGGTATATTTTTGGGAGAATTCACTGTGCACATCTGAGGCATTTCCCAAGACTACACTCCACTTTATCCCTCCCACCCTAGTCTCTAATACTCCTTATCCACTCCTTTGCTGACATCCACCAGGCAAGCTAAAATCCAGGATCCATTATTCATTTTCTCTGGGGACTGATTGTAGTCCGAGCAGGTAATCTCTTTGCCCCATAGACAGACCAGACTATTCAGCTTGGGAGGTGCAGGTAATCTCTTTGCCCCATAAAACCCACCTCAAGGGGTGACCAGGATGAGCCTTGCCGGTGGAAGTTGGTTCCTGATTACTCAAATTGAATGAAATCATTTCTAAATGACACCAGAAAATCTGACCAGATGTGGCCAGAAGATATAAGCCTGCTGGAAACATGGGAGTAACTTTGGACTCGTTTTTGTAATGCTATCCCTCTGCCAGAAGTGTGCTGCACAGCGAAAGGAGTAAGACGTATCCTAATGTATTGATTGAATAATGCAAAAGTACTTTTTTTTAATCAAAGTATTAGTTGCCTGTTAAGTAACGTTTAATGATACTGATGTTAAGTTGCACTTGTAAAAGTCTCAAATTTCCATCCTTACTGACCTTCGACATGCCCTCCCTCTTTATCGTGACTCTCAACATATACCTCTCTTTCATGACCCCCTTTGCGATCCACTCCTGCATGACCCTTCTGCATTACCCATTGTCATAGCTCCCCTGATCTTTGACTCCACCCAGGCCTCAGAACATAAATGATGGAGAATAGCCATATAAAAATGAAGAGCTGTAATATAAAACACCTGTAAAACAAATCGTTCAATTTGCCTTCTGAAAAGGTGACATAACTAAAGGTAATATTTTGCACCTACAAATCTGACCAGAAACCATTTGCCTGGAAGTTTGAAGTGACAAATAAGCAATATCCCATATTGGATTAAAGCACTTAAGTTCAGCAGTGGAAGCAGAATTACTTTTTAACCAGAAATCAAAGATTTTTTTTTAATATGCCCATGAGAATGACAGCACAGCTATTTAAATGTTTCCTTTAAAGAAGGGCTGTTTACATTACTTTTGTATCAGTAACTTTTAGAATGGGCGGGGGAATTCTTAGAAGTGGTTGATGCTGAAAACCACTTCAGACAGAAACAAGGGCACACTGTTTTTCAACACAGGAATGACCACATTTTTTGCTACCTCTTCCTGTCTATTGTGAAAAGTACATTGGGAAGAGAGTTTAAGCTGCAGTGCAATAGGCCTGAAACCAGATCAGCAGAACATTTTATGAAATTTGCTACAAAACAGTAAACTATTTACCTGATCTATTCTACAGGGAATCTGATCTGATTCCCTATCATTCAAGCACCTTCAGCCAACAGCAGCACTCAGGCAAGGACTTGAACTCTGGACCTTCAAGTTAAAAATCCTATGTTCTACTGACTGAGCTATGCTAATGGTATTATTACTAGATTATTAATCCAGAAATTCATCTAATGTTCTAGGACCCAAGTTTGAAGCCTGCCATAGTGGATGGTGGAATCTAAATTCAACAAAAAAATACCTGGAGTTGAGAACCTACTGATAACCATGAAACCATTGTTGATGGTCAGAAAAACCCATCTAGTTCACTAATGTCCTTTAGGGAAGGAAATCTGCCGTCTTGACTTGCTCTGCTTATACTCTCAATTGCCCTTGAAATCACTTGGCAAGCCACTCAATTCAAGGGCAACAAGGCATGGACAACAAATACTAGCAAGCCAGCGACACCCATGTCCGATGAGTGAATAAAAATTATTAGATTTAGTTGTCACATTTCTATGTAGCATCCAGTGGCAGGAATCTAACACTACAATCACTATGAAAGGATTATTTCCTGTTGCTTACATGGCTGTAGAGCAGGTTGTCATAGGTGAGCTGGCGTGAAGTGAGTTGGCTCCATGCAACCTTACTTCAGGCAGGAAGATTGCCTATCTTCCTTCCAATAATATTAAAGCCCTTATCTCAATCTTCTATTACATCTTTCTTTGTAACATTTATTAGCAATCTTAGATTAGAATTCCTAGTTTTGAATTCTCTATAATTCTATCTTATGCAATACATTTATAATGTTAAATGCCTCTATCAATTAGTTTAGAAGATGCAAGGCAGGATTATAGCAAGGAGGAAGCATAGGCATATCAAGGTTTTTAAAAACTAGTTTATTCACACTATAACTTGTATGCATATAATTAGTTATCAGGAACGCACATCACCATTCAAGTACTTAGCATACATCATCATGTGTCCCATAGATTAGTGTATTTATTCTTATGGTAGCTTGAACCCACAATAATGTCAAAAGAACAATCTTCTTTGTATAAGATAACAAAGTTTATGAGCAGCAATAACTAATCAACAGCAAGAGCCAAGAAAACAGGAATAACTGGAACATAGGTCTTGCTTGCAGAACACTCTCTTGCAGGCTCCCCAAAAGCCTGACGATGTCCACACTGCTGATGATGTCACATGTGTGTGTAAATCCATTCAAAGACATCAGTAATGCACAATGTAAACAAATGCTACACAATACTTGGTAACACCTCTCACCCCCCCTTAAATTTCAAACATTCATCAGGACTAAAGTACTGTCTCAACTAAATGACAGTCTTTCAGCAGCTCTTCAATTGTGTTGTGATGTATGCTATACCACTGGTAATTCATCAACCACTAGCAAATCTTCCCAGAAAATCACAGAATACTACAGTGCAAAAGAGGTCCTTCAGCCCATTAAGTTTGCATTGATGCATGAAATGCACTGACCTGTACACCTAATCCCACTTGCCAGCACTTGAATGTTATGGCATGTGCCAAGTACTCATCTAGGTACTTTTCAAAGGATGTGAGGCATCCTGCCTCCACCACCCTTCCAGGCAGTGCATTCCACACTGTCACCACGCTCTGAGTTAGAAAGTTTTTCCTTAAATCCCCCTTAAACCTCCCACCCCTCACTTTTAACTTGTGTCTCTTTGTAACTGACCTTCACTTTTAACTTGTGTCCCCTCATAACTGATCCTTCAACTAAGGGAACAGTTGCTCCCTATCCACTCTGTCCATATCACTCATAATCTTCTACACCTCAATCAGCTCGCCCCTTCAGTCTTCTCTGCTCCAACAAAAACAATCCAAGCCTATCCAATTTCTCTTCATATCTTAAATGTTCCATCTCAGGCAGCATCCTGGTAAATTACTTCTGCATCCCCTCCTGCGTTTACATCCTTCCTACTGTGAAGTTGTATGAATGAAGTAATGGCATGATGGGAAAATTGATCAACTATTTGATACAAATTTTGGTACAAAATAAGGAAAAGCTGACCCAGCTATTCCAAAATGCCTGACCCCTGTAAGACCCTATAAAGCTGACTCCACATAACCTAGGGCTGTATGAATAAGACAAGATAAGGTCAGGGATGAAGGAATCATCAACTTTCTTCTGTTCTATCAAAGGACAAGATGAAGGTATGAATGATAAGGCAAAGAGTTTTAGGAGGTCAGCACGCTGTATCATGATTTATGAAATTGCTTATCTTGCTACTACTGATCAAATTCCTGAATAAGCTCTGGTCACGCAAACTGATAATGATGATGTATAAATACTGAATTGATTCTTTATGTAAGCGTGGACTTGAGAAGAAATTAACAAGTCATAACTACTACTCTCGAAACTCAAGTTACTGTCAATACTGCATGCAGTCTTTCGTAAATAAAGACTAGTTATTTGTCGGAATTATTTTTGTTGAGTCTTACTATCACAGTCAAGAAAATTTCCACTTCAACATTTGGTGCTATGAAGCAGAAACCCTGGGTGAATTCCGTAGGGAACTGAAGAAGTGATGGAGCCACAACCCAGAGGAAAGAGACGAATGTTGGCACAAGGTAAGATTCATCTTGGTCTCTGTCTCTCTCTCTCTCTCTCTCTCTTGGATTGGTGCTATGACCCCTCACCCCTGACAGAGGGCGCTAATAGGTGACGGTATTGGAATCTAAATTGGACTGTGAGTGTTTAGGGTCAGATTGTGGCTAGCCTAAGGTCAGGGATCCCTTAATCTTGTCTTACATCCGGATCATGGTTACACAGGCTTAGTTTGGGTCAGGGACCCTATGATTTGATTTTGGTATTAGTTTGGGTCAGGGATCCTTGTGATTTGCTTTTGGTATTAATTTGGGTCAGGGACTCTATGATTTGATTTTGGTATTAGTTTGGGTCAGGGACCCTGTGATTTGATTTTGGTATTAGTTTGGGTCAAGGATCCTTGTGATTTGATTTTGGTATCAGGAATTCTTTTTATTAACATTCTTACCAGGAGCACAGTATACTGATGTTATGGAACAGATTTTAGACAAAACAGGGGCCAATTCTCCTTTGCTTTTTATGTGTTCTGAGTATCCTGATCAGGAAGGTAATTTACATCGATTATATGCTGCACTAAATAGTAAATTGGGTATAGATATTTGCAACACCAATTATTAATCCAACCGATTTATTTGATAGTAAAAAAGCGAGCTTTCAACACTCCCGTGTCTTCCTCAGGCAAGTGCAGTGTTACTGCACTTGCCTGAGGAAGACACGGGAGTGTTGAAAGCTCGCTTTTTTACTATCAAATAAATCGGTTGGATTAATAATTGGTGTTGCTAAATTCTTACTGAGTTCTTACCACCCGAATCCAACGCCGGCATCTTTACATTATAGATATTTGGCCACTAGGTGGCACATGGAACTTAGAAAATTACACTGCAGCAGAAAAAGCTATTTGGACGAAAAATGCAAGTTCCAAGTGGAACACTCTAATTCCAAAATGGAAAAAAGAGTCAACTAGACACTGCAAACACTCGCTAGTTGGAGGGATAACACCCGTAAAAGAGGGATTGATGAATGTGTGGATGGAAAATCAAAGGATGGGAAACTTTAAAATTGGAATCTGAACTTTAGGATAGGAAGCATCATGAGATGAAACAACAGGGTAAGTATAAGAACGCATCAGGTGATAGGCAGGTTGGATAGCCCATCAGAGTAAACAATAGGAGGATCCTCCCAGCTGCCCTGGCATGCCACAGTTTCCCTATTCAGGCGATACAAAGGAAGAGAAGGAGTTGATATTTAGACCCTCCCTTTATCCACTGCCCATTTCTCAACTTTGCAGGAACTCCCATTCAAAACACTCTTTGGGTTAAAAATCTCCTCGATGCTGTTCATCTTCCTTGCCAATTGGCTATTATTAAGTGTGTTGCCTATATGAAGGAGGACACTCCAATGCAATTTCAGCTGCCAAGGCGGCAGCTGTATTGGCCTCTGTGATTGTTCCCACTGGGGGTAATTAGGTTCTAAATGGGTACCTGCATTAGGGATGTAGGGCATGCCGGAAATAACTGAGGTTCAACATTTACATGTGGCGAGCAGAACTGCATACAGTACTCCAACTGTGGCCTTACCAAAATTCTATACAACTCCATCATGACCTCTTTTGTAATCCATTCCCCAATTTCTAAAGGCGAGTGTGCTATATGCCTTTTTCACCATCTATTAACCATAGATCTCTAAAGATAGAGTTTCTACCTTTAGAGATCTATGGGTAAACTTTCCAAGATCCCTTTGTTCTTCAGAATTCCCAATGTTAGACCTTTCATACTATACTTTGTCAAATTACTCCTTCCAAAGTTCATCACCTCACACTTTTCAGAGTTAAATTTCATCTGCCGCTTATCCGTCCATTTGACCATTTTGTTTATATCTTCCTGTAACCCAACACACTCAACCATACTGTTAGCCACCTGGCCAATCTTTGTGTCATCAGCAAACTTACCAATCCTACCGCCCACATTGTCATCTATGTCATTTATATAAATGACAAACAGTAGGGGGCCCAGCATGAATTCAGAGCAACTGTATCAATTGATCTGGATCTGTAGGCATAGAGGAAGACTGAGAATCTATGCTTGAACATTCTTCACCCACTCCTACAGGAGAGTCTTGTGCAACAGGAACCACTTCCTAATGAACATCCACAAAAGCAATACCTTCTGCCACATGTTCTGCAACCATTTCTGACTCTGAAATCTTTGCTGTCTCAGAGTCATGACATAAATGAATATGATCTTAGTGTCAGCAAACAGCTTTTCCAATGTGCAGCTGTACTATCCAAGATACTGATCCAATTTCATTTAGAATTACTCCCATTTCTGGGTATTACCAAAATTCCTGATGTAAACACAATCATCTTCTTAAAATGTCTCTCCTTCGCATGGTATTGGTGTCTCCCCTTCCGCTTCTCTTGTCTCCTACCACTCTTACTCTGAGATCTGGATGATGCAGATCCAGGTGAGACTTCAGCAACAATTATTCAGCTGGAGAGAGAGCTGTGTTGTTGTTTGTGGCATGATACAATTTTGGAACAATAATCTTGAGAGCCTGATTCTTAAAGTATTATCTATCATTCTCTTCAATCCTTCTTTGAAAGCTTGAACCACTCACTCAGCTAAACCACATGAAGCTGAATGAAACGGATATGGTGTATACCATTCTTTTACATAAATTCACTTGTAAACCATGGACTGCAAAAATTTGATGTAGGTTCTCTTGTAATAGGAGCTGTAATGTTACTCATGATACGTGTTTCTAACCACATAGAATGTGCATCTAAGATGACCAAAACATGTAATTCATGAAAGGTCCTGCAAAGTCCATATGAAGTCTGGATCAGGTTACTCCCAAGAATGAAGTGATGCTGATTGTGCCATCTTCTGACATGCAGAACAGGATTTCACCCTATTCTCTAAGTGCTGGTCCAAATTAGGCTACTAAAGTTAAGATCTGGCTAAACTTTTCATGCGAAAGGTACCTGAATGAGCCTTGTGAATTTCATCTATGACTTGCGAAGAGCCCAGGGGTGGAACAGCCACTCTCGACCCCCACAGTATAGAACAATCCTTCATATTAACTCATGTTGAGCTTCATGTAAGGGTTCAATCCATCATCTCCTACAATAGTAAACTATCTTTGCATCAAAAATCTCTTGACATGAGACAGAACAGGGTGCCTGCCTGTCCAGTATGTAATTGCATAGCATTCACTGGAGCACTTGCAAGTCTCTCAAGTAAGAAAATCGTCTTAGGAGAAAACAATACCCTGGTTGCTACATTCAGAAAAGGGAGATGACTCAGTCCACCTGCATTTGCATTGTTTTTCCCTGCCCTGTACACAATATTATACTGGTAAGTTGATAATGTAAGGACCCAATGCTGTACTTTTACTGAGACCATGGGAGAAATACATTTTGACTCACTGAACAGACTCATTAACAGCTTGTGGTACATAAGGTGAATGAACAACATAGAGATAGTAATGCAAGCTTCTTTCAGCAAAAATCTTCCTTTTCCAACTATAAATACTTTTCTTCAGCATTTGTCAGTGTTGGAGATGCAAAACCAATGGGTTTTTCTGACTCATTCTCCATTAAATACTACAGTACAGTCCCAACACTGTAGGCAAGGCACCACAAAACAGAATGAGTTCCATCTTGATTAAAATGAACCAGCAAATTAATTGATTGCAGCAATGCTTTCATATCCTTGAAAGTTTTCTTTTGTGCTGACTCCCACTTACATTTGGTTTCTTGTGAAGTAGTATATATAGTGGTGTCAACAAAGTTGAAAAGTCTAGCAAAATCTTTGCATAATAGTTCACCAGGTCCAAAAATAACCTGAGCTCTGGCATATTCCTTGGATCCAGAGATTCCCAGCTTGAACCTTCCCTTCCTTAGGAGATAAGCCTTGTGGCGTGATTTTATGACCTAGGTACTCCATACTTTGTCCCTGGAAAATGCCCTTACACTGTTTCAGCTGCCATCCCACCTCTGCAAACCTTTTTGAAACTTGATCCAGATTGCTGAGCTGCTCTTCTTCAATCTTTCCCATAATCAAAATGTCATTCATGTAGACTGCTACATGAGGAATGCCTTCTAACAGGTTGTCCATCATTCTTTGAAAATTGCCAGATACCCCAAAAACCAAATAACTGTTGTTGAACAGACCTACATGCATGTTAACATACAGTTTAGTGTCTGCCTTTAATTGTTGTTGATAGATATGGCTCATATCCAGTTTTAAGAATGTCTTTCTTGCAGCAAGAGCTGAAAATAGATATTCTACCTTAGGTAATAGATAAGCATGCAATTTGGAAACCTAATTAATATTGAGCTTATAATCCTCACATACATGCACCACACCATCATTTTTAAGGAGGGGAACAATTGATGCTGACCAAAAAAAAGACTGAACTGGCTAAATGATTCCAAGTTTTTGCAGCCATTCCATCTCTTCCCCCATTTTACTTTTAATGGAATAGGGCACTGTACTGGATTTGGAAAAGTGAGAAGTAGTCTGAGAATCTATGAATAACTTCACCGTAGTACCACGCAATGTACCCAGTTCATCCTTGAGGACTTCAGGGTACTTCTTAACAACATCCTTGGGCACCCTCATGTGCTTGATCTTACCCCACTTCAATGGACTGTTTGCAATGGTTTATTTGAGATTTTTATGAACAAAGTATATTTTTGAAAAAAGAATACAACTATCTTTTGCTTCTTGGCCTTTTGGCTAAGATCAAGTGTAGTATCGACATGCTGCACTTGGTTGAAGTCACTAGGTTACATTTCAGCTTCATTTGAAGCAATTTTTTAAAGTGGCATCTTGACTTTTTGCCTAAGATGCAAATAAGATCAAGCCTTGGAAGAGGAGCTATACCTACTCCAATCAGCTGGGATCATGTAGATTAAACCCCAGATAGATGGTGAGAGCTCTGTCATGTCAGCTTGGATCGGGAATGTCCCAACTTGTTGGGACTCCGAATTGGATATAATTTGACTTGATTGGATTGGAATAAAGTTTAAAAAAAATAAAAAGTACAACTGTCTTTTGGCTAAAATCAAGTGTAGTATTGATATGCTGCACTTGGTTGAAGTCATTAGGTTACATTTCAGCTTCATTTGAAGCAATTTTTTAAAACAGCATCATGGCTTTTTGGCTAAGATGCAAATAAGGTCAAGCCTTAGAGGAGGAGCTACATCTCCTCCAATCAGTTTGGATCATGTAACTCAAGCCCAAAACTGGAGATGAAAGCTCTGTCTTGTCAGTTTGGAGCGGAAATGTCTCAACTTGTTGAGACTCTAAATTGGACTTGATTGGATTGGAATGAAGTGTAAAAAAAAACAAGTATCTTTTGGTTAGGATTAAGTGTAGTATCTGTTCTTATGAGTTTAATCCCGGTCTTTTGGCTAAGATCAAGTGTAGTATGGACATACTGTACTGGTTAAAGTCATTAGGTTACATTTCAGCTTCATTTGAAACAATTTTTAAAAGCGGCATCTTGGCCTTTTGGCTAAGATGCAGATAAGATCAAGCCTTGGAAGACGAGCTATGCCTAGTCCAATCAGCTTAGATCATGTAGATCAAGCCCAAGACAGCTGTCTTGTCAGCTTGGATCAGGAATATCCCAACTTATTGAGATTCTGAATTGGACTTGATTGGATTGAATTGTAATAAAAACAAAAAAAAACACAAGTGTGTACGAAACTGAAAAATAACAGCACACAGTAAAATCTGCTGTATGTATATAGCTTTAAGTAATGAAATGTAATGAATGTAGTGTTGTATAAATAAACATAGTACTGTACTGTAGAAATGACCTTTTAATGCATTTTTTGTCATTTTGGATCTGTCATTTTGCAATTGTTCATTTGGGAGTTTTTTTAATGAATAAAATATATCTTTGAAATATATTTAAAAAATCAAATGTTGAGACTTTGAATTGGACTTGATTTGATTGAATTGGATTTTAAAAAAATTTAGACTGAAAGAAAATCCCTCACTACTAGAGCCTCCAGTGGCAACGCCTCCTCAGATAAGGAAAAACATGCTGGCACCTGACAGAACATCAAGAGGCTCAATATAAAAGTGGCACAGGAACCATAGCAAGCACAGACTACCAATCATCCAGCCGACAGAAGCAGCAGTGCAGCCAAGGCTCCCCTGACCCCGGAAAACAGAAAGAAGGACATCGACAGCACCAACAACGTCCAAGGCGGAGACCGGCCTGCAATCCCAGCATCAACTAAGGGCTACACAACACTACCAATGTCACTCAGTCGTGGTCAAGGATTGGACTGCTAACTCAGCCCTGCAGAACTTCATCAGTGCCACAGGCATACAGCAACTGGAGCATGTTGACGGAAAAACATGTAAGAACTGTCAAATCTTGTAAATTTTAAAACATTTTTGAAGTTTGCATCCATAATGTACGCAGCATTAAAGACAGTTTGAGATGTGCAGCAAACTTATCCTACCTGGTCAATGTCAAGTCTGACCTGCTGTTCCTGCAGGAATGTGTGGTTCCACAGACCATCCATTTGGTCAGGTGGGAACGAATGCTGTTCCTCCAGCCTAGACATTCTGCTGCGAGGAAACAACTTCACCATCTTTGAAGTTAAGCAGGTGGTGGGAGGACGCCTCCTCATAGCAGATGTCAACTACAAGAATTGCCCTCTCAGGCTGATTAATGTGTATGCTCCTGCCGTCAAGAGCGAGCGGCTGGTAATTGCTGCTCATCACCTCCAGGCCAATCATTCTGGGTGAGGACTTTAACTGCATTATAGACACAGCGGACTGATTCAGCAGGGCTGAAAACAAACTGGACGCTACATTCAGACTCTTGCTGGAAACAGTCAAAGATGCCAAGCTGCACAACATCTTCAGCAACCCAGCAGAAGAAGTGCAGCATAGATACACGTAGTTGCGGCCAGACAGGTCTGTCTGCTCCAGGATTGACTTCATGTTTCTATCACACACACTATCAGGTCCACCGACGTCAAGTCGGTGTTCTTTTCTGACCACTGCCTTCTACTGGTCAACTGTCAGCTAGAGGAAACCAGAAAGTGGGCAGGGGGTCCTGGAAGCTAAATGTAGAACTGCTGACCCCAGAGAACCTTGAGGAACACAAAAGGGTTTACCACAGTTACAGAACCCGTGAAACCCTTCTTTGAGTCTCTACATGAGCTGACAAATGTCGTCAAGTCATTTCAGAAGGGTAGACTTATTGGCATTGAGTTTTACTCGGCATTGTGGGATTTGACGGGCCCAGACATGTTGAAAGTATACAAGAGTATGCTTCTGGAAGGCAGCATGTCAGAATTCATGAGGAAAGGCATCATTACCCTCATCTACAAACAGAAGGGGGAAAGAGAAAAAATTAGAAATTGGCAACACATTTCACTATTGAATGTGTCCTATAAAATTCTAGCCAAGATCATCGCCAACCGCGTCAAGTCTGCTCTGGGGTCAGTGATCCATCCCGATCAAATTCGTGCTGTATCCTGCAGGAAGATCTCTGATACCTTTGTGCTACTCAGGGATATGATCATTTACATGTAGAACAAGCAGATGGATACCTGTCTCATCAGCCTAGACAAGGAGAAGGTGTTTGGCAGAATATTACACAGCTACGTGATGGATGCACTCTCAAAATGGGTTTTGTGGAGGGAATCCGCAATTGGATCCAACTGCCCTACACAGATATGAGTAGTGTGGTTTCAATCAATGGATGGGAATTGGACAGATTTCAGATCTCTGGAGCAAGGCAGGGCTGCCCTCATGCAACATGCCCTCTTGATTTTTTTTAGACAGAGTGCGATAACATCCGGAGACAAAATCAATCTGAAGAGAAACACACCAGTTTTCTCATCAGGAACAATGCTCTACCATTTTTTGGTAAAACTTCCCCCCCCACAATGTGAAAGGGCAATAAAATTCTGCCTCGTATAACTGGTTCTATCAGGCAGAAGTTTGTTTCATATGATTCCCATCTCTCCATACTAGCTTTGACAAAGAATGTGTATTCCTCATTGGAGTTCCCAGGGTTGATAAAGATCCCAACCATTAAGAATTTAAAGGAGGTTTGTAGGCTCTTTGTCCTAATGGGTCATATTTGCCTGATTTTATGATTCAATCTATGCTCATAAGGTAAGGGGATAAACTGCCATACCTTTCAGATTTCAAGGTTTGGAGTTAAATTGGTTGAAATTCTGAACCATATATGCAATCTCCACCTGGTGAATTTTATATAATAAACTCTAAGAAACTAAATATGATTTCTGTAAGTGGATACTTGGGGAAATACTTTGCATATGCTGATTGACAGAGCTGTTGGAAAACCTATTTTCCAATGTTCACATGTAAAACCCCTCACACTGTGTGCTTGATTCTAACCATATGTAACTATACTGAAACATCATAGAGTGTAACATGTATATGTTTGTAAAGAATTGTAATGATAATATTAAAATGTACACGTTCTCATTACTGAATTGAAGAAGCTCAAAATGTATCTTGAATTCTGGAGAAAATGTGAATATTATTCCACTTTACTGTTATAACAATTTGAAATGGTTTTGTGTTTCTTCCAGAAATTTTGAATGAAGTTTATTTTTGCAAGAAAAGTATTTCCATTTCAATAATTTGTGTACAGGCTCATTGTGTCTCATTGTGCGATATACTATGGAACATTTGATCTGATTTGTTTATTATTGTCATATGTATTGGAATGCAGTGAAAAATATTGTTTCTTGCACACTAGACAGACAAAACATACTGTTCACTGAGTACATGGGAAGAAAGATGGAGTGCTGATATGTGTGCTGTTGGAGACCAGAACACCTCATTCACCTGACGAAGACCATAGGTCAAAAGCTTGTGAGTTTACTATCAAATAAATCGGTTGGATTTAAACCTGGTATTGTCAGACTTCTTACTGTGTTTACCCCAGTCCAACGCCGGCATCTCTACATCTTGTTCCTCAGGGATCCATACTGGGACCATTGTTTTTCATCATGTATATAACAATGATGTGGATCTTGGTTGTGCAAGGGACAGTTTCAAAGTTTGCAGATGATACAAAACTTAGAAGTATTGTATGCCCTGAAAAGGACGAAGTAGAACTTCAGAAGAAGACAGTTTGTGGACTGGGCAAATAGTTGACAAATGAAGTTCAATGCAGAGAAGTGTGAGACGGTGCATTTCGATAGGAAGATATGGAGAGACAATATAAAATCAGAGGTAAAATTCTAAAAGAGTGCAGGAGCTGAGGGACCTGGGTAAATATGTACATAGGTCATTGAAGGAGGCAGGTGGAGAGAGTAGTTAATAAAACATATAGTATTTTTACCTTTATTATTATAGTGTACAAAAGCAAGGAATTTATGCTGAACTTACACTCGTTTAATTTCAGACAGGATATGGTGTACAGTTCTGTGTACCACACTCCAGGAAGGATGTGAACACATTATAGAGAGTGCAAAAGGGATTTACAAGAATGGTTCCAGGGATGAGAAATTTCAGTTATGAGGATATATTGGCAAGGTTGTGACTTTTCTCCTTGGAAAGAAGGCTGAGAGAAGATTTGTTAGAGATGTACAAAATCATAGAACATAGAACATAGAACATTACAGCACAGAACAGGCCCTTCGGCCTTCGATGTTGCGCCGACCAATATAAAAAGCAATGCCCCTCCAAACTAAACCATTCCCTTCTCTTCCATATACTTATCAACTAACCTCTTAAACGCCACCAAACTTGGCGCATCTACAACTGCTGCAGGCAGGGCATTCCACTCCCGAACCACCCTTTGGGTAAAGAACCTACCTCTGATATCCGTCCTATAACTATCACCCCTTAATTTAAAGCTGTGTCCCCTCGTGCTAGCTTTCTCCATCCTAGGAAAAAGGCTATCACTGTCCACCCTATCTAAACCTCTAATCATCTTATATGTTTCGATAAGGTCCCCTCTTAGCCGCCTCCTTTCTAACGAAAACAACCTCAAATCCCTCAGCCTCTCTTCATAAGACCTGCCCTCCATACCAGGCAACATCCTGGTAAACCTCCTCTGTACCCTCTCCAATGCCTCCACATCTTTCTTATAATGTGGGGACCAGAACTGCACACAATACTCCAAGTGCGGCCGCACTAGAGTTTTGTACAGTTGCAACATGACGTTGCGGCTCCGAAATTCAATCCCCCTACCAATAAAAGCTAAGACTCCATATGCCTTCTTAACAACCTTATCGACTTGACTGCCTACTTTCAGGGATCTATGCACATATACACCAAGATCCCTCTGTTCATCAACACTATTAAGAATCCTACCATTAGCCCTATACTCTACACATTTATTATTCCTGCCAAAGTGCATTACCTCACACTTTTCCACATTAAACTCCATTTGCCACCTCTCGGCCCAGCTCTGCAACTTGTCCAAGTCTCTCTGCAAACTATAACACCCCTCTTCACTATCTACCACTCCACCGACTTTAGTGTCATCTGCAAATTTACTAATCCATCCTTCAATACCCTCATCCAGATCATTTATAAAAATTACAAACAGCAGGGGCCCCAAAACAGACCCCTGAGGTACACCACTTGTCACCGAACTCCAAGATGAATATCTCCCATCAACCACCACCCTCTGTCTTCTATCTGCTAGCCAATTCCTAACCCAATTAGCTAAATCACCCTCTATCCCATACATCTGCATTTTCTGCAGAAGTCTTCCATGGGCCACCTTATCAAACGCCTTACTAAAGTCCATATATACCACATCAACCGCCTTACCCCCATCCACCTCTTTAGTCACTTTTTCAAAAAACTCAATGAGGTTAGTAAGGCACGACCTACCCTTCACAAAACCATGCTGACTATCCCCAATCAATTCATTTCTCTCTAAATAACTATAAATCCTATCCCTAATAATTCTCTCCAATACTTTGCCCACAACAGAAGTAAGACTCACTGGCCTATAATTCCCTGAAATTCCATGTTCCCCTTGTAAAAGGATCAAAAACAAGGAGGCACAGGTTTAAGGTGATTTGCAAAAGAAACAAATGTGATGTGAGAAAAAACCTTTTTACATAACGGTTCAGATCTGTAATGCACTGCCTGGAATTGTGATGCAGGCAGGTTCAATTGAGGTATTCAAGAGGGCATTAGATGAATACATGAATAGACACAATATGCAAGGGTGCGGGGAAAAGGCAGCAGAATGACACAGCCATAATGCTCGTTTGGGAAGCTGGTGTAATGGGATGAAGGGCTTTCTTCTGTACCGGAATAATTTTGTGATTTTGTGAAGGACAGCCCAGTGACACATTGGTTAGCACTGCTCCCTCATAGTGCCAGGGTTTGGGCTTGATTCCCAGCTTGAGTCACTGTCTGTGTGGAGTTTATACATTCTCTCCATGTCTGCGTGGATTTCCTTCAGGTGCTCTGGTTTCCTCCCACAGTCTGAAAGATGTGCTGGTTAGGTGCATTGACCCGAACAGACACCGGAATGTGGCAACTAGGGGAATTTCACAGTAACTTCATTGCCGTGTTAGTGTAAGCCTTACCTGTGACTAATAAATAAACATTATTGCCATTTAGCTGCTAATTAGCCCTATTCTGTTTCTTTTGAGAATTTTTGTTCGCAAAGTATTTTAAATGAATCGATATGCTCACTTTCACCTTTTTTTATTGCTTTCAGAATTGGTTACTTTCAAAGATTGCAGTGATTTCTCATTGAGAACTTTCTAACGGCCTTTTCTTTTTTGATTCAAATATTCACAACATCTTCCGTGCTGACATGGTAGTATTTTGTTAGCTAATCAACAAAGTGTGTTGAGAAGGTTTTTCCAAAAGTGATACTTACATGACATGACATTATAATGATTCACCATATACAAAAACCTTCATTTTCTTTATATATTCTCTAAACTCTAGTATCAAAACATTTGTACTGTTGTAATAAAAAGGATAGGCCCTCTCATTTTCTTGTGTCTATAATGTGCTGATACCTCTGAAGTCAGTTACTTAACAAAATAGGAATTTGACATGTGAACAAAATTCTAATGTATTTGAGTTTTATACAACTTTTAGAAGTTTATTTTCTTTCTCAAAACTTCATCAATACCTTCTTGAGAAACTTTCCTTTTGCCTCTTTTCTCATTTTCTGTCTATTGTAGGTGATTTAGGAAAACTAATTCAAAACAGGTGATTTAACTATTGAAAAGCAAAATTAGGATCTAGTTTTTCTAGAGGGATTCATATTTGAAATTGAATCGGCGGAATGTTGGAATCAAGGTTTTAGGATCACTTAAGGCAATATGTAGTGTGGACGATTGTGTAGGCTCATTTAATGTATAAAATGATACCGCCATACAGTCTTCAGGTAAAGATCAGATCATCTTGCATTTACTTACATCAACTTGGGTAGAATGCATAGCAAATGATCTGTGTTAGGGAGTTATTTATTAATCTTAAGTAGCCTTGAGTTCTGAGAAGTTGTATTTCTAATTTTGATCTCTCCAGATGCTGACTGACTTCTCGCAGATTCTCAGTTCTCTTTCCAGCTCTTTCTCGATAGGCGCGGACCGGCCTGGATAAACCAAATTTAAAAAAAGACCGTTTTTGCGCAGGCGCTCTAAGGAGGGAGAGAGTCAATAAAGCAGGTTATCACTGCGCTTGCATTCTAGACGGTGCCAATGACAGTTACTGTGCAGGCGCTCTGGGCAGGGAGACGGTCAACGCAGACATACTGCGCATGTGCTCGGGGCCATAGACGGTCAATAATGAGACTGTAACGGCACGAGGTGATCTAGGCAGTCAGTGAAGGATACAAGTAAAATACTGCGAATGCTGGAATCTGAAAGAAAAACAGAAATGCTAGAAAATCTCAGCAAGTCTAACAGCATCTGTGGAGAGAAAATTGAGCGAACGTTTTGAGCCTGGGGCTCACACTTTCTCACAGCTGATCATTGGGAGTCGAAATGTTGGCTTTATTCACTCTGTAAGAAGTCTCACAGCGCCGGGTTAAAGTCCAGCAGCTTTGTTTGGAAGCTAAAGCTTTCAGAGTGCTGCTCTTTCGTCAGGTAAGTGGGAGTTCTGTTCACAAACAGGGTATATAAAGACACAAGAAAAATTTACCAAAATAACTGTAGGAATGCAAGTCTTTACAGGTAATCAAGTCTTAAAGGGACAGAATGTGAGTGGAGCGGGGGTTAAGCATAAGTTAAAGAAATGTGTATTGTCTCCACCCAGCACAGTTAGTGAGACTTTGCAAACTCGGGCAAGTCATGGAAGTGACACAATCCCAAGATCCCAGTTGAGGCCATTCTTACATGTGTGGAACTGGGCTATCTCACGAACTATCCTGCTGGAAACAGTACACATCTCTTTAACCTGTGCTTAAGCCTCTCTCCACTCACATTGTCGGTATCTTTAATCAGATTCCCTGTAAAGACTCGCATTCCAACCATTATTTTGTAATTGAGTTTGTGTCTTTATATGCCTTCTTTGTGAACAGAACTCCCACTTACCTAACGAAGGAGCAGTGTTCCAAAAGCTAGTAGCTTTCACTACCAAATAAATCAGTTGGACTTTAACTTGGTGTTCTGAGACTCCTTACTGTGTTTACCCCAATCCACTGCCACATCTCCACATCATGTCTATTCGCTCTCCACAAATGGTGTCAAACCTGTTGACATTTATGGTTAATAAAGGAGACTGTTACTTTGCAAGGTGCCTTAGACAGGGAGATAATAAATAAAGGACCAAAAGAGAAAATCTCAGCAGAATTGGTTGCATCTGTAAGTAATAGGTGTCGATCCTGATAAATGTGAGGTGATGCATTTCGGGAAAAAGAATGTAGGGGGGAGGTATATGATAAAGGGTAAACCTATTAGGAGTATAGAAATGCAGAGGGACCTGGGGGTGCAGGTGAACAAGTCTCTGAAGGTGGCAGAGCAAGTGGAGAAGATTGTGAAGAAAGTATATGGTATGCTAGCTTTTATAGGAAGGGGTACAGAGTACAAGAGCTGGCCTTTAATGTTGCAGTTGTATAAAATGTTGGCTAGACCTCATTTGGAATACTGTGTCCAGTTCTGGTCGCCTTACTACCGGAAGGACGTGGAGACTCTGGAGAGAGTGCAGAGGAGGTTTACCAGGATGCTGCCTGGTATGGAAGGTCTGAGTTACGAGAGGTTAGGCAAATTGGTTCTGTTTTCCTTAGAAATACGTAGACTTAGAGGCGATCTAATAGAGGTGTACAAGATTATGAGGGGTATAGTTAGACTAAACAGGGTTAAGCTTTTTCCTAGGATGGACTCAAATAACACGAGGGGTCACGGGCTTAGGGTGAGGGGGGTAAGATATAATTTGGATGCTAGAGGGAGTTTTTTCACACAGAGGGTGGTGGGGGTATGGAATGCGCTGCCAAGTAAAGTGGTGGAGGCAGGTACTCTGGAGTTATTTAAGAAATACTTAGATGGGCACATGAACAGAATGGGAATGGAGGGGTATAGAAAATTGATTTAAAATAGGGATCGTGAGCCTTGGGAGTCCCTGTGAAGTGTGTAAATAGATGATGATATTGATGTACTTGTTTTTCTTCTACAGGTGCTTTGGTCCACCTTATTGTCTGACAAGGGGCATACACACAATGGGTCGTGAGAGCGCTGCTCTTGGATTTTTTTTTCGAGAGTATCCTAGTGCTTCATGTTGTTAGTGCACGCTTGACCTGAACCATTTGATGGGCAACACGACAGTTCAGTGACTATCGCTGTGCTGTGCAGATACATGGATTTGGGCCTGTGTCTGTGGGAGTTTGTGCATTCTCTCTGTGCTTGCATGGGTTTTCTCCAGGTGCTCCGGTTTCCTCCCACATCCCAAAGATGCGCTCTTAGGCTAATTGGCAAAATAAATTCTCCCTGAATTATCTCAAATTTGGTTTTTAATCCATAAATCTATAAACATAGACAGGGATCACGGGTAGAGGTGGGAACATCAGGATGGCGGCAGGGGCTCGTTGGGCCGAAGGGCTTGTTTCCCGTGCTGTTTTGTTCTTTGTTCTTTATGTGGAGATGCCGGCGTTGGACTGGGGTAAACACAGTAAGAAGACTGGCAACACCAGGTTTAAGTCCAACCAATTTATTTCGATTAATAAATCGGTTGGACTTAAACCTGGTGTTGTCAAACCTATCTGTAACTCCCAATCCCATTAAGTCCCATGTACTCATCCAGAAGTCTCTTAAAAGACCCCAGCGAGTTTGCCTCTACCACCACTGACGGCAGCTGATTCCGTTCACTCACCACCCTCTGAATGAAAAACTTACCTCTAACATCTCCTCTGTACTTGCCCCCCAGCACCTTAAACCTGTGTCCTCTCGTAGTGATCATTTCAGCCCTGGGAAATAGCCTCTGAGAATCCACTCTATCTATTCCTCTCAACATCTTATAAACCTCTATCAGGTCGCTTCGCAACCTTCGTCTCTCCAGGGAGAAGAGACCTAGCTCTCTCATAAGGCATGCCCCCCAATCCAGGCAACTAACTCAATCCATCAAGTTGTGGTAGCATCCAAGTAAATCTTTTCTGCACTCTTTTCAGTTTAATAATATCCTTATACTCTTTCTAGTTTAATAATATCCTTAGTGGTCCAAACCTATTCTTTCCACTTAACTACACAACTCAATTACCCCCAACTAACTGACTACTCCACCAACCTGACCCAACTACCCCTCCAACCATCCAATCACTCTTTCACTTATTAACTCACTCACATTAATACTTTTAAACACTTACCTGAATATGGAATCATAGAACAGAATTTTGGAATCCATAGAGTGCAGAAAGAGGCTATTCAGCTTATTGAATCTTCACCGACAACAATTCCACTCAGGCCCTACCCCATAACCCAATGTATCCTGCACGACCAGATGGCAGACGTATTCACAGACATCTTTAACTTCTTCCTATACCAATCTGAGGTCTTTACCTGCTTCAAGAAAATTATAGAATCATAAAAACCTACACTGCAGAAAGAGGCCATCTGGCCCATTGAGTCTGCACTGACCACAATCCGACTCAGGCCCTATCCCCATATCCCTACACATTTACGTACTAATCCCTCAAACCTACGCATCTCAGGACACTAAAGGGCAATTTAGTTGCAATTGATTGGCATGGCCAATCAACCTAACCTGCACATCTTTGGACACAAGGAGAATGTGCAAACTCCACACAGTGATCCAAGCCAGGAATTGAACCCAGGTCCCTGGAGCTATGAAGCAGCAGTGCAAACCACTTTTTTATCATGCCCCGCCCCCCCCCCCCCCCCCCCCCGTCGTTCCCCCGTTCTGTGCTGTAATGTTCTATGTTCTATCTCCATACCAAAGAATAGCCAGGCAGTGTGCCTTAATGACTATCATGATGTAAAGATGCAGGTGTTGGATTGGGGTGGTAAGAACTCAGTAAGAATTTAGCAACACCAATTTTTAATCCAACTGATTTATTCGATAGTAAATCTGCGAGCTTTCAACACTCTGTGTCTTCCTCAGGCAAATGCAGTGTTCTGGTCTGCAATGGCACACAGCAGCACAGACAGTCAGAGATTGCTGATTAGAATGCAAATCCTTACATCTAACCTGCTATTCAAGTGTTAAAGTGGCTAACAATGTGTGTGAAGGGAATCCTGAGCATTGGTTAGAGAATTGTGTATTTTCTCCAGACAGCACAGTAAGTGAGGTTTTTTGCTAACCCAGGCAAGTTACGGGGGTTACAGATAGTGTGTCTAGTGTGTGATAATGACTATCACCCAGTGGCTCTGACATTCATCATTATGAAGTGCTTAAAAAGGCTAATCATGATACAACTCAACTCCAGCCTCTCAGATTGCCTGGATCTAGTACAGTTCATCTATCATCGCAACAAGGAGGGCCTTCTCCCTGACCCTAAATTCATATGATCGGCACAGCTTGTGGACCGAAGGGCCTGTTTTCTATGTTCTACGTAAGAACGGAGTCTTCTATGTTCTTACTTCATCTGTAAAGAGCAAAGAACTGACGCCAAATAGAATGTTACTGCGCAATCGTCCTACGCAAGGCGCCAGAGACTATTACTGCGCAGGCGCCCTAGGCTGAGAGACTATCAAGAAAGGAAACTTACCGCGCAGGCGCCCTAGGTAAAAGGCCGCCTCAACGTAGCCCGCAGGCGCACTGTGGACGTGATGTAAAGATGCCGGCGTTGGATTGGGGTGGTAAGAACTCAGTAAGAATTTAGCAACATCAATTATTAATCCAACCGATTTATTTGACAGTAAAAAAGCGAGCTTTCAACACTCTTGTGTCTTCCTCAGGCAAGTGCAGTGTACTGTGGACGGACAGACGGTCAAAGCAGACTGTTACCGAGCAGGCGCACTGTGGACGGACAGACGGTCAAAGCAGACTGTTACCGAGCAGGCGCACTGTGGACGGACAGACGGTCACAGCAGACTGTTACCGAGCAGGCGCACTGTGGACGGACAGACGTCAAAGCAGACTGTTACCGAGCAGGCGCACTGTGGACGGACAGACGGTCAAAGCAGACTGTTACCGAGCAGGCGCACTGTGGACGGACAGACGGTCACAGCAGACTGTTACCGAGCAGGCGCACTGTGGACGGACAGACGGTCAAAGCAGACTGTTACTGAGCAGGCGCACTGTGATCCGCTCCAGAATCGCGAGTAAAATCCGCGAGACTCGAACTTAGCCTCCCTCTTTGCGTCATCAGCCAAGATGGTAGGTAACGTTGGGTGTGATTGTTATTCTGTGAAGCGATTGTAATCCAATGGCATCGGTCACTGAGATTCTTCTTCGAAACAAATTCCTGCTTGGTAACCACCGCGGTGCTTTTCTGCAGCAGCGTGGGCAGCAATTTTGCCGAAGTGCAGCTTGCTGTATTTGTTTGGATGCAAGTTCCAACGGTAGCAATGAATTTGCGGCCTAGTTACTGGAGGCTCAATATCGGGCAGTGGGTGGAATCGCCCTGGGTGGTGGCTTCCGTGCTGCTCTAGTGTATTTGGAAGTAGCCGAGTATAACTCATTCTAAATGGGGTGGGGGGGGTGGCGGGTTAGCCATTATGCTGCTGTGGCCGGTCCTTAGCTTCCCCCCGCTTCCAAAGTCTTGGACCGAATTAAGACTCTTCGTTGGTTTACGTTTCCTACTCACTAGTTCTGCCAGTCCCACTCATTCAGAAGTCTACCCTATACGTGGTCCAAAACTAGTCTGCGCCTTTGCTTTTCGTTGTCAAAACTTCAACGTTTAAATGATATAATCTGTAATCAGATGTAACAGATGCTACAATCTGTACAACTTCTGAGCGTTGTGACGCTTTCCGTTTCATCAGTGAGCAGTGTTACTGGAAGCCCGGGATATTGTAATTAAATAATTGCATTGAATGGAGTTGGCTGTGGCAATGGTAAGAAATATCGCGCTTGGGTTAGGGGAGGGGTTGCATGCTGATAGTTATTCCTCATTGTTAAGTGAGTTGATTGCTAAAATGGTGCGGTGAACAGAAATTTAATTGGTGGCTGAGGTCGCTTGTAATACTTCTGGATTAATCACTAATTTAAGGGCTTGTTGTTTGAGGGGGCATCTCTGGGTGTGCTTTGGTTAGGTCTTGATTATTCTTGTGGGTGACTTTTCTAGAAGTTGAGCAATGTCCCAAAAATGGGAGGAAGAATCTGGGTCAGGTAAGTGGGTTAGGATGAAACTTGATTAAAATTCACAATTAAATAGTTAATGTTTGTTCTACAATCTTGTCTTTTTAAATATTAACTAACTGTAAATTTTATGTGCCAAAATTTACTATGCATACAACATGGGTTCCATCTTTTTGCTTTTTTTCCAGAATAGAATCCCTACAGTGCTGAAGGACACCATTCATATCTGGGCATGCCCTGTAACCCCATGTATTTACTCTAGGAGATAATTTAGCATAGCCAATCAACCTAACCTACACAAATCAAATTAAAATAAATCAATATTTAGACTTTGGGGAGGAAACCAGAGCACCTGAAGAAAACTTGCACACAGTGACCCAGGGTTGGCTTTGAACTGGCTCTGAGGCAGCATACTAGTGGTTGGAGGGTATAGAATTTTGAATTTATCCATGACTGCTACATTGTAAATGTAGGCCAGTATACAAAGGAGCAAGTCTGACAACCACAAGTGAGAAGTCTCTCAACACAGGTTAAAGTCCAACAGGTTTATTTGGTAGTAAATGCCACTAGCTTTCGGAGTGCTGCTCCTTTATCAGGTGAGTGGAGAGTTATGGTCTCAAACAGGTACATACAGCTTCCAGAATACTGAATACAATGAGTCTTTACAGTTAATCGGGTCATAAAGATGCAGACAATGTGAGTGGCCTCTTTAAGGTCAAACCAAATAAACTCAAGTTAAATCAGTACAAAGTAAAAGAAGCAGCTCCCCAAAAGGAAGGGGAACAGCCTGAACAAAATCAAAGTACAAAGGAAACTTGAAAACATCAAATTAAAATATGATTATTAGGGTCAGTAATGCACCCCAGCCCTTGCGGTGCTCAGCAGGTGCAGAAGGACAATGTGAATGGAGATAGCTCTAAGTACAAGTTTGAGATGTATATTGTCTCCAGACAGGACAGTAAGTGAGATGTTGCAAGCCCAGGCAAGTCATGGGGGTTACAGATAGCGTGATATGAACCCAAGATTCCGATTGAGGCCGTCCTCATGTGCGCACACCTCATGTTCTGCACACGAGGATGGCCTCAACCAGGATCTTGGGTTCATGTCACGCTATCTGTAACCCCTATGACTTACCTGAGCTTGCAACATCTCTTACATTCCAGTCTGGAGACAATACACATCTCTTTAACCTATGCATAATACTATCACCACTCTCATTGTCTGCACCTTTAAAACTTGATTAAAGATTTGCATTATCATCATTATTCTGTAAACTGTGTGCCTTTATATGCTCTGTTTGTGATGAGCTTCCCACTCACCTGACGAAAGAGCAGTGCTGTGAAAGCTAGTGGTGTTCACTACCAAATAAACCTGTTGGACTTTAACTTGGTGTTGTGAGACTTCTTACTGTGTTTACCCCAGTCCAACACAGCATCTCCACTGTAACAACAAACAATACAGGATTGACCACACGATTGCCTGCTCAGAAAATAATGGACCAAATTTGATTATTGGCTGTTTGTGCAACTAATTAATATTTGATTTGGTGCAGTTTAGTATTTCTGTATTGCTAGTACTTGGGCTTGGTGAGTCAAATCTGTTTTTTGATCAGTTTACAAAAGGGTCTTTATGCGCTCTCGGTTTGCAGTTCTCTAGAGCCAGGCTTCAAACTGCATCTGTAAACAAGTCATGAAAATGAAGCTCAGATATGTATAGTTGAAGTGGATATAATTTTCATGGTACCATGCTTTTGTCTGCAGTTGTACTATTGTAAGGATGGGTTGATGAAATAATTGATCAGTTTTCCATTGCTAAATGTTGTGGACAAAATAACCTAATGGGTGGTCTTCCTTATTTTAGCCGACCAGATTCAGAAAAACCAGGAAGCTAAGAGGGCACGTTAGCCATGGTCATGGCCGTATAGGTGAGTGATTAATGCAGTCTGAAATCTTCCTTTAAGCACGTTCAAAATACTAGGTGACACTTTTTCCATTTTATAGGCAAACACAGGAAGCATCCTGGTGGTCGTGGCAATGCTGGTGGTATGCATCATCACAGAATCAACTTTGATAAGTAGTACGTATTCTGCCAAATTTAAATATAATTCTGAAAATGTACCAAATGTAAAAGCTAAAGGTAGATGATTAGTGGAAAATGCCACAAGTGAAATCAGAACTAAATTCTGGGAGGATCTGAGCATTTTATTTAATATTCAAGCCATAATTCAGTAACTTTTTTAATGGGTGGGAAATAAAGTCCTGCAATATACAAGCAAAATACTGTGGATTCTAGGAACCTAAAATAAAAGCAAATTCAGGAAAATCTCTGCAGGTCTGGCAGCATCTGTGGAGAAAAAACAATTAACACATTATCTCTTACTTGATATCCCCCCTACTTAGGCTGCCAGCCTGTTGAGTTTTTCCAGCACTTTATCTTCCTGTAATAGAAGGTTGTTAAATTGTTTCTGTCTTATTCCCCACCATTATTCAAGATTGACAAAATAACGAGACTAAGAGTCACATCCTGACACTTTCAGTTGTTTTGGTGTGCTATTGTTCTCGAAGAATGAATACTAATTTTATTCACTGGCTGAAGTTTTTTGTAGCAGCAGTCAGTCACCAGATTAGTGACATTTGTTGCAACTTGACTCGGTTGTCTGCCGTTTAATAATTCAGAATTGTTTCTTCAAATGTGATGCAGGAATGCCCTGTGTACCATGACTATTTAAATGGATACATTAATTAGTCGAATTGGCTGTGCTAAATTGTCCCTTGGTGTGAGGAGGACTAGCTAGAGTAAATAATGAGATTATGGGGATAGGTCCTGATTGGGATTGTGGTCTGTGTGACACGATAGCTGAATGGCTGCCTTTAGTGTAGAATTCTGATTTATCCTACTGATTGCTATAGCTAACTGAAACTAGACAAGTTCCTTTTGCTTGTCTCCATTTTTATGGCATTCTATTCAAGGCAGCCTGAGTTTGCTAAATGTTTGAAAACGGTGCAGTCTAGTAGTTCAAGTTAATCCACTTACTGTGCTCTGATCCTTGTTACAGGTTTGGCTGAGATCGGTAGAATGGGGTGCTATCTGTTAATATTTCAATTGAAAGGCCGTAAACTTGATGGGCTGTCTAAAATAGAAACGAGTAGAGGTTTAATTTTATGACTTATTTGAAACTGATCAGTACACTGAAACTTTAGCCTATTATGTTCGTGTGCTGAATTGTGAGTGATGAGTCCCTGCAGCAAGATTCCAGTTTGTGTTGTGGAGATATGAGTGGCGAGGGGGAAAAAATCAGTGTCCCATTAGGCTGAGTTGTCATTCATATTCAGTAAGTTGAGTTTCTAAACGATTCTGTTCTTCAGTCACCCAGGTTACTTTGGAAAGGTTGGTATGAGACATTACCATCTAAAGAAGAATCAGTTGTTCTGTCCGACCATAAATCTGGATAAACTGTGGACACTGGTCAGTGAACAGACTAGATTGAACTATGCCAAGAAACCTGAAGGACCAGCACCTGTTATTGATGTCGTACACGCTGTAAGTGTTATAGTACAGGCGTTTCCATTAAACTATGAAACAGCTGAGCTTGTGGATAGAATAGATCACATGCAACTTAGAGCAGTTGGTAAATCATAGTGATCCCATAACTCTAGGTAATAGAGAAGTTAGTACAAGCTATATTCAACTCAATATTTGACACTAAGCCCTATTAACTCTTTACCTCCCTCCAAGGTAGTATTCTTTGAGGTTTTCACATGCTTAGACATGCACATTCTGATGATTCTGTGCTGTTCCTAATTTTGACATTAAAATGCCCCTGTTTGTCTTTGATATGCTAAATGCAGAATCTTACATTGCATTTAACTTGCCCATTTCACTTGGTCTTTTGCAATTGATTGTTGTTAGTACCTTCTGAGATTGAAGGATGTGAAGTTTTTTGAATTTTAAGTATGGAATTCTGCCTTTGGAAATTTTTCAACCTCAACATTTCCATAGTTATTGGTGCACTTGATATTGATCTTGTGCTTTCAGACACTGCCTGATTTCCTGCTGCTGTTGCCCCAGTTCATCAGCTCAGATCCAGGTGCATCGGCAGGGTACACTCTGCTGTTGGCTACTTCACAGAGCTACAGTGATTGCATGCTAATGGTGGAAGGCAGAGCCAGAGTTTCTGCAAGGTTTGGTGTGGAATGAAGGAGTAGTGAAGTCTGAGTCTCAACTAGTTTGTAGAATCCCTATAATGCAAAAGGAGGCAACACGACAACTCAGTGACTATCGCTTTGCTGTGCAGATACATGGATTTGGGCCTGTGTCTGTGGGAGTTTGCACATTCTCCCCGTGCTTGCGTGGGTTTTCTCAGGGAGCTCTGGTTTCCTCCCACATCCCAAAGATGTGCTCTTAGGCTAATTGGCAAAACAAATTCTCCTTAAATTGTCTCAAATTTGGTTTTTAATCCATAGATCTGTAAATATGGACAGGGATTGCGGGTAGAGATGGAACATTGGGGTGGTGGTGTGGGCTCGTTGGGCCGAAGGGTCTGTTTCCCGTGCTGTTTTGTTCTTTGAGGCCATTTGGCCCATTGAGTCTACACCAACTCTCTGACAGCATCTTTTCCAACCCACATCCTGCTCTCAACCCCATGCATTTACCCTGTTAATACCTGTAACATACATATCTTGTGCCACTGAGGCAATTTAGCATTTTCAAATCCACCTAACCTGCATGTCTTTGGACTGTGGGAGGAAACTGGAGCACCTGGAGGAAACCCACACAGACATAGGTGACTGTGGATGTTCTCCCAAGGCTGGAATTAAACTTGGATCCCTAGTGCTGAGGCGGAGATGTTGCCCACTTGCATTGAATCATCAGTACTTTCAATCAGTGAACATAAAGATTTTTTGGACCCCAGGCTACAAGGCATTGCTCTTGGATTGGCTTGGTGAGTGAGGAAAGTTGGGTTGATGGGAAGAGCTTTACTGAATCTTCTATTATCAGAGAATGTGGAAGTAACTGAAACCCACAAGTATAAAATTATGCAAACAATTGTATACTGAATCTTGCTTTATTGCTAGAGTTGCATTAGAGCATCACTGGTAATGCCAGCATTTGCTGCCCATTCCTAATTTCCTTAGGTTCGGAATTAAAATGGAGTCACACGATCCCCTGTTCATTGGATTGTGTACATGTAAAGTGAAGTATATTTATTCGTCACAAGTGGGCTTACATTCACTGCAATGAAGTTACTGTGAACATCCTCCAGTCACCAAACCCCTGAGATGTATGGGTACACTGAGGGAGAATTTAGCGTGGTCTGTTCACCTAACCTACACATTTTTTGGATACTGGGAGGAAATTGGAGCACCCAGAGGTAACCCACACAGAACTTGCAAACTCCAGTTAGTTGAACCTGGGCTACTAATACTGTGAAACAGCAGTGCTACCCACTGTGCTAATGTCCCCAACCCGTATTCTTTTGACAGAATGGACGTCCTGTATTACATGCACTAGTTGCATTTGAATGTTAAATTGTCACAGGTGACTTCATATTAATGTATTTGTCCCGTCTTTAATGGTAATAAAGTAAAGGTAGAATTAGTTCACCCACTTGTAGTCTAAATGACATCAACTTGCCTAAGAAGCATTTGTATATTGATTGTAAAATACAATGATTATATGACTCCTAGTCTCTCAATTTTCAAACTTTTTTTGGCCACATTCATCCTGATGATTTACTATGCTGCTTAACTCCATGTCAAAGTAAACTAGCAAATGAACACTTCATCTTTTACTAATGATAAAAAGCAACCAAGCACCAGTACAGACTCTGGGAGCATCACTTCTCATGTCCTGCCTGTATAGTTAAAAAGTTCTTGTATAGTAAAATTTATTAGTTTGGTTCTTGACTGGGGAAACGAAACTAGAGTCACGTCCTTACATTTTCTATTGTCTTGATGTGCTTTCGTTTTCGAAGATTAACTACTGACTTTATTCACTGGCTGTAGCTCCTTTATAGCCCAGCCAGTCACACAATTAGTGACATTGTTTTACTTTGCAAAGTAATCACGAATTTTGTATGCCATTGTTTTAATGGTGTGGAGTCATTCCAGCGTGAAGTATTTTAAAATAATTCAAGTTTTCATCTCCATTACTCTAGCTAGGTGGCTTTTGTTTGAGCATTTTGTGGCACACTTGTCATTTTGCTGTTTAATAACTGAACTATATTCAAATAATTGTTTATAATTAATCCTTGGGTGCTAGGTTTTCCAGCATACCTCCCCTTTTAATGTCCCATTGGTTGAAGTCTGGCTTAATGAAAACTTGCACTTTCTTTGTTTTGCCTGTGTTTTTCAGCATTACTACTGTGCATTAGTTTGTGCAGTGTCATACTTTAAGATTTGTAGGTCTCTTTCAACTGGTTTGTTTTCATGGACTATATTGTGTATTTTTCATGCAGTACCTTGCACTTCTCTGCATTAAATTCAGCCTGCCCAAATACATGCATCATTGCTGTTCAGAAGTCTTAACTGCGTGTAATTTCAATTTGCCATCTGTGTGGTGATAGACCAATTGGTGTCACGTTTCAAAATTTGAATCTTTGATTAGCTTTGTTTTTTCTGGGTTGCATTGATAAAACTCTTGGTGGTGATGAACCATAAACTGCTGGGGTCCTTGTGTTGGTGGTACCAAGCAAGATATGTCAGTATTTTGACTGAATAATGATTGTGGTATCATGTTTAGTTTCAGTATACCTTGGAGAAATTGATGTCTCCAAGATCCTTTTGCTACATTTCCAGCTACATCACGCAAATGGTACATATAGTGAGAGTGGTGAAAGGTAGATATTGAACTGAGTCACAGTTGGTCAACCAGACTATTGGCTTTTGGTTTTGAGCAGTTTATAGTAGTAAATGGTGAGTACCTTTTTATCTCACTTGGGACTGTCTAGTGTTTTGAGGACAGGAATGACATTTTGTCTAGTTTTCCAGAGTATTGCCTGTTTTTTCACATGGTATGCTCTGGGTTGCTGTTTAGCTATATATGTTAAAATGAGCGTTTCCTCAATGTTCATATCAACATATCTCTGTCCCTAAAACCAGCTATTCTAATGAGATTATGGTTGTTGTAGTTGATCTTCTGATGACTCTGTGCCCATGATTGTTAAATAGTATGGGAGATGTTCTTATGCAAATAAGTTGTCATTACTAAGCATGAATTTGATCACCATATTTGAACCCGAACATAGCCTGTTTCATTTTTATTGATACTTTTACAGGAGTATTGTCCTGCATGAATACAGACCAAATTTCATTTTAAGTGACATCTAAATGTATTTGTTTAGTCTCGTTTTGATTGGAATGTTTTTCTCAATCCACTTTTGGCAAGATCATATTCTTTGGAATAGTTACTTTTATCCAAGTAATTAATCACCTGTCTTAGACTGGTTTGCACCAATCTTTGCTAATTGCTAATGAACTGAAGCAAATTCTATGCTGCTTTCAAAATCTGATCACTTGATCATTCCTAAATCTTGCCAGTTCTGCTTTAAATTATTAGACCCTTCAAAAAAAGGTGAGCTAATCAACCTATGAAATCTCCCAGCAAACACTGGTTCTAATTATAAAAATAATTCTTGTGCAGTGGTTTTTGATGGGCCAGGTTAATGCCAACTCTAATTAGACTAAAGCATGTTGAAGTGACCTAGTTTTAATTTGAAAATGATTTTCCACTATTCTGAATTCAACGGCATGTGATTGGCAAAAAAACTGGATGTGATGTTTCAAAAAATGGGGTGTTAATGATTTTGTTCAGAAGCAGTCTTCCCCCCACCTCAAGCTATTTTTTTCCTTTTTGGTTGAGAATAATTTTGCCAACTTTATGTTGACCATAATGGTTTCTAAAAACACTACTGTCATGCCAAATATGGCACACTGATCCAGAATTCATTCATTCCTACCTGAAAGTTTGTGAGAATTAATTTTGATAGTTCAAGCTTCTTCAGTGTTCTGAGAAATTGGGGAGAACATAATTTTTTGTATATTTGTACACAGTACAATTTGTTCAGTTTTTTAATCTTGAAGGCTGTTTTCCTCATTGTAAATACTAATGTCTTGTATTTGAGATTTTATCTTAGTTTGAAAGAATCTTATTTGAGCCTGCTATAGATTTTTGAAAAGTCAATTTTGTTTTTCTCCTTAGGGTTACTATAAAGTTCTCGGCAAAGGAAGACTGCCAAAACAGCCAGTCATTGTCAAAGCAAAGTTCTTCAGCAGGAAAGCTGAAGAGAAGATAAAGGAAGTTGGTGGAGCCTGTGTATTGATGGCATAAATTTTATAATTGGGTGCACAAATAAAATTACTGTCACTTTTAACTGTGTAGTTTCATTAAATCTTTAAAGAATATTGAAAGAAGGAAACCTGTTCTTAAGGGTGACATCTGCTAAAACTTCAGGCTTTTGTTACTTTCAGATTTGATAGCCAGGCCTGCCCTGACAATCATTCCAGTTGCATAAACTTGCAGTTGTCCAAAACACTTGTTAATTTTGGGCAAGATGAATATATTCTTTGGTTTAAAATACTCTTAGAGCAGGGGCTAACAAGACTTTATGCTGGATTGTACATAGAACATAGAACAATACAGCACAGAACAGGCCCTTCGGCCTTCGATGTTGTGCCGACCAAAATAAAAAGCAATGCCCCTCCTAACTAAACCATTCCCTTCTCATCCATATACTTATCAACTAACCTCTTAACCGCCACCAAACTTGCCGCATCTACAACAGCTGCAGGCAGGGCATTCCACTCCCTAATCACTCTTTGAGTAAAGAACCTACCTCTGATATCCGTCATATAACTCATACCCCTTAATTTAAAGCTGTGTCCCCTCGTGCTAGCTTTCTCCATCCTAGGAAAAAGGTATCACTGTCCACCCTATCTAAACCTCTAATCATCTTATATGCTTCAATAAGATCCCCTCTTAGCCGCCTCCTTTCTAACGAAAACAACCTCAAATCCTTCAACCTCTCTTCATAGGACCTGCCTCCATACCAGGCAACATCCTGGTAAACCTCCTCTGTACCCTCTCCAATGCCTCCACATCTTTCTTATAATGTGGGGACCAGAACTGCACACAAGACTCCAAGTGCGGCCGCACTAGAGTTTTGTACAGTTGCAACATGATGCTGCGGCTCCTAAATTCAATCCCCCTACCAATAAAAGCTAGACTCCATATGCCTTCTTAACAACTTTATCCACTTGACTGCCTACTTTCAGGGATCTATTGACACATACACCAAGATCCTTCTGTTCCTCAACAATATTAAGAGCCCTACCATTAGCCCTATACTCTACACATTTATTGTTCCTGCCAAAGTGCATTACCTCACACTTTTCCACATTACACTCCATTTGCCACCTCTCGGCCCAGCTCTGCAACTTGTCCAAGTCACTATGTAAACTAAAACACCCCTCTTCACTATCTACCACTCCACCAACTTTAGTATCATCTGCAAATTTACTGATCCATCCCTCAATACCCTCATCCAGATCATTTATAAAAATTACAAACAGAAGGGGCCCCAAAACAGACCCCTGAGGCACACCACTCGTCACCGAACTCCACGATGAATATCTCCCATCAACCACCACCCTATGTCTTCTATCTGCCAGCCAATTCCTAATCCAATTAGCTAAATCACCCTCTATTCCACACATCTGCATTTTCTGTAGAAGTCTTCCATGGGCCACCTTATCAAACGCCTTACTAAAGTCCATATATACTACATCAACCGCCTTACCCCCATCCACCTCCCTGGTCACTTTCTCAAAAAACTCAATGAGGTTAGTAAGGCATGACCTACCCTTCACGAAACCATGCTGACTATCCCCAATCAATTTATTTCTCTCTAAATAACAATAAATCCTATCCCTAATAATTCTCTCCAATACCTTGCCCACCACAGAAGTAAGACTCACTGGCCTATAATTCCCAGGAAGGTCTCTCTTCCCCTTCTTAAACAATGGGACCACATTCGCCATCCTCCAGTCCTCCGGAACCACACCCGTAACCAACGGGGACCTGAAGATCAGAGCCAGAGGCTCTGCAATCTCCTCTCTTGCCTCCCAGAGAATCCTAGGGTAAATCCCGTCCGGCCCAGGGGACTTATCCAACTTCAAACCCTCGAGAATTTCTAACACATCCTCCATATCTACTACAATACTTCCCAATTTGCAACCCTGTACCTCAGTGTTCTCCATAGCTACATTTCCAGCACTCTGCGTGAATACCGAAGAGAAATATTTATTCAGTGCCTCACCAATCTCTTCAGGCTCCACGCACAACTTCCCACTGCTGTCTATGACTGGCCCGAATCTTGCCCTAACCAATCTTCTATTCTTAACATATCGAAAGAAAGCTTTAGGATTCTCCTTAATCCTATCAGCCAACATCTTCTCGTGTCCCCTCTTAGCTCTCCTCAATTCACTTTTTACCTCCTTCCTGGCTAATCTATGGCTATCCATTGCACTATCTGAGCCTTCAAGCCTCATCTGACATAAGCCTCCTTTTTCTTCTTAACCAGCAAATCAACTTTTTTCGTACACCAAGGCTCTCTTACTCGTCCATTTCCTCCCTGCCTGACAGGGACATACTTATCAAGGACTCTCAGCAGCTGCTCCTTGAATAAGCACCACATTCCAGATGTTCCCAGTCCCTGTAGTTCCCTAGTCCAATCTACGCACCCTAATTCTCTCCTGATGGCCTCATAATTACCCTTCCCCAGCTATAACTACAGCCCCCAGCTTCATGCCTATCCCTGTCCATCACTAAGGTGAACGTAACCGAATTGTGGTCACTATCACCAAAATGTTCACTAACTTCCACGCCTAACACCTGGTCTGGCTCATTGCCCAGCACCAAATCCAATGTAGCCTCACCTCTAGTTGGCCTATCTACATACTGAGTCAAAAAACCTTCCTGCACACTCTGTACGAAAACTGACCCCTCTAACGAGCTAGAGCTATAGCGATTCCAATCAATATTAGCAAAGTTAAAGTCCCCCATCACAATTACCCTACTACTTTCACTCCTAATCAGAATTGACTTCGCAATCCTTTCCTCAACCTCTCTAGAACTATTAGGAGGTCTGTAAAAGAATCCCAACAGGGTGACCTCTCCTCTCCTGTTTCTAATCTCAGCCCATACTACCTCAACAGACAAGTCCTCATCAAACTTCTTTTCGATCACCGTGATACAGTCTTTGACCAGTAACGACACTCCTCCCCCCCTTCTACCCCCTTCTCTACTCCGACTAAAGCATTTGTACCCCGGAACCTGCAACATCCATTCCTGTCCCTGCTCTACCCAAGTCTCTGAAATGGCCCCAACATCGAAGTTCCAGGTACTGGTCCAAGCTGCAAGTTCCTCCCCCTTATTGCGAATACTCGCAATATTGTGATTTGGTTCAATGGTTAAATGACTACACTGTGGCTTGGATGGAAAACGTTCTGAGATGGTACCTGATTATACACATGGAGAAAAATCTTGCAGTATGATCTGTGTGCAGCAGCTACTTTGAAGGTTTGTAGCCAAGACTGAACATGTTCCAGAAGTGATCCCAAGGACTTGTATGACTTCAGTCCTGTGTGTTTTGGAATGATGGAGATGCTTGTATATTCTGAGGGACAAAACATATCCTTGCTCTTGGAAGGCAGCTGAGGCAGGGGCATGATGCTGCTAAGTACAATCCAAGAAGCCTTCCATAATACGTGAAAAAGCACTACCTCAACCAGGGTCCATTTGTCATTGCATCTGTTGCAAATTATTGATGAGACAGGCTGTGGTGAGGAACTCTCGTTGAGAATCTGCACATTGGTGATGTGTGCAGATGGTTGGATGTCTGTCTGGACAGAGGTGGCTGTGACTGAGGGAGTTACCTTTGGGATACTTGTAGTCATGCCAAATGGTGAGAGGATGGGAGAAGGTTCCCAAACAATAGGCAGTCCTGTTTCCTCCTGTGATCAAAATGAAAACATTTTGCTACTTGTGATGTTTAAATTTAATGGCCATGAGGAAATAAATGCATTATAAACACAGAAAATGAGAGCAAGAGTAGGCCAAGTCTGTTGCACCATTCACTGTGACTTAGCTCCAAAAACTATATCTTGTCTCCTTGAAAACAATGTTTTTGTGCTTCACCATTTGATTAAGGAACCTTTCCTCACCTTGGACCTTAATGATCTAGTCTGTGTCCTTGAGCCCTCTGTTAAAAGTCCAACAGCTATCCTAACTGACTCAGTCTCATGTCAGTCTCTCTATCTCCAGAATAGCTTGGAAAGAGACCAAAACTTAAGATGTCAAGGTCCTGTACAACTGCAGTAAGACATCTCTAGACATATATACTATATAAAGGCCATCATACCATTTGCCTTCACTGCTTGCTGAACCTTCATGCTTTCAGTGACTGGTGTACAAAGATATGATGCTTGTGTTGGCCTGGAGTGTAAGCATAGAAGTACCTCAACACCACTTAAAGTCGAACGGGTTTATTTGGTAGCACAAGCCAAAAGCTTTGAGTGCTGCTCCTTCATCGGGTGAGTGGGAGTTCTGTTTACAGACAGAGCACATGAAGACAAATTCAATTTACAAAATGATGATGGGAATGTGAGTTTTTATACATAATCAAATATTAAAGGTACAGACAATGTGAATGAAGAGGGGGTTAAGCACAGATTAGAGATGTGTAGTTGCCAGCCAGGACAGTTAGTGGGATTTTGCAAGCCCAGGCAAGTCATGGGTGGGTGGGTTTACAGATACTGTGCCATGAACCCAAGATCCCATTTGAGGCCATCCTCGTGCAGAACTTGACTATCAGTTTCTGCTCAGCAATTTGCATTGTTATGCTATTAACTTTGCCTGGCTGGAGACAATACAATTTTTTTTAACCAATGCTTAACACTCAAATCTTCAAGGTACAGACAATGAATGTTAAGCACTGGTTATACACTCTATTCTGCACTCTTGATGCTTGATGTACTTTGTATAGGATGCAAGAAAGAATACTTTCTATTGTATATGTGACTACAAATCACATTAAACATCCTCAACTCAGCCTCCCATCTCTCCTAGTGTTAATCTGCAAATTTGGAGATCATTTAGGTGAGGGAATTAAATCTATTAAGATAGACACTGATCTGTATGTCACTACCTTCCACTTGGCAAAAGACCTTTTATGCTTACTCTGCTGTCTGCAAACTAGTTTTCTATCCATCTTCCTACACTACTTTCAATCCTATGCACTTTAATTTTTCACAATTTCTTCAGTCTGACCATATATCACATTAGCTAACAAGATTTCATATACAGTGACATCAGCACTTAGTGAAGCCTGTGAACCGGGGAGGTGGGATGGATGTGGCAGCTGAAGAGTCAGGTAGAAAAAAATCAACTTAGAAAAGTGACTTATCCATGGAGTTAATTTGGTATCTGGTATAGGGTACTGGTTGGACTGTCAAATGAGCGATAGTGTCCTTGAAACCAGTGCCATGTTCAGGCAAAACAGCAACTTCGATGAATGAACAGTGCGTGGACGGTTAAAAAGCATCTCTCCGATCAGGTCCTCTAAAAATGACTGACATTTCAGGGACAACAAAGAAAACACTGCAAAAGTACACAGAAGTATGCTTTGAGGCATGGAAGTATTGGTAATGAGCTCTTTTGCTATTGCCACTTGTTCAAAATGCTGACAACTTGCCCATCAAGTTGCATCAGTCATAGTGTTATTAATGAGGCAGGACAGCCAGCAAAGGAAAGAAAAGGATCCCCTATCTTGTTGAAATCCTATCTCATCTGCCCAAAAAATCTGGGCTGAGGATGTCATGTTCAATCACATTGCAGAAACCCACAGTCCTGAGTAGATGTTGATTCGAGGGACTGTTGACAACAATAGCTGTGGCTTAATATTTACATCCTTTATATAACTAGGCATCCAGATGTAATTCCATTTATGGAATGTAGTTTAAGAGGATGAGTTTTTTTTTGGAAGCTATGATTGTAGTTTGGAAAAGGTGAAAGACTGCACATGAGGAATTACCAGTCCAGACAAGGGAGCAGGAGAGGAAATTGAGTATGCAACAAGATTAGTGGAGCTGTTAGACAATAGGATTAGATAGTTGGCTGAGAAAATGAAGGCCAGGAATCTTAAACTGAAGGAATTAGGTTCTGTCTTTTACTATTTTGCACAACTGAAAAGCAAAGGAAATTCACATACTCCATACAAAACAAACAAGTTGTTGATTCAGTCATGTTTTGATAGTACTTTCCAATCTGCCTTCCTTAAAAACAAGGAAATGTATAATATTTTGCAGCTGTAGCTGAACATTTCCTCTGTTACAAATTCTGGGTTATATAATGTTGGGCATTAAAAACATATCAATGTTGGGCAGTAAAAAGATTCACCCTAAAATAGAGATGAATGGGTTCTACTTATAGAAGTAGCCAGTGATTTTTAACTCAAATAACCATTTGGTGAAAAGCAAAGGGATGTGACAATAGCCCTTCCCACCCCCAGAACTGTATTCCAAAAAAAACTCAAGCTTCCTGACTCACCCTTTCCAAATGTCTTTGAAAAACCCAACTTTGATATCTTCTGGCTTAAATGTGTTTAATTCCCTTCTCCAAAGTCAACCTCTTCCTCTATGATCTGAGATGTAATTGTAGATGAGGAGTACTAATATAAAAATAAGTTGCTGTCCATTATGAATAAATATTATCATGAGCTCTCTCTAGCCTCTAGGTGGGGCGTATGTCACAGGGAAAAGCTGACTTGCTACAAATAAACCACAAACTTGGGAATCTGGAATAAAAATAGAAAATAGTAAAGATGTGCAAGTTCATAGAATGATAGAACCATACACAAGAGGCTCTTCAGCTCATCGAGTCTGCACCAACACACAAAAAAACTGAAAGTTTAATATTCACAAATAAGCTTACTGCAATGAAGGTTCTCCCAGTCACAGCATTCCAGCGCCTGTCCGGGTAAACTGAGGGAGAATTTAGCATAGCCGAGGCACCTAACCAGCATATCTTGCAGACAGTAGGAGGAAACCAGAGCACTTGGAAGAAACACATGCAGACATGGGGAGAAAGTGCAAACTTCATACAAACAGTGACCCAAACCAGGAATCAAAGTCAAGTCCCTGGCTTAATGAGGCTATGATGTAAAGATGCTGGTGTTGGACTGGGGGTAAACTCAGTAAGAATCTGGCAACACCAATTTTAAATCCAACCGATTTACTTGATAGTAAATCTGCGAGCTTTCGACTTTCGTTTTCGTCAAGCAAATGCAGTGTTCTGGACCAGAACACGTAATGAGGCTAACCGTAATGTCACTGTGTTACATGAAACACCTGACCGCCCATCTATTTCCATCTATCAGTATTTGGCTTGTAGCGTTGAATATGTTTTCATCCAGGTACTTTTTAAAGGCTATGAGGCAACCGCCTCTCACCATTCCAGACTGTTAAAGCTCTTTGGATAATAAAGTTTTTCCTTACATTTTCTCTTGTGCCCTCTTCACTGACTCTTCAGCTAAAGGGAATAGGTGCTCCTTATCAATTCTATTCATATGCCTCATAATCTTGAACCTCAATGAAGTTGTTTTTTTCCCCCCCCCCTCCCAACCCCACTCAGTCTTCTCTCCTCCAATGATAACAACAAAAGCCTATCCTATCTCTATGACTTAAATGTTCTATCCCAGGCAACATCCTGGTGAATGTCCCCTGCAGGCAAATTCCATCTTGCCTATAATATGGTAACCAGAATGGCATATAGTACTAGACTTTTACTTCAGTGTTGTTAGTGGATTCAAATTTCACCATCTGCCATGGTGGGTCCCCAGAGCATTACTCTGGGTCACTAAGCCAGTGACAACACCACCACTTCCTATACTACATAATCATCTCCCCATACTATAGAAGGATGGGCAGAAAGGACAGCAGAAGATCCACAGTTTCAAAGTGTTGGGTAAGGGGAATGTAAGTGGGAACCCTAATCGGTTAGTAAGATTTTTAAACCATTAGAGATTAGGTACAAACAGAACTACCAGCATTAAGTTAAATGACTCAAAACAAATTTAGAAGCTAATATTAAATATAATAAAAGATTTAAGCAAGTGATTATGATTTTACAACAGATATGCTAATTATTTTGGAGGTATTAATGTATTTTTTAAGAAATGTTTTTCATTTTAGCCAACAGCAATTTGCTGCAAAGCATCATGGTTAAAAAGACATATGTTACAGTCCAAGAGAATATTTAGACTTTGGATTTATGCAAGATTTATCAGTAAAGATTCAGATGGCGAGAACATCTTGGACATTTCATGAATAGAGGTTATTCACTACCTATACAAGGTGGATGCATGCCCAGACATGGACTCATGTGTTAATCTGATTTGGCAGTGACCTTTAAGGGAGCCCATGAGACCATTCATTTGAACTTTGGGCTGGCATCTGAGGTCACTCGACAACATGGGAGTGGGGGTCAGCCAAGACAGGAGTTAGCTTCCGAATTCTATGGACTAATAAAATGCCATTATGTTGGAGAGTAAGATGAAATTGGCTAAAATACATGACAGGACATTATTGTTGATTTGTGTACATTGAAGATGATTGATTTCAAGCTACTGAAAGGCAGGAGGTATTGATAAAACAGATCAATTATAAATGTCCTTGAATTGAAAACATCAGATTTTATCGGAGAAGTCTGGCAGCTCTATCTCAGAGCTTCCATGGTCATCTGGCAGCTTCTGGTTAAATAAAGTTACATCTTTAATAAGGAGACACCGAATTCATGAGTCTTGTATTGCCTGAAGTTTAGGCAGTACTGGTCACTTCAGGTAACTGACCAATAGCAATTCAGTGAAATCTTGATTTCAACACAATGGGCTTGATTTTACCATTCGGGGCAAAAATGTGAGGCCGTTAACGCTATCCACACCTGCATCTGTGCAGATGGTCACTTTACCGAGACCTGGAAATGGCTGCGATCCGATTCGCGACCAAACTGAGCAGAATGGCAATTTAAATGTATTAGCATGCATTTAAATTGAATTAATGAACTACCCAAGCCACTTTATCAGCATTTCCCCCTTTACCACTGTGTTCGCCGGTTCGGAATCACGCCGAAATGGACCTGCGGAATAAAAGTCTGAATCGAGTGCTCCAGCTGCTGAAGCACGCGTTCAGAACTTCCAATGGCTCTCTGGCTCTGGGTGGTGGTGGTGGTGGTAGTACTGGTGGTGGTGAGGGTGGAAGGGGAGGGTGAGTCTCATCATTCTCTGGTGGGGTGGTGGGAAGGAAAGAGGAAGAAACAGGTCAGGTGTATTTCTGGTGGGGAGCTACAGGAGGGAGGCCCGATCATTGCCTAGTTGGGGGGTGAGGGGGGTTAGTGGGGAGGAGGGCAGATCGTTGTCTGGTTTGGGGGGGGGGGGGAGAAGGGCAGATGATTGTCTGGTTTGGGGAGGAGGGCGTTAGACAAGTCAGATGTACCTGGAGGGGATGGGAAGCATGAGGCCAGATTATTTGGGGTGGGGTGGTACTGAGACCAGATCATTCTCTGTGGGTGTGGGGAGTGAGGCCAGATCATTCTCTGGGTGGAGAGGCAGGAGTGAGGCCAGATCCTTCCCAGTGGGGGATGGGGGAGTGGAGTGAGACCAGATCATTCTCGGAGTGGGGGGGGAAGGTGGAGAGAAGCAGGTTAGAGGTATCTCTGGGAGGGCGGGCAGGAAATCGCTGCCGCTCCCACTCTGCGGGCAATCAGTGATAGGGGAATGGGGCCAGGGGTCGCGATTGGTCTGGGTAGCAGGGCAGGTGGATAAATGCGACAGTTATGTTGCTTTTCGTTCCGGGCCGCTTTCTCTGCTTTTTGCAGCCAGGAGCGATCTGACACAGGCACGCTTTTTCAAATTTTTTTTCTAATTGCGCGTGTGAGTTCAGAACTCCAATCTGAGCAGTAAGTGCCACCCACAGTGCGAATGGGACCTGTGATTCTTTTTCAGGCTGTGTGTTTTTGTGGGAGGAGGGAGCTGAAAGCAGATTTCCAAGTCGGATCTGAATTGAGCCCAGATTCAGCACTTTGAATGAAAATGGTAAAAATCAGACCTAATGTTTACAATGCTTTCGAACAGAATCCCAATAGTTACACAACCACTACCAAATGTGTTTATTTTATTTTATAAAAGCAGTACATAGAAATGTGGCAAGGCTTACCCAGTCATGCTCTTTGAGAATGGCAGAATAGTAAAGGCTTCTGCATGGTTCTCATTACACTCAGCTACAGCAGTGCATTAGATACAGAAAAGATTCAGTGATTTATTCACCACACTCTTCTATGGCAGCTTATGCATTTTCAAGCAACATCATAAAAGGTACCAAATAATTTCAGTGTAACTTGATCACATTTTGTTGGCAAAATGCAGAACGAAGAAACAAAAGAGATACAATCAGAACTCTACAGCTATAGCCCAAGTAAAACCGATACTTCATCATTTTTCATACAGTTCAGGTATTTCCCAGTTGATAGGTTCGCACACACTCTCCATAACCACACCAGCAAAGTAGCGAAATTGTCAACAAATGAGAACATCAGTGTTTGCCCCCATAACAAACAATACTCTTCTGCACAGTTGGACCATTCATGCTCCAAGTCATAAATCACTCTAGCATCACAAAAACCTGTTAAAATCAACTCTTTACAGATATTCAGTACAATGACTGCTAAATCCAAACAATAAAATACCAATACAAACATAGTAAATATATTTACAATATACAATTCAATCTGCATCAAAGATGAACATTGTTAAGTGTATTTGTTGCAGCTTCAGATTCTTCTCCGATACATTTATAATTCAGTCTTTGAATAAAAATGAAGATTTTGTGAACAAGAAAAATGTGTAACCCACTTTTTTTTCTCAAAAAACAAATGGGCTTTACAAAGTACTTGCGCAAGGTCCAGTGGTCCTCATGACAACGATAGGTACAGTATGAACACAACTAACTCTTCTTGTGAAGGAATTTCATTTTATTTCCTGAAAGAGATGTTCAATTTTATTAGTGTAGTTATACAGAAAAGTCATAGAATCTTTTCAGTGCAGGAAGAAGCCATTCGGCCCATCGAGTCCGCATCGACCCAGGCCCTCTCCCCACCCTGTTCCTGTGACCCCACATATTTAGAAGTCTCAAAACACCAGGTTAAAGTCCAACAGGTTAGACTTATCCTGATGTTGTGAGGCTTCTTACCGTGTTTAACCCAGTCCAACACCAGTATCTCCACTTATCATAGCAAATGTATCTAACCTACATATCATGTGACACTAGGGGGCAGTTTAGCACAGCCAGTCCACCTAAGCTGCGCATCTTTGGACTGTGGGAGGAAACCGGAATATCCGGAGGAAACCCGCAGACATGGGGATAACATGTAAACTCCACACTCCATGAAATTAGTGTTAGATCTCCAAATTCTGTTGTCAGATACTATGCTCAAGTGGCGTTACAAATGACCTATAATGACTCAGGTGACTTTTAGTTGCAAGGAGCATTAAGCTCCTTATATATTCAGATAAGAGTCCTGGGCTGGCCTTTGAGCTCCAAGTGCAGGGCAGGCTTGAGGAGCCAAATCACTTAATCCTGCACGTACAGTTACATTTTTATGATTTTATGTTTCAAAGAACACAATCAATTAGAGAATAAAATTTGCCTTTAACAAATCTATGATATCCGTGATTTTTTAACCCCTAATTTTCTAAAGGATAATTTGATGTTTATAGTAAAATATATTTTGAGTTTAGTCAGAGAATAATCAATAAATTGAAGTTCATTTCATTTGTATCTGAATTTTGCACTTGGGGCAAAATTCCAGAAACACTTAAAGGCCTCACTAATGAGATCTTATTGGAATTTTAGTTTTGGCTGCAAGGATGAGAGAGGACTTGTACAGATTAATGTGCTTCCCATCCACAGTTTATATTAGCCTATCAGACGAATCATTCCCTGATCACAAGGCTAGACTGATGACCCAGTTCTCTTTATAACCAATTTTTGGGTGTTCATGGGATTCGCTTAAATTATTGAACCATAAAAATGCACTAAATTACAAAAATCTCATCTCACCTTTGGAACCAACTAGGGATAAATCAATTTTAGATTTAGTATTGTGTAATAAGGCAGTTTAATTAGCAATGGCACAGTAAGAAAAACCAGTGGGCAGCACAATGGCACTGGGTGGCAAAATGATTAGCCACTGTCGCCTCACAGTGCCAGGGACTCGGGTTCAATTCCACTCTTGGGTTACTATTGTGTGTAGTTTCCCTGTGAGTCCTTGGGCTTCATTTTTGCAAACTAGTCTATTATATTGTACTTTATCAAATGTTTTTTGAAAGTCCATGTACATAACATCTACTGTACTGTCCTTATCCACAGTCACTGCAAATTAATTATTTAAGGAAGGATATACTTGCACTGGGAACAGTTCAGAGAACTTGCACTAGGTCAATTCCTAAAATGAAGAGATGTCTTAAGAGGAAACATCGAGCAGATCAGACTTGTACTCATTGGAGTTTAGAAGAATGAGAAGTGATCTCGTTGAAACATATAAGATTCTGAATGGAGCTTAATAGAGTAGATGCTGAGAGGATGCTGTGGGGATATCTAGAACTAAGTTGCACAGCTTCAGAAATAAGGGGTTTCCCATTTAAGCTGCTGATGGGGAGGAATTCTTTCTCAAAGAGAGTCATTACTATTTAGAACTCTGTAAAAAGCTGTGGAGACTAAAGCATTGAATAAGTTCAGGATTGAGTTAGATAGAATTTTGACTGACAATGAAGTCAAAGACTATGAGGCGGAGGGATGCAGGCAGAAATATATGATTGGATCAGCCATGATCTTATTGAATGGCAGGGCAGGCTTGAGGAGCCAAATCACTTAATCCTGCAATTACAGTTACATTTTTATGATTTTATGTTTCAAAGAACACAATCAAGTTAGAGAATAAAATTTGCCTTTAAGAAATCTGTGATATCCATGATTTTTTTAATCCATAATTTTCTAAAGGATAATTTATTTATTTATAATTTATTTGTTTATAGTAAAATATATTTTGAGTTTAGTCAGAGAATAATCAATAAATTGAAGCTCATTTCATTTGTATCTGAAATTTGCACTTGGAGCTCAAAGGCCAGCCCAGGACTCTTATCTGAATATATAAGAAGCTTAATGCTCCTTGCAACTAAAAGTCACCTGAGTCATTATAGATCATTTGTAACGCCACTTGAGCATAGTATCTGACAACAGAATTTGGAGATTGAACACTAATTTCATGGCAGCAAAATGTGAAGATCTGATACTGTGCTCTAATGTAACCTATTCTCTTAGCAATTCCAAAACCTTATCTAAAAGCATACTCACCAAGACCTTTTAGAAATTTGTTCACTCCACTCTGTTCTGTATCTGGCAGCTCCTCCAAATATTGCTCAACTCTCTGTTCAAACAGACCTGAGGGGAAGAAACTAAGATATCTTTGAATGTGGCCCTAAAAGCAGATCCAACTTAATACATACTTTCTACCCACTGATAAATAGTGTTCAAAGCTATCAGAAAAATGTTCAGTGATGTTTTCTGTAGCTTGGCTCCTAATGAGTTATTCATCGGAGTAAATTGCCTAGGTTTACTATGACATTCACCAATCATTTCAGTCATGGTTTTAGTCAGAAGAATTGTTTGCATCTTCATTTGGTGAACTCTAACAAGTCTTCCTGATGATATTATGTTTACTAACAGCACAAAGCTGCAGAGTTCATTGTCTGAAAATTGTAGAGAAAGCCCTTTGTCAGAAGACCTACCAAATGAAAGAATGTTCTAATCATTTCTTGATTTGATTTGATTTATTATTGTCACATGTACATAAGGGAGAAGGGAAAAAGAGGGTGCAGAATGCAGTGTTACAGTTCATAGCTAGTGTGCAGAGAAAGATAAACAGATGGCCATATTGCTGTCATAGGGCAAAGTTCCTCTATCCCACCCACCACAGGAATCATATAGGGTAGGACAGAAAATTTGATGGACTGTGCAAAGGTCTGTTGACTTCAGGTGGGAATTTCCAGATTTGGAGTGAGTGCGGCCAGAAAATCCCAGACACAACAATTTTTACAATTCAATGGCCAGGATTTCTTTTGTGTGCTAACATGAAACTACACGGTGAACTCCTATTATTTAAAAAAAATTGATGATTCTACAACAAAGAACAGAGGAAATCTTTTCCCAGTGTTCACATTTTGTTCACTGGAGCAAATATTGAAGCCACATAGGAATTCAAATGGCAGAAGGTGAAATTGTCTGGAGTTTTTGACTGCAGAGAGTCTTGGTCCTGAATGCAGTTGTTACAAGCTGGGTGGCCTTACTGAGCTGCCAAAAGCTGCAAATGACAAGATTTTGTTTTACAAGCATTTCAACAAAAAACGCACCCACCAGATTTTAAATATTTCCAGCCAAATAAGGTAAGCCTGAGGATGAACTCTGTTCACCATTAGCAATAAGAAAGCAAAGCCGGTGTATGTTGTGACCAACTTGCCAACTTATGGCCAGGTCACTGAAATCTGGCAGCGGCAAGTCAGACAAGGCTACAACATTTTGTGCTCTCAATGCAAATCCTTCCCTGACATAAAGAGATGTTTCACTTGTGACAAGATGGAGCATTCACCCTCTCAATAAGTTATCTGGCACATGGCTGGGTTGTCTGAAACCACTTATTCTGAGCTGAATAGATACTTACAATGCTTCATGTCCAATCACATCATCCTTTACAGAAAAATGAAGAATGTAGTGTTCATGACAATCAGGAAGAAAATAACAACTTCAAGAATGATCTCTGAGCATTATTAATCACTATTAATTTGGAACTTAATATAAGGACTGTTTATAAAGTTTAAACTTTGAGAGGTTTAGAATTTTACAAATGATCACAACATGTTTTGATTGATTTTCTGAATTGAGTTTTGACGTAACAGCATGTGATTGGATATTGCTGTATACTGATAAGAATTATACTGGAGCTTTTGTCTTTGGTCTGTCTGCAAATTGACTTTTCATTATGACACAGTTCATAATGGGTTTCAGCTGACCACAGCAACTACAATGAATTGGCAAACCCTGTTAAATAGCTGTAAGGACCTCCAACTGTAAACAATGCCACAAATACGACCCTTATCAACACCAACACCCACTCCCCCAGCCCCCAACCCACCACCGCCACGCTGCACCACTGCCAACAACTTCATAAAGGCCAACCCACAATTATTGGCATTGGTTCACGTCTTAGTTTTCAATTGTGCCAGTTAACTCAGAATGTTGTGTTACAGTAAGGACGTAGAGAAAGATCAACGGATGGGCACACTGCTGTCACAGAGTGGAATTTTCCCATTCCGCTAGCTACGGGAATGTGGCTCTGGATTTTTGACCTTTGCTACTTTAGGAAATTCTTCCTTTGAAAAAAATTGCATTCAAATTTATATGATTGTGCCAATCACCCTTTGGTTATCTGAAAGAAGTAAAGATTGGTATTCCTCATCCTTTTCTTGTGGAAGTGTACAACACTTAGGTTGCTGGGGCCAAAGATGAGGACGATCATAAGAAATTAGTAACTGTACGTTAGTAACTTCTATGTTTCCCCAAGTAGTTTCCCCAGTATTGCTCTTCAGGTTAAGGCACACACTGCACCTGTAGCAGACATTAGTGCAAATCAATAGGCAGACAAGACATTCCCAGTCCCTTTTTGCATTGCCTGTTACGACTCCATTCAAGGCTGTCTTGGAAATACGTCACAGTTGCTGTCTCAAACATCTGGCAGCCAGATGCTCCACAGAAATAGTGGAGGCAGGTCAAAGACTGAATATAATGTGGCTCTCATTTCATGCTGCTTTTGCCTGTATTAGACTCTACTGCAGGATGGATCTGTGCTGGAGTATCTCTGGACTATTTAATTAACCAGGGATAAGATATTGTGACCTTCCTATTCTTAGAGAGGAACAGTGCGCTTTAGTGCTGGACATTTTTATGTCCAGCACTGAGCTACTGTTGGGGTAGGACAGTTGCTCTATAATTTGATTTATTAGTGTCACATGTATTAGTATACAGTGAAAGGTATTGTTTCTTGCATGTTATACAAAAAGCATACCATAATAGGGAAGGAAAGGGAAGAGTGCAGAATGTAGTGTTACAGTCATAGCTAGCGTGTAGAGAAAGATCATCTTAATGAGAGGTAAGTCCATTCAAAACTCTGAAGGCAGCAGTGAAGAAGCTGTTCTCGAGAATGTTGGTACATGTCCTCAGACTTAAATAGTGGATGGAATTTTCCCAAAATGTTGTGCCAAATCCGCAAGAGTGATGGGTGCTCCATTCTCATGTGCGCTCAGCATTGTGATCTTTTGACATTTAGTATACTGAACGAGCCATCACATGGAGTCTGCCGTCATGGAGGCTCCAGGCGCCTGGCTCACCTCAAGTGGTCGCAACCTGTGTGCTGCTAAGCAGAAGGTGCTGTATTTATATGGCTCTGCTGCAGCCACATACAGTCATGCCAGGAAAATGGCACTATGCAGACCAGGCCTATGGTGCATGGAAGGACAACTTCAATAGCTGCTGGATACCATGATGGACAGGTGGGCCATCTTGTATCCCAAGAGGGCAGATGACCTAGTAGTAGGGACAGCAATGCAGTTTGGGATGTGGTAGCTGTGGGAGTCAGTGCCCGCACACTGACACAGAGGATTGGTGACAAATGCCACAAGAAAATGTGGTTGTCTCTTTATTGCCCTTGTCACTTAGGGATGGGCAATAAATATTGGCCAGCCAACAGCACCCACAAATGAACAAAAAGGAACACCATAATTTGGGGAGCAGGGGTGAGTGTCCATCCTACAGTAACATCTGTGACACCCAAAAGCCAACCACAGCCCTCTAGGTCTCAGTCCTACAGGGAAAGCCCACCAAGAACATCACAGGCCGTTGGGTGTACTCTGACCATATTCACAGAGGGGCAGAGTTTCGTTCTGCACGAGAGAGACCCTCTGACTCACCAAATCTGCAATTCCCAGTTCCCGGCATCTGCACCAGACCCCTGACTGCTGAGGTACTCTACACGCTCATCTAAAAACACATCAGAGTTGCGGGATCACTGGCCCTCGCCGCTGACATGATAGTTTTATTTTAAAGTTTATTTATTTGTCACAAGTAAGGCTTACATGAAGTTACTGTGAAATTCCCCTAGTTGCCACACTCTGGCACCTGTTCAGGTCAATGCACCTAACCAGCCCAGACTGTGGGAGGAAATCCATGCAGGCATGGCTAGAACATGCAAACTTCACACAGTGACCCCAGCCAGGAATTGAACCCAGGTCCCTGATGCAGTGAGGCAGCAGTGTTAACCACTGTGCCATCGTGCCGCTCAGCAGGTATTCCACTGCCAGAGGTCCTGTGCACTGGTCCCTGCTGGCTCCCCCAAGCAATCCCAGCAGTGGGGGTGCTGTAGGCCCACAGTGACAGACAACCTGCAACTTCATCACCTGCCAGAGCCTAGGCACATATCCTCCTCCTCCACTGCCTGGGGCATTGGATTGCATGGTGGTACCCCCAACCCTCAGTCACGTGAGTCCATGCGCCAGTGTGCAAACAGAAAACTGGTAGGAATCAGATTTAGAATTGTAGAACTACAGAAAAGATACAGCACAGGTGGAGACTATTCAGACCATCCTGAGAACCCCTTCCTGCATGTGGCCCAGTGCCCTGTATTTAAGGTGCAGATACAAGTCTCTTAGGGTCTCTGCCTCTACCACCACGTTGGGCTGTGAATTCCAGAGACCCTTTGCGTAAAAACATTCTTCCTCATATCCCCTCTAAACCTACCGCCACTTATCATGAATGTAAGTCCCCTGTTTCTAGAAGTTTCCACCAAGGGAAACAATTTTATCCTGTCCACACCATCTCTTCCCCTTATAAATTTGTATACCTCTATCAAGACACCTCCTCAGTCTCCTTTGTTCCAAGCAAAATAATCCCAACCTGTCCAATCTCTCCTCATAGTTAAGCTTTTTTAATCGTAGTCCAACTTGTGTTGCACCGGGCAGCAACACAGTGTGCCAGATCATGAGTTATCAATGTCCTCCTGCCTAGACTTGCTAATATGATCAACCAGGCCCGTCACTCTGGTGTGATGTCCATGACCCATAGTGGGGAATTTGAACACAAGGAGAGAAGAAAGAGGGTAGGGTTTGAGAGCTGGGGGGGTCACTGGGGGGTTGGAGCTGTGGGACACCACACATCCTGGTGTATGAACCGAGAGATAATGGGGGTCTTCTTCGTTGCCCTGCCCTACAAGACCCTTACTGCGCAGCTTGTCCTCCATCGTCTGGTTGCTCCTCATCCTTCACGTCCTTACAATGCCCCTACTCTGCAGGGGCATCCACCTGATCCTCCTCCTCCAGGGTGCATCCACGCGGCTGTGCCAGCTTGTGGAGTGCACAACAGACTATGACAATGCGGAGATCCTCACGGAGCTGGAGGCCCTCATCAGAGGGGTCCAGGCTGCAGAGCCGTATCTTCAGGAGTCCAATGCTCTGCCTGATGATAGACCATGGCAGTATAGGCCTCATTGTAGTGGGTCTCTGCATCAGTCTCAGGCTTCTGCACTGAAGTCATCAGACATGACTGCAGCGGGTAGCCCTTGTCCCCAACAAGCCATTTCAGAAGACCAGGGTCATGGTTCTCAAAGATCCGGGATTGTCCAAGCGGTGTCGAATGTAGCTATGTGCATGCTCCCTGGGTAACGTGCACACACCACATGAGGTACATCCGCGCGTCACATACTATTTGAAATTCGGGAAGTGGAGAACAAAGAGAGAGACAGTGAGAGAAGCAGTCCATATCCTAAGCCCCTCAACCCATGTTCCCCTGACTCGGCAGGTATGGCCCACAAGACTACTGGCAATTGGTGGCAGCATGTGGCAGACTGGGCTCCGTGCTCCAGCACTCGTAGAGCATAATGTTGGCTGTTTGCATTGTGAACTCTTTGAAGCATGGACCTGCGTTCATCCACCTGGGCTTCTGGTACACTGGCTTCCGAGAATAGCATGCAGTTCAGACTGATAATAGAGGAGCACCGTCATGACTTTCATGTGACAGGAGGCCAGTGTAGGGAGTACTAGAGAGTCTGTGTAGTATGAGGGGCCTGCAAACCTCCCTTGATTGGGGCAACAACTGCCAGGCCCAGGGTTTGATACTGTTAGTAGCTGCGATGGAAAATCCACAATAAAACACAGAGTCTGTGGAGCAACTGATGGAAGGGCAATCAGTTTGACATGAGTGAGGTTGGGACTGGACGACACATGCAACCCCTCGGGGTTGTTCAGTGGCTCATTGTATGCATACAATGTGATCCCCACCCAGCAACGACCTCTGAACATGCCCAAGCCCCACCAATCCCCTGCACCCACAGAACTCTTCATCCCATCCCACACCATGGTAGCAGCTGCCACCCAGTGGGAGGGAGAACGATTGTGTGCCAAGCTCACTAATGACATTGAAATTCAGTTAATCACATGCTAATAAGCTTTATACACTTTCTGGCCACAGCAAGCGGTCAGGAAGATCACAAACTATTTTGCGTGAGCTCGAATCAGATTTTTAGCTTTGCACACTATTTTCCCAGCCCACCGTCATTTGCACACTCCGATCAACAGTTTTATTTGCTCATTCTACCATTGTCGAACTGATCACCTGTAGCTCATTGCAAATATTCATATACAAGATTTATACACACTAGTCCAACTGGATTTGGTGCAGTAGTGCCATCTTTTGTCATGTGTGTACCTGAGTGTGAGGTCAAAGTCAGGTTTTGTAAAAATTATGCAACCTGTTTTATATCTCTGGCTTGTGTGTGTGTCACATGTGGTTCAGTGTGTACTAACCTCACTTCTGAATCAGAGGGTTGTAAGTTCAAATCCTACTCCCGGACTTGACCGCAAAGTTTCAGATTGGTACTTCAGTACTGAAGAGTGCAACATGTTCCAAGGTACCATTTTTTGAGTTAAGATCTTTGTTTTTTGAATGCAAAAGATCTCTTGGCCACAATTCAAAGAGCAGGGGAATTATTCCTGGTGTCCTTTAAATATTTATTCCTCAGTCAACATCATAGACAGTTACCTGGTCATTATCACATTGTTGTGTGCAAATTGACTGCCTTATTTCGTACATTATAATAATGACCAGATTTCAAAGGTATGTCACTGGTTGTAAAACATATTGCAATGTCCTCAGCTAATAAAATACACTATATAATGCAAGTTTTTTTTTAAATTCATTGCTTTTAATAAGCCCTTAGTTGATAACTGAAGCCTTGGTCAAATGCAGTGTAAGTCATTTGTATCTGGTGTCTAGGAGGTCATAGAATGATTATGTTATGTGCTGTAAGATAAATGCAGTCTATTTAATTGCTCGGTAACACTGTGTCCATTAGATAATGCTGTGGTTCACAGAACTCTCCTATGGGAGTGCTTATTAGTGCTGAGCAAGAGAAAAATGTCAGCAAAGTTTAAAACAATATTGACAATTGCAAATATTTTTGAGCAACTATGATTAGTGCTTCATATAGCTGCTTTCCAATATCGTTTTGTGTTAAACATCATGTAGGTCTAGTGACTTATCTATAATCTGGCCATTAACATTTTTAACGCCTTAGCATTTTGAATATATGGGCGGAATTTCCGCGTCCCATCTGCCGTTGGAATTGTAGTTGGCAGGACACGGACCATGCAAAGGTCCGCTGACCTCAGGTGGGATTTTACAGCCTTGTTCGACCCAAGACCGGAAAATCCCACCCAAGGTCAATGGACATTTCCATTGTCTGCCCCTCGTCTGCTCCAATTCTGAGGCGGATGGGTTGATGGTATTCCATTGTATATCTCCATTGATGGCTCTTCCAAGTACAGCTTGGTCCTTTGTGTCTCATCTTTAATTATCCCTTTACTTCTGTGTTTTATAAACTTGTGCTATTTCCTTTTGTGTTGATCAACAGTTTTTTTACTCAAATTCTTTATCGTCTTCCTCATTATTTTTAATTTCTCTTCTGTATTGTATTCTCAGTTTTTATCCTCCAATATTTTCCAATTATCTGTTGAAGGAGCTTAAATCTGGATCTGGCTGTGCGCACGCTATTATTGTGTATAAAGGAAGAGAACACGGACACCTAATCAATGCTGCAGCTGTGACAATACATTACAGCTGACAAATTATGGAATTTAATAAGTTTTGATGCTTATGGTGCACTACAGGGAATTAGAAGATAAATGGTATAACAAGTAGTAAAAAATCGGGGCCAAAGTGTAATAAATAAAAACAGTTGGCTACGTGAAGACATTAAAGCTCCGTTCTTCTCGGCAACTTTCACTTGGTGGCATTTGTCACAAGAGTACCATGGGGGAAGCGAAACTGAAGGAAAAACCCTCTCCCTTTTAAAACTCCCATCAATTTACTTCATTTGAGTCAAGGCTGCTCCATCTCCCCACTTTATTATAGCCAACTGATGTGTACCCTGTGTTTTTTGTGCGATCTTAAAATTACTGCTGACAACTGGTTGAGGCCAATACCTTGCTGAATTAACAGTTAAGAATTCAAGTATTGGCCAGTCTCACGTGGCCTGAATGATGAATGACCTGTCTATATATTACAATCACTCTTGTTACAGTTGGTACTTAAAAACTTCCCTTCCATCAGGAGGGTTAACCCTTCCAAAAATGCATCTTTGTGTTAACAATTAATATCAATTGAGTACGCTGCAGTATTAACTGAGTTTAGTGAGATGTAAAGTGCTATTAAATCACACTCTTAAATGGCTTAGGCAAATCTGTCATCAGTCATAAGATCCATGACCAGTTCTGTGCTCTCGCATTCTTAATTATTTTATTTCTATTTCCTGTGAGTCTTTGTAATTATATTTTAAAAGTCATAATGTCGTAGTGTGCATTTTACTCCCAGAACAGGATATGGGTATTGAAAATAAAATCCAGCTGGTTACACTATTCCTCACAGTGATACCATCTCCATTCTCTATATAAACCATATGCCGTTTAAGGCACTGGCTTTTTCTTCAGAAGATCAAAGGGAAGCATAAAACTGTGAGTTGAGTCTCAAATCTTCCAGTAGATTTTCTATTGTGCGAGATAATTGCGTGTAGCAATTCCTTCTCGGCAAAACAGGGAACAATGCCCCCCCTTGCACCCCGTTGCCCTGTAATGAACTACTCACGACCATAATTGTAGGAATATACAATTTTAACAGGTGCGATTTTAAAGTGCGCTTTTGTTAATAGGTTGTTAAACATGGAAAAATGCTAGACTTTTTTTCCATTCTTTGGTCAAAAATTCTAGATTAATTTGGATAATTGCACTATTGTTTTTCATTCAACCCTTTCCTAAATTCTCTCATTTCATTATTCATTTTGCTGTATTCATTATAACATAGAACATAGAACATAGAACATTACAGCGCAGAACAGGCCCTTCGGCCCTCAATGTTGCGCCGACCAATTAGGAAAAAGCCATAAACTTATCTACTAACCTCTTAAACACCACCAAACTTGGCGCATCTACAACTGCCACAGGCAGGGCATTCCATATCCTAACCACCCTCTGGATAAAGAACCTACCTCTGATATCCGTCCTATAACTACCACCCCTTAATTTAAAGCTATGTTCCCTCGTGCTAGCTTTCTCCATCCTAGGAAAAAGGCTATCACTGTTCACCCTATCTAAACCTCTAATCATCTTATATGTTTCAATAAGGTCTCCTCTTAGCCGCCTTCTTTCTAACGAAAACAACCTCAAATCCCTCAGCCTCTTCTCATAAGACCTGCCCTCCATACCAGGCAACATCCTGGTAAACCTCCTCTGTACCCTCTCCAATGCCTCCACATCTTGCTTATAATGTGGGGACCAGAACTGCACACAATACTCCAAGTGCGGCCGCACTACAGTTTTGTACAGTTGCAACATGACGTTGCGGCTCCGAAATTCAATCCCCCTACCAATAAAAGCTAAGACTCCATATGCCTTCTTAACAACCTTATCGACTTAACCTAAATAACATCCATTCTCTCATAGTAGCTATAAAAGTGTGATGCCAATAGCAACTTGAACTTGTAGCATAGCTAAACATCCCAAAACATTTTTATGGAGGAGGATCTGAATGTGACTCACAAGTGACCAGAGATGTGGGGTGGGGTTTTACGACATTTACCTTATAAAACCCCACCCCACAGGCCAGTGGAGAATTCTGTTCTATGAGCCTCGCTTGCCCCAGAATCGGGCAGGCGAGGCAGTAAAATTCAGGCCATGATCAATGAGAAAGGCCTTAAAATGACTTTGAAGATGGGTGGTATTAATAGGCATGCAGGATAAGACATAGGCAAAGTAGTTTGGGATAAGTTGGATTTTGTGCAGGATTGAGCTCGGAATAATACAAAACATTACTTGAGCTCATCAGGAATGAGTTTGCAACAGTAGCGTAATGTACAATAGAAACAGACCTGGAACATTGAGACATTATCTTATCAGTTTGGGTTTTATTTGTCTCTCTTGTGGGGACCATGAGTTGGATTCAATTTGAATTTGTTTTTGGAACAAGCAAGGAGATGGATTTGGATTCGCCAAGTCCACTCTGAGCTTTGGCTTTGTAACTTTAAGAATAATTTTTAAAATTGAGGCATAGTTCTTATGTAGCTAGATACAAAAATGCCAGGGGATATGGAAGTGCAAAATGTTACATTAATAAAATGATTAGAATGGCAAAAGCCCAATGAAAGTACAGGAGACCATTCTTTGAAACCACAACTATTACAGCGAGGCTGTTAATATGTACTCTTTCATGGGATTTTGGAATTTTGCTCCCAATTGCCTTCAAAATGAGTAGATTGCTAGGTCATTTCACAGAACAGTTAAAAGTCAACAGCGTCATTATGGGTTGGGAGTCATATGGAGGACAGGCTGACAAATTTCCTTTCCTAACGGACAGATGGATTTTCACAACAATCGGGGTAGTTGCCACAGTCTTCATTATTAGAGATCAACTTAATAAATCCAGATTTTATTAGTTCAATTGACATTCTGTGGGATTTGAATTCATGTCTACAGAGCATTAGTCTGAGTTTTTGGATAACAAGTCCAGTGACATTATCACTGCACCCCCATTTCCCAGAGGTAGTGCAATAATGTGGATGTTACAAACTTTGGAATACTTACACTGTGAAAATCAGCTTTCATCCATTAGATTTTGAGCAGAATTCTCCCAAAGAATTTTTAAACATCATAACTGTGAGAATAACAGAATAATCCATGCCACTTTCTCAGGTGCACACCACATCACAATTCACCTCCAGTTAGTTTTTTTTGGAGAGTGGTGAGCTTTGTGCAATACTGTGGGGGGGTGGTGGTGAGGAAAAGTGCCAGTGAGCCCAGTTTCAGAGCGCTCGGGCACTGTTTTGCAGGGTTGCCCCAATCTCAAAGTGTACTGGGAGAACATCTCCTTCTCTCCCAACTCATCAGCAACGTATTCCCTCATTCCCTCCCCGACCCAGGTCACTGGCATCATAGAACATAGAACATTACAGCACAGAACAGGCCCTTCGGCCTTCGATGTTGCGCCGACCAATATAAAAAGCAATGCCCCTCCAAACTAAACCATTCCCTCTCTTCCATATACTTATCAACTAACCTCTTAAACGCCACCAAACTTGGCGCATCTACAACTGCTGCAGGCCGGGCATTCCACTCCCGAACCACCCTTTGGGTAAAGAACCTGCCTCTGATATCCGTCCTATAACTATCAACCCTTAATTTAAAGCTGTGTCCCCTCGTGCTAGCTTTTTCCATCCTAGGAAAAAGGCTATCACTGTCCACCCTATCTAAACCTCTAATCATCTTATATGTTTCGATCAAGTCCCCTCTTAGCTTCCTCCTTTCTAACGAAAACAACCTCAAATCCCTCAGCCTCTCCTCATAAGACCTGCCCTCCATACCAGGCAACATCCTGGTAAACCTCCTCTGTACCCTCTCCAATGCCTCCACATCTTTCTTATAATGTGGGGACCAGAACTGCACACAATACTCAAAGTGCGGCCGCACTAGAGTTTTGTACAGTTGCAACATGACGTTGCGGCTCCGAAATTCAATCCCTCTACAAATAAAAGCCAAGACTCCATATGCCTTCCTAACAACCTTCTCGACCTGACTGCCTACTTTCAGGGATCTATGCAAATACACACCAAGATCCCTCTGTTCATCTAGACTACTAAGAATCCTACCATTTGCCCTATACTCTACACATTTATTATTTCTGCCATAGTGCATTACCTCACACTTTTCCACATTAAAATCCATTTGCCACCTCTCGGCCCAGCTCTGCAACTTGTCCAAGTCACTCTGTAAACTAAAACACCCCTCTTCACTATATACCACTCCACCAACTTTAGTATCATCTGCAAATTTACTGATCCATCCCTCAATACCCTCATCCAGATCATTTATAAAAATTACAAACAGCAGGGCCCCAAAACAGACCCCTGAGGTACACCACTTGTCACCGAACTCCACGATGAATATCTCCCATCAACCACCACCCTCTGTCTTCTATCTGCTAGCCAATTCCTAAACCAATTAGCTAAATCACCCTCTATCCCATACATCTGCATTTTCTGCAGAAGTCTTCCATGGGCCACCTTATCAAACGCCTTACTAAAGTCCATATATACCACATCAACCGCCTTACCCCCCTCCACCTCCTTAGTCACTTTTTCAAAAAACTCAATGAGGTTAGTAAGGCACGACCTACCTTCACAAAACCATGCTGACTATCCCCAATCAATTCATTTCTCTCTAAATAACTATAAATCCTATCCCTAATAATTCTCTCCAATACTTTGCCCACAACAGAAGTAAGACTCACTGGCCTATAATTCCCTGGAAGGTCTGTCTTCCCCTTCTTGAACAACGGGACCACATTCGCTATCCTCCAGTCCTCCGGAACCACACCCGTAACAAACGACGACCTGAAGATCAGAGCCAGAGGCTCTGCAATCTCCTCTCTTGCCTCCCAGAAAATCCTAGGGTAAATCCCGTCCGGCCCAGGGGACTTATCCAACTTCAAACCCTCGAGAATATCTAGCACATCCTCCCTATCTACTTCGATACCTTCCAGGTTGCTACCCTGTACCTCAGTGTTCTCCATAACTACATTTACATCACCCTGCGTGAATACCGAAGAGAAATATTTATTCAGTACCTCTCCAATCTCCTCAGGCTCCACGCACAACTTCCCACTGCTGTCTGATCAGGCCATCAGGGCTTTCCTGATGGGTCCCCCTATCCAACCCACGGTGTGCTCCCCCAAAGAAGACCCCTGACATGCCCCACCAACAAGACCCTTATTATGCCTCCTCATCAAAACTGACTTTGTGATCCACCCCTATATGACTCTCACTGTCAGACACCCCATCCCTGCATAGCCCCACAGATATGACCCCCATTTTCCCACCCCCGAACTGACTGGTACTGCCACTGCCCACTGGCCATTGCTGGGTTGTCCGGTGGCCAGTATCAGTGTGCCAGATGGGCCACGCCAGGTGGATACTGCCTTATGGGCAGCTCCTGACCATGTTTCAATGGCCTCTGACCTGCCTGGAGTGACCAAAGTGCCACGTTCCTGCTCGTGCAGACTAATACTGATACTCACTATTATTGCATTCTGCCTGAAGGTTGATGAATTCCATACGCTGTTACTTGAAGAGACTATGCATATTTAAATGCTACTTTAAATATGCTAATCGGATTCAGGCCTGGTTTGTGCTGTCAGGAAGGGGCCAGAAGAATCACAAACTGTTTGGCACTGGGTGCGAAATGGACTTTTAGCCCACACAGTATTCTCTGGATCAGAGTGATCCATGCCAGGCACAACAAGGTCAGAGAATGGCCCCCTTTGTCTTCCAAACTTGGGTTGCGTCCAGTAAAAGTGATTTGAACTGTAAATTCAGGATGAAGTACTGGTGATTACAGATCTGGCACTGAAGGTGGGAGAAATTTGAGTTAAGAACATGATCATATTAAAGCATTATCACATTCAGTAACAAACTTCTAAATTGTCTTGGCAACAGTGAGTTCAAAGAGAGAGACAACTCTGGGATGTGTACATCGTGAAGCATACTATGATGATATTAGTGTAGAGCTAAATGCTATACCCTTAGATACTTCACCTCTACCTTTTGCCCTGCACTTCCGCAGTTCCCTGTCCTGTATGAATCCAGCAAACATCTGCGACTCCATGAAGACCTCTAAAAACCTTCGGATACTCTTGGAAGCCACGGACTTGCGGAAAGCTTCTCTTTGGAATATTCGTTCATTCCTCTCGTTTTGGGTCAGAAATAGAGAATAATGGCCGACAGTTTCCACAAAGAAGCGAATGAAAGCTTCAGAGACCAGATTGCTCAGCGTGTTGCACTCTGCGTTGAGATGGAGACAAAGTGAAAATTTTAAAAATGACGAATTTCATTATAGAGGGTTTTTTGAGCCTAGCTTCTCACCCACTTTCAGTAATTTTATTCTATTTCTTGTTTGCAACATAGTTGATCCCCATAACACTGGTGACAAATAGCTGCTGAAGAGTCATGAGTTACAATTATCATTTCTGGCTGGCAGGCATTTCCCATTGCTTGGAGAAGATTAGCGGATGAGAAAATGGCAAACTGTCTAATTATGGCATGAACAAAAGAGTTTTTGGGGGCCTGGTCAGTGTGGCAGTGTTTGCAGATATTCCAATGTTGAAGGTTCTGCTCCTCCCCAGGTCTTGCTGCTAAAACACAGATTCAGGCCCTCTTTTGTTGTTACTTCCAATGTTACCAGCAGGAATTGTGGCCACTATACACTGCTGGAGGGTTATCTTGCTTAACACTATTAAGGGGTTACAATCTTTACATTTGTCCTGATAACAGGTCAAGAGCAAAGAGGTATTCATTCCAGATTGGTCAGACCAATAATGCAATTGGGTAAGTGGATGGAATTGAAATGGGTGCCAATGACATTGAGAGAAATGGATGACATTGAGGGAAGAGGAAAATGGATGACAAGGATCCTAAGAAGAAAGAGGCAGTGTATCTGAGTGGGTTCCAAATTCACACTGATGGTTCCACAGAAACGTGGGCTGATTTCCCTGCAGTTACATGATCTTTTACACTGTTTCTCTCCATAAGTCATGCCTGGCTAGCACAGAACTTGCTCAGATGCACATTCCTTTTTTATATTTTGACCGGATGTGGGCATCACTGGCCACGCCAGTATTTGTTGCTCATCCCTAACTGCCCTCAAACTTAGTGGCTTGCTAGACAATTTCAGAGGGCACTTAAGAGTCAACCACATTACCGTGAACCTGGAGTCACATGTAAGCCAGACCAAGTAATGACAACAGATTTCCTTCCCTCAAGGACATTAGTGAACCAGATGGGTTTTTACAACAATCACTGACAGTTGCAATGATAGTTTTCAGAGGTTGGCTCTCAATTCCAGCTGCCATGGTTTGATCTGAATCTATTTTCCAGATTATTAGCCTTGGTTCCTGGATTACTAGTCCAATGCCAATATGACCACACCAAGGTCTCCCTCTTTAAACCATCAAAAATGTTAAAATCAAACCTGCTCCCTTTGGCACCTGCAGCATCCCACTGACCCCACTCTCCTTTTACCTTTGGCACCATCCATACGCCATCCCGTCCGCTCTACAAACCCCTAGCTCCTCTCCTACCCACAATATAACAATATCACAACAGGAAGCAAATGCCTCCAATTCAACACTGATCACAAGAACCCGGACAAAGCTCTTGGGGGAGGAACAAGGAAGTTTGAAAGACACATTATTTGAGGATGAAAATTGTCAGCCTGAATTGATGAGAGATGCAGAAAAGTGCCAGTATTCCTGTTGGGGAAAAAATTGTACAAATTTTTACCATGGAAAATTAAAAAGAGCACCAATTTAATTAATTGCAGGGTCAGAACAGTGGCTGACTGAAGACGTAGGGGTGTGATGAGAGGTGAAAGAGAGCCAGAATTAACTAGGGGGTTAGAAGAGAGGGGTCTGTGTCTGGGATAGGCTTGACTGAGTACAGTGCATCTCAGAACTGGACCCAGAGGTGGAGGACTTGCTGTGTGAAAGTGACTGTCAAGGAAGTCTTTGGGTAAATGATGGTTAGTATGATAAAAGTAAAATCACTTTACTTTTATTTTCCATGGAATACACAACAATCAATCATTGAGAATAAATCCTAACATTAAATCAAAATACATGATCAATTTTCTGCTTTCAATATTTGCATTTCCCATTTTATGTTTTCTTTTCCTCAAATACAAATTACGGCCCTAAATTCCATGGGGATAGATCAGTTTCTCGCTGACATTTGGGAAAGTGTAGGTTGGGAATGGCCGACTGGACTCACAGTTGGAGAATGGTGAAAGTCCTACAAAATTTCCAATTACAGATATACTGACTCAATTTACAGATATCTCAAAACAATGTGTTTTTATGTATCAATGTTGTTCTTGGGTTTGCAGCATGTTGGATTTTATGAAACTTTTGGTCAACTTCTGCCAGCACCGTGGCAAGCAAACCATAGCCAGTTGGACCAGAGGCAGCTCTGACATCATTGCTCAGACAGCGCTTCAAGGAAAGGCATAAAGGAAAAGCAATTTTCCATTGATGTTGCCAGGCTGATGGAGCATTTCCAGCATACTGTGTCTTTGATTTATTTGGTGCATCCAGGTTGGAATGCAAAGATTTTCATTTAAATTTAGGGATATCAGAAGTTGTAGTGCTGCAATATAAATGCAGTATAAATGTAGCTATTAAATTAATCTCACTGTTATTTACTCATGTATATAACTGTATTAAGTGCTGGGCTTTCATTAATAAACTTGCTAGTTCAGTGATTAGCCTACCAGCACGATGGCACATTGACTCACAGTGCCAGGGATCTGAGTTTGATTCCCAGCTTGGGTCACTGTCTGTGTGGAATTCGCATGTTCTCCCCACGTATGCATGGGTTTCCTCTGGGTGCTCCAGTTTCCCCCCACAGTTTGAAAGATGTGCTGGTTAAGTGCATCAGCCATGCTAAATTCTCCCTCAATGTACCCAAACAGGCACAAGAGTGTGGTGACTGGGGGCGTTTTACAGTGGCTTCATTGCAGTGTTAATGTAAGCCTACTGGTGACAGTAATAAATAAACTTAAATTCCCCCCACCTTGTCGGTATTTAAATTTTATTCTGATATGACTTTCCATGGAAAATTATCCATATTTCATCTAAATGCATTCCTGTATCAAATAGAATTAATTTTGGAGGAAATCTCTTCTTTAAAAATTTCTCTAAGGCAACAATTGAACTAATTACTCACCATCATCTGATTCACTATCTGAATCCAGATTCGCCAGCTCATTCTTTTGCTCCAGAGCCTGCTCCAGAGCGGCCTGCAGCTTCCGTGGCAATAGTGAGTCCTCATCATCCATCTAAATAATCACAAAGTTAAAATAATATTTCATCCATTCTACTGTTTCTTTCACACTCAACAAATAAAAGTTATCTACTTAACTTCTGTTTACAGCACTATCTGGGGTATTGTCTTCATGCAAAATTGTCATTTACATATGCTATACTAATAACCGGGGAAAGGATCAGTTAGCTCAGTTGGCTAAACAACTGATTTGTAATGGAGGTCATGCCAACTGTATGGGTTCAATTCTCATACTAGTTGAGTTATTTATGAAGGCTGCACCTTCTCAATCTCACGCCTCGCCTGAGGTGTGGTGACTCTTAGGTTAAATATCACCACTCAGCTCCCTCTCTCAAAAAGAGGAAGAATAGCTCATAGTCCTTTGGCACTTGGGCATCTTTCAGTTCATCAGTAATACAATAATAAATTATAACAAAAACTGAACATTGATCTTCTTCAAGTGCAAAAAGATGACCAAGCATTTGTCCAGAAGAACATTGCTTTCAAAGATGATACAGATTAGTGCTTCTGTTTCATGAAATGTAGAACAATATTTAAGCATCAAAAATACTCCTTTGTATGTTTACAAAAATTTGTCATGAAATAGTGTTTTTAATTTATATTTCTAAGCTTATCCTTAACCATCAGTTTACCACATTAAGTTTCTTTTTATTCATTCATGAGATGTGGGTTTTGCTGGCTGGGCCAGCACTTATTGCCCATTCCTAAGAGCAAATGGGTCAACCACATTAGAATCATACAGCGCAGAAGGAGGTTATTCGGCCCATCCAGTCTGCAATCTCACCCAGCCCTACCCCTATAAACCCATGCATTTACCCTAGCTAGTCCCCAGAAACTAGTGGGCAATTCAATATGGCCAATCCATCTAACCCGCACATCTTTGTACTGTGGGAGAAAACCCACACAGACTTGGGAGAATGTACAAACTACCCACAGTAACCAAGGCTGGGAATCAAACCCAGGTCCTTGAAGCTGTGGAGGCAACAGTGCTAACCACTGTGCCATAGTGCTGTGGGTCCAGAGTCACATCCAAGCCAGATCAGGTAAGGATGGCAGATTTCCTTCCCTGAAGGACATTAGTGAACTGGATGGATTTTTACAACAATCAACAGTAGTTTCATGGTCACCAGTAGACTTTGAATTCCAGATTTCATTTTATTGAATTCAAATTTCAGTATTTGCCATGGTGGGATTTGAACTCAGGACCCCACAGCATTACCATGGGTTTCTGGATTGCCAGTCCAGTGACAATACCACTACGCCATTGCTTACAGAGCCACCCACCACCTTCCATGATCCCATTTGATGCTAGGCAACTGGTGCCTGAGAGGGGGGTCTCTGATACAGTTTGAACTGTTTATTGCATTTACTTCAAAGTTTAATTTGTCTCTTTAATCAAAAAATCTTAATGATTTGTATATTTAGTGTAATTTGCAATAATGTTCCTTTTGATGTGAAAATTTGTAAAGAGTTGTAAGTTTGGCACAGGCCTGTATAGTTTTTTTTGACTCCCACACAATAGTCTGAACAGTTAATTTAGATGACATCTGGTCTCCAACTCACATTCGAAGCATTATTGAGGTTCTTGGAAGGAAACATCTGCAAATTTTAACAGATGTCATTAAGGCACTTAATGGAAAAGGCAGGAGACAGCAAGTGGCTTCTTTCACTAGGGGGCGCTTATGCAAGTTCTGACATAAGCAGTTACTAATGAAGGTAAATTCAATTTTGAACAGCAAGAAGTAAAGAAGCTGTTGCATTTGCTGTTAAAGACTTGGATTTTGTTCATTATTTGATCAGCCTTCTTGAAGTCCATTAGGAAAAGAACACAAAAATATTCAAGGGGGATACATCAACTGTTCCAAAGAGTTGTGTTGTCTTATGCATCATGATTCTAATATTCCTGAACCAACAGGAGCCACAGAATCTTAGTGAAGGTGCAAAAAAAGATTAAAACCCTAAAGTCAATAAGAAAAGTCTGGTAAATTCTGGATTCTCCATAAGTGAGGAAAAGAACTCCACAGCAGAATTCTTCTGTCCATTTGCAATGGGTTTTGTGGCAACAGGAGTGGAAATCTAGTGGGAGCCAAAAAGTTGAAAACCTGCCAGCGTAAAATCACAATGCAGTTCTTCCAATGGTCCTCCCGCTGGCAGGTAGTGTGAACACAATTTGCACTCATTTGTGTCTCATGAATGCTCATTGAAACAGCTGCCCGCCAGCATCCCATCACACCTCCCAATCTTTCAACACACCAGCATGAGATTACGTCAGTCTAAAACTCCATTGCTAGAGCTACATGCACAAGATGATTCTCAATTCACCAGAGACTGTGAGGAGAGTGTAACAAAGTCTTTTTGCATAGCGCTGTTTCTAATATGTTGTATACCACTCTGCTGAGACAGATTGGTTCCTGTCTTCTATCTCTATGTTGAGCTGAACTTCATAGACGGCTAGACCCATGGATTTTCCTGCATCTGAGCAGTACTGCGCCTGAGGCTGGGGACCTTCCCCCTGAAGCCACATGCCACTGCCCAGTCCTGTTTTATCTGGGCAGGACTGTGCTGCAGGATTCATGTAGCCCCCGCAACAAAGGGCCAAAGGTTAACCAGGGTGGAGTGTGAAGACAAGCAGAGCAATGTGGAAGGAGGACCGTGCAAGCTATAATTCATCAACCACATCAGCAGAAAAGCAGCAGCTTCGTCCTCACACACACTCAGGCCTTCTTTTTTCAATTTATTCTTTCAGGGGCTGGACATGCATCCATTGCAGGAATTTCACCCAAAGACAGTGAAGGAACGGCGATCTAGTTTCAAGTCAAACTGGTCCTGCGGCTTGGAGGGGAAGTTGCAGGTGACAGTGTTCCCATGTCTGTGCTGCCTTTTTCCTTCTAGGTGGTAGAAGTTGTGTGTTTGGATCTCGAAGGTGAAGCACACTATTGGAGAGGAGCCAAATAGAGAACTGGGAGAAAAATAAATTCGATGATCATTGTCCATGTGCATCAGTGGTGGAGGAAGTGAATGTTTAAAGTGGCGGATGGGTGCCAATCAAGTGACTGCTTTGTCTTGGATGGTGTCAACTTGGGGTATTGTTGGAACTACACTCCAAAGATGTGCAGGGTTAATGGATTGGCCATGCTAAATTGCCCCTTAATGCCCCAAAATGTGTAGGATAGGGGGATTAGTGGACTAAATATGTGGGGTTATAGAATGTAGGGTCTGGGTGCAATGCTCTGTCGGAGAGTTGGTGCAGATTTGATGGGCCAAATGGCCTTCTTTTGCATGTAGGGATTCCATGATTCATCTAGGCTAGTCCTGATATGTGCTTTATAGATGGTAGACAAAATCTGGGGAATCAGGAACTGAGTTACATGCCACAAAATTCCCAGCCCCTCCGAACTGTTCTTGCAGTCACAGTATGTATATGTCTAGTCCATTCAATGTCTGGTCAATGGTAACCTCCAGGATGTTGATAGCAGGGGATCCAGCAATGATCTTGAGAGTCAAGGAGAAGTGGTTAGATTCATTTGTATTGGAAATGGTCATTGCTTGGCGTTTGTGTTGTACAAATTTTACTTGCCACTTATCAGTCCAAATTCTGACTGTTGTCCAGGTCTTGCTGCACATGGACACAGATTGCTTCAGTATCTGGACATTGTTCAATCATCAGTGACATCCCCCTTCTAACCAAAACCCCCATTCTATACCGTTGTCCCATTGGGACTGAGGGCACAGCAAAACATCTTTTTAGTCAGGCAGTAGGGAGCACGCAAGATCAGTCTCAATGATGATGTTCCCTTATTCTGCTCATTTCCCACTTCCCATCTTGGTTCCTTTCCAGCTGGATTGAAATTTAACAGAATGTGGGAGTGATCCAGCTCATTGTCAATGGGGACCAGTGCTCTGATGTGCCAGCCCATCTCACTCCCTACAACAAGCTTATTTTTAATAGAAAACCTGCAACCTTCAGCACCTGAGGAGTTGTGAATCCTTAACCGATAATGTTACAATTCTAATTATTAATACATTAATAGTTTATATCTTAGTGCATCTACAGGGACATTTTTGCTTTGAATCTTACCTGTCGGAGGAATCGATCTGTCCCTAGGTCAACCATTAGTGCCTGATGGAAAGAATTTCATAAAATATATGATCACTTAGAATTCAACAGACTCTTCAAATTAAAAATGTTCCACCCAATCCCCACACCAGATTAAATACTTAGCCTCAACTTCCTGCAAAAAGATAGCCCCGATACTCTGGAAATTTAATGAGTCACTTCTCCCAGTCTTGGAATTCAGAACAAATAAGCAATTTGTTCGGGGATTGTGTTTAAATGGGTGTCAAATATGAAGCAGGCATATTCACGTAAAAAGCACTAAAGGCTTCCAGAAAGGGTGATGTTGAAATATGGGCTTTGGATCTTTAACACAATTTTAAGGCAAATTAGTTGCATTGGTTCGTCAAACTGCTTCAGCAGTAGCAAAGTTCTGAGCTTAACTTGACTCAGTTCCTTAACCTGGTTACAGAATGCCACAGCTAGATTTGCCACAATTTTCAAGTTGGGGCCACGACTATGTTGGACACCGCCTGTATTTCCTGCACATACTTGTCAGATAAAGTCAGAAGTCACATTCCCAATCTTTAGTAAGTGGATGAAAAAATGTGGGCAGTATGCTCGTTATTTCCTGATCTGTACAGTCAGCTAGGAAGGCTCCAATGGCATTCATTTGTATAACTGGCCTTTTGATGTGCAGTTTAAATTTCTGGATTATCCAGTCAAAAACCATAGCAATCCATAATTATCTTTGTTAGTTATGATTGATGCAATCTCTTCATACCATTCTCTGGTTGGCTTGCCAGCACCCAATCCTTGTTAGTTAGCTGGATGGGACAATTTAACCTATGGGCGTCCTCTTGATCATTAGTCTGTACAGAAACATTGGCGGGGGGAGGTGAGGAGAATTTTTACTCCTGTTTCCAGAGGACAGGATTTGCAGAGGGAGTGGAGAATTGAGTGAGAACCCAAAATGGATTTTACAGCCGACAGCATTTCCGGGCTTAAATGTCCACCACCACCACCCACACCACTCCCCCTCCCCCCACCACAACCCCCCGCCAGTGATATAACCATTATAATACATTTAAATATAATCAGCGGGTTACCCTACTGTAATAACCCCCCCCCAGGTACAAAAGCAATGCCTCCTACCCAGTGGCATGACATCATGTCAGTGGCGTTCTCAACAGGTTTTTAAAAATGGTGAACAGAACTCAATGGGGGGCGGGAGAGGCACAAAGATAAGTACAGCCCCAGGGTGAGGGGGGCCATGACTGGATGTCAGGGAGGTGCCGGAGGTTTCTCCCTGGGGTGGGGAGGGGGCACAGATGGGGTCCATGTTTGTGCTGGCAGCAGGGTGGGGCATGGGGGGGAGCGGTGGATGAAGTTTGTTGTTATTTATTGTTATTGTTCTGAATTGGGCCACCCATCTGTCCAGAGTCAAGGCTGTTGATGCGACGGAGTCATTCACGGGCTCCCTTGCCAGTTTGGCGTCCATGATTATTTTTATTTAAGCGTTTAAAAATATGGCAGGAAAAGGTGGCACTGCAGCTGGTGGACTACACACCACTCTTCCTGCCTTGATTGGACACTTGGACAAAAAAAATATAAAATTTTGCTGTACATAAAGTATTCCTGTAGTGGCATTGAGTACATTGCTCTGGGTTTAATAATCAGATTTTTTTGACATGTACCATTGGTATTTTTGACCAGAATTACGTATCATCATTGTCTAATTGCCAAGTGTAAACTGTGTGATGATGTTAAATCTTCAAGACCTAATGAGACACCTTCAATGGATGTTATTCACAAAAAAAACAAACCAGCCCTATAAAAGAATGGCTGAAGCTAGGCATAATTTTTTTCTCCCATTCAAAAATTAGTTCCCAGATAAAAGAACTTGGGAATTTAAAGTGAGTTCAGCTGGAACAAACCTCACTTTAGCCATGAAACCCACCTCTGACTCCCGTGGTCATATTGCTATTTAACAGTTGTCAACCCAACTTGCCTTCTTGGCTGTAACATGAGCTGATATTCTTAGATATTACATTCCTCTACAAAAGCACTATCATGCTCTTGAAGACACATCCTTGAGCTTTCTGCCTGTGCCTCACTCAGCTTTCAACTCGCTTTCTCTTCAAATTTTTGTCACATCTTAGATTTTTGGGCAACTTAACCTCAATCTGCTTTGAAACTTTGCAGCTTTTGACACAGTCAACATTCCATTCTCCTCTTAACAACTGTCATATTGTTTAGCTCAGTGACTCACTCTTACTTGGATCTATTCCTTCCACTTTTATCCAAAGCATCTCTAGAAAAAGGCAACTGTTCCCATCCATCTTTTGGCCCCTCCTTTACATCATATGGCCACAATCTAGCAACGTGGGATCAGCTTCAACATACTTGATGAGAACATACAACATTCCTGTCTACTGAATCTGCTGATCCATTTATTCCCTCTGTTTTCAGATTATTTGGCTGCCATCCAGTTTTGAAATGAAGCAGACTTTTCTTCTGTTTACAATTGGAAAACTAAAACTGTTGACCATTCAAGTGCTTTGTAAAGTGCCTTGGGACATTTCTTTATGTAAAAGATGTGTTTTCTGTTCACTATTTATTTTCTACTTAACCAATTATCACTTCCGTATTTAAGCACATTACATTTGGATTAATTCTCAAGTTACATTGCAAGTAAAGAAACAGCATCATGTGAAAATTCAAGCTGCCCCAAAACACTTCACAGGCAATGATATACGTCTAACCTGTAGCCACTGTTGAAGGGCAATGGAGTCAGAAAGTGATGTTAATGTCTCATATCTTTCCAATAAAACATTTGATTTAATAGACCTTACAGGTAGGAAGTTTATCTTTTTAAAATAGGGAGGCCTCTCAGTGGTCTTACCTCTTCCACTGGAAGTTCCTTTAGTTTTGAGAGTGAACTGGAGAGCAGACCCACTAGGAAGGGTGTTGGACAACAGACAATGTCGATCATGGAGGACGGAAGCACTGGTATGAAAGTATGCTGCCAGGAGAATGGGTATAGCAGAGCCACCACAGCATGGGCACAGTTGGACAAAGTGCTGCGTAAACAAATCACAACTCATGGTTAATCCTGCTGATCAGTAATATTAGTGTTCCTAAAATACTCTCTGGTTCGCAAAAGAAATGATGATAATCTTGCGCTCGGAAAACTTTGTATACTGAAATTTAGGCTATGTCACAAATAAAAGAGTGCACCTGGGCCTTTTCAACCAGAGAACAGACTGAAATTGTGAAACACCACAGAAGCATTCTCTTTATGTTTTATACATGAGTGGAGTTAGCTGGTCGTGGCTTTTGTTTCCTTTTTGACTAGTTAGTGAATATGATAGTTCCGGCAGCAAAGATAGTGAACATAATGAAAGGGAAATCGTAGGATAAAGTCTTGTGAGCCTAACCAACCTGAATCAAGTAGTCCTTCATTGGCACAAAACTTCAGTATGGCTGAAAAAGAGACATGGGGCGGAATTTTTCCAAATGTCCAGCTGTTGCGAAAATGAAAGATCTGCTTTTGGGTGAATTTTCACTCCCAATCTTATGGACATAGACATTGAAAATATGGGCTAGGCCATTTCTAGCAGCTAAAGGCATGGGGCGGGGTTTGATTTGCCAGACAGCCTATAGAGGGAGCTATTGTGCATGTGCAGACCTCTGTTTCTGCACATCTACAACAGCAACACCAGAGGTCTGATAGACAAAGGAAGCTGTCAGGCCTCTGCTGTTGCAGGCAGCCTGAACACAGTACCTCTCCCTGCAATTATGGGGATCCACAGCTGATTGCTAGCCCCACAGTGCTTGGAAATGCAGCCTTTAGAAATACAGCCCTTGCTGCCCCATGCCCTCGACCTCCCACTGCCCAGACTGATGGGTCCCATCCCCCCAGTAACAATCGCCAGCAGAAGGCAGCGGGCACCCTCCCTTCCTCTTCGATCAGGCTTCAAGCCTCAAGCCTTAAGTCCTGCCCCATGGACGGTGCTCCATAAGCCCTGTGCCCATAGCCCCACCCTCTATCATTGCCATTGGATAGTGCCACGGTGCGCAATGGACATTACAGAGTTGTCAGAATGGCACTGCCAGGCTAGTACTGTCCAACAGGCCCCTACTCTTGCCTTCAGTCTCTCCAGGGAACCTCAATGGCTTCTGGTTCCACCAGCAAGGCCAAAATGACTGTTCCCTGTTCTGTACTTAAACAGATGCCGGAGTGTAGTGACTAGGGAATTTTCACAGTAACTTCATTGCTGTGTTAATGTAAGCCTTGTGACACTAATCAATAAACTTTAAAAAAACTGAGCAGGTCCGCTATTCCCTGATCCCGGATTGGACTCATGTACATGTGCCACAGGGTTGGTGAGTAATTTTACTTTGACAAATAAAATTTTGTTTCTTTCGGATTGACTTAAAGTCATAGAATCATACAGGTTTACAGCATGGAAATGGGCCCTTTGGCCCAAGTTGTCCACGCCACCCTTTTTTTTTTAAAACCCCTTCCTGAGTTCTCACTGCAAGGATACCACCAGTTAGGATTTTAACTAAACAAAACTATTAACAGGTTCAGTGCCACACATTGAACTTTAAACTATTTAGTTGGACAAATGGACATCCCAGCAGTTTGGAGCGATGTTAGAACCTGACATTTTATCAAAATGTCAAATCCAGGCTTGATCAGTAAGAACTCTTCATAGAAATAGGAAACCTTAGCCAGAAACTTTCAGACCACTAAATTTCAGCCCTGCACCTGGAAGCTTGGGTCATACAGGAGATGGTGTGAGGAAATCTCCTAAAAACACAGGTTGGAAATTTTTATCCTCACTGCCAATAAATCTCAAAGTACAGCTGAATATAGCTTGATTGAAGAAAATGTACTATGGAAAAAATGAACTGTCAAAAGAACAGTTTTTTTTCAGTTTTTTACTTATCACAATTAAGAAAAAAACGTCAAGGAAAACAACTCTAATTTAATGAGCATTTCTGGAATAGCAAAAACAATTTGGGAGGTCCAGCTGTTCTGAACTCCAGTAATCTGAAAACATTTTACTTCAATTAGTGAGGACATTTGTGACAGCTTTGTTTTATTCAGTATTGATGATCAAATTTTGAGGTTGAAAATATCACAAAGGTCAGTTTCCACAATCAGGATGCATCCAGAACAAACACAATTAATGAGAAAACTTGATCGCAAACATGTTTCAATTGAATGAAAAAAGCAAGCTTTGAATTTAATTTTAGTAAACTGAATTCACAAATGTATTGTTGCTTTTTTCAATATGCACAACAATCTTCATTTATTAGTGTCACAAGTAGGCTTACATTAACACTGCAGTGAAGTTATTGTGAAAATCCCTGAGTTGCCACGTTCCGGCACCTATACAGGTACACTGAGGGAGAACTTAGCATGGTACAATGCACATAACTAGCATTTCTTTCAGACTGTGGGAGGAAACCAGAACATCCAGAGAAAACTCACGCAGACACGGGGAGAAGATGCAGACTCCCCACAAACAGTGACCCAAGCTGGGAATCAAACCTAGGGCCCTGGAGCTGTGAAGCAGCAGTGCTAACCACTGTGCCACTGTTACGCATTTGCAATTACAAAACTATAAATGTAATATACACATATATATATATATACACACACACATTACATTTAACATGTATGTCAGTAACACGGTAATAACTGAAGCAAATAGAATGCTTAATTATACTTCTTGGTAAGTTAAATGTAAATTGGATGATGTTATGCTGTCAGTGTACAAGTGACCTGTCGAATCGTGCTGTGAATACTGCATTCAGTACCAGTCACCAAGGTATGAAAGAACCATTCTGGCAATGGAGATGGTGCATAGAAGTGTCCCGATTCCTAGTCTTGTGACCGGAGAAAGTGTGGACAGAATTTTCCAGTCCATCCAATCCCTGGGTGGCTAGTTACTGGACAGTGGGACCATTGAGCCACGCAAAATGCTGTAGATATCGGGAGGACTGGAAATCCCATTGGCAGCCAAAGGCAAGCTGTCTGTGCCACTGGATAACACACCGTGGAGCTGGGGGAGTCTCATCGCCTGTTTAACACTAAAGAAGGTGACAGAAAAAGAGATGTGTGTGTGTGTGTGTGTGTGTATGCATAATATTAAAGAGCCATCAATAAAATTTATCAAGTAGAATATTTCAGATTATGTCAGTATATGAAAACAAAGAACTTCAGTTCAAACTGATGTAAGGAAAAGTTAGGATGGACTTGGGAAGAACATCTTTATGCAGACAGATCAAGTGGATAGGATCATGTAAGCAAAACACGTGATTCAATCAAAAATGATTTATAGTTATGATAGGTGACATAGCTGCTCTCAATTGTATTAACATCATGATCTAGGCTACGCAGAGGTTCTTAAAAGTTGACTGTACAGTCACTGCTCTTCCAAGCCACTAGGTGGCAATATTTACTAGTCTTTCATTAGCATTTTGTCTGATATAGTCCAGAGGTAATACAATTTTTAACCCTGTATTAGCAAATAGGTCTTAATGAAGTCCTAAAAACTTAAAAATAAAAATGCACATCACAGAAGAGTAATTAATTTGGAAACACTAGATCCCTTTATTATATAAAACTTTGGGAATCATAGAACATAGAACATAGAAGAATACAGCACAGAACAGGCCCTTCGGCCTTCGATGTTGTGCCGACCAAAATAAAAAGCAATGCCCCTCCAAACTAAACCATTCCTTCTCTTCCATATACTTATCAACTAACCTCTTAAACGCCACCAAACTTGGCGCATCTACAACAGTTGCAGGCAGGGCATTCCACTCCCTAATCACTCTTTGAGTAAAGAACCTACCTCTGATATCCGTCCTATAACTCATACCCCTTAATTTAAAGCTGTGTCCCCTCGTGCTAGCTTTCTCCATCCTAGGAAAAAGGCTATCACTGTCCACCCTATCTAAACCTCTAATCATCTTATATGCTTCAATAAGATCCCCTCTTATTTTTAAAACTTGGTTCGGAGTTTCTTTCTGTGGGTTATCTGCTAACTGAGCCCTGAATAATTGATATTAGACAGCCTTATACAGGGGATAGTTAATTTCCTACCAGAAAAGCCTAGGAATAAATTGTAATGACACTGCATCTATGATATCAAATAATAAATACTCACAGTTAAAGATTATTTATTAGTCATAAGTAGGCTTACATTAACACTGCAATGAAGCTACTGTGAAAATCTCCTATTCGTTCGAGTACACTGAGGGAGAATTCAGCATGGCAGGATTTAAACTCAATTCATAAAAGTCTGAATGGAAAGCTCAATAATGATGTCCTTGCAACTATCATCAATTGTTGTAAAAATCCACCTTGTTCACTTTGGTTCTTTAAGCAGGAGAATCTACTGTCCTTACTGGTATGGCCCAGAAGTGACTCCAGCTCTTCAGTAATTGTTCTCTGAAGTAGTACCACACTACTCAGGACTTGAGTAATTAGAAATAGGCAACAAATGCTGGCCATGCCAATAATGTCCAACAAGACCCCCACTCCTCTCCCCCCCACTATAAAAGTGGGGTTCCATAATGTACATGCCATCTAAGTTCAAGTTTTCATGTCAATTATTAGTCTTGAAAAATCCATCGTATTAACGGCATCGTTCACAATCCAGTGTCCTTGATTATGCTGGCTGCTTTTCCAAGGCAGCAGGAAGTGTAGACAGAGTCAATGGGTGGGAAGCTGGTTTGCGTGGATTGGGCTTCGTTCATGACCCTTTGTAGTTCATTGTGGTCTTGGGCAGAGCAGGAGCCCTACCAAGTTGTGATACAGCCAGAAAGAATTGGTGAGAGTTGTAGCAGTCATACCAAATTTCCTTAGTCTCCTGAGAAATTAGTTGGGCTTTCTTAACTATAGCGTCAGCTTGGAGGGACTAGGACAAGTTGTTGGTGGTTTGAACACTTAAAAACCTGAAATTCTTGACCATTTCTACTTTGTCCCCATTGACATAGACAGGGGCAAGTCCTCTACTACGCCTCCTGAAGTCGATAACTATCTCCTTGTTTTGTTGACATTGAGGGAGAGATTATTGTTGTCACATCAATTCACCAGATTCTCTACCTCTTTCCCATACTCTATCCCATCATTATTCTTGAACAAGAAGTGCATGATTGTATGTTATTGTTCACTGGAGAAGTTAATGTGCCCTCCTTGCCCAAAAAGGAACTTCCATGTGTAGTTATTGCCACGTCTTCAGATGAGGATAAGAAATGGAACAATGGAAAAATCCACCACAACACTAAATCAGGTGTTGTACAGGATAAGCTTTGTGCAGCAAGTGGTGGCCTGTTCACTGCCATTCATTTATTAGAGCCTTTGCAAGAATCTGACTTGTGACTCCCTTGTCAATCAAAAATCAAACTCAGCCTTGACTATATTTCATGACTCAGAATCCATTGCATTCTGTGGAAGATAATCCCAAAGACTAGTGATCCTCTGAGAGAAGAAATTCCTCCTCATCTCTGTGTTAAATGGGACAGCTATTATTTTGCAATTGTGCACCCTGGTTCTAGACCCCTCCATGACAGCATCTATTCCGTCAAGCCACCTCTGAAACTTCATTTCAATAAGATCACCTCTTATTTTTCTCTTAGAGTAGAGGTCCAGCCTGCTCAATCTCTCCTCCTGCGGCAACTTCTTCATTCCAGGAATCAGCTGAGTGAGGTTTCTGTGAACAGCCTGCAATGCAGGTATCTCCATCCTTCCAACCTGCAGCAGTCCACTGCACTAGCTGCAGAGAGGGCCACTGGGGATGAGTGACTATGTGCAGTACTCAACTCATGCATGTCTGAGTACCATATGCACAGAATGAAAGCCATGCTGTCACATTGAATGAGACTAAGCAGACAAAAGGGTTACTTAAACAATACTTCTTCTGCCTGGAACATTCTGGGGGAGCTGTACAGTACTTGGCAGGGCATGTCAGGATTCGTCAAAAGCTACACCACCTTGCTATGAAGAAGAGACAGAGCTTGCCATCAGTTATACAGCAACCAGCTGAGAAAGAGGTTGAAGAGCAAGGGAGGAGGCAACCAATGTATAATTAGCTCTGATGAAGGGTCATCCAGACTCAAAATGTTGGCTCTATTCTCTCCCACAGATGTTGTCAGATTTGCTAAGATTTTCCAGCATTTTCTGTTTTCGTATCAGATTCCAGCATCCGTAGTATTTTGTTTTTATCTTAATATGTAATCTGTCTGGCCAGACTGTTTGTGATTGACTCATCCAACTCAGATACTGATGAATGCAATCCCACTTCCCTATTCAACAACAGTTCCAAACTTCCTTCTACCACTGTTACTCTGAATTCATAATTGATAGAGATTGTTGGTAGCAGAGTGATGGGTGTGTGGTGTGATAAGCAGCACGTGAGACTAGTAGGTATGGTATTAAAAGATATATTTACTGACCAGGGCCACTTGTGAGGCTACTGAATCAACCTGGCTTTAATTCCACATCCCTGGAGCTAGAATCTTGACATTGAGCATTACAATTATCTAGGCTGAGAGCTTGGTTAGAAGGGATCATAATATCTTGTAGATCTGCCAATTAATGATGTCACTTCTCCTCTACCCATTCCCTTAGTCGCGCACTGTCAGAAAATATTGAACCTAGTGTCTGCCATGTTCTTCTATTCAGCATAGCACCCTAGCCCAACTATCTTCAGTTACTTCATCAATGATCTTCCCTCCAGCATGAAGTCAGTACTGTGAATGTTCACTGATGATAACTGCACAATGTTCAACACCATTTGCGACTCTTCAATCCATGTCCATATACAGCAAAACCTGGACAATATTCAACTTGGATGACATGTGCCAAGTAGTATTCACGCCACGCAAGTGCCAGGCAATGACCATCTCCAACAAGGGAGCACCTAACTATCTCCCTTTGACATTCAATGGCAAAACTATTGCTGAATTCTCTACTATCAACATCCTGGGTGTTATCATTGACTAGAAACTGAAATGGTCAATCCATTTAAAAACTATGGCTACAAAAGCAGGTTAGAGGCTGGGAACTCTGCAGTGAGTGACTCATTTCCTGATTCCCTAAAGCCTGTCCAGCATCTATAAAGCACACGTCAGGAGTGTGATGGAATACTCTCCATTTGTCTGGATGAGTACAGCTTCAACATCAATCAAAAAGCTCAGCACCATCCAGGACAATGCAACCTGTTTGACTGGCACTTCATCAACCATCATTTACTCTCTTCATCACAAATGCACAATAGCAACAGTACAAGATACACTGCAGCAACTCACCAAGGCTCTTTCAACGGCATCTTCCAAACCTGTGACCTCTATAACCTAAAAGAACAAGGGCAACAGATACAAGTTCCACACACTATCCGGACTTGGAACATTATTGCCATTCCTTCACTGTTGCTGGGTCAAAATCCTTGAACTTCCTTCTCAACAGCAATATGTGTGTTCATATATGTCACATGGACTGCACCACTTCATGAAGGTGTTGGAAGGACAACTTGGGATGGATAATAAATGCAAGCCTAGTGAGCAATGCCCACATCCTTTGAAAGGATAAAATAAATTCTTGTGTTTACCCCAAGTCAAATGCTCTTTTAAAATGACTCTCAATGCCAGCTTCAGTTAAAATGCATCACCCCATTAAGAGGTGCAGGCTGATTTTAAGTCACAAGGCTACGCTGAATCTATGCTCTTCTCTCATGATTTGGGCCCCCTTGTACAGTGTGTTCATCAGTGCACTCAGAGCCGGTTGCACACTACAATCATCCAAAATGAGCAGACCACATGAAGTTTGCAGGGTTCGTGATCGTCATGCCCATTTTCTGGTCTTACAGAATTTTCCAGCAATTGTGTTTTTTAAAGCCATCCCATCCACTGCAATGTTTTGAAGAGATTTCCATTACATTTGCTTAATGTATTTATACAGTGCTCCTCCTGTAATAACAGCAATTGAACTGCAGAGGAAGAGGTTTTTCCTTTCATAAACAGATATAGTTGGGAATGCACAAACAGCTCACGGTAACTGTGTACAGGATCATTATCCTGAGAAACTACAATAGGATTTCAAAAGTAAAACTTTCCAAAATTCCTGTGCAGTCCTGTCTCTGACATATGGCCGCGTGTATTCTTACTGTTAACTCTGAGATAGATTATTTGCTCCCTTTAAAGCCTCACAATTTTAGACAAGGAACTGGCCTTGGTTCAAAGATTCTGTTCCAAGAATCTTTTGGCTGGATAAGCTGAAACCAAGCAGACAATTCCACAATGCTGTGCTGTGTATGTGCTCTGACTTGCCATTGAATAGCAGCATGCATTTTACAACAGTAAAGTTTATTTCCAACAATTGACACAACACAGCTGCACATATTAACAGGCAGATGTTCAGAAGCCCACAGAATTGTAGCAACACATATGACATGTGTAATTGTACTTGGACTTTTTCAAAATTTAAAAGGGCCATTTGAATCTGGTTTGATTCCATTCAAATGCTAGTCTTTGTAAATGAGCTCAAATTTCAGGGATTCCAATGGATACAGTCCCAGCTTGTCCAACGTTCCTCATCAGGCAAACCCTTCATCACTGGCATCGGTCAAGCAAACCTTTGCGCTGCTTCTAATGCTTAAATAAAGAGACCAAAACTGTACTAAGCACTCTACGTGTGGTCTTACCAGTGCCCTAGCAAATTTCACTGCTTTTATACTTCATTCACCTTGCATTAGGCAACCACATTCCAATTCTCTTCCTAGTCACTTACTCACCTGTATATTAACATTTGGTGATTCATGTACCAAGATCACCGAGATCCCTCTGTACTGCAGAGTTCCGCAAATTTTCTTACTGCCAAAGTGGCCAAATTCACATTTTCCCACATTATGGTCCATCTTCCAAATGTTTGCCCATTCATTTAATTTATATCCCTCTACAGACTCCTTACATCCTCCTCACAACTCTCATACCTAGCTTTGTGTCATCAGCAAATTTAACAACCATACATTTGATCCTTTCATCTAATCAAGATATAGATTCTAAATATTGAGCCCTACTGCTGATCCCCAAAATGGATCTATATCTTGACTATATCTTACAAACTTGAAAATTGCATATTTATTCCCATTTTAAGTTTGTTGTTACCTAACCAATCCTCTATCTATGCTAATATGTCAACCCCTACATCATGCGCACACATCTCTAGTTGAAGCAATGTGTTACGTGTGTTAGCTTGTGGGCTGTGTGTAGTGGTTAGCCTGCATGTCTCCTCTTGCTTTCAGTTCTCACTGCTGCCAGTTAGTACAACTATCGTAAAAAGAGAACTGAGAGCGTAAGCATGTCCCACCCGTATATACACCCTCTTTATCAGTGAACATTAAGTAGTGCCTCCCCATGGGGACATATGTAAACTGTGTACCTCATGGATCCAGACTAAGCTATAGCAGACTCAGAGGAGACCTGGTACCCACACATGTGGCATTCAGGCCCATCAGTTCACGATTATGCCCACAACTAGACCTCCATCTCTGCACAAATAGTTCCAGTGCCTGTGGTTGTTGCACCAAGAAAGTAGCCAAGAGTAAAGTCCAACAGGAAATCCAGAGTGGAGTCCTTTGGTGGTAATTTGTCACCTTTGAGACAGCTTTCCAGCAAATCCTGCAGCAGAATTGGTACCAAGCAATAATGGTTTTCATCCTTTCTACAGTACTGGCAGTGCTGAGGGGAGAGGAGGGTAGGGGAGGTTGCTTGAGCAGCGTAGGGTCTCCATACTATTTGCCAAGACCTCCAGCCTAGGAAAAGACACTCCAGCTTTGTGGTTTACAATAACAGCACGGGAAAGAAACACTTATATGCTCTTGCTTGATTGGGTGAGCACAAGATCCAGGAGTTATTTCTAATGGTAGGAGAGGTCACCATGTTCATTGGACTGCTATCACCCACCTCCAGTTGGGAAGCCCCCAGACAATTAGGTGCTATCCTGTCATGGCCTACTTGCTTCAATGGGCGCATACAGCTTAAAGAGTCATCTCTCATCAGGTGGGTTGATTATTGATGCACCAGGCAAGACAAACTCAACACACACTGGAATGTAAAGACCATGTACTTGTCTATACTGATACCGTTTTACAGGCTGATGATGCACGCAAGATGTGATCGATACAGAACTTATAAGGCTCAATGTGAACATTGCTGTACTGCAAGAAACCAGGCTTGTTCAAAATAGGTCCCTTAAAGAAAAACACGAGGGGCGGGATACTCTGGCCGCACGCGCCCCAAGACTGGAAATTTCCGCCCAAGCTTAACGGACTTTTAATTGGCCCTGCCAAATATTCCACCTCGCAATGCTACAATTCCCACAGCAGACAAAGTGGAAAGTCTTTGGTCTACGTGTTCTGGCAAGGGCAAGTCCAGGAGGCAAAACATGAGCACGAAGTGGGTTTTGTAATAAAGAAAAGAAAATCTACTCGTAATGATTGAAGCCCCCACAGAGGGTATAGAGAGGGGGGTGCATAGAGACTTCTTACACTTTGCTTGCAGTGTCCTGAAGACATCCACAATCACACCACAGGCACCAGCCACATCTCATCATCACCAGCCACACCTCCCTCCACAGTGTCTTCAGTGCTTTACAGTCATGGCAGCACTGACGATGATACTGACCACTCCCTGGTGTACAGCAAGGTCAGGCATCAGCCGAGGAAACCATACCAGAGAATAAAGGTCACCTTCGGATCAATATCTGCTATCCCGCTGACCCAAAAAAGGACTCAGGAGTTCTGCAACACCCTTGATCAGGCTCTTTCAAACACCAACACCCAAGGTCAGAGTGTGGTATCAAAGTGAGATTATCTGCACCGTCCCATCGATAACTGCACTCACTGCTTGCAGGTGAAGAGATCAGAGGAATGTTGACTGGTTTAAAGCTTATTGGGCTGAAAGGGAGCCAGTTATTACAATCAAGAGGAGCATGCTCATCAACTACAAGCAAGTCTTACATTAACACTACAATGAAGTTACTGTGAAAACCCTCTAGTCATCACACTCCAGTGCCTGCTTGGGTACACGGAGGAAGAATTTAGCCTTGCCAATGCATCTAACTAGCATCCCTTTTGGATTGTGGGAGGAAATCAGAGCACCCGGAGACAAGGAAAAACATGCAGACTTAGCACAGACAGTGGCCCAAGCCAGGAATCGAACTGGGTCCTTGGTGCTGTGAGGCAGCACTGCTAACCACTGTGCCACCATGCCTCACTCTTGCTAAAATGATTTTCTATTTTCAAAGTCTGAAACACTTTGACAGTTAAGCTACAACAGGATGTGCCTCATGTTGGGTGAGCAAGCAGGTCACATCTTTCATTGCTTTCATAAGCCAAGGAGGACAGGAAATCTATATTCTCAACGTGGAAAACATTTACTATGCATTGATTTAGTTAACTGAAATAAACCAGCTACTGTTCCAAAGCTTGTGTTTTGCTTTTTGGAAAGAGAAAAATGTTCACAATAGTAGAAAATAGTGCGAGATCCAATGATGTTGCTAAATCAAAGAGTGAGCAGGACGGACTTGTTAAGTTCGACAAACTGAAAATTAAAATATACTAGTCCAAAGAGCTTGCATCCTAGATTGCTAAGGAAGATTCAAGGAAAAGTTTGCAATGAACTGGCAACAGCAAGGGAAGATTTACTGACTGCTAGAGAGGCTCCACAAGATTAGAAGTAAGTCCATATGTAAAATGAAGGAAGAATTTAATGCATCAAAATACAAACCCATTAGCTGTGGGTTCAGGTACAATATTAGAAGCTACACCTGTGCAGCAGGTATGCCTGCCGAGTGATAGTTAAAGAGAAAATAAGATTTATGTTTATAGTACATTTAATGTAAGGTAAAGCAGATGAGCTATGGGAAGTGTGCAAAGTCGTAACAGGCAGAGATAAGGGAATCCAAGATATTCTTTTAAATTCAGACAAGTCAGTAGAATAAGTAGTCAGAAACTAAAATTAAAATCTAAATGCGATCTTCGAAGAAATGCCTTCATTCACAAAGGTGATAAACGTTTGAAATGACCTATCAACAGAGGTACCAGAATCAAAGACACTAGCGGAGTTCAAGATCAGAATGAAAGCTGGGTTTGGTGCATTAGGATATTAGAGGGATCAGATTCTTGCCTAAATAAGTTTTCTCATATTTACCTTTTGCTTAAGTTTCTAGAAACAGTGTATTACAAATACTGGGGGCTATTTTCCCACCCTGCCGCAGGAATCCCGTGTGGGCTGATTCGCAGGATATGCACATGAGTTCCCACACTGTTTGACGAGGGACTGGATATCTGGAAAGGGGAACCTGCTCAAAGCCAACCACCACCCCCCTCCGCCCCGTACAGGAGATGTGCTGACAATCCTACATTCCTCTCCCCACGACTCCACAGCCTGGGTTACTCTGTGACCCTGGGTCTCTAGTATTTGTTCTTCGATCAGCAGCCACCGCCTCCCCATCTTTGACAACTCATTTTAACTGAAATGCTGTATAACATGGTCAGATGTGCATTTTTTGAGATGCCAAGTTGATTACCGTAAGTTCAAAAAAAGCTTCTTTAATATGGTTAATATTTGGTCACAAATATATTATGACATCTGATTGGCTCACAGCTCTCAGTAGGTGAGGCTGCCATTGGAAGAAGGTCTGTCACTGACTTTGCCACTGTCTAATTGGCTCATGGCTCAGCGAGTCTTCACAAAAAGCAGCTGTATTGGTCCAAGACCAGTTCTACAGCTGGAAGGCAAGATCCCCTTCTGCCTCAACAAGATTCTACTCAATACTGTATCCAATTCTGGACAACAAACTTTAGGAAGGATGTAGACTTTAGAGAGGATACAGAAAAAATTTACAAGATGGGATTAAGGGATGAGAAGCTTCAGTGGTGTAGATTGAAAAAGCTGTGGTTGTTCTCTCTAAAGGAAATGTTGTGCCTTTGTTTAAAAGCCTGGGAACTACAGGCTAGTGAGCCTCACATCTATAAGGGATAAGTTGTTAGGAGATTCTTTGAGAGACAGAATCTACAGGCATTTAGAGCAGTCGGCATCGCTTTGTGATTGGAAAATCATGCCTCACAAATTGAATTGAGTTTTTGAAAGGGTAACCAAAAAGGTGGATGGGGGCAGTGTAAGGTCTTTGACAAGGAACTGCATCGTGCGTTGTTGCATAAAATTAAAACACATGGGATCCAGGGTGAGGTAGCCAGATGGATACAAAATTAGTTTGATTACAGAAGACGGAGGGTACTTGCAGAGGGTTATTTTTCAAACTGGAGGCCTGTGACCAGCGGTGCGTCTTATGGATCAGTGCGGGTCCACTGTCATTTGTCATTTATATTAATGATTTGGATGAGTTTTTAGGAGGCACGGTTTGTAAGTTTGCAGATGACATCAAGATTGGTGGCATAGTGGACAGTGAAGAAAGTTATCTCCAAGTGCAGTGGGATCTTGATCAATTGGGCCAGTGGGCTGACGAATAACAGATGAAGTTTCATTTAGATACATGCAAGGTAATGCATTTTGGTAGACTGAACCAGGACAGGGCTTACTCAGTTAATTATAGGGCACTGGGGAGAGTTATAAAACAAAGAGATCTAGAGACACTGGTTCGTAGCTCTTTGAAAATGAAGTCCTTGAAAGCGAACAAAGCAGTGAAGAAGATATTTGGCTTCATTCTGGTTTTATTGATCAAAACCTTGAATACAGCAGCTGTTGAAGTTGTACAGACATTGGTAAGGCCACACTTGGAATACTGTGTGTAATTCTGGTCACCCTATTATAGAAAGGATATTATTAAACTAGAGAGACAGTGCAGAAAAGATTTACAAGGATGCTACCTGAGACTTGATGGCTTGAATTATAAGGAGGGGCTGGATTGACTGGACTTTTTTTTCTGGAGCACAGGAGGCTTAGGGATGATTTTATAGGGGTCTATTAAATAATGAGGAGAACAGTTCAGCTAGATAGTCAATATCTTTTCCCAAAGCTAGGGGAGTTTAAAATTAGAGGACATTAGGGTTAAGGTGAAAGGGAAGAGATACAAAAGGTTGCAGAGGGGCAATTTTTTCCACACAGGAGGTGTATGAAACAAGCTGTCAGAGATAGTAGTCGAGGCGGGTACAATCTTGTCTTTTAAAAAGTGCTTAGACAATTATATGGGTCAGCTGTGTAAAGAGGGATATGGGCCAAACGCGGGCAACTGGGACTAGCTAAGGGGTTAAAAAAAAGGGGTGGCATGGACAAGTTGGGCCGAAGGGCCTGTTTCCATGCTGTAAACCTCTATGACTCTATGACCTCTATGAGGAAATGGTTGAGAGGAGAATTTATAGAAGTGTTCAAATTTATGAGGAATCTATTCAGAATAAAGAGAGAAATACTGGGATAAATTTTCCCGTCCGCCTGCCATGGGAATCGTAGCGCATAAGGACTGGACCATGAAATTCATTGGCCTAGGGCAGGATTTTCCAGTTTCAGGACAAGCATGGTTGGAAAATCCTGCCCACCGTTTCCATTAGTGGAAGGATCTACAGCCAGAGGATATTGATTTGATGTGATTGGAAAGGGAACTAACTGTTTATATGCTTTAAGTGGCTAGGGTCTGGAACATATTGTCTGAGGGTGGAGGCAGATTCAATTGATATTTTCAAAAGGGAATTGGATAAGCATCTGAAGAAAAATAATCACAAGGACAGAAGAGTGGTCTCGTTGAATTGTTCTCACAGAGAGTCAGCATGGACACAATGGACAGAATGGTCTCTACGCGTGCTGTTCACTCGATGATTCTATGATAACATTTGTTTTAACTTTAACTAACGGTCTAAGCTATGCCACAAGTGGCTGCACTTACTTTTTGTATGGGACTATCCAAATAACGGATTTCTTCACCATCACTGCAACTCTCAAGTCTGCAGACCAATCTTTTTGGACACTTTTCTGTTTTCACTGTTAACTTGGTGTTGTTTTCTTTCCCTTCTGCTAACATTTGCATTGTTCTCTCATTAATTATTTAAGTTGGTGATATTATATGTTTATAGCTCCAGCTTTTGGACAAAGTGGTATCATTGACTGGCCAGTGGCTGATGATTTCAGCAGTAAAGTAGAATTCAGGTATGTCAATAGAATGCCTTCAGAAACTGAACAACTAAAAATACAACACCCTCTGAAATCTCATGGGGTCAATTTTAATCTAGTTTCTAACTTAATGACATTTCTGCATTTTCCTATTATTCCTTATACCATTTAGAAGTGGGTAAGTACATGTCAGTACAAATCCTATAGATTACTGACATGTAGGTTCAGTGAATTAGCCCTGATAAATGTGTGCAGTTACAGGGATAGAGCAGGGTGAGATGTTCTTTCGCAGAGTCAGTGCAGACCCGATGGGCCAAATGGCCTCCTTCTGCACTGTAGGGATTCAGTGGATTCTATGGATTAACAATGTTGATTGTTTTTGTGCCAATCTCCTTATGTTTAATAGCATTCAATTTGTGTATCAATGAATCTCTGTGAATCTGGGTGGGCAGAATCTTAACACATTAGTCTCTTGAGCAACAGTGAGACCATTCTTAGATTGTGAACCTGATCTCTCAAAGCAGCAGGGAGACAGAAGAGAAGTTTGAGGACAGCTTGGAATTTAAAGAGAGCACATTAATTAGCAAAGACAGTGTCAGTAATCCTAATACCAGATAGACCAGACAGAAGCAAGATAGAGAGCAAGGGGAGTCCAGATTACACTGCATTCATTTCAGTGCAAGAGGCCTGACAGGGAAGACAGCTGAACTCAGAGCATTGATGGGTATGTGTGATTGGGATCATAGAATCTCTGCAATACAGAAAAAGGCCATTTGGATCATCAAGTCTGCACCGACCACAATCTAACCCATGCGCTACCCCCATATCCCTACATTTTTATCTTCTAATCTATGCATCTCAGGAACTAAGGGAAATTTTAGCATGACCAATCAATTTAACCCACACATCTTTGGACTGTGGGAGAAAACTGGAGCACTTAGAGGAAACTCATGCAGACATGAAGAGAATGTGCAAACTCCACACAGACAGAAACCCACGCCAGGAATCGAACCCAGGTCCCTAAGTTATGAAGCAGCAGTGCTAACCACTGTGATACTATAGCAATTACTGAAACATGGCTTAGGGAGGCACAGGACTGGCAGCTTAATGTTCCAGGGTACAGATGCTATAGGAAAGATAGAACAGGTACTGGTGAGGCCGCTGTTGGAGTACTGTGTGCAGTTTTGGTCGCCGCATTCGAGGAAGGATATATTGGCCTTGGAGGGGGTGCAAAGAAGGTTCACTAGGTTGATACCAGAGGTGAGGGCGTTGGATTATGAGGAGAGACTAAATAGGCTAGATTTGTACTCTTTGGAGTTTAGAAGGCTGAGAGGGGATCTTATAGAGACGTCTAAGATAATGAAGGGGATGGATAGGATAGGGGTTGAGAAACTCTTCCTGCTTAACAAAGATAGCAGGACTAGAGGGCACAGCCTCAAGATTGGGGGGAGTGGTTCAGATCAAAGTTGAGGAGTAATTTCTTCAAGCAAAGGATGGTGAATCTTTGGAATTCTCTGCCTGTTGAAGTGGTGGAGGCTTCCTCGCTGAATACATTTAAGTCAAGAGTGGATAGGTTTTTGACTGACAAGGGAATTAAGGGTTATGGGGAGAAAGCGGGAAAGTGGTACTGAACCATTACAGATCTTATTGAATGGCGGGGCAGGCTCGAGGGGCTGGATGGCCTACTCCTGCTCCTATTTCTTATGTTCTTATGTTATGTTCTTAAGTAAGAGAGGAGGGGAAGTTGCACTTTTGATTAGGGAAAGCATCATGGCCATACTGTGAGAGCATAAATCCGAGGGTTTGGCCACTCAGTCTATATAGGTAGAGTTGAGAAATAAAGGGGAAATCACTTTGATAATTTGTATATAGGCCTACAAACCGAGGAGCAAATATGTAAGGAGATTATAGATAGCTCTAAGAAAAATAGGGTGGTAATAGGGTTTTAATTTTTCCAACATTGACTGGGACAGCCATAGTGTTAGAGGGTTGGATGGAGAGAAATTTGTTGAGTGCATTCAAGAGGAATTTCTCATTCAGTACACGGAAGGCCCGGCTAGAGAGCAGGCAAAACTTGACCTCCTTTTGGGAAGTAAGGAGGGGCAGGTGACAGAAGTGTTAGTGAGGGATCACTTTGGGACCAGTAACCATAATTCTATTAGTTTTCAGAAAGCTATGGAGAATAATAGGTCTGTCCCAAACGTTAATATTCTAAATTGGAGCAAAGGCATGTTTGATGGTATCAGGCAGCAGCTTTTAAAAGTTAACTGAGGGAGACTGTAGGAAGGAAAAGGGATGTCTGGTAAGTGGAATGCTTTCAAAAGTGTGTTAACCAGGGTTCATGGTAAACACATTCCTCTTAGAGTGAAAGGCAAGGCTGACAGAAGTCAGGAACCCTGGACGACTCAGGATATTGGTCAAGAAGAAGGAGGCACATGACATGCACAGGCAGCTGGGATCAAGTGAATTTCTTGAAGGGTATAGGGGATGTAGGAGTAGAGTTAAGAGAGAAATCAGGAGGGCGAAAAGGGGACACAAAATTATTTTGGCAGATAAGGCAAAGGAGAATCCAAAGAGCTTCTAAAAATACATTAAGGGCAAAAGAGTAACGAGAGAGTAGGGCCTCTTAAGGATCAACAAGGTCATTTATATGTGGATCCACAAGAGATGGGTGAGATCCTAAATGATATTTCTCATCAGTATTTACTGTTCAGAAAAGCATGAATGTTAGGGAATTTGGGGAATTAAGGAGCTGGAGCTGGAATTAGAGGAACTCAGGATAATCCGAGAGGTTGAGGAGGATATTGGCAGGAGTGACAAAGAGATAGTCACTCCTAAAAGTGATTCTTGGGTAACTATTAGGAGGAGGGGTAAGAAGCAATCGGGTAGACAATCCCCTGGGGCTGTTCCCGTCCAAAACAAATTTTCTGTCTTGGAGGCTACAGTTGAGGAAGAATCAACTGGAGCTGACCAAAGGGAGCAGGTCTCTGGGGGTGAGCCTGCTGAGAATGCTCAGGTGGGTAGGGGGAATAAGAGATTGGGCCTAGTAATTGGAGACTCCATAGTTAGAGGGACAGATAGGAAAGTAAGTAGTAATAAAAGTGACTCAGGGCTGGTGTGTTGCCTCCCAGGGGCTGGAGTCCAGGATGTCACAGATCGGGTTTTTAAGATTCTTAAGGGAGAGGGGAGTCAACCCCAAGTCATAGTTCATGTAGGGACACATGATAGAGGTAGGAAAAGGGAAGGGGATATTAAACAGAAATTTATGGAGTTGGGGTGGAAGCTTAGGGCCAAAACTGGCAGAGTGGTTATCTCTGGACTCTTGCCTATGCCAAGGGATAGTTTGGAGAAGAATAGAGAGAGGGAATGTTTGAACTCGTGGCTGCGTGGATGGTGCAGGAGGGAGGGGTTCAGGTTCCTGAACAATTGGGACTCATTCTGGGATAGGTGGGACCTCTACAAGAGAGATGGTCTACACCTGAACCAGAGGGGAACTAATATCTTGGGGGAAAATTTGCTAAGGCTATGCAGGGGGCTTTAAACTGATTCGGGGGGGGGGTGGATCCTAAATAGTTGGGGTGCTAAGAGGGATGAGAGTAAGGGGGTCATAGAGGAAAGCCGTAAAACACAGCAGCATACGGGTGGGGTAGGGCATGGTTTGAAATGCGTATACTTTAATGCAAGGAGTATTCACAATAAGGGGAAGGAACTTGCAGCTTGGACTAGTACCTGGAACTTCGATGTTGTGGCCATTTCAGAGACTTGGGTAGAGCAGGGACAAGAATGGATGTTGCAGGTTCCAGGGTTCAAATGCTTTAGTCGGAGTAGAGAAGGAGGTAGAAGGGGGGGAGGAGTGGCATTATTAGTCAAAGACTGTATCACAGTGACAGAAAAGAAGTTTGATGAGGACTTGTCTGTTGAGGTAGTATGGGCTGAGATTAGAAACAGGAAAGGATAGGTCACCCTGTTGGGAGTCTTTTATAGACCTCCTAAAAGTTCTAGAGAGGTTGAGGAAAGGATTGCAAAGTCAATTCTGGTCAGGAGTGAAAGTAATAGGGTAATTGTTATGGGGGCTTTAACTTTACTAATATTGATTGGAATAGCTATAGCTCTAGCTCGTTAGAGGGGTCAGTTTTCGTACAGAGTGTGCAGGAAGGTTTTTTTTTGACTCAGTATGTAGAGAGGCCAACTAGAGGTGAGGCTACATTGGATTTGGTGCTGGGCAATGAGCCAGACCAGGTGTTAGGCTTGGAAGTTAGTGAACATTTTGGTGATAGTGACCACAATTCGGTTACGTTCACCTTAGTGAGGGATAGGGATAGGCATGAAGCTGGGGGCAGTAGTTATAGCTGGGGGAAGGGTAATTATGAGGCCATCAGGAGAGAATTAGGGTGCATCGATTGGACTAGGGAACTACAGGGACTGGGAACATCTGGAATGTGGTGCTTATTCAAGGAGCAGCTGCTGCGAGTCCTTGATAAGTATGTCCCTGTCAGGCAAGGAGGAAATGGTCGAGTAAGAGAACCTGGGTGTACGAAAAAAGTTGATTCACTGGTTAAAAGGAAAAAGGAGGCTTATGTCAGGATGAGGATTGAAGGCTCGGTTAGTGCAATGGATAGCTATAGATTAGCCAGGAGGGAGCTAAAGAGTGAATTGAGAAGAGCTAAGAGAGGACACGAGAAGACTTTGGCTGATAGGATTAGGGAGAATCCTAAAGCTTTCTTTAGATAGGTTAAGAATAGAAGATTGGTTAGGGCAAGATTAGGGCCAGTCATAGACAGCAGTGGAAAGTTGTGCGTGGAGCCTGAGGAGATTGGAGAGGTACTGAATAAATATTTCTCTTCGGTATTCACGCAGGGTGATGTAAATGTAGTTATGGAGAACACTGAGGTACAAGGTAGCAAACTGGAAGGTATCGAAGTAGATAGGGAGGATGTGCTAGATATTCTCGAGGGTTTGAAGTTGGATAAGTCCCCTGGGCCGGACGGGATTTACCCTAGGATTCTCTGGAGGCAAGAGAGGAGATTGCAGAGCCTCTGGCTCTGATCTTCAGGTCGTCGTTGGTTACGGGTGTGGTTCCGGAGGACTGGAGGATAGCGAATGTGGTCCCGTTGTTCAAGAAGGGGAAGAGAGACCTTCCAGGGGATTATAGGCCAGTGAGTCTTACTTCTGTTGTGGGCAAAGTATTGGAGAGAATTATTAGGGATAGGATTTATAGTTATTTAGAGAGAAATGAATTGATTGGGGATAGTCAGCATGGTTTTTGTGAAGGGTAGGTCGTGCCTTACTAACCTTATTGAGTTTTTTTGAAAAAGTGACCAAAGAGGTGGATGGGGGTAAGGCAGTTGATGTGGTATATATGGACTTTAGTAAGGCGTTCGATAAGGTGCCCCATGGAAGGCTTCTGCAGAAAATGCAGATGTATGGGATTGATGGTGATTTAGCTAATTGGATTAGGAATTGGCTAGCAGATAGAAGACAGAGGGTGGTGTTTGATGGGAGATATTCATCGTGGAGTTCGGTTACTAGTGGTGTACCTCAGGGGTCTGTTTTGGGGCCCCTGCTGTTTGTAATTTTTATAAATGATCTGGATGAGGGTATTGAAGTATGGATTAGTAAATTTGCAGATGACACTAAAGTCGGTGGAGTGGTAGATAGTGAAGAGGGGTGTTATAGTTTGCAGGGGGACTTGGACAAGTTGCAGAGCTGGGCCGAGAGGTGGCAAATGGAGTTTAATGTGGAAAATTGTGAGGTAATGCACTATGGCAGAAATAATAAATGTGTAGAGTATAGGGCAAATGGTAGGATTCTTAGTAGTCTAGATGAACAGAGGGATCTTGGTGTGTATGTGCATAGATCCCTGAAAGTAGGCAGTCAGGTCGAGAATGTTGTTAGGAAGGCATATGGAGTCTTGGCTTTTATTGGTAGAGGGATTGAATTTCGGAGCCGCAACGTCATGTTGCAACAGTACAAAACTCTAGTGCGGCCGCACTTGGAGTATTGTGTGCAGTTCTGGTCCCCACATTATAAGAAAGATGTGGAGGCATTGGAGAGGGTACAGAGGACATTTACCAGGATGTTGCCTGGTATGGAGGGCAGGTCTTATGAAGAGAGGCTGAGGGATTTGAGGTTGTTTTCGTTAGAAAGGAGGCGGCTAAGAGGGACCTAATCGAAACATAATAAGATGATTAGAGGTTTAGATAGGGTGGACAGTGATAGCCTTTTTCCTAGGATGGAAAAAGCTATCACGAGGGGACACAGCTTTAAATTAAGGGGTGATAGTTATAGGACGGATATCAGAGGCATGTTCTTTACCCAAAGGGTGGTTCGGGAGTGGAATGCCCTGCCTGCAGCAGTTGTAGATGCGCCAAGTTTGGTGGCGTTTAAGAGGTTAGTTGATAAGTATATGGAAGAGAAGGGAATGGTTTAGTTTGGAGGGGCATTGCTTTTTATATTGGTCGGCGCAACATCGAAGGCCGAAGGGCCTGTTCTGTGTTGTAATGTTCTATGTTCTATGTTCTAAGTATATCCCAGGACATTGGGTGAGGGTAGGGAAGAACGGGTCCCCTCGCTGAGATATTTGAATCATCGATAATCATGGGTGAGATGCCTGAAGTTGGACAGTGGCAAACGTGTTCCTTTGTTTAAAAAGAGCTGCAGAGAAAAGCCTGAGAACTACAGGCCAGTAAGCCTCAAATCTGTGGTGGTAAATTGTTAGAAGGTATTTTGAAAGACAGGATCTACAGGCACTTAGAGATGCAAGGACTGATTAGGGACAGACAGCATGACTTTGTGAGTGGAAAATCATGTCTCATAAATTTAATTGAATTTTTTGAAGGAGTGACCAAGAAGGTAGATGAGGGCAGTGCAGCTGATGTTGCCTGCATGGTCTTTAGCAATACCTTTACAAGGTAGTGCCTGCTGAGTTGTTGCATAAAGTTAAATCTCATGGGATTCAGGGTGAAATAACTAAAATATATACAAAATTGGCTTCTTGACAATTTTGGTGGTTGTAGAGAGTTGTTTTTCAAACTGGAGGCCTGTGACCAGTTGTATGCCTCAGGGGTCTGTGCTGGGCGCACTGTTATTTCTCACATATTAATGATTTGGATGAGAAAATGGGGGCATGGTTAGTAAGTTTGCAAATGACACTAAGATTGGTGGCATGGTGGACAGTGAGGAAGGTTATCTCCAAGTGCAGCGGGATCTTGATCAATTGGACCAGTGAGCTGACAAATGGCAGATGGAGTTTAATTTTGACAAATGTGAGTGAATGCATGTTGGTAAGTTGAACCAGGGCAGGACTTACCCAGTTAATGGTAGGACATTGGGGACAGTTACAGAACAAAGAGATCTAGGGATACATATTCATAGCTCCTTGAAAGTGGAGTCACAGGTGGACAGAGTGGTGAAGAACGCATTCGGCATGCTTGGTTTCATCGGTCAGAACACTGAATACAGGAGTTGGGATGTCTTGTTGAAGTTGTACAAGACATTGGTAAGGAGTACTATGTGCAATTCTAGTCTATAATAGAAAGAATATTATTAAACTAGAAAGAGCGCAGAAAATACTTCTTAGGATGCTACCAGGACTTGATGGATTGAGTTACAAGGAGATGTTGAATAGACTGGGAGTTTTTCTCTGGAGCGTAGAAGGCTGAGGGGTGATCTTATAGAGGTCTATAAAATAATGAGGGGCATAGACAAGGTAGATAGTCCATATCTTCTCCAAAAGGTAGGGAAGTCTAAAACTAGGGGGCACAGGTTTAAGGTAAGAGGGTAGAGCTAAAATGTGTCCAGAGGGCAAATTTTTCACATAGAGGATGGTAAGTGTCTGGAATAAGCTGCCAGAGGTAGTAGTAGAGGTGGGTACAATTGCATCTTTTAAACAGCATTTAGATAGTTACATGGGTGCGATGGGTATAGAGGGATACGGGCAAAATGTGGGCAATTGGGATTAGTTTAGAGGTTTTAAAAAAAAAGGCAGCATGGACAATTTGAGCCAAAGACTCTATTAGTGGGCTTTCAGTTGCTCTTTTCCGCAGCAAGTTAACTAGGAGCATTTTGACCATAAATGCCAAATAAATACTCACTATTTCCAATATAAAGCATTCCTGAATTGAAAATATTCTTCAATTTAACTAAAAATAAATGCACTTTTAACTTGGATACCAAAATATTACGATAATCCTTAACAAGTCACTGAGAAATTTTTCGAAAGAATTTGTTATCAATCATAAACCACTTTAATTAACCTTCATAACCTCATTAATTAACTATAGTAAGGCAAAGGCCACGGGTTGTGAAAGAGATTAGTCAATCATTGCTGAATAAACTGTTACATTTCAGTTCCAAGGTGAAATATTTCTGTGATAAGTTCCAGATGTTGCTATTCATTTTTATTATTAACTCAAACACAAATGAACTATGAGGACGAATTTTTGAACATGTTTGACAGAATAAATGAGGCCTCCACAAAAATGGGGAGCAGAAAAAAAACTTTCAAGGGGAAGTGCATTCCTTCCAAATGCCGTCATTGGCTGTCAGAAGGACCTTGTGCCTGTGTTTGTTTAGACTGCATTCCAAACAATGAGGAGATGATATCTACTTTAAGAAACACTTTCCATCAACCACCCCAAATCGCTGCTTCAGCCTAGCAATACTTCTGAGAGAAATCTGTGAGGTTTCTTGTGGTGAAGGACTGGTCCGGAATATTTGGGTTTTCAAAGTTGCACTATTTCTTCTTTCACTGTTTGTTTTTGTGCTTTTAAAAATGCTTTTAGTTAAATGTAGATACTAACTAAGGATACAGCGCAGCAGTGGCTATGTCAGTGAACTAACAATACCAGGAGCCTGAGTTCAAATCGCACCATAGCCATTTGGGAATTTAAATTTGGTTTTTAAAAAACTCTGGAATAAAATACACCATGAAGGTTTTGGATTCTTGCAACAATCCAATCAGTTCGCTAATGCTCCTTCAGGGAAGGAATTCTGCCTTCCTTACCAGGCCTGGCCTACATGTGGCTCCTGGCCAACCCCTATGTGGTCGATTCTTAACTGCCCTCTGAGGTAGCCAATTAATCCATTCAGCTGATGCAAGCTTTCTCAGACAGTTTGGGGAAGACGATAAATGTTGGCTTTGCTAGCAACATCCACATCCCAAAAATGAAGCAAACAAAAATGGCAATGATACAGTTCACAATTTGGAAGATGTATCTGTGGATTTACCTCCCAGTGATAGAGAGCAATTGGATCAGGGTTTTAACTGAGGCCACATCTAGACGAGTGGTATACAGCTTTGGTCTCCTTATTTAAGATATATACTTGCATTGGATGCAGTCCAGAGAAGATTCACCAGATTGATTCTTGGGATGAGAAAAGATTATCTTAAAAAGAAAGATGGTGCGATTGGGCCTACCCCAACTAGAAGTTTGAAGAATGAAAAGAGGTCTTGCTGAAACATAAGATTCAGAGGGAGTTGGATAGGGTAGAAGCTGAGAGGATGCTTCCCTTTCTGGGGAAACCTGGAGCTAAGGGGCACTGTTTCAAAATAAGGGGCCTCCTATTGAAGATAGAAATGAGGAAGAATATCTTCTCAGAGGTTTGTTGAACTTTGAAATTCTATATCCCAAACACTTTAGGGATGTCCTTAAACCATCCCTGAACAGGTCAAATATCCCTTTTGATTCTTGGGTGACCCCTGCTTATGAGTGACCAAAATGGAGAAGGCTCCTCTGGGAAGGCACCAAACACACTGAGAGACTTAGTCAGGAGTGTGCAGAGATGAAGTTGAAATGTTGGAGCGAGTGCACAAACCTCTAAAGAACCTATCTAACCAACCCTTCAAGAACTACTTGCCCTACATGTGGCAGAATCTGCAGATTATACAGTGAATTTATCAAACACTTCAAAATCCATTGAATAGAAGGAAGTCATCTTCAGTCCGAGAGACCACCTGAGAAGAAAGTATTCCTGACAGCAGTTGAGGCTGGACCATTAGTTATATTCAATGCTGAATTAGACTGTTTTTAGAGTCCCAAGAGAGGCAAAGGTTGTTGGCAGGCGGGGTGTATTTTGTATGCATGTATAAGTGTGTGACTATGTGTGGGTGTGTGTGTGCATGTGGTGGGGATGTTTAGCAGGCAGAAAGGTTGAGTCAAGGCCAAGGATCAATTCATTGATCTTACTGAATACTGAGAAAGGCTCAAGAAGCCAATTGCCCTGCTCTTGCTACTATTTATGATGTTCATGCTTTTCAGTTAATGCTTCCAACAATGTCAGGATGTCAATCCTCTCCTTTTGCACGGTTCACTGTTCAATGCACTTTTCAATCTCCTTTTCCCTCCCCTCTCATCCCATGTTTACAAATCCCCAACAGCGGAGGCAGCACACAGTGCAGTACAGCAAGTTGCTCAGCTTTTATGACATACCACACTCATTCCCCAATTCAAAAACATTGTGCATTAAAAATAAAGTAAAACCTGTGTATAATTTCCCAGATAATAAGATTAAATCAATATTAACAACATTTGAAATTTTACATGTTGCGTTGCAAATTTGTTTTTACTGTACTCACAATTAAAACATACATATGACCAATATTGCCAGAGAAATTTACATGTAAAAAGGTTTTATTTTTCCTTAACATAGTACCAGATTGCAGCAGGAGATTAGGACGACTAAAAGTATGTTAGCCTTTACTGCAAGAGGGTTCAAGTAAAGGTGTAGTTAAGTCTCGCTTCAATTGTATTGATCTTTGGTTGGACCACATGTTGAGCACTGTGTGCCAATATGGTCCCTTAGGAAGGACATTATTGCCATAGAGGGAGTGCAACAAAGGTTCACCAGGCTTGTTCTGGGGATGGCGTGGCTTTTCTATTGAAGAGAGATGAGCCTGTATTCTCTAGATTTTTGAAGAATGAAAGGTGATCTCACTGAAACCTACAGAATGCAGTAGGCAACATATTTTCACTGGCTGGGGAATCAAGGACTAAGAGATACAATTTCAAAATAAAGAGGAAGCCATTTAGCATAGAGAAAACTTTTCACTCGAAGAATTGTGAATCTTCAGAATTCTCTACCCCAGAAAGCTGTGGAAGCTATCATTGAGCATATTTAAAGTAAATATTGACAGATTTCTAAATACCAATGACATAAAGGGAAATGAGGTTAGTGTGGGGAAGTGGATGATCAGCTATGATCATAATGAATAATGGAACAGGCTTGATGGGCAGAATGGCCTACTCCTGCCTCTATGTTCCTATGTATTTACAAAAACATCATTCAACAAGAAATGATCAAAGCACATTTTTTTTCTTCTTTCTTCCTACAGACTTTCAGTTGACCTATCTGGCTTCCTTCTCCTATCTGGGTATCTTCTTCCATTTCCATTAGCTTTTCTTTGCTCTCTGACTATGGCAAAACTGAACTTTGACTTTAACTGCGAACTCCACTTAAGGTCAGGACAATAAAATTGGTTGTTTGTCTTAATCAAAAACCTTGATTCATTTTTGCTGTACTGATGGATTCTGTGATACTGGCAAACTTCCAGCCTCTTCTTGACTTTAATTTTCTTTCTCTCTTGCATTTGGGGCTGAGAGAGGAATTTGGGCTTAGGAGGTTTCTCTTAAGCTCCCTTTGTCAGATTTCCTCTTTCATGCAAATGATCTGCATGACACTGAAATCTCTCTCCAATTTTAGGTAGATGTGTGAATCCACCCAGTCTACTTACAAGAACTCCAATCACATTGCGAGTACATTTGTATTCCTGTGGTGTTTTGGGAGATGGAGGCCAAGGCATTCCTGAGAGTTCCAGCACAAGTGCAGAGCATGACAGGTAGACAGACCACATGGTTTCTGGCATTCCTCTGGAGCTGCAGGGAATGGTCTGTGTGCCTGTGTGGACGTGTGGTGTGAAACAATAACCACTAGACTGGGGACAGCCTGAAAGTTAGCCAACGTAGCAGACAGTCAGGAGCAGGTGGGCAGGAGAGTCTGCTCCTTGCAGCTGAGGGGGCTGGAACTCAGTTCAGGAAAGTCTCATGGTAACATAATGTACTGAGGCGCATGTTGAACTGTGACCTCAAATGCAGCAGTAAGCCAATCCTTGCCAAAAACCCTACTGTTACTCTGAATCAATATGTCAAACATATGAGTATCATCATTAAACTGCTGTTTCTGTAATGCTGACACTGCCCCTTAAGAGATGTATGCTCCTCAAGTGACAGAATTAAATGTGTCTTCTGCAAAGGGATGGATATTCATTTTCACACTCAAGAAATGGGTGTCATAGAATCCCTACAGTGCAGAAGCAGGCTATTCAGCCCATCAAGTCTGCATTGACTCTCCAACAGAGCATCCCACCTAGGCCCTATCCCCACAACCTGATGAATTTACCCTACTAATCCCCACTAACCTACAGATCTTTGGACACTAAGGGCAAATTTAGCATGGCCAACCCACCTAACCTCTGGACTGTGGGAGGAAATTGGAGCACTTGGATGAAACCTATGCAGACTCTCTTGTACAGTAATATCCAGAATTAATATGAAGTCAACACACATTAACAGGCAAACTGTTTATTAAACATACCACAAGCTACATGTTAAATGGCACTCACAACCAAGATAGATCTCTCAAATTTTTCAGCATTCCCCCAGATGTCAATAATCACTGAGAGGCACAAAACCCTTCAAAATGAGGGGTTTCAACTCAAGGATGTAGCTTTCTCTCAACAGCTATTCCAACTGAGACTCAGATGGTCCCACCAACTGCTCAATAAAGGAAAAGTAAAATAATTAAGGGTTATGGTGAGCAGGCGAGTAAGTAGAGCTGAGTCTATGAAAAGATCAGCCATGATCTTATTGAATGGCAGAACAGGCTGGAGATGCTAGATGGCTTACTGCTGCTCCTAGTTCAATGCTCTCACCCTCCAATTGCTCAATCACCTCTCCCAAACACTGCATCCCACTAGATTCTCAAGGCTACGGCCCAGCATCTAATTACCAGCATGATTCCATATCTATATCTACTCCAAGCAGAACAGCGCTGCCCCCACAGTCAGGTTCACTGAGCTGCCGCTGCCCCTGGGTTTCACTGACCTCCAATTCGCTCAGCTGCACTGAGCAAATGCTGCTTCTAAGCCTCAATTCGTGGCCGCGCAGTATTACCATGTTAACTGTTTGCTTCGCTGACCTTTTGAATACAAAAATTTCTTCAGTTTGTTTTAAACCATAGAATCTTGTGGTTTTATTCTCTTAGTGAAAAACACAGAGTTATACTTCTTTCTACTTCAAACAAAATATCAGCAGTCCTGAAGCAGGTCACATCAAAATCAGGGAGTCCGATCTGGGATCAGAAAAATATTCTTCTGCTATCACCTCACCATGATCTGCTAACTAGCATGGACCAGTATCATGATTCATCTTCACTTTGTTCTGCTCTTCTTCTATTTTGCTCTTGATGTCCGGAATAAGCAAACTAAACCTTGTACCAGAAGAATGTTTAAACACTAACTCATAAGGTGAGCAACCCATTGTAGACTGTGGGATTATTCAGTAAGAGAAACAGAAATTGTCCATTCTGTGTCAAAGACGAACATGAGAATTATGATCTAGCTGGTCACGGAGCAAAAATACTTTTGCAAAGATCTCTTCACAATCTGTACAGTTCTTTCTGCTGTATTATTCAAGGCTAGGTGTTATGTAGCAGTACATGGCATTTGACTCCATTCTTACAAATATTTCAAACCCTTCTGACATAAACTGTGAACCATTATCCAAAACCAATACCTCTGGCGACCCATAAATTGCAAACCAACTTTTTAAAACCTCAGTGGTTTTGGCACTTGTGGTATTGGGCATAGATTCAATATTTATCCACTTGCCTTAGCTGTCAACCAAAGCAAGATATTCTTTCCCTTCCACCGTGAAGAAATCAACATGTACTCAATTCCATAGTTTTCTAATGTTTGACCAGGAATGTAAGCAGCCTTGGCTGGATCATTTCTCATTCTGAGATACGTGTTACAACTTTCCAATTCTTCAATATCTCTAATTACCATTGAATATCAAAACAGCTTATTGCTATTACTTTCAAATGGACTATTCCTGTGTGCTCTTGATAAAGTTCCTCTGAACAATCTTTCTCTAATCTTTGTGGAATTATGATTGTTAAACCACATAGGAGATAGGCAGCCTTAATCTACAGTCAGTTAATTTTCACATCTGAAATATTCATGCAATTTCTCATCACCACACTGTTTATGCTAGCTATTGATGACATAATTGAACACTTCACTGTGCACCACCAACATCCTTATGAGTTTCTTCACTAATTTCTCTGACAGACACTGGCATGTCATTTGTATATGTAAAGTAATTCAAAGGTAACTCATTGGCTAAAAATGGATCAGTTTCCATAGAAAATCTCAAAGAACTTCTATTTTTGCATGATCTGCTGAATTATGATATTTAATATTGTGCTGATAGCAAATTTTATGGTTTGGTCCTTCTTACCCAACAACCACATTGTGCTCTGTTGGCACCTTTTCAATTAGACATTTCCTTACTGATCCCTACTGTAATTAACAGCCCAATTTAAGAATATCTTTAGTCAATTTTTTTCCATCAAGATTGTATTTCATCCTACAAAGGAGACAAGTAATAGGATGTATCATTGCATCCCACGTAATAATAATTTCATCTAACACGGGAATACTGCCATTGGAATAATTAGGCAGCTTTGCATAAGGGAATGTGACTTTGGGATTCCACATACCCTTCTCTTGAGATGATGAAAGTAAGTTGTGAATCTCCGAGTTTCAATTCCAAGTGCTGTTTCCCTTGCTGTCATTGAGAGTTAACGAGGGAAGATAGTGGCATCATAGCACCATCATCATTGGACCAGTAATTCAAGTGTGCAGTCCAATGTACTGGGGAAATGGGTTTAAATCCAAAACGTGGCCAGTTGGTAATGGAATTTAAATTCAATGAATAAATCTGGAATTATGAACATGGTAACCATTGTAATAAAAATAAACCCATCTGATTCATTAATGTCTTTTGGGGAACTTGGTATAACCTACATGAGACTCCAGACCCACAACAATGTAGTTGACTCTTAAGCGGCTTCTGAAATGATCTCGCAGGCTACTCAATTCAAGGGCAATTAGGAATGGGCAACAAATGTTGGCCTTGATAATGATGCCCATAGCCCCTGAAAGAATCAAAAACAACTCGATTGTAATCCATTAATCAATAACTGAAAATAAAGCACAACAGATATAAAATCAATTAAATGTAATTAATGGATTTAATGTAATTAAATGTAATTAATTACCTCAATGCTGTGAGGTAAATCTCTTGGGGATGGGGAGATGTGGTGGAGGGGGCTGGGGGAGGTGGTATGTGGTGAGAAGGAAATCTCTCCTTTAGCTTTGGAATGAAATACTTAGTTCGTACTCATTGAAATATTTTCAAAGCTAATACTTGACACTGTTGTTTAAGGGTCAGTCTGTCAGTAATCATTTTCACAGACCAAATGATTGGGAATCACAGCAAGGAAACAAAATGTGGTTTCTGCCTGTCCCCTCCTGGCTCCAGAATGTGGCCAGAAATAGGGAACTCAACCTGCTGTTGGACTTCTGTAGGGTCATTAACTAACAACCTCTCAATAACTCCCTGCAATACTGCTCTCCCTGTCATAAACAATTTCCATTTCCTGTTTGGAATGACAGCGATTTTGATTGTGTCCGTGCAAAGACTCACATTCCTTTCCCATCACGCTTAAACAACTTTTCTCCCTCTGTTGATATGTGCAGTAAACAAAATTGCAAAACACAATGTTGGGTTTTCCAACATTCCCCATGCATCTGAACCACAAAACGGTACCAAACATCACAACATTTCCAGTTAACAGCTCTCTTCTTCAATTGTTAAAACTTTACCGTTTTATTAATCCTTTGGTGGTGAACAAACTTTGAGTAGATGAAGTTATTGCCAAGATAATATTACTTGCCAAATCAAGCCATTTCTTGCATATGCTATAAGCAAGCAGGAAAGAAGTGAGTAACAAACACAGGGAGCGTAGATCTGTAATGAGGCCATGATCCATTACTGGGTTGTTAAGGGAGCTTTCTGGCAATTTTGTGACTGGCTTTCCCACAGATAGATGCCAAATTAGATGGTCAGTCAGCTTGTGCTGCCCTTGACCTTCTTGCCATTGATTGGTTTTGGTACAGATCCCAAAGCAGGCTATTTCTCAATGAATAATCCACTGGTGAAAAGAAAACAGAATATCTCAGCTTATGATATATGAGTGAGAAAAGGAGAAGTGGGGGAGGGAGGCTCTCAAACAGGAAGTCATACAGGAAACAATTCTCCTAACCGGCGTCAGTAATAAAAACGTACAAGACATCCGCTGCTCAATCAGGATGTTCTTGCTGCCATCAGCTGCAAACTCAGAGCAGCAGGATCACATTACCAGTGGCTATAATGGTGGCCATGGCAATGAACCTTAAGCCGATAGTTCCTTCCAGGCTAAAACTGGAGATATCGGTGACATTCTGCAGTTTGCATTCCATTATTATGTATAGAAGATTACGGAACATCTCTATCCAATTATACCTAACTTCATGACTTCTCTTTTGCCAGAGAGAAACGGAAGAATTGCTTCCCATGTGACCTCCTGTTAAGAGGACTTCTCCACCTGCTCTGGCCTTTTTCCAACAGCTTGTCCTGCTCTGCTGGCCCCAGTTCCTTCTCCAAAGTGACTGCCTAATGTTGCGCCTGTTTGTAAGCAGCTGGTTTGCAAGGAAACCTTGAAAACAGCACAATCTCTGTCGTCACCTGTTACATCACCTTCTGCAACTGGAAAGGACAATAGAAATCATAAAACACTTACAGAATCATAGAATCCCTATAGTACAGGAGGTCACTTGGCCCATCAAGCCTGCACCAACAACAATCCCACCCAGGCCCTATCCCCATTACACCACAAGGTTACCTCGCTAGTCACCCTGACAATAAGGGGCAATTTAGTATGGTCAATCAACCTAACTTTCATATCTTTGGAATATGGGAGGAAAGTGGAACATCCGGAGGAAACCTACACAGACACGGGGAGAATGAGCAAATTCCACACAGGTGGTGATCCAAGGCTGGCATTAAACAGGTCCGTGGCGCAGTGAGACAGCAGTGCTAACTATTGTGCACCGTGCTGCCAACTATCCTGTAAATAATTGATTATCTCTCCAAATAGATCTGTTGAGGCCTCCTTTTGTCACTGAGTGCATGTTCAGTTGTCTGAGCTAAACGGAGGGCACTGGCTGCTTCACTGAGCTCCAAAATGCAATGGCTGGCATCACATCAGTTTTACATACTGACTAATGCTGTGCTTTGTCTGTTCTGTGCACTTTCGAGTGCTTGTTCACTGTCTACAAGCAAATTCCTAAACTAATATAGTGTTCAGTAGTGTGTGTGTGTGTGTGTGTGTGTGTGTGTGCGCATCTTGGAATTGTAAGAGCACTCTTGACACTCAAAAGACAAACTCAAGATTTCGCCCATGTGTCTTAAATTGAGATATCTGCTCCTGTTTCGCTGGACCATATGCCTATAATGGTGCAGTGTCCCTGAATCTATATACATTGCTTTGTGGAGACCACACATCAACTCTGCCTTACACCAGAGCTGAAAGGATTCCACTCCCACAATGTCCAGCTGCTGTGTGATCATACACATTAAATCACATGGATCAATGCTTTATGCTGACACCAGTCAAGATGCCTTCATTCTGCAGCTGTAAACCATCCCAGCTGCTTTTGAGCAAACACACCAAAAAAGTTATTATGTAACAAAGGTTACCTATTGACAATATGACTAATAACTGCAGTACACAAACCACACACAACCTGTATGCACTATATTTACCATGAAAGCCATGCTGCCACACGTGACGTGATAGATCAGACCACTGGCATACTGAAACAATGCTTTCACCAGCTCTGGAGGACTACTACAGAACTCAGTAGAGCACATGGCAAGATTTGAGTTAGCTTCCACTATGAAGGCACAGCCTTACCACTATGAAGCAGCTGAGGAACGAGAGCACAGGAAGGAGGAAAAGGGAGGATGTAGGCAACAAAGCCCCTTTTGGTGGGCCTGTCTGTGAAGAACCCACTTGAACGCAATTCTTGTAATCACAATGCCAATTCCTCATTCTCCAACAGTCTCACGTGCCTTATGTCCCCTCTGGCACCAGCCATCCCAGCATTGGTTTGGCCACAATGCAGAAAAAAACCACCACAAAATAAATATTCAAAATCAAACTTATCAATGAAATCATGCCATATTGCATATAAAATTCAACTAATCACCCTTGTTCATTCCCTCTCTGTGTTTCCATTGAAATAAGATTTTAGACTTACATTTTCCTCATGATGCCACAAAAATATCTGGCATTTAATAAGGTTTTTCTTAAAAAAAATGTTATTGCTAGAAAACATGTATTCCTCCATGACTCCCAGTCATAACCCATAGTAATCTATAAGAAATCAACATATGATTCCAAACCTGTAGAGTGTGTCCATTACCTTAGTTTATCCGCGATGAATATCACCCGCCGCTCAAGCAGTAGAGATGCAAAGACCCTGATGACTTGCCGGATGCTGAGGCAACGAAAGAGACAGTCAAAATCTACATGTTCCAATCGTGAGTCCATGGGCCGCCGAAGCTCAATAATCTGAAATAAAACAGTTCAGCAATCAGCTCTGACATCACAGCACAGTGGCACAGTGGTTAGCACTGCTGCCTCACAGTGTCAGGGACATGGGTTCGATTCCTGTGGCTAGGGTCACTGCCTGTGCAGAGTCCGCACATTTTCCCTTGTCTGCGTGGATTTCCTCCAGGGGTTCCAGTTTCCTCCCACAGTCTGAAAGACATGCTGGTTAGGTGCATTGGCCATGCTAAATTTTCCCAAACTGACACCCAACGTAGTGACTAAGGGATTTTCACAGTAACTTTATTGCAGTGTTAATGTAAACTTATTTGTGACACTAATAAATAAGTTTAAGCTTACAGGTCTAGAAAGAATAAAAGAGGTGCAGAGGCGAGACTGTTTATGATGCTTTTTGGGATACAATCGTATTAGAGTCAGCCAGTAGGTGCTTTGGAATACTCTCTGATATGTCAAAATAATACATCAGCCTACAAATTATTGATATTAATATAAGTAGATACATGCTTAATACAATAGTATAATATTCCTCTCCTCATCATTTTAAAATAGCAGTTAAAATCACAATGAAAACTATTTAAGCATTTGCTCACTAATATTGCCAATAATCAGCTCTAAACTGTTAGGCTTATCTGGACTGCATTCAGAAACCAAAATGAAAATGTATTAAAAGAGAAACAACAATATCCTACATTCTGCTATCTTTAGCATGCATTAGAAAATGCTGTTTCATGTCATATTTATAAACAGACCATTAAACCCTGTGCAAAATGTCAACAGACTTATATTGATTGTCCTTTGATCTTTCCTTGTTTTCTTATTTGAAATGTCAGCCATTGATTGGTTTTAGCAGAGCTGGGTTACACATTTGCTGGTCATCTGCTATAGAAACATGAGCTAACGCTATACTATTGCAGAAGGCAAATAATGTGATGCAGTACACTTCCAGCTTCTAAATTACCATCATCAAAGCATACACAAAGCATACGTTAAAAATTAATTGTGTAACTATTAAGTTAATGAGATGATAAGGAATAGCACATGTATGGCAATGTGTTCAAGGCAGTTACTTAGACTCATGATGCTATTATCATTAAACTGTTTCAGCTTTGTTTTAGTGGTTTGTGACTAGTAGGCAGCTTGAAAGAATTATCATTTTGTGACATATTAACAGGCCCAAGTTTTGCTATGTAACTCTGCTATGATGTGCATTACTATCAGCTCGTCAGCCAATATAGAAATCAGTGGACTATTTTCTTCATTAGCAAACATCTTGCATATGAGCCGAATCTTCAGAGGGATTACTGGTCTGCTCCTGTTATTTTACACAGTGCTGGAATTCTGCATAGCTGGCCCCAAAATTCTGAACAGTTCTCTTCAGAAATGTGGATCGTTCCTGTTCTCAGAGTCCTTCTTCATAAGACAGGATAGCCTTGGGAGCTAAAGTGCATCATCAAGCCACACCCCACATCCCCTTCTTTCTAAAGCACGAGCTGCATCTATGTTAGTAAGTTTTCGTTCACAAAACATATTGACAAATTTTAGGACATTTGAATAGCTTTTCAGTGTGTTAATGAATGAGTATGTATGACATGGGTAGGGTGACAGGATAGTAGATCCCATCTGGTTAGGGTGCCAGCTAGGTAGGGTGGGATTGGGCCAGAGCAAATTGAAAGGTCAGGCATATCAGAGAGTCATGGAGCGATGGAGAGTCTGGGATGTTGTAGAGTCGAATGGAAGAGTCAGAGTGTAGGGGCACAGAGTCAGGGGGTCATGTGGAGTTGAAGAGGGGTTGGGTCAGTTGTGTAGTTACCCAAAAATTAAACCTGGTTTTTAGAACTGCAGAATCATAAAATCACTACACTGCCGAAGGATGCCATTTGGTCCATCGAGTCTGCACTGACTATCTGACAGAGCCTCCAACCCTGACCCATCCTATAGGATGGTATGCATGGTAACCCCATGCATTTACCCCCACTAATCCCCCTTAACCAACACTCCTTGACATATTAAATGGCAATATAGCATGGCTAATCAACCTAACTTGCACATCTTTGGAGTGAAGGGAGGAAACTGGAGCACCCAGACGAAACCCACACAGACATGGGGAGAATGTGCAAACTCCACATAGACAGTCACCTAGGCTTGACTCAAACCCAGGTTCTTGCAGTTAGAGGCAGCAGTGCTAGCTATTGTGCCGTCCCTTTTATCCTGCCTAATGTTTCCTGAGTAACTAGTCAGGTGAGTCATAACCATCGGTAATTTCCAACAGTCTCCAGATGCAGGGGACTTTCCCAGCAGAAGTGAAACTTCCCAGGTAATTCCAGCAGAATCCTTGCATAGGCACTTCCAAGGTGCCCCAGCAGGAAGATCAATCTTTTGTCTGACTCTTAGCAAGTCTTATTAATCCAGCTCAATAAAGCCCAGTCAATAAACTTGTATATAGCTGCTAACTCAATCAGTAACCTGTTTTTGGCTGCTCAAATTTAAATTCAATTCCTAACCTCCTACATTGGACTACATATCAATGACTCCTCTAACTCTTAACAGAATGGCACGCACCTCATTTCCAGCTCCGGGTAAAAAGGTTTTGACTCGGATGGTTCTCCCTGGTGCAGGGAAAGGTGACTCCATCAGACTCCTCATGAATGGATAGACCAAGGCTGCAGAAATCCCACGCCTCCTCTCCACTTCATCCAGAATCTGCCCAGGCATAACATCAGATGCTTAAAACACAATCAAGAATTTCCTGATGCATTCTCTTAACAAGCTTGCTTTAGGTATACATACTGTATTAGGCATTACCAAACATACTAAATTGAGTTAGTCAAAACTCGAGAAATATTTTGAGCAAACAAGCTGTGCCAGTGAGTTGTCAAATCTATGGATATTTAGAATGCTGACCACTGGAAAGGTAAGTATAGCAGTGGACAGCAGAAAACATAACATAAGCCTCAAAAGTTGTTTATCCAGAAATATTGACCGGAATGATTTTAAATGGTACACAGCAAATACATTAGGTGGCACAGTGATTAGCACTGCTGGCTCAAAGTTCAGGGACCCAGATGCAATTCCAACCTTGGGTGCTAGTGTGGAATTTGCATATTCTCCCAGTGTCTGCGTTAGTTTGCTCTGGTTTCCCCCTACAGTACATAGATGTGCAGGTTAGGTGGAATGGCTTTGATAAATTGCCCCTTAGTGCAAGTTAGGTTTGGGCTTGCTAAATGTGTGGGGTTATGGAGAAAGCTAGTAAAAATGCTCTGTTGGAAAGTTAGTGCAGACTCAGTGGGCCAAATGACCTCCTTCTGCAGTGTAGGAACTTAATGCATTTGATGGTTATAACATGGAGTTATGAACATAAGTATCTAAGGAACTGGCTGATAACTGATTTTAAAATAAAACAGGCAGTGAATACCCATTTACCATTTGTATACAGTCACAAACCAGCATATAGGGAAAATAAAACCTAGAGAAAGTCCCACTCAAACTAATTCAATTGTGTCTCACTTGTGACAAATCTGATATTTTACTTCTGAATTGGTCATGTGAATCAGTCATGTGAAATAAAAATTATTTTGTACTTTCAATATGGGAGGCTCTGAAATAGAAATGCTAGTAAAGTGTGAGTGTCTCCTTTTTGGACAGTTTCCCTTGATATTGCCTTTAAACTAAATCAGACAAATGTCGAAACATTTCATTAGTACAGAGTTAAACTTTCCAGCTGAAATTCCATGTGGTATCAATAGGGGTGCACTGGCTCCCCGAAAGAGGGGATGGATTCTCTGAAATTCCCTCAATTGTACAATGCCATAAGACTATTTATTGGAGCACATTTTCAATATATCCTGTAGCTAGTCCATCCAGGTACCAGTGAAGAGCAACTCAGATTAGTGAACTGACTATTACTAGATATGTACTATGAGGAAGGTTGTCCCAGTGTCCAGAAAGACCTTAAAAGATTCGATGCTGCCCATTGCATTGTCCAATTTTTTTTAAATGGTTCTAAGTTTCGCTTACGACATTCTATCTGGAAATCCATTCCACTGTTGATTGCTCTTTGTGTGAAGAACTCTGTACAATCCCCCATTCAAATTTGCATTTTACTAGTTTGAGCCTGTGTTATCTTGTTCTAATCTGACAATTTTATTTATAGTAATTATATAGATGAATTTTTTTTAACATTTGATTTATTACCTAATATATCTCAATAAGATCACCTCCAAATATCTTCTTTCCACACTGGCAAACTTACAATTCTTCCAATTTTCACTCATAACTCAGATCTCTCAAATTAAGGATTCTTGTGGCTCTGTCTGGACTGCTTCCAGTACTTGAACATTTCTCTGGTGTCTGAGTAACCATTTAGATATCAATTGGAATTTTGAGTAGCATCACTGATAGTATTTTGGCTCTCTGAGTACTATTAAAACTTAATAGGGATGACATGGTGTCTCAGGCAATGGCATGCATGCACACTGGATAGCACTGCTATCTCACAGCACCAGGGATCTGGGTTCAATTCTCAGTTCGGTTCACTGTGTGGATTTTGCACTTTCTCCCTGTGTCTCCGAGTGCTCCAATTTCCTCCCAAAGTCTGAAAGACCTGCTGGCTGGGTGCATTGGCCATGCTGAATTCTTTTTCAGTGTATCTGAACTGGTGCCAGAGTGTGGCAACTAGGGAATTTTCACAGTGAGTTAATTGCAGTGTTAATGTTAGCCTACTTGTAACACTAATAAAGAAAGTGTGGCACTTCAGAAAAATATATATTATCACAAATGTCAAATTCTTCAGCAAACTTAGACAGCATTTGAAAAATGAAGCCATTTCACATTGTTTGAAGTCAAAGAAGGAGGCAAAGACCATCAAGGAGTTTGTGCGAATAGGAGCAGGAAGTTATAAAGGACAATGAGTGAGCAAATCTGGGGCAAATGAAATTTAACATGGAGAAACTTCAGATTGTCACTTTAGATCCAAGAAAGATCTTGGACTCTCAGAGACTATTTCCCCGAGCTGAAATGGTCACTACGAGAGGACACATATTTAAGGTGCAGGGAAGCAAATACAGAGGAGATGTTAGGGGTAAGTTTTTCACTCAGAGGATGGTGAGTGAATGGAATCAGCTGCTGTCGGAGGTTGTTGAGGCAAACTCACTGGGGTCTTTTAAAAGACTTCTGGATGAGTACATGGAAACGAATAGGATAAGGGGTTATAGATAGGTCTGTGGATTGGTAGATGTGATCGGCGCAATTCATGGGCCGAAGGGCCTGTTTGTGCTGTATTGTTCTATGTTCTATGTCAAAGGAGATATGAATATTTTCTTAATGGTGAGAAGTGAGAAATTGGAAAAGTAAAGCGATTTAGTTGTCCCACTATACAAATCACTAAAAGCTTTTACAAAAGTACGAAAACTAGAGGAGATAATGTGCCACATGATGTGTGACATGGGCCACCAAATGATGCCAAGGTGATAGGGGAGCATCTTTGCAGGCTAACCACAGAAATATGCAAGACCCCGAACTTAGTGATAATGGAGAACATCAATTTATATAAAATTAAAAGAGTAAATGCTGAATAAACTCAGGAGATCTGGCAACAGCTGTGGAGAGGAACAAAGTTAATATTTCTCATCAAAATGATCCATCTGCGGGAGGAAGCGAGAATGTCCATGGTGCGTGGGGTCCTTGATTATGATGGCTGCTTTTCCAAGACAGCAGGAAGTATAAAGAGAATCAATGGACGGGAGGCTGGCTTGCGTGATGGACGGGGCTGCGTACACAATCCTTTGTTGTATCTTGCGGTCTTGGACAGTGCAGGAGCCAAACCATTTAGATGTGAAATGTGAATTCTGTTTTTCCCCAAGGGGCTGCCAGACCTGCTGAGTTTATGCATTTTCTGTTTTTATTTCTGACTTTCAGCATCTGCAGTATTTTGCTTTTAGCAATTTATATAGAATGATTGAATAGGAAATGAGAAACATTTGGAGGGAGAATGAGTTGAGGCAACGTGGACTAAATGTTACAATTTTAAAGAACAGAGAGAGCTGGCAATGTATGTAGTGCTGGTTAAAAAAATTCAAGATCCTTTGCTTCATACTCAATTCCTCTATTAATGAGACCCAGAGGTAATTTTAAACCTTTTCAAATCAACGATTTAGACTTCTGCTAGAGTTTTGCATTTAGCTCAAGCACACAATTTAATAATCATTTCAAGGACTTAGCAACTTACAGAGGAGATTCACTGGAATAGCACAATGATTGAGGGACTTCGCTGGGTTTGTAAGTGTTATGATGGAGAGGTTCAAAATCATGACTGGTTTTAATAGAATAATCAAGGAAAAGTTGTTTCCTGTAGCAGAAGGGTCAGTAACCAGAGGATACAGATTTAAGGTGGTTGGCTACAGAACCAAAGAAGAATTAAGAAATCGATTCTTTACACAGCAAGTTGTAGGGACCTAGAATGGACTGCCTGAAAGGGGGGTGGAAACAGACTCAGTAGTAACACTCAAACGAGAACTTGATGAATACTTGAAGAGGAAACAATTTAAAGTGATGGAGAATGGGATTAATGGTTTAGCTCTGGTGCTGGCACAAACAAGATGGCCAGCACCATCTTGTCTTATCTGTGTTATTCTAATATCCTAAAATGGATACTGAAACATTGGCCTTTATCTCAAAGGGGCTGAAACACAATAGTGAAGAAGTTATGCTTCAGTTGTGCAGACTTTTAGTCTGAACAGCATTCAGTTTTCAGCACTGGTCAATTGGTCTTGGTGATATCAGGATTTAAAAAAGTTAAATTATGCGCGCGAGTTGCAAAAAATTGGTTTCTATTCCAGAGTTTAGAAGGAAGAGACTTTCTCTATTTGAAGTGTTTAAAATGATACAGGAATTTAATAGGTGTTATGTCTGGCATGGGAGGAGCACGCAATTATCTAGCTCTGCTACTCTGCAAGTCACACCATTTGTTTAGAAGTTTAATTCATTCTTTGGAATGGACTATTATTTACCTTCTGTTAAACCCAGAATAACTCTGGTGGCTTTAACCAGATTTCTTGCTATAGACTCAGAAAGATTGATTTATTATAAAACAAAACTTAAAATATGTTGCAAAAGCAAATAAAAGAACAGACATATGTGTGCGCGCGCGCACGCACACACACACGCGCACACACACACGCGCACACACAGGTTCAAAACTTGTAGCTCATCCCTGTCATGAAATTTCCAGTAAAGCTCTATACACTGCCCTCCCCACCTCCCCATCAACTTAAATGACTGCAGTGCAAATTCAGCAGGTCTGGCAGCATATGTGGAAAGGGAAACAATTTAACATTCTGAGTCCATATGACTCTTCTTCAGAACTGACGAAGGATAAAAATATAGTGAATTATGTGACTGGAAATGGATGGCGGGGGTGGGGGAGTGAAATGGAGGAGGTGAGGCAGAATAGAAGGATAAGGATAGGTCAGAGGTAGGGAGAGATGACATTCTATTCTGTGGACACGCAACACGCACTCACCCCCCCCCCCCCCCCCCCCCCCACACACACACACACACAATTCCCACAGTCCTCACGGCACACATGATTGAAGCTGTTTACAACGGTGATAGAATTTTGCTTCCAGTTGAAGCATTCTTCTATTCAAATTCACTCATCAACAACACTCCTCATTTTCTCTTCTCACAGAAAAATGGACAGAGTCATGAAATGCAATCCTCAAAGCTCTGGTTAAAAAAAAATCCTGGAATCCGGTAATAAAAATGGAATTTGACTTATTCAGCCACCATAAAGCAGAGACCCTGATTATAAACAGATGGCATTGTGGAATTTGATCTGCAAAATACCGGTCGAAAAAAATTCCAACATCTAACGTAATAAAAACAGATTTTACTCATTCCATCTCTGTAAACCAGTGACCCTGTTAATCAATTAGGTGAACTGAATCATAGTTCTGTTACAGTGGAACCAACAGCTGGTCATGGGGAGAACTTGGGCGCTGCGCTTTGTTGCTTTGCTTCTACGGACTGATGGAACGTGCTGCACAGATCAATAGAAATTTCTGTTAATCCATAAAGCACATTCCATTGCTCCATGTATGCTAAACAGTACAAGATGGAAATGATGAGGATTTGCTGCCATGATTGGAATCTTGCTAGATACAGTATACAGCCTTGAGCCAGTGTCCTGGGCTTACATTTGATTTGAATTATTATTGTCACGTGAATTGTACTCAGTGAAAAGTATTGTTTCTTGCATGCTATACAGCCAAACATGCTGTTTATAGAATATAAAGGGGAGGAAACGAGAGGGTGCAGAATATAATGTTACAGTTGTAGACAAAAATCAACTTAATATATGATAAGTCCATTCAAAAGTCTGATAGCAGCAGAGAAGAAGATGTCCTTGACTTGGTTGGTATGCAATCTCAGACTTTATCCCAATGGAACAAGATGGAATTATGTCCGAGGTGCATGGGGTCCTTAATTATGCCAGCTGTTTTTCCGAGGCAACAGGAAGTGTAGATTAAGTCAGCGGAAGAAGATGGAAGAAGGGGCTGAAGGGTGGATTAGTAAATTTGCTGACGATACCAAGTTTGGTGGAGTAGTTGATGAGTGCAGGCTCTTGCAATGCAAAGAGACATTGATAGGATACAGAGCTGGGCTGAAAAGTGGCAGATAGAGTTTAACTCAAAGAACAAAGAAGAACAAAGAACAAAACAGCGCGGGAAACAGGCCCTTCGGCCCAACGAGCCCGCGCCGCCACCTCAATGTTCCCACTTCTACCCATGATCCCTGTCATCCCTGTCTATGTTTATAGATCTATGCATTAGAACCAAATTTGAGACAATTTAGGGAGAATTTGTTCTGCCAATCAGCCTAAGAGCACATCTTTGGGATATGGGAGGAAACCAGAGCACCCAGAGAAAACCCACGCAAGCGCGGGGATAATGTTACATCATCTTGAGTTTAATGCAGGGGGTTTCCAAAAAAAGGTGATTGCAAACTGACGGGTTGTGGAATGCACAAGACCAAATATAAAGGGAGAATTCAGAAATCAAAACACTCTATCTTTAAAGGGTGGATGATGGGGGGAGTGAGGCAGGGGGAGGGAATCAGTGCTATTTAAATTAAACCCTCTCTGTCCCTCACACAAGCCATAGAGCGCTCCCGTTATCAATTGTAACATACAATCTGATTAACATTTGGGTTGCCACATAGGAGATTATCATGCCAGTTTAAAGTGCATGGGATTGAGGGGAGTCTAGTGAGATGCATAGCAAACTGGTTAGCAGGGAGGAGACAAAGAGTGGAAATTAATGGGTGTTTTTTTCCAATTGACAGGCATTAATTAGTAGGGTGTTACAGGGACTGTGCTGGGACCCAATCAAGTCATAATATAAATTAATGATTTGGATAAGGAAACAAAATATCACATCTCAAAGTTTGCAGTTGATGCCAAGTTGAGTGGAAGGGTGAATTGTGACGAGAATATGGAGATCCTTCAGAATGATCTGGGCAGATTGGGTGAGTAGGCAAATCAATGCCAGATACAGTATAATTTGGATAAAGGTGAGCTCTGATAAGTGTGAGGTGATTCATTTTGGTAGGACAAACTTGAATGCAGATTACAGGGTCAATGGCAGGATTCTAAAGAATATGGAGGAACAGAGAGATCTTGGGGTTCATATCCACAGTTCTCTGAAGGTTGCCACTCAAATGGATAGAGCCATGAAGAAAGCTTATAGTCTGTTAGCATTTATTAACAGGGGGGTTGAGTTTAAGAGCTGTGGGGTTATTTATAACTAGACCGGACATTGGTGAGACCACATTTGGAATATTGTGTTTAGTTCTAGTCACTTCATTATAAGGAGGATGGAAGCTTTGGAGAGAGTGCAGAGAAGATTTACCAGGATGCTGCCTGGTTTGGAGGATAGATCAAATGAGGAAAGGTTGAGGGAACTGGGGCTTTTCTCTTTAGAGCCAAGGAGGACAAGAGGCAACTTCACAGAGGTTTATAAGATGATGACAGGGATTAATAGAGTGGACGTGCAGAGACTATTTCCTCGGATGGATGTAACTGTTACTAGGGGGCATAACTATAAGGTTCACGGTGAGAAATATAGGAGGGATGTCCAAGGTAGATTCTTTACTCAGACAGTGTGGAATAGATTGCCTGCTGTGATAGTGGAACCGGATACTTTAGGAACTTTCAAGCAGTTATTGGGAATCCAGAATTATGGGAGGGGGATAGCTTGGTCTTGGGATTGGACACAGCTGGGCACAACATTGAGGGCTGAAGGGCCTGTACTGTGCTGTAACGTTCTATGTTCTATATTCTATGTTGTATGGATGGGAGGCTGGTTTACGTGATGATTGAACTATGTTTACAACCTTTTGTAGTTTCTTGGAGTCTTGGTCAGAGCAGGAGCCATACCAAGCTGTTGCGACCGGTAAGGATGCTTTCGGTGGTGCAACTATAAGCTTGATGTTGTTCATGAAGATTTGTACTTTCTGTAGGGCTCCATTAGTCAGTATTCCACTTTTCATGACAATAACTAATTTCAACTGAAGAATTCACATCTGCATTATCAGTTCTGCATTAGATAAGGAGTGAGCACTGCATCACAAGGTTGGGCCTGGCAATGGAGAAGGATTGGAAGTTCTTAATTGCAGTAGGGACAATTTTAGTGGCATGAGAACCAATCTGCCTCAGCAAACTGGGATCAAAAATTGGCAGGCAAAGCTGTAATTGCACAATGGGCAGACTGAGGTGGTTAAACTACAGTCAAGATACATTCTCATGAACGGGAACAATAGGGTAACCCAAATTTAGAATGCCATGACGTTGAATAAGATGAAGGATAAAATCAGTCAGACAAAGGGGCATATGCCAGCTCTGTAGCAGAAGTAAGAACCACGTTGGATGCAAAATTCAAAAGGAGAAGGCCAACAAGAAATGAGAGTGTCAAAAAGGAAGCATGAGAAGAGACTCAACTAACATAAAAGGTAATCGAAAAGTCTCCCACATGCATATGAATAATAAAGCATAATAGGGGACAGGGATTTGGTTAGGGACGTAAATGAAAGACTGAATCATAGAATTCCACAGTGCAGAAGGTGACCATTTGGCCCTTTGAGTCTGCATTGATCACAATCCTACCCAGCCTCCACCCCTAAAATTCCACGTATTTACCATAGCCAGTCCCCCTGACTCCAAAGGGAAATCTAGCATGGCCAATTAACCTAACCCACACAACTTTGGACTATGGGAAGAAACCAGAACACCTGGAGGACATCCACGCAAACATGGGGAGAATGTACGAATTCTGCACAGAGAGTAATCTGAAATTGAACCAGGCACTGCAAGACAGCAGTGCTAACCACCATGCTACCCTTGAGGATGGCTAAATGAGTACTTTGCAACTGGCCTTTGTTACTTTGCATCAGTCTCGTCAAGAAAGAAGATGCTGCTGAAGTCAGAGTGAAAGAAGTGGTAGTTGAAAAACCGGTGGGTTAACAAATGATAAATAGGCATATTAGAGGCTGAAAGGATGAAGTTGATAAGTCCGGATCAGAAGGATGCACCCGAGAATTTTGAGGGAAGTAAGGGCCCAAATTATGAAGGCACAAGTCCATAATCTTCCCTTCTTCCTTTGCTATAGGGATATAACCAGAAACCTACAAAATTGCAAATATTAACCCTTTATTCAATAAAAAGAGTGTAAAAATAAACCTAACATCTACAGGTCAATTAGTTTAACATGGGTGGGAAAACTTTCATAATCCAGGACAAAATTAACAGTAATAAGTGTGAATTAATTAAGGATAGCATAGATGTATTAAACACAAATCTAGTTTAACTAAGTTGATGGAAATTTTGGATGAGGTTAATAAAGATAATGCAATTGATGAGGTGTACATTGCAGAATCACAAAATCACAGAACCTTCACAGTGCAGAGAAAGGCAGTTTGGTCCTTCGAGTCTGCACTAACACACTGAAAAAGCATTCAACCTCCCCCTACTTACTCCCTTTTCCATAGGCAGTACGATAACTGCAGAGTACACACCTCCAGGAAATCTGAGATGCAAGAGCACAGAACGATTCAAACTTTCAAACAATTCTCTTTTCACGCAGCCTGACTGATTTGGTGGCCTTGTCGTAATTTTTTTGTGGGATGAGATTTATTGACCATGAAAGGCTGTGGTTAGAAAGTTGAAAGAATGGTGCATTTAAACGTATTTGCTTAAAAATGCTGATGCTGCCTTTTGTTGTGCTTACTCGATTATTTGCAGTTAGAATCCGCAAGTAATTTAACTGGTCCTCTCAAATATTGTAGAACTATCTTCATAACCTCCTTGTAATTTTTTGCAAAATCCTTGTACAGATGTAATTGCTATTCTTTTGGTTGCAATCTTTTAATTTGGTTCAATTTAAAACCAGAGATTTTAGTTCACCATGTTTGAAAAAGAATTTTGTATAAGGTTTGTATTATACATTTTGAAATAGAACTGACAATGATGAATTCATTACTTCCAGTTTGAAACAAAACTGTAAAAGGGGATCTCATGGGATGCTTATTTGGTTGGAGGAAATAAGATTGGGACAGTACTTTCAGATACATCAGCATAGTATAACAAGATTCACAGCTGTACTGCCTATGTTTAAGACACTCTTTATGCTGAGAGTGTTCAACAGTTAGAACAGATTACCAGGAAGAGTGAATGAGACCAGGACATGGAAATCATTTTAGAAAGAGTTGGGGGCTTTTTAGGCTCCAGAAGGCTGAAACTAAAATGAGCCAAATGTCTTGCGTCAGACAAATCCATCCTGAGAAGGCTTTTTTGTGATAGCACAGATGAAGAACTTTGTAATTCCAATGTAGATGAATATTTGTACGAGTGCAGAAGGTTACCAGGGCAGGAAAAAGGCTAAAAATGCTGCATAAATAACTCATGTCCTGACTCCTCAAAACATCTTCTCCAAGGTACATATCAGAAGTGTGACGAAACATGCTTTCTTAGGCCGGCCCATCAGCTGCAACAATGCTCAAGCTCAACATCCAGGGTAAAGCATCCCACTTGATTGCTATCCATTCCACAAACATTTACTCCCTTCACCACCAATCAACAGTGGCAGCCATGTGTACCATCTACAAGATACACTTCAGGAACTCACCAAGGTTCCTTAGGCAGCACCTCCAAATCTGCAACCTTGACCACCTAGAAGGACAAGAGTGCAAATACTTGGGAATACCACCACCTAGAGGTTCCCATTCTAGTCATTCACCAGCCTGACATGGAAATATCACCGTTCCTTCACTGTCACTAGGTCAAAATGCTGGAATTCCCTTCCTAACAGCAATGTGGGTGTACCTGCATCTCTGGGATTGCAGCAGTTCAAGAAGGCAACTCACTCATCTTTCTGATGGACAACTAGGCTTGGGCAACAATGCTGGCCTAGCCAGTGACACCCATATTCCATAAATACATTTTTAAAAAGTCAGTTGTTCATGTATCATATATCAGCTTTAATTATCTGATGTGGATCACAAGCCAAGTTATTTCAGTACAAGAGTAGAAGCAGTGTGATTACCCCTTTGCAACTGCCTTAATCATTAGAGTTGAGCTTTCCTTTGCTTCATCTATTCCCTTTCTTTCCAATCCTATCATCATCTTCAGGTATTCTCTTCCAGATAGACTGATAGATTTAGATTTTCCATTCACTATGACCTTAAAGCCAGTGGTAACTAATTTAAAATAAAGGGGTTAACATTACTTTTTCATTTATTGCCCATCCCTAATGGCCCTTGAGGAGTTGGTAGTGAGCTGCCTTCTTGAACCGCTGCAATCCATTTGGTGTAGGTACATCCACAGTGCTGTCAGAGAGACAGTTCCAGGATCTTGACTCAGCGACAGTCATATGGTGAGTGGCTTGGAGAGGAACTTCAGGTGGTGGTGTTCTCATGTGTTCTGATGCTTTGACCTATTGGCAAAAGATCTGCAATATAGTCCTGAATGGTCATCCAGATTTGTGGTTGTCTTTTGCACGTTCCATAACTTAAACCATCACGAGGGTTCAGCCCTTACTTACTGTGGTACCCAGAGTTAACCAAGCTTCACTCTGCATGTTAGCTGGCAACCAGAAACAAAAAAAAGTGTTCCCTCTTATCAACATTAGCATCATACTGATCAACATAAAATATGTAAATTCGTTTTACTTCTATCATATTCAATGACTGCCATTGATAGATAATTTTCATCATTTTGTGCAATGTGTTCAAAGGTTAATTTTGAATAAATGGAGCATTATGCCATCTACAGCATTATGAAAAGCTCTGCTACTGAAGGTTACAATTCTCATGTTCTGGTACCAACAACTTGTGCATTGATTATATGTGAAAGAATTTCTCAGATGACCAGTGTTGATGTCAAATCTGTGCATCTACCAATTTACAATGACACCCATTCCAAATCAGGATGAGATTTCTTCTTTTATAAAGCCTACGATTATTTTTGTTTCGATTTATTTTTGACATCTCTTTCAATGATTGTGATAATATTGGTGTTTAGTCTAGTCTAATTCTATCATCATTCACAGGGACAATAGCATTGAAGATTCTTGGCTCAGGGCAGCTTCAGATATTTGATCATTAAGGGTGAAAGTTTCAGCCATTTGCACTCCTTCCAGCAACAACATTGTTGCCCCACAGCTGCAACTCTACTTCAACAGGAAGTCTTGAGTAAGTGCCAACTCTGTATCTAGAACTGTTGTTGGCTTGTCCCCATAAGACATGAGCCAGGAGAACACTGACTTTGTGAATTAACGTCATTGCGTGTTTGGGCAAATTGTCATGGAAGTTAATGGATTACTTCAGAAATTGGAGGAAAAGCTTATTTCTAGACTGTTTTATAGGGAACAAACAATTGGATAAACACCTACCTAAATAATCAAATATGAAAATACTTTTCTGAAGGAAGATTAACATCACTAAGTTGAAAAGAAATTTGGTCCAGATGGAATCAGAAGTTGGTGGACAGAAGAGTAAGTGAATCAAAGAGGAGATGATTTGAGTAAACATATTACCCTGAGGAGGCAGCATTCATAGAATCATAGAAAATACAACACAGAAAGGGGTCATCCAGCCCTATGTGCCTATACTGGGTCTTTGAAACCATAGTCATGCCGAATGCCATCTTCCTGTTTTTTGCCAAGAACCAGATAAATCCTGCAACCTCCAGTTCCTATCCAACACTTTTTAAAGTGATTAATGAACAAAGAACAAAGAACAAAAAATGAAGCAAAGTATAGCACAGGAACAGGCCTTTCAGCCCTCCAAGCCTCTGTCAATCATGGTGCCCTGACTAAACTAAAAAAATCTTCTGCCCTTAGTCAGTCTGTATCCCATTATTCCCTCCCTATTCACGTACTCATCCAGATGCCTCTTAAATGTTGCTCTTGTGCCTTCTTCCACCACCACCTCCTGGCAGCATGTTCCAGGCACTCTCTGTATGAAAAACTTGCACTGTACATCTCCCTTAAACTTCCCCCCTCTCACCTTGACACTGTGCCCTCTTTAATTTGACACTTTCACCCAGGGAAAAAGCCGGTGACTATCCGTCCTGTCTATGCCTCTCATAATTTTATAGATCTCTTTCAGGACTCCCCTCAGCCTCCTCCTTTCCAGTGAAATCCTAGCTTATTCAACCTCTCTTGATAATGAACACCCTCGAGACCAGGCAACATCCTGGTAAACCTTCTTTGCACCCTCTCCAAAATTCCTATGTCCTTCCGATAGCGTGGTGACCAGAACTGCTTGCAATACTCTAAATGTGACTTAAACAAGGTTTTAGTTGTAGCTTCCCTACACTGGTAGGGTTTTTTACAGGTGTCACCAACCACATCTTGAGAGGGTAGCCCTTGTCTCCGTGGATCCATCTGCCACCTGTGTTTGAAAGTGTGAAGATCTCTGGGAGGCAGAATGAAGGCATCACAGCAGTTACCAGTTTATCTTGCAGACATGATTGAAAATCTTCTGGTGATCATATAGCAGCTAAACATTGATAGAACGGAATTCTTTTCAATTGATGAATACTCACTATCACAGCCAATGGTTGAAGTAATTAATAAAGATGCATTTAAGGGGAAAGTTGACAAGCATGTGAAAGGGCAGGAAATAGAGGTTACATTGGTAGATTTAGATGAAGAAAAGTGGGAGGAGGTTTGTATGGAGCATAAACACTGCACTGGGTGTTGGGCTGAATGGTCTATTTCTGTGCCATATATCCTACGTCAAATGTCCTCATTTGGATTTTACGGCTTACTGCAGGCTGCTTGAAAAGGGTTGCAAAATTCCTACTAATTTTTTTCTTTAGCCCTACCTATATATAGTATAAGATTACAATTTCTAAACAAATACCCAGATATGCAAAAAAGTTATTCATTTACTCTTTAATTATAAAGACAGCACACTCCAAACAGATATAACATCGTGGATTTTTGTTCTCACTATACGCATAATTAATTCAGAGAACCATACAGTAGAGAAGGAGGCCATTTGGCCTATTGATCGAGTCTGCACCAACCACAATCCCATCTCAACCCTATCCCCCTAACCCCATGTATTTACCCTAGCTAATCTCCCCTGACACTAAGGCCAATCAACCTAACTAACACATCTTTGGAGAGCGGGAAGAAACTGGGGCACCCGGAGAAAACCCACGCAGACACGGCTAGGATGTGCAAACTCTACACAGACAGTGAGCCAAGCCGGTAATCGAACCCAAATCCCTGGCACTGTGAGACAGCAGTGCTAACCACTGTGCCACCGTGCCACCCATAGGAGAACCCATTTGTGTTTTATTCCATTGAACTCAATGCCCATGCAGTGAAGGTGAATATTTACCCTAAATGATCCAAAACATTGATTAGAACCAAACCTTTCAGCAGGACAGTGTGCACCATTAATGATTATATGAGAAACTGTATGGGAACTTGGTACCATTCTAACCATGTGAGCCTATTGCCAAGTCATTGCTTTTATAATTGATTTTATAGTTGATTTTACTTCTACAACTCTAAGTGATGTGAGTTATGGATAATGTTAACATAGAGATGTCGAACTTTTCTGGCATAGCCTGCATTCAGTTATTATTTCAGTCCTGTACAAAAAGAATGAGATTTTCAGGAAAATTGTACATAGTCTTGTGCACTGTGTTAATGTTGAACATGTTGATTACCATAGAGTCTATTATGGGGCAATTACTGAAAATATTAAGGCACAGTGACTAAGTGTATCACACCAAACATGCTTTTGACTTTTTAATCAACCTCTGATAGGAAATTTTTCCTAATTCCTGATTAGCAGAAACACCAACTCTCAGTGACACTTTGAAGAAGTCAGTAAGAAATTAGTCAACATTTGCCATTCAAAGGGTCACACTGTACCTTTGAAAAGAGGGTGAAGCAACCCAGGCGACTGATAACACAATAAACCTCCGGTAAGCGAGGGCCTTTACCACTTGGCTGAAATGAAAAGAAACATGTTATAAAAGTTAAAAATACTCCCCGAGTGTAACAAAAATACTAGGCCTGAATCTTCTGTTGAGGGTTGAAATCCCTATTTCTGATCCTGAATAATGATATACATACTTTTCTCCCTCTATTGTTTCAGGGTGATCTTCTGATGGAGAGTCCTGTAGAACTGACTCAACACAGGAAACCTCAAAGGGAGCAGCTGAATGAATCCATACAGACAGCACACCCACATTTTATAGCACTAGCTACCATACTCTAAAAGTAAGAAATTTAAATTTCCCAAAGCTTCTTTGAAAAGCTAGAGAGAGAAGGTAAGCGGGTAAGGGAGTAGAGAGGATGAGCTAAGTGGGTAAGAGAGTAGAGTGGGTGAGGTAAGTGGGTAAGCAAGTAGAATGGATAAAGGGGTAGGGTGGATAAGGGCACAGAGCGAGGTAAGTTAAGTGGGTAAAGGGGTACGGTGAGTAAAGTAAGTGTATAAAATGGATAAGTAAATGAGTAGGGTGGGAAAGGGGACAGGGTGGATGAGGTAGTAATGACAGTGGTTAAGGGGGTGGTGGGCAGATTGAAAGGTGATAGTGTGGGCAAGTGAGTTGGGGATAGTAGTCAGAACAGGTTGTCAGATTTGGGAGTGTCAGAACTGTCAGAAGGGTCTATTCGGGTTGGGGTGGAGGTGAGTCAGGGATCAAGTCAGGGAGGATGTTTGGCCCACGCGTACAGAGGAAAAGTCATCACCACTCTCTTGTATTCAGTGACCCCTGGACTGTGTATCAGTGATACTTTCCATCAGCAATGCCTCTGCCTCACTTACTCCGATGGGAGGCTGCCAAACAAATGTCAGTGTCCTTCTTGAAATCCAACTCCAGGAATACTCAGGTAAAATGCCTGAAAAATCTACCTCCTCTCCCACTAGCTCCTGTTCTCTAAACTCTAAAATGGCCAATGTTCTAAACCACCAGGTCTTAATGATGAGGCAGCAAAGAAAAAAAGGAAGGAATCCTGCACTCCAGATCCCACCACCGTGTAGGGCATCACATCTCATGTGCCCAAAGATCTGAGGATGAGAACTAGCATGTTCAGTCACATGAAGATCAACGGCAAAAACTGTGGCAAAAGCACAGTCACCTCTCATTCTCTTTTCAGGGAAAAAGGACCCAGCCTGTTAAAGCATTTTTCCTAAAATGTCACTTACCCTACATTATGATGATACTTGTTCTGCACTGATATATAATTAAAAGGCTCTTAGATATGATAAATCAAATTTTTACATGATCTTTTGGAATGGTTTGCTAATCTAGGAACATCGTCTTAAAATAATAGAATCCCTACAGAAGGAGACCAATTACCCCATCAAATCTGTACTGACCATAATCCCACCCAGGTCCTGTTCGCGCACACCCACACATTTACCCTGCTAATCTCCCAGACACTAGGGTCAATTTAGCATGACCAATCAACCCTAACCCGCACATCTCTGGACTGTGGCACTTGCCTGAGGAAGACACGGGAGTGTTGAAAGCTCGCTTTTTTACTATCAAATAAATCGGTTGGATTAATAATTGGTGTTGCTAAATTCTTACTGTGGGAAGAAACCAGACCACCCAGAGGAAACTCATGCAGAACAAGCAAGGGAGAACAAGCAAACTCCACACAGGCAGCAACCTAAGGCCGAAATTGAACCTGGGACCCTGGCACTGAGAGGCAAAAGTGCTAACCTTTGTACCACCCATCTTGATGCTAATGGCTTGGGGCAACTGCAACACAGTAATTTTTTTTACTCTTAAAACAAAAAGCTAGGAGAGAAGATAGGAAATCATGGCAAGTTGGATATTAATACCTGAAGATTGTGAAGGAAATTTAATAATTCTACAGTTTTGCAGCTCTGGCAAAAAAGGAGCTTTGATTTTAATACTGACATTGCAAGAAGGGGAAAGACTATTCAGAATGCCATATTTGGAGTTTAGGAGAAACAAGAATGAGAAGGTCAGAGGAACAGTGATCTTCTACACCTTGCGATACAGCTAGAGTTAAAAGCCAAATATTTTATTTGGTTGCCAGGAAGTGTAAATGAAGATATTAATAGAAGAAGGCTCATTGGTGAAGTTCACCTCTGACTGAAAAGGTGAATCACTTCCCCTTATTAGGTATTAAATTGCTCCTGAAAGCACTGACTGATTAAATCAACTATGTAAAATTTTTGCTTAAAATCCACACTGTCAAAGCCACTGGAATGTCCACATCTTGCCAGAGGCCTTGGATATTCACCAGCCCACAGCTATCTTTGGTAAATGCCAATAAAAACACTTTGGCCCAGTGTTATAGACTACTGCAAAATAAGGGAAAAGTTAAATTTATTTTTCTAACACTGACGGACCAGAGGTAAAATGTAAGTTCGGAGCCTGAAATTCCCTTGGAGTTATTTCCTTCTCTGTCACTATAGCTACACCGTAAGTGCAGTAGGAACCCTGTTTATGCATGTATAAGGTGTTCCTGGCAACTTTCCAGTGAAGTTACAGTAATAGAGTGTTGGGAAAAATCCCTGCTGAGTAATTGCAGAAGATGGGTCAATTAAATGTACTGATATTCCATCTAGCTTCAACCATCTCGCTCTTTCTTTCTTCCCCGGAAAAAGAACCCCTGCCACCACCTACATTCCTCCAGAGGGAATAGTCAATGCCATTCAAATCACACTGAGGATAATTCATGTTTAGCAATGGTTGAGATTGCTGCCAGAGAAGATTGTGTTGAATGATGTCAACTCCCTGGCGTTGGACAATGGGACTCTATAGGATATTGGATTTGTCGACACCAGCCAGACAAACGAATATATCTGTGGCCACTGGAGATTTGCTTGTGAGCCAGAATTAGGAAGCCATGACCACAGTAATTTCAAAGCAACTTTTTTTACCACATTGGTTTCGCAAGTTAGCCACACAACTTATTAAGGTTACACATGTGAGACTGAGAACTGTCACTTCTCATCGGAAACAGCTGGGACTGAGATAGTGACAGGCTGAAGAACTGGACGCTAGAGATATGGCTTTTTCTGCTGCTAACGGACATATCAGCATTCAAAAAAAGCAATACATGTTAGAGAGCTTCTCACTGTAACTGGGAATATTTTCCCTCTGTGAGTAAAGTTTGAGATGAATGTTTTTACAATATGGTCATACATGCCAACCTAGAAAAGTCTCAAAATCTGACAAACAGATCGGAAAAAAAATGAACAGTTAAAAAAAACCTACAATTCAACAGTTCTGAATATCAGCCCGCAAGCAAGACAACTGCTTCCAGATTGTTGAATAAGTTAAATTCCTTCTTAATTACAAGCGATTTAAGGATATTTATCAGTATTTTGGAGATCATATTCTGTAACTTAATTTGTTTTTCTGCAGGAATAGAAAACCAACGACCTTACCTATAACATGAGAAAAGTAGTGACACTGACAGAATATAAGAACATAAGAAATAGGAGCAGGAATCGGTCTTATGGCTTCTCAAGTCTGCTCCACTATTTAACAAATTTGTGGCAGATTTTCAAATGTAACTTCACATTCTTCTCTGATCCTCATATACCTTAGAATTCAAGTGTGTTGATCTCTGTCTTGAATATATTCAAGGTCTAAACATCCATACCTCTCTAAGGTACAGAATTTGAGCTGAATTTTACATAGAAACATAGAAGATAGGAGCAGGAGGCAACTATTTGATCCTTTGAGCCTGCTCCACCATTTATTACCATCATGGCTGATCATACAATGCAATAGCGTAATCTTGCTTTCTCCCCAGAACCTTTGATACCATTTGCCCCAAATTCTATATGCAGCAGCCTCTGGGATACATTCAATGTTTTGGCATCAATTACTTCCTGTGTAATGAATTTCACAAGTTTATTCTTTGTTTGTAGAAATGGCTCCTCATTTCCATCCTAAATGGTCTACTCTGAATCCTCAAATTTAACTGCTGGCTCTGAACTCCCCCACCATCGGGAATATCCTCCCTGTATCCACCCTGTCTAGTCCTGTTAGAATTTTATAAGTCTCTGTGAAATTCCCTCTTTATGTTGGCTGTTGGCCATTAATTGGTTTCAGGCAAGACTTCCAACACCATCTCCCCAGCCTTCAAGGGAAGTGTGGGAGATATACCTTGAGGGGGCTCACCAGTTGGCACAGGGAACCTTAAGTTGAGGCACTTACACTTGCCTGGCCACCAGCATGCCACATTATACTAGGTGGTCTGGACACTTGACACGCCCGCTCCTCAAAGCAGGTAAGATGTGAATGGCTGCTGGAGGAGGCCCCTAAGTGGACATTAATTAAGTGGCCACTTGATGCACCCATTGCCGCTGGTAAAATTAAGTAAGAATGGGGACGGGTGGAGAGGCATAAGGAATAGCCCCACTGGCACGACACTCTATTTTATAGCTCCCATTCTATTTACCAATCCACCCACTGTGGATCATAAAATTCCACCCCTTATATCAACCCAAAAGAGCTGTCCCCTTTCCTAAGGTTTGAGCCCTCCAGTCCGGGAGACAGCTTCTAAGGATTTTGAAAGGATTTGACAGCGTTGATGCTTTCTTTCATTCTACAAAACTCCAAAGAATGTACAACCATTCTACTCAATTGGTCTATGTGTTACCTATATGTTGCATTCTGTTCTTGTACAACCAAATCTCTCAGAACTTCAACATTTATTTGTACCCCAGCATTTTAAAAATATCCTACCGAAGTGAATAACCTCACATTTCCCACATTATATTTCCACCTTCTCCATATCCTTTTTCAGACTCTTATTTCCTCCTCTTACTTTTCCCAGCCAGCTTTGTATCGTCAGCAAACTGCTTACATTATCCTCGGCCCTTCATCAAGCCATTAAATAAATTGTAAACAGCTGCAATTCTCGCACTAATGCTTTGGTAACCCACTAGTAACAGCCAGAAAACTTAAAATAGCATATTTATTCCTACTCTACTTTCTGTCATTTTACAAATTTTGTTTTCATACTAATATGGTAAATGTAACCCATTCTCTTGTATAACATTTTGTAAATTACTTAAGTTCAGATATACTACATCCAATGGTACTCCTTTACCTATCCTACTAGTTACATCCTCAAACGTACTCATAGATTTATCAAGCGTGATTGCCCTTTATGAAATTATGCTCACTCTTCCTAATCATAGATGATTTTCTAAATACTCTTTTTCTTAATAATGGATTTCAGCATATTCCTGATAACTCATATCAGGTTAATTTGTCTGTAATTGTCCCTTCAGTTGGATCATAGGGCTCTGCTTTTAAATCTGAGTTGGCATTTACATGGTTTGGTATTGTTTAAATGTTGAGATGCATTAATATATTTTTCACACTCAAAGAAGTGCCATAATGTATTCAAAACTGTAGAAAAGTGTAATTGGAAAGTCTCATGTTGTTATCTGGACAGGGATTGAAATGTCCAGATCTCTTCAATTTAGAAACAAATTCCCTACTACTTAAAATTAGGAAAAAACTAACCATTTATTCCATTCTTAAGAATGGAAGTAATCTGGTTGGAAAAGGTGGGGTGGGGGAGGAACAACACCATCTGTTTTTTTCTATTTGAATAGTCTCCATTGTTGTCTAAAGTTGCAAAGTCTTGTTTTGACAACTGAGTTGTTTCTGAATGCTTGGCTAAATTTCAAAAGCTAGTGTTAGGAGGTTGTGAATGCAGTTTGACTGACAGTTTTAAGAAATTATTAAAGGGTTACTTTCTTGTTGCTGCTTCTAAATAGATGTTTGTTTTTATAGTTAAATGGCCAGTTAAGGGGATTCAATGGGAATTATGGATTTTTTAAGCAATATGAATGGCAGTTTGATTGACATTTCTGATAGATTATTAGAGGTTATAAAGCCCACTGCAAAGAATTCCCATTGCTGTCACAGATTTGAGAGGCTAAATGGCCTACACTTGCTCCTATTTCTTATATCCTCCTAAGGCTCAGTGAGTTGTCCATCCAGTCTTACACCAATTCTTTAATGGCAAGTCAAAAGATTTAGTGCATGTTTTTGCAAATACGTTTAGGATCCAGTGGGGGAAGGTGTCAGTTTTCCTTCCAATTTTGAAGACTTGCATAAATGCCAGTGCAATATGATCTTGGTCAGAAATGTGAATTTTAAATCTTTATAGTTAAATTTGAAGTCAAACTCAAAAAGAAAATAAAATATGTAGTATGGCTTTTATTTGAAAGAATGGATTAGTGCATGATAAACTAGAGCATGGTTTGGTATGGATTGACAGTAATTTGCTATAATACATTCATCAAGGATCTGTATTGATTGATAGGCAATTGCTGTAAAAATGCCTAGATTCAGAAGTGAAAGGTCCTATCATGCAGGATAGTTCTGTGTGACCACTATAGATAAATCTTGGACTACAGCGCATAGTGCAGGAAAACTAATTCTCCACCGATTTCTAAATGTACAAACATGCTACCTGAAGCATGGTTGTCTGTCTAAAGCACAGATGGTTGGCATGTCTGTGTCAATCATTGGTTTAGAGTAGAAGATTAATAAAATAATTTGTCTTTCACCTCAGACACAGGAAATTATATTCCAAGGTGTTGCTGTGCAACCCTCTCCAAAGTTATCTCCAACATTTTCAGTAGCACCAACTGAAAAAAAAATATAAAGGCCAGAACTTTCCGGTTGTGCATACCAGTGGGATTTTCTAGTTCTGCCGATGGTGCATCTGTCACGGGTTCCCTGGGAGCAAGGGGTGCATTCAATGGAAAACCCCATCAACAATGACAGGGCCAGAAGATTCCGTCACTGGTCAATGACTGGCATGAAACATATGGCGGGTTATGTGGAAATTCCAACTCAGTACATTTTGTGGTCAGTAATGAAGAATGCCACTGACTGCATTTAAATATATGAGTTCACCTTTATCACAGGCCCAGTGAGAACTCGCTCTCCAGGCTGCTACATGGATCCATTGGTGAGGTGCATAGGGAGGCCCAGTGGTAAGGTGTTATTCCAACAAAGTCATGTCCCCTTTGATTTCATGGGCTTAAGACATGCTGACATGCTGCTTGAACTCAGTGACAATCTCTGGATTAATGGCCTAGTGATGTGCTTCAATATTTTGGGGGAATGATGGTGTAGCAGTATTGTCATTGGAATCCAAAGATCCAGGTTAATGATGCTCAGGGGATTCAGGTTTGAATCCCACCATGGCAGATGGTGATACTAAAGTCAATAAAAATCTGGAATTAAAAGTCTAACAATGACTATGAAAGAAACATTGATTGTCACAAAACCCACCTGGTTCACTAACATCCCTTTAGAGAAGGAAATCTGCCATCCTTACCTAGTCTGGCCTACATGTGGTGCCAGCAATGTGGTTGACTCTTAAACACCCTTTGAAATGACCCAGCAAACCATTCAGTCCAAGGGCAATTAGGGATGGGCAATAAATGCTGGCCCCGCCAACCACACCATTGTCCAAATACTTTTGGAAAATGTTCCCATTGAGGCTAGAAATAGAATTGATTTCATGACTGTTTAACACTGAAAAATGTTTGTCATTAAAAAAATCAATGGCCTTATCTTGACATATTCATTGTACCTCCAGTCTGGAATCAGATCCCCAATTTACATTTTTCAATCCAGAATTGATGATCATTGTCAACATTTTGTGGATGGGATATTCAGATTTTTAGCAGTGGAGAGGCAGAATCAGTCACTGCTGGATTGCAAGCACTTATTAGTCTCATCTATTTTTTTGATGGATGGGATATGGTTCATCTTCTTACCTAACTGCCCTCCATCCTAATCTCACTTTTGGACAAGTATCCAGTTGGACTCCAGGTTTCCTGACAACTAATCTCTCCTACTTGAGCAAATTACTGAACAGGGTCAAGTATCAGCTTCACAGTGCCGTAATCAAATAGCAATTGTTCCAAGAAGGGATATGGGACCATTGTGAATCTCCTCAGTACTTGGGAAATGTCTTCAGCCAACACAGTCATCTCTAAATTCCAACATTCCAGTCCTACGCTAGAGAAATCACAGTAGGTTAGACTGGGATATGAATATTGGCCAGGACGCTGGAGAAATCTGGCCCAGCTTTGAAGTGTCTTGGAGTTTTTGCAATCAGCCAAACTAAAAGAACTTTGGTTTAATATTTCATTCGAAAATATCACGCTGATGTGTCAGCCTAGATTTTGTGTACATGCTCTGGAATGAAACTTCAGCCTTTGACGTCTGATACAGTGGCAATGGAGCCAAGTAGAAATGTTATTCTTCTCACTGTGGTTGGAGCTTCAGCAATAGACAGGTGTATTATTTCCTTTCTGTTTTTATCACTCCCTTCAACTTGCCTAGCAATAAGTCTTGCATCTAATTAGCCAACATTATTCTTTTGCTGAACATCAATGGAGAGGGAACCCTGACATTTCTTACATAATTTTAAAATCCTACAGAATGGAAGGAGGCCATTCTGCCCCACCATGACTTTACCAGCTCTTTGAAAGAGATATCCAATTAGTCACAATCTTCTGCTCGTTTCCCATCTGTTCATCTGGAGTCACATATAGGCTTGACCAAGTAAGGACTGTGGGATTCCTTCCCTGAAGGAGATGACTAGCTCATTTTTAACTGACAACCCAATAGTTTCATGGTCACCATTACTGATACTTGGAGCGGGATTTTCTGGTCCCATTCACCGCAGGATTGGAAATTCCATGCCCAAAGTCAATGCATCTTTTGCACGTCTGTCAAGTTATCCATCCTGCCCATATTGATCCCTGGGTGGGCAGGACCAGAAAATTTAAGCCTTGCTTTTTATTCTAGATTAATTTAATTTAAATTCTCTTGGTGCCAAGATGGGATTTGAACTTGCATCTCAGATTATTAATCCAGGCATCTGGATTATTATTACAATCATATAACTAATATGGTACCATACCTATCACTATATTGCCAAATATATATATCCGAACGTCTACTATGATATATATCCTTTTATTTCTCTGTAGGAGCAGGGTTAACTGCACTGTAAAACTTCAGTTATTATCTGATAAAATCACAGGTTTTCAGATCTATTTGCTCCAGTTCTACCACTTCTATATATATTGTCCCTGCATCACATGAATTTTGATTGGTCTAACGGACCTTCAATTTTTAGGATCCACATTCCAAATCAGTGGCATGCCCCCAAGAACTGCCAACCCAATCAGATGGCCAGCATCTCAGGAGCACTACCAGGGATAAGGAAAACCCCTCCATGGAAATTGTTGGGTCCATGGCCTCTTTGTTCCATGAAACCATCCCTCCTGCATTGCTTCTGGGAGGCCACTTTCACTTAGCTGGTGGCCTTCTCAGCCAATGTAAGCAGGGGCAGCTATTGGCTAGCATTGCCTCACAGCACCAGGGATCTGAGTACAATTCCAGTTTCAGGTGTGGAGTTTGCATATTCTCCCCAGGGTTTGGTTGGTTTCCTCCGGGTCCTTTGGGTTTCTTCCCTCAGTCCAAAGGTACGTGGGTTAGGTTGACTGGCCATGCTAAATTGCTCCTTAGTGTCAGAGGGATTAGCATGATAAATATGTGGGGTTATGGGCATGGGCTCTGGGTGGAATTGTGGTCAGCGCAGACTCGATGGGCCAAATGGTCTCCTTCTGCACCGTATGATTCTATGAATCCATCACCGGCATGAAGCTAACAGCATCACTAAGTCAGAAATTAATAGTGGGACAATTACAGAGAATAAGTATCTGGTCAGTATCGTGCAACACTGAAGTCAATGTCAAAGACATTTCTGGAGGGCCCCGGCATACACAATCTGCCCACTGGAAGTTTAAACTTCCCAGGAAATTATCTTGCAGATACACAGTCAAGACTTCCAAATGATCCCAAAATGCAAGAGCGACCAATGTCTGAATGTTCCCCACTTTTGGCATCAGAAGATTGGGCCCACTTCCAACCCAAACAAACATGAGAATGGAATTCAGATTTAACAAAACCTGGGGGTGGATTTAAATGCTATTCACCCAGGCTCCACAAAGTGGTCCCTCATGGACCACCCAATTCCCTCTTAAAAGATCCCCCTATATTCCTACACTTGCCTGCGGAGCTGTCTGCCGCCGTGGCCCATTCAATTTTCCACAGGCCAGAAGCGGATTCCTGTTCACTGTCTGACCATTCTGGGTGAGAAGTGAAATGGTTGTGACTGTAATAAGGCCCAGCAGTTTAAAAAAAATTAACTCAAGTGACCACAAAGCTGCTGCTGGATGAGTCAGGAACAAAGGGACTCCTGCAGTAACATGATGTAATCATTTAAACTTTCCCCATCTCCTTCCTCTGCATAGAGCGCTCCAACAAGACGTCGTAATTTATCTAGCAGCTGGCCGAGGACTGTTTAAATCGAGGTCCATATGTTACTCAAATTCAGGTTGATCTCTTTGTGAGGTACAGACTGCCACTTCATCTAATGAGCCTTCTACTTATCAAGTTTGACCAGATGCCTCACAGTTTCTCAATAACTAAATTGCTGCGATAGAATTTTTCAATAAAAAGAATGAAAGTTGGCGTCGGGGAATTGGAAAAAAGAATGGCTGTAATTTAAATCATGAGTATACGCTTTACACTCTGACCAAAGGGGGGCAGTACAGCTTGGGTGTGAAAAGGGATTTTGACATAGAGATACATACTCACCAATAATCGTCTGCAATACCCAAATCTCCGACTCCCATCTTCCCCAGTGAGCATGAATGAGAAGGTTTCACTGAAACAAACAATTGTTACAAATTAATCAAAAGCAAGACCTTTTGTTAAAAAAAACCTACGCAACATCTCCTTGATTAAATGCTGACAAGTTAAATACTTTTCATTATCACTAACATTTCCATTATAATCAATTCTGTAACAATCCTTTGAGCAATGGGTTTCCAGATTGCAGCATCTGAATCAAAACTAGAAATTCCTAGACTCCCCACAATGCAGAAGGAGGCCATTTGGTCCATCAAGTCTGCACTGGCCACAATCCCATCCAGGCCCTATTCCCATAATCCTGCATATTTACCCTGCTAATCTCCCTGACAATAGGGTCAATTTAGCATAGCCAATCAACCTAACCCACATATCTTGGGACTGTGGGAGGAAACTGGAGCACCCGGAGGAAACCCACACAGACATGGGGAGAACGTACAAACTCCACACAGTGACTTGAGGCTGGAACTGAACCCCCGTTCCTAGCATTGAGAGGACTGAATAATGAACTAGATTATGCTGTCGCATGAATTGATTCACATTAATTGATTTTCTTTTGAGGAAGTTGACATTTTTGTTAAGAAATGTATTATTTGGAAGTGTTTCACAAGGTTATTCCCCTGGTATAAACAGGAATTGGCAGCTGTAAATTCTGCACAATTTGTGCCACTCTGTCTTCTGGCATCTAATTCCTTGGCTTGGTTTTTCACAAATTATTTTTTAATTTTAGAGGCTAGTATAATCTGTCACAAAGTTACTTTATCTGATTACTGACAAAATTCCCATGCTCCCTGATCTTCCCCAAATTTGAAGACCCTTCAAAATAGTATCACTTTGCAACTTTTATTTTACGCTTCCCTTATGACATTTAAAGTTTCTCCAACAGTTTAATGAGGTTTGCTGGAATCACAGTAAACTGCACCTGGAGGAAGTGTATTGAGATGGAGCAGACAACGAGTGTACACTGAGCAGTAAGTAACTTCTGCAGTATAATGGGAAAGAGATCTGAATTTCAGGCTTAACAATCATTCTAGTCCCACTGCCCACTTCAATTAACTTCTTCACTGGATGTTGGAATGATCCATGTTACATCAGGATATTGGACAGTGTCTTCTTCAGACTGCCTCTGAGGGGAGGACCCAACTGAATTTGGTGTCTGTAAGAATTATCTGGCCAATGTTGGAACTTCCTGGGATTCAGAACCAGGGAATGGAAATCCCACCCCAGCTGTGGGTGGCATGGTGGAACAGTGGTTAGCACTGTTGTCTCACAGTGCCCGGGACCCAGGTTCGATTCCCGTCTTGGATCACTGTGAGAAGTTTGCACATTGTTCCTGTGTATATGTGGGTTTCCTTCAAATGCTACGGTTTCCTCCCACAGTCTGAAAGACGTGCTGGTTAGGTGCATTGACCCGAACAGGTGCCAGAGTGTGGCGACTAGAGGATTTTCATAGTAACTTCATTGCACATTAATGTAAGCCTACTTGTGATTAAAATAAATAATTGAAGAAAAGTTCTCTGCTACTGGTAGCGCCAACGGGAATGGCAGCTGCTGCAGGTAATGCACCTAAGGAGAGTTTGAGAATCATGGAGCTCACCTTGTCACAGGGGATGGCGGCAGGGAGAAGGAGCCATTGGAATATAGGATGGGCAGGAGGTTAGAGGTAAGGGGAAGGGAGCTGTTTTTAATCACACTCCTACCCCTGCCACACTCCTCAACCCAGCACTTTGAAAAAGTTGGCGAACACTTCAGCGGTAACAGGCATTCGGCCTCTGACCTTCGGGTAAACGTTCTTCAAGGGGGCCTTCACGACACACGACAGCGCAGAGTCGCTGAGCAGAGACTGATAGCCAAGTTCCGCACACATGAGGACGGCGTCAACTGGGATCTTGGCTTCATGTCACACTATCTGTAACCCCCATGACTTGCCTGGGTTAGCAAAAAAACCTCACTTACTGTGCTGTCTAGAGACAATACACATCTCTTTAACCTGTGCTCAGTGCTCCTTCCACTCACATTGTTAGCCACTTTAAGACTTGAATAGCAGGTTAGGTGTAAGGATTCACATTCTAATCAGCAATCTGTAAACTGGGCTGATATGTGTGCTATTGCAGACCAGAACACCTCATTCGCCTGACAAAGGCTACAAAGGCCGAAAGCTAGCAAGTTTACTATCAAATAAATCGATTGGATTTAAAATTGGTATTGTCAGACCTCTTATTGTGATTCTTGTAGATAGCCAGGAAACTCTTTGGAGAGGTAAGGGGTCCTTTTGGATAGGGTTCCAGTACACCATTGGGAGAGGTAAAGCACCCTTTGGGATTGTTAAAAATTAATATGATTTTGCACTGTTTATTCAACAAACTCATTGGAACTATCAGAAAATATCTAACTGTCATAACCTGTAATATGGTCTTTACTGGAAGACCACAGCAATGCTCCTCTTTCTGCATATTTAAATCTGATACAAGCTGCATCTTTCATAGAAGTTGGCAGGTGTGTGCGCTGAAATACCATGAACTGACAGATTACCTCCACCTCTCTTACCTGGTAAAGTCTGATACAGGGCTCCAGTCCTTAGCATCTGGAAAGCAGAACTGAGGGATTGCTTTCAATCGTTCTTCTGCTTCACGGACTTGTTTTGTTGGCCTTTCTAGCTGTGGAGGAGAAGCAAAATCGAATCATTAACTTGGACATCTCCAAATGTTCCAATAATAATACAGCTAAACCTTAATAGGACATAACATAAGTACTACACAGTACGTAATGTAACAACCTACTACCTTGATATATCACAAACAGCGCTTGGCCTAATTCTTCAACTAAATCACACAGCGCTCCATATATCATTGTTAGATTGCATCAGTAGCTAGAAGTTCAATATATGTAATGCAATGTTGCTGAGTTTGAACAATTTCAATACGAGAGCACAGTATAGTACAACCTACGGTGAAACCATCTCAAAGTCTGTGACGGAGACAAAGTGGAAATGGTCAAGAGCTTCAAGTTCCTAGTGTCCAGATCACCAACAATCTGTCCTGGTCCCTCCATACCAATGCCCCTATTTTCTCAGGAAGCTCAGGAAATTTGACATGTCAGCTACGACTCTACTAACTTTTATAGATGCACTATAGAAAGCATTCTTTGTTGTATCACTGCTTGGAATAGCTCCTGCTCTGTCCAAGAAACTAAAAAGGATCATGAATGAAATCCAGTCCATCATGCAAACCAGCCTCCAATCATTGACTCTGTCTACATTTCCTGTTGCCTCAAAAAAGTAGCCAGCATGATTAAGGACCCCATGCACTTCAGACATGCTCTCTTCCATTGGGAAAAAGATACAAAAGTCTGAGGATACATACCAATTAACTCAAGAACAGCTTCTTGCCTGCTGCTGTCAGACTTTTGAACAGACCTATCTCACATTAATTTGATCTTTCTCTACATTACATTCTTCACTCTGTCATTTCCTTCTCTATGAACGGTATGCTTTGTCTGCAGTGTGCATAAGAAACAATACTTTTTACTGTATACTAATACATGTGACTAAATCAAATCAAACATCTTTTCTTTTTGTTGTATTTAGTACTTTGGCCATGAAAATAACATAAAATTTGTAAGCAATTGGCATATATAAAACAATTGATTCTGGATGGAATTCTCTGACTTCGTCGATGCCCCGCTGTCAGTGAAAATGGAGAATTTAGCACTCAGCCAAACTTCCATTCACTTTCAGCAGTTTGGAGAATCCCAGCTGCGAACAAGGACAGATGTTTATTGGTGCCTATTTTTGAGTAGAATAATTATTTCAAAGTTGCTGTCATTTTCTTCTTGGTATGCAGTGCAATACTTTTTTAATCAGAACTTATATTAGAAAATATTCAGTGATTGGAGCTTCTGTAGGCACTTTGGAATTGTAAAGTTTGCTTATAATTTTGTTTTAAATGGACATAATTCAGCACTACTTGCATAAAATATTTAATCACTCGCTTCATCAGTGGGGATTTTCCACAGTAACTTCATTGCAATGTTAATGTAAACCTACTTGTGACACACACTAATAAATAAACATAAACTTATTGTACACAAATTGATGAAGCGTTTGGATAGAATAAAAAAGGGGAAACTTCTCTCACTGTTAGGTGGGTTGGTTACCAAAGGACACATATTTTTGAAGCAAGCTGGAAGGAAGATGAGGAGCATTTGTTTTTATGCCGTGGGTTATGATCTGAAATGTGCTAGTTGAAAGGATGGCAGAAGTAGATTTGATGGTAACTTTCAAAGAGAAATTAGACATATGCTTGAAAATTAAACAAATACAGGTCAATGGATAAGAGCAGGAAAGTGGAATAAACTGACTAGCACTTTCAGAGAAAGAACTATTTGTGACAATAATAAATAAATTTTAAGAATCAATGGAGGAGAGGATGATACATATTCTAGGGAGGCAATGGTTTAGTGGGATTATCACATGGCAGATGGTAAAATTAGAGTTCAATAAAAATCTGAAATAAAATGTCTACCGATGACCATGAAATCATTGTTCATCGATCTTAAAATCCATTTGGTTCAGTAATGTCCTTTAAGAAACCAAATCTCTCATCCCTACCTGGTCTGGCCTACATGTGACTCCACAGCCAATGTGGTTGACTTAAGTTTATTTATTAGTCACAAGTAGCATACATTAACACCGCAATAACGTTACTATAAAATCTCCTAATAATCATACTCAGCGCTTGTTCAACTACACAGAGGGAGAATTTAGCATGGCCAATGCATTTAACCTGCACATCTTTTGACTGTGGGAGGAAACCCAAGCAGACACAGCGAGAACATGCAAACTCCACACAGGCAATGACCCAAGCCGGGAATCAAACCCAGGTCCCTGGCGCTGTGAGGCAATAGTGCTAACCACTGTGCTACTGTGCCACTGTACCCTCTAAAATGACTTTGCAAGCCATTCCGTGCAATGGCAATTAAGGATGGGCAAAATTTGCTGGCCCAGTCTGCGATACTCACATTCCACAAACAAATAAAAATAACATATATTTAAACATATATTAACCATGCCATCATTGCAGTTGGGCAATTCTCCCCATTCCTGATTCAGAACATCAGAGGGAAAAGTCCATTCATAGCCATTCATATTACTGTTGGAGAATTGGCATTAGACATCTGAGGTTCACATTGAGATCCGCCATGTTTAAATTGTACTTAATATCACATTGCTCAGTAAATTTTTATTTGTCTAAGGTACCCACCTGATATAGGCATTTGAGACCATGAGAATTTAAATTCAATTCCTAACTTGGCTTTAGGTCAACCAATTGAGAAAATTGCATTAAATGGGTGGATTGTGTGCTACCTGCACTTTGCATAGATGCATCAGGCATGCAGCCACTGATGGGTGAACTGGGTTTGTTTTGTGTTACTAATGTTGGGTTGTTGTCATGGTGAAATTGCTGGTATGTTACTTTTGATGATAATATTTAGCTTGTTAATGTTTGCATTGATATTGGCCTTTATTGCAAGGGGAATGTAAAAGTAGGGAGTTTTTTGCTACCATATACAGGGCTTGGTGAGACTGCACCTGGAATGCTGTGTAGAGTTTTAGTCGCCTCATTTCAGGCAGGATATACTTGCATTGAAAGCAGGGTCAGAGAAGATTCACTAGGCTGATACCTCAGATTATGGGGTAATCTTATGAGGAAAGGCCTATACTGATTTAAGCTTCAAAGAATGAGAGGTGATCTTACAAGGTGATGCAAGATACTAAGAGGATTTAGTAGGGTAGATGCTGAGAAAGCGTTCCTCTTGCAGGGGGATTTAGAACTAGAGGGGACAATCTCAAAATAAAGGGCCTCCTATGCCAAATGGAACTGTATAAGAATTTCTTCCTTCAAAGGATAGTTAATTTTTGGAATTCTCCACCCCAGGGAGTAGTAGAGGCTGTGTGATTAAGATTATTCAAGGCTGGGTTAGACAGAGTTTTGATGCAAAGAAAATCTAAGGTTATGGGGGACATGCAAGAAAGTGGACATATGGCCACAATCAAAGCATGTGTGATCTTAAATGGCAGAGGTGCCTTGAGAGTGCCAGTGACCTAATCCTGCTCCTATTTCTATGACCGTATCATCTTACAAATATATTATTTTTGGCTGGTTTGTTGGCATTTGCTTGACTATTTGGGATTCTTCTGGCAAGTGGTGAGTTATTAGATAGAGTTTCAGTGGATTGTTTTGGCAGATTAGCATCCATATTTTGAATAGTTAAACATATCATTGGTTCAAATCATCTACGATCACAGGACATTATTCAAAATGCTTTTTAAAGGGCTTTAGTAAGAAATAGAGGAGGAATCAGGGAAGAAAATGTCTCAGTTTAATTTGCCTAGAGTGAGTTTATGGCACGGAGTCTGTCTCCTCTGTGAACTTTTTTGTTCCTCATCTGCTGCTGGAAAGAGCAATGGTATTTTTGTAAGGAACCAACTCATTGTTATCTTTGGCCAAACATCTGCTTAATCAAGCTACCTAATTCTGCTGCTCAATTCTGTTTTTTTTCCAACAGGACTCCCATCTAGTAGGAGGAGATTATATCTGGTTAGTTCTTACACTGGTACACATTTTGTTATGGTGAATGCAGCTATTTGTGTTTCCAATAGCCAGTCACATTTTCCATGCATTTAGTCGCAATGCAAGAAACATTACACTTTTGGCAAATTTTGAGCTTAGATACTGACCCGCAGAAAAATTGGAGCCAGATGTGCAATATTGAACTAATAGAACAATGTGGAAAGAGGGCATTTGGCCCATCAAGTTTGCACTGACTACATCCCCATCCTATCTCCGTAAACCCAAGCATTTGCCAAGGCTAATCCCCATAACCTACACATCTTGGGACACATGAAGGGGCAAGTTAGCATAATCAATCCACCTAACCTGCACATCTTTGAACTATGGGAGGAAACTGGTGCACCCAGAAGATACCCACGCAGACACAGGGAGCAAGTGCAAACTCCACACAGATAGTGACCCAAGGTCGGAATTGAACCAGGTCCCTGGCACTGTGAGGTTGCAGTGCTAACCACTGTGCCACCATGCTGTAATAGGTACAGACAACTAAAGAATATAGGCAGCTCAATTTTTCTCACTCTTTACACTTCTAACTTATACCTGTTATTTTTTCTGATTTGGATTTGTTGTCGGTGCTGGATGTTGCTTTGTTCCCCTTATCATTTTGCTTTTTATTTATCTTCACCACTCTACCTTATTGCCATGGTCACTGAGCAGAGCTCAGGCTGTGGTGCAAGAGGACAGAGATGAGAAATAAGAAAATACATGCAGTTTTGGATATGTGCAGGTTAAAGCATGAATGGAACAAGCTGCCAGAGGTAGTATTGGAGGATGGTACAATTTTGTTTTTTAAAAAGTGTTTAGGCAATTACATGGGTAAAATGGGTATTGAGAAATATGGGGGCCAAATGCAGGCAGTTGGGACTAGCTTAATGGTTAAAAAAGGGGCTGAAGGGCCTGTTTCCATGATGTAAATCTCTATGACTCTAAATGAAACAGCACAAAACTCCACAAGTTATAGGAATTTGTAACTTGCCTGTGTCACATTCAGGGCTCTTATTAAATATAGAAATTCGTGCAGTTGTGAAAAGGAAACTATGATCTGAAGGTACATTAAATTCACAAAGGACAGATTACTTCCAAAAAACTCGTCACCGAGGCATAATAAATTCTGTAGGATTTTGGACAACATTTATGTTGATCTGTTTTAAATTATCGCATTCACCTTTGGAAACTGATAGGATACATCAGGGATATAAGTGTTCTTTGAAGGTTTTTTCTTCAGTGATATCACCACAAAATATTCAAAGAGTTCTCGCTCCTGCCATTCGATGAGTTCTCGTTCTAATGTGCGGTAACTGGGCGCTTTCTTTAGCACTGACTGAATGTGGACCAAGCGCTGTGTGTGAGCTGGAAAACAAAACAAAATCCAAAAATGGATGGTGGCGTTTTTTCACAGTCAACAAAGGAAATGTTGAACAATGTAAAGTGAGTTATCATGGGGATTAATCTGCAGTTTATAGAGTGTGAGGAATCTATCCACTATCACAAGGAGAGCCAGAACACACACAGGATGGTGCTGCACAGGTATAAAGGGAGCAGTGTGCATTTCTGTTCAAGAAAGTGAGGCCTCTCACCTTTAAATCGGTCATCCGAGTCGCTCTCACTCTCACTGTTCTCATCTGTGAAAGAGATAAAGAAGCTGGGTGAAGGTTTCAGCAAACCAAAACAAAATCTAGTGAGGAAAAATTCCAAGAGTATAGACTAAACAGTCCCTGCTGCTGCAGCAGCTGTTAATGGTTTAGCTTCTTTGGAAAATAAAAGATGCACACAACCATTTATTGTGTTAATTCAGTCGTGTTTAAGGCAGTGGGTTAGAATGATAGAAACCCTCCAGTGCAGAAGAAGGCCATTATCCCATCAAGTCTGCACTGACACCAATCCCACCCCAGGTCCTATGCCCACAACCTCACACATTTACCCTGCAAATCCCTCTAACCCATACACCCCAGGACACTGAGGATCAATTTAGCATGGCCAATCAACTTAACCCACGCATCTTTGGACTGTGGGAGGAAACCGCAGCACCCAGAAAAATCCCTCGCAGACACGGAGAGAACGTGCAAACTCCAGACAGACAGTGATTTAAGCCAGGAATCAAACCCAGATCCCTGGAGCTGTGAGGCAGCACTGCTAACCAGTTGACTGTCTTTTACTTGGACTCATAATTAACAATTAAATAGTTCAACTTGGTTCAAATAATTCTAAAGGACTTGGGCTTTTGCATTTTGAGTTATTGCCTGTGAAAACAATGGCAGGTGATATGATGACTGGGTGTGAACAGCATTGAAGCAAGGCTGAAATGTACTGTAGAATGATGCTTGTCTTACACTGACAAGGCTCAGAAACTATTCAAGATATGAGGGAAATCGATGTTTGCACCTTCTGTTTTCCACATGGCAAATCTTTAATCTCAGATGTGATTGATCCCAAATTGATCAGGAGAGAGGCAATTTCTCAGCCAAATCCAGCCTAACTTGGCCTTTCACTAGAAATTTTGTGCCTTTTCTGCTGCTGACACTAACTTGGGGAGCCAAAAGTACCTGGATGAGTTCTTGGCACACCATAATATTCAAGGTTATGGGCCAAGTGCTGGCGAGAAAACTAGCTGGGCCTTTCACATGTTGGTGCAGACTCGATGAGCCAAAGAGCCTCTTCTGCACTGGAGTATGTTGTGATTCTGTGCCTGGTGGGAGCGGAATGACCAACTCTCTTTTTAGAGAGCGCAGCTCTGTAAGATCGCGAAGCTACCACTGACTTCTATTTTTCTTACAAATGCTCAGTATTTCACAGGAGAAAAGCTGGAGATAGTGAGCCGGATCCAGCTGGATTGCTGCTGCCACCTTTCACTTGGTCTCTGACATTCTCTTTCCCCATGGGTATGATTGAAACCCTCTAGAAGTTTATGGCTTAGATTTTTTGGTCTGATTTTTCAAATCCCTGCAGCTTTCTTCTGTTCCTGTAAGACTAAGCTCTTTATTGCTTTTTTTTAACTTGACTATTCAAGGCCCCTTATTTAGTATGACAGTTTCACCCTCTCTATTCCGTTCCCTCTGCCCTCAAAATAAACTCTGTGCTGCATTTCAATTCTACTGAGACTTTTATGTCCCAACTTATTACACTTCAACTTTCCCCTAGTTTACAATCCATTATTTTGCAGTCTTTCATGTAAAACATTGAGATGTATTGCTGTATAAGGAGTACTGTAGAATTACAAAGTGTTGTCTATTTGGTTTGAAAAAGAGCAGCACAACTGCATTGTTCGCTACTATTCTGTTTGACTATGGACTTTGGTTATAGTAATTTATGCCAGAATGGTGCAAATGAAAATAATGACTAGAACCGGTCATTGAAATTAGTAATTGAGATTTTTGCCTTTTAATGCAGAGGGAGGATATAAATACAAAGGCCTAGATTATTGCTCCAAAAATGGATAACGAGTTGGGAAATTTCCCGGCTCGATGTATCCATTTCAGGACAAACTGACCTGTCGGATCTATTTTATCACTCCACCAGGTGAGTAGGGAAGGAGTTGGATCCTCTGCTCCTGGATTCAGATCAGTGGCCAAGAATTACTAAGAACATATCAATATGGGGAGGTGTCAATACTGAGGGATTTTTACTGCTAGAACCAAATTTATTCAAGTCTCACAAACTCAGGCAGCCTATTTTTTACTTTATGAAGAACTGAAGATTTAAATAACTTAATACTTTGAACTTTTTTAACCTCTCACTGAAAAAGACAAAATTTCTTTAATTTTAGAGGATTAGGGATTTAAACAGTTTGACAGCTTGACTGTTCCATAGACCTTTTTCACACTTCGTGAGCATTTACATCATAAAAGTGTGTGACTCTCACACCTAAGAGGAGAACCCTTGTTACAACAAAAAAATGGGTCTGCTTGAACACAGCACAGAGTTCAAATGGCTCTGCTGACTTTAGTGTTCACTCGTGTGAGTCACTTCGCTCTCTTCCCTCTACTGATAAAAATGGGATCTGTCAGAAACAGAGGCAGAATTTCCAAATCCATCATTTTTAAAGTTCTGCGGTCTCCATGGCTCTGTGAAAATCTGGACAAGTTATTGCAACTGTGTGGGATAGGCAGGATGTTAGTTATCCATCAGTTGTCGTTTATACACTTGTGTGAACTTAACCATTACTGTCATATTTTGATTACTCCACTGTAGATAAATGCTGGAGCATCTGAGTTATGTTCCAGCCTATGAGCAGGCAACTTAGGTCAGCCAATATTGACAGTGGTGCTATGGTAAATCCTTCTTTAACATGTGTGGCAATAGTGGGTAGGATTTTTATAAACCTTTTTGACACGCAGTAATACCATTTTTGTAAGGGGCTCTGACGTGCTAAGAGAATATAAATCAGTAATGAGGTTCATGAACGAACTGTAATCTTTATTGGTTCTTGCTTTTAAAACTCATGGATGTGATCTTACCAGACATTCGTGCCATGTTCCTGCTGCAATGCGGTCAGAGAATTTGGCAGCTAGCCAAATCTCCATTCACTGCAGTGGGATGGGAAAATCTTGCCAGTGTGAACAGTGGCAACATTCCTGCCATGATTTTTAACAAAATTCACTAGATTTTTGAGGAGATTTTCTAAAGCGTGATACGAAAGTAGCATTGGTATTCTTTTACATCCATATTGAGGGGGAGAGGTCCAGGAGAAGATACGAAAAGCAGCAAATGAGGGGATAACACTTGAAAATCAATAATCCAGTTATACACACACACACACACACACACTTCCTGACAGACAATTCTGGCACTGATTTAGATGTGAAGCCATGCTGTCCTTTTTAGGTACAAAATCACGGATTCACCAGGGCTTCAAAAGTGAGGAAGAATTTACCTAAGAGTGTCACATTGTAATTAGGAAACCACATTTTCATCTTAAGTACAGCTATTCTAAATATTTCAGTTAAGTAATAAAAGGGAAAATGTATTTAAACACTGGTATTTCTGTTACTTCCAGCTGGGTTAATATGGACAAGGTCAAAGATCCCAGTAACTATTTTGTTTGCTTACTCTAAATTGCTAAACAATTATTTGCCCAAGTCAACTCTATCATGTTTATGACATTCTAAGTACATTCAGTTATAGAAGGCTATAAAGATACAAAATGAGTCAGCTGGTACCTTTGTGGTTTCAAGAAAATTGACATAACAGTCCAGCTCCCACCCTTGGGAAAAAAGCTATAATATTTAAATAGATCATCACCCTTTTTGACAGCTTTCAACACACAGTAAAAGAATTCTTGTTTTCCATCAACTTTTAAAAATAATATTATTGTTTAACAATGCCTACATATTTTGATTACTGATTAATTGTAACTGGTTGTAGAATCAATTGGAGAATTTTTCTATTTTAATTGTGGTCTTTGAATTTTATTTGGTTGAAAAAGGCACATTGTGTGGACATTTTTTTTTACACAGGCTTTTTCAATGCAACAAAACAGATGACAGCCAGATGAACCAGAGTCAACATTCCTGGTTTGAATTTAAACATAGTTTTGCAGTTAACTGTCAGTCTTCAGTTAACTGATGCCTCGTCAATGACAATACCTCAATCTATCAGAGTCTATCTGTCATACAAGCATCACTCTCTTCTCATGCAAAAAGAATTGTTGTTCCCTTTATTATTTGGTATTCTTGTGAATTCACCTGATGAGTATAAGATGAAAAGCTTTGACAACATGCTTCCTTTCTCAGCAATAATCAATTTCCTTATTATCAAACAGCTATATATTTTACCATTGGACATTCATTTCTTTTTATTTGTATTGGAGTGCATTGTAAAGTGTTTTGAATGAAGTTTTTTGATCAGAATTAATACCCACAAGATGCTGGCAATTGTCCATCCCCATACCTCGTAGAGACGCATTCTCAAAATTTGACAGTGATAGCTTCTTCAGCCTTTTCTTCCCTCTCTTTGCACTATAGATGCCATTTATTTTCTGGACGAGCTACAATTTAAAGAAGGTACACAAACACTTATTAATATTGCATTCAAGTTCATTGCTGTTCAGGTTCAAACATCACGTTAATAAGAATCACCTTTCAGTCATACATAGCAGTTGGTGGAACTTAAATTCACTTCATTAAATAAATCAGAAATGAAACGCTCATCTCAGTAGCAGTAATAATGAAACCACCTGACTGTCATAAAAATTCATCTAGTTTACTATTGTGAAAGCAGCAATATAAATATTAGGACTACAAGAGCAGCTCAGAAGCTGGGAATTCTGCAGAGAGCAACTCACTCCTTGACTCCCCAAAGCCAGTCTACCATCTACAAATCAATTGTCTGGATGAGTGTGGCTCCAACAACACTCAAGAAATTTGGCCCCATCCAGGAGAAAGCAGCCTGCTTGACTGGCACTCCATCCACCATCTTAAATATTCATTCCCTCGCCATCGATGAACAGTAGTAGCAGTGTGTACCATCTACAAAACACTGCAGCAACTCACAAAGGCTACATTGACAGCACCTTCTAAATGCACAATCTCCAATACCAAGAGGGATACGGGCAACATGGGAACATCACCATCTTCAAGTTCCCTTCCAAGCTACACACCATCCTGTCTTGAAACTATATTGTCATTCCTTCACTGTTCAAAATCCTAGAACTCGTTCCCTAACAGCACTGTGGGTGTGCCTACATCACATGGACTGCAGCAGTTCAAGGAGGTGGCACTTCATCACCTTCTCTGAGGCAATTAAAGAGGGCAGTAAATGTTAACCTAAAATCAGCAACCACTACATCCCACAAAAGAATAACAAATAACATTCTCAGGGAAAAACCTGTTGTTGTTACCCCCTTGTCTGGCCTACATGCGACTATAGATAGAGGTTGACTCTTAACTGCCCACTGAAATAGCCTAATAAGCCACTTAGTGGTAGCCAATCTCCACAGAAGGGCTACTAAGAATAACCCTGGACAGTCCACCTGCATTAACCTAGTCATTGAGAATGACAAAGGTACATCTAGCCATGACAACCAACAAAGTCCACCTTACTAAAATCTGGGGGCCCCTGCCAAAATGAGGAGAGCTGTCCCACAGACTAGTCAAGTAACACTGACACAGTCACACTCGCTGAATCATATCGTACAGCAATGTCCCAGGCATCTTGTCTGGCTATATCCTGACCCACCAGCAAGGCAGGCCCACCAGAGATGATGGTACAGTGACATACACTCAGGAGGGAATGGACCTGAGGGCCTTCAACATTGACTCAGGTCCCTATGAAATCTCATGGCATCAGATCAAACATAGGAAACACACCTGCTGATTGATACCTCCCTTGGCTGATGAATCAGAGTTCCTCGATGTTGAACACAACTTTGAAGAAACATTGAGAGCAGCAACGAAACAGAATATACTCTGGGTGGGGAACTTCAATGTCAATGTGGCTCGATTGCACTTCCAGCTGAGTTCTGAAGAATATGTCTGCCAGAGTGGGCCTGTGGCAGTGGTGAAAGAACCAACAAAAGGGAAAAACCGACTTGACCTGGCCACCACCAATCCAACTTCTGCATATGTGTCCGTCCGTAACAGTATTGGTTGGATTGGTCACTGCACAGTCCTTGTGACAATGAAGTCCATCTTGTTGTGAGGACACTCTGCATTATGTTCAGTAATATTACCACTATGCTAAATGGGATAGATTCAGAACAAATCTGGCAGCTCAAAACAGGAGCATCCATTAGCAGCAGCAGAATTGTATTCAACCACAATCTGTAACCCCTCATTCTATCATTGCATTAGGTCAGGATTTCTGCTCTGGTTCAACATGGATGCAGGACAGCATGCCAAGAGTGCACCAGGCCTCACTAAAAATAGGTGTCAACCTAGTGAAGCTGCAATACAAGACTACATGCATGTGAAATTGTGAATGGTGCTGGACAGTTAATCAACTAACTGGAATCGGAGCCTCCACAAATCTTCAACGACAGGGAAGCCTAGCATGTCATAGCTTAAGACAAGGCTGAAACATTTGCAAACATCCTTAGCCAGAAATGCCTAGAGAATAATCCATCTTGACCACCTCCTGAGATCCCCATCATCACTGATGCCAGTCTCCAGCCAATGCAGTTCACTCAACATGACAACAAGGAGCAGCTGAGGATGCTGTATACTGCTAAGGTACCGGACCCTGGCAGCAACCTGGCTGTAGTACTGAGGTACTCCAGAACTAGCCGCATGCCTAGCCAAATTATTCCAGTACAGCTACTGGCATCTTCCTGACAAAGTGAACAGTTGCCCACCTATGTCCTGGCCATTAAAAGCAGAATATATCTGATCCAGCCAATGTCTGGAATTTTCTGGCCATTCATTCCCTGCTGCTTCTGCAAGCGGGAACAGAGAATTTGGTGCTCAGCCAAATCTCCATTCATGGCAGTGGAACCAGAAAATCCCACCCAACAGCTGCCCTATCAGTGTACTCTGATGGAGGGTGTCACAGAGAGTACTTTTGAAAGACACTTATTTAGCATTAACATATTCACTCAGCTTCAGACTTCATTACAACCATGGGCCAAATGCAGAGAAATGAACTGCACGCGTGAGATGGAGTGACTGCCTTTGACATCATGGCAACATTTGACTGAGTATAGCATTAAGGCATCCTAACAAACCTGGAGTCAATGGGAATCAGGAGGAAAACTCTTCACTGGTTGAGTCCTAATTGATAACAAGGAAGATGATTGTGGCTATTAGAGATCAACTATCTCAGCCAAAAGGTCATCACTGCAGGAATTCCTCAGGGTAGTGTCCTAGACTCAACCATCTTAATTGCTTCATCAATGACCTTCCTTCCATGATATGGTCACGAGTAGGAATGTTCGCTAATCATTGTACCTTTTGTGCATACTCGATAGGCCGAATGATCTCCTTCTGCACTATACAGTTTTCGTGATTCAATTGTAAAGCAAGTGCTGCTTAAAAAGATAGCAGACAAAAGGCAGGGAAATATAGGCCGATTAGCTTAACATCTGTAGTTGGAAAAATGCCAGAATCCATCATCATAGAAGAAATAGCAATCCACCTAGAAAAGAACGGTTTGATCAAGCAGACGCAGCATGGATTCGTGAAGGGAAAGTTGTGTTTAATGAATTTATTGGATTTCTATGAGGATGTGACTAGTGCGGAAGACAAAGGGGAACCAGTAGATGTATTGTTTTTAGATTTCCGGAAAGCTTTTGATAAGGTGCCTCACAAAAGGTTGCTGCAAAAGGTTAGGGTGCATGGAGTTGGGGGCAAGGTGTTAACATTGATTGAGGATTGATTGTCTAATAGGAATCAGAGAGTTGGAATCAATGGGTGCTTTTCTGGTTAGCGGTTGGTGACTAGTGGAGTGCCTCAACTGTTTACCATTTACATAGACGATCTGGAGGAGGGGGCTGTGTATAAGCTTTTATAGCAAGAGGGATAGAATGTAAAAGCAAGGAGGTCTTGCTGCAACTGTACAAGGCACCGATGAGGCCGCAACTGGAGTACTGTGTGCAGTTTTGGTCACTGCATTTACGAAAGGATATATTGGCCTTGAAGGGAATACAGAGAAGGTTTACCAGGCTAATACTGGAGATGAGGGGATTAGCCTGTGAAGAGAGATTGAATAGACTCTGGGTCTATTCTGGGTCTGTACTGTTTAGAGTTTAGAAGGCTGAAGGGGGAATCTTATAGAGACTTACAAGATAATGAAGAGGCTAGATAGGGTAGAGGTAGAGAGATTCTTCCCGCTTAGAAAGGATAGCAGAACTAGAGGGCACAGCCTCAAAATAAGCAGGGGGCAATTTAGATCAGAGTTGAGGAGGAACTTCTTCACTCAAAGGGTGGTGAGTCTCTGGAATTCTCTGCCTATTGAAGTGGTGGAGGCTACCTCGCTGAATATATTTAAGTCATGGGTAGATAAATTTCTGATAGACAAGGGAATTAAGGGTTACAGTGAGAAAGCAAGAAAGTGGAACTGATCCACTTCAGATCAGCCATGATCTTATTGAATGGCAGGGCAGGCTCAAGGGACTAGATGGCCTACTCCTGCTCCTATTTCTTATGTTCTTATGCAAGTGAAGTGAGCTGCATGCTGTTTGCACACAACATTGACTGGGAGAGCTGTGTGCTTCCTCTGCATATAATCAAGTGTAAATAATACTTCTGTTTTTACCACTTGAAGACAGTTCAATTAATATATGATTAAGTATTTCTATGATTTATGAAATATTCAGCATGCTTTACATGTATTCAATTTTATTGAAGGGTCATGGTTAGTGAACCAGAGCGATTTCAATCACGCACCCATTAACATGAAGGAAGATTGCTCATGTGGCCCGCTAACCAGTATAGGTTGCATATTAAGAAGCAACTCCATTTTCCAGCACACTGCGCTAGTTAGCGACAACGCAGTCACCTGTAAATGATTCAGGCCTTGGGTGGACCTTGCCGTCTCACCAGGTATCGTGCCCACTTTTGGCTGATTAGGAAATCTTCCCGAATCGTACAGTGGCTGGTCACACTTTGATTTAGTGGAAGTGCTTTTGGTTAATTGATGAGGTGCAACACGAAGCGTTTATAAATTCTGGTGGCCTCAGAGATCTTGGGAGTTGCAGTCTGTTGATGCTGAGCCGGGGTGATGATATGGAGTGGGGACAGAGTTTGGAATGTCCCTAAATCCAGCCAACTTCGGCTCTTTTACATCCCAATAAAAACAACTATACCCACGACCTAAACCTGTAAAAAAATTGATAGCTAACTTTTCAATTCAGCCAATTGGCAAACCATGATGCTGTTGATCTTCACAAGAAATGAATTCTTTTAGATAAGGTTAACATGCTTTCTCAGGACTTGGTTTGATACCAAATCTCATCACCTCTTCCACTGAAACCATTATTATGGAGATGATCAGAGCAGCCACTGACGTGTAGCAAGCTCTCCAGTGCTTTGATTGTGACACTGATCTCCTTCAGGATTACCATGGCCATCAGATATTTCCAGGTATTTGGTGATGACTTCCAAACTCTTGTGATTAAAAGAGTTAATAATGGAATTGGCAACAGGGCATCTGTCTCCCTGTTGCAGATTTGGGGGAGGTCTTGCCCTGGGCAGCAATTCTCTGGGATTTGGAATGCTCAGTTGTAGTGCTGCAACTTTGGGAGATTCAGATTACCTTCTTTCCTAGGGACTTGGAGCAGTCTCACACACATAGTTGGCTGGCTTCCTGGCCAGGGGAAGTTTGTAAAATGTTTGTCAAGCTCTTGGAACTCAATGGGATGTGAAACTCCAGCATCCAGAGTCTGTAGAGATGGGGGGAGCACATTCCTCTTTGAGATCTGAAAATTCTTTCCAGCCAAATAGCTCCTGCCTAGGAAACTATCCAACTGCAAAAGAAAAATATCGCGGCTGCTGGAAGTCTGAAATAAAATGCAGCAAATGGTGGAAATACTCAGCAGGTCAGGCAGCATCTGTGAAGGGAGGAACTGAGTTTCATCAGGACCAGGAAAAACTGAAATATTATAGGTTTTAAGCAAGCAAAGGACTGGCAGGAGTGGAGACGGAAGAATAAAAGGGAAAGTACGTGAAAGGGTAAAATTCAAAAGGGTTGGTGGTGCAGGGCCAGAAGGAGTGATAATGGGTCTACACGTTGAAATGCCCCTTACAATCATTTTAACTTAAAAGTTAAAAGGAAGTCCAATGCAGCTAGGCCATCATTGTGGAGGGGTGCCCTGTGGCTGCAGGTAGGCAGCGAGAATGTTTAAACTATCCTGCAGTGCTGGTCTGATGCTGAGAGATAACCTCCTGGCAGTTCCCCTGTTCCCTGAGACCGTGGGAACCTGGGGGTCAACGGGAAAATACCATTTTGTCTCTGACACTAGGCCTTAGTAGGCCCTTAATTAGGTGAAGCATCTACCCGCTGCTTGCAGGAGAGTGGCACTGAACCTCCCACACCGTCGCACCATGCCCCATCGCTCCCCTGCCCCACTACCCTCCTGCCTCTGAGGAAATGACTCAGAGCTGAAATGGACTTCTTCATCCACCCACTTCCATACCCACCCTCACCGGAGACTAAAAATTGTGCCCTTCATACCTCCTGTCATCCATCCCATCACAGACCATCACTTTTGTTCTTTTTCTATTTTCACTTCCTCCCTGCCCATGACTTCTTTGAACTTGTTTAAAACCTATTACATTTCTCATTGTCCCTCTTCTGATAAAACATCATCGATCTGAAAAGTGAAATATTGAGCTAGGTCTTTGGCTTGGGGTCAGGAACCTGAGATCAAATCTATTTCTCAATCATATACTAAGATAGAAAGAGTCCGTTGACACCATTTTCAAAGGGATAGCTAATTACTTGCTAATGGACATACTCACTATCCAATTGAAGATGGTGGGTGGGCTCCGGAACTGGAGAACCAGTATGAGACCCTCAGGCAGTGCAGGAGAGCTGCTGATGCAGATAAGGGAGTGCGAGGGAACCTCACAAAGGAGCTGTCCCCATCTTACTGAGGTCCCCTCTCAACATGTTTTATCAAGTTCTAAAAATGAAATGGTCCCAGGTACAGAATCTGTGGAGGGAACACCCTTAAATGGGGCATCCTGCCTTCACAGTTGTGGCCATGTAGATATAGCGATTACAGAGCTTCAAATTGATTCTGTCCCCTAATCTGCCATGGGGAGACCATCCCATCAATCTGCCAAGCTCAGGGTGTTGCAAAGGGTCCACAGACCAACTAGTATTTTCCTTTTGGTCTCTGGACACTGGCCTCAATCAGCATCTTAATTAAGTTAACAAGCTACAGCCAACTTGCAGGTAGATAGCTGTTACCACCCTATCCTCCCCTCACCTGTCCTGACTCTTTAAGAATGCTTGGAGGCAGGAAGATATCAGAAAACGAGCACGTAGGCCCACACTGAGAAACTCCATCATCATTCCACCATAATAGGTGTGGTTTTTGTGTTTGGAGTCAGAATGCCCATTACGATAATGCCCCAAATATTGTAGAAAACGATAAGCAGAGTTGGCTCCTTAATGCATCCAATCTGGCCTGCTTCCTTCCCATCATCCTCCAAACACCATCCCTCTCTGGAGCCTGAGGCCTTTTAAACCTGTGTAAATCTGTTCTTTTCTGCACTGCACTTATGTGAAACTCATTCTCAATTCACTCCACAAAGAAAAGATTAACCAAGTAACTAAACGTATGACACTGATGTCGTACTAATTCCAAGAGTCATTCTGTTGCTTTTCCCTGCACAAGAAGGTGGAGTTCACATGGGGGTCATGGTTGCTGTCTTGAAGGTTGCAGCTGACACTCCATCTCCCAGAGCAATGGAGTGGCAAGCTCAGATGCATGATTTAATAAGTGAAATTACTGACCACAATGTTCCATCCAAAATGTGTGAAAACACTCACTTTACCAATCTTCAAGCCTGCCCAGCAACTCTGGAACCTGTCCTTCTCCAGTTTCAACAATGGAAAATGCTTCAAGTTTAACAACAATGAAAACCTATCAACTCTCAGCTCTCAGATAGAATCTTTTAAAGTTCCTTTATTGAATGCTCTAATGACCATGATGTGTGTGGTGTCACTCAGATGCCATTATTAAGTGTATATGTATTTGATCATCCAGGTATATGTATTTACTGATAATACAACAGGAGATGCCAATAATAATCTTCTTTCTAATACAGTAGTGCCGAGAAATTGAAAAAAGAAACCGATGAGACTTTTCTTACCTTGGGGATTCTCCTGGACCGACGTGTAGACAGCAGCTCGCTGGTGGTGCTCATGCTGTCATCATTGAAGCTGGGGGAAGAGGGCACACTAAGGTGGGACAGAAGCAACACATCATCATGGCTGTGTCTTTTGGACAGTCGTGGTAGTCTAAGGGTCTTCCTGTCTATGGTACTAGTCAGACGCAATGACAGACTGCTGGGTTTCGGAGGCAGCTTTGGAAGATAAGTCATTGACCAGGTTAAAGTAAAACACTGCAGTGAGAATAGAGTATATAACATCTATGTATCATTTCATGATCTATCTAGCTTTTGAATCAGATATTTCTGAAACACTTCCTGATTCAAACTTCTGACCACATTTTGCATGGACAGCAAAAAAAATGCCCCTATGCGTACTTCTCAGCTAACTCATTGAAGACTTGAGAATGAGTGCTCATTCTAATCTAAACTGAGGAAATTCAAATCAGTTTGAATATCGACAATGAGTAGCTGAATGGAAAAGATAAAATGGTCCCAGGTACAGAATCGTCACTGTGGAGGGAACACCCTTAAATGGGGCATCCTGCCTTCACAGTTGTGGCCATGTAGATATAGCGATTGCAGAGCCTCAAATTGATTCTGCCCCCTAATCTGCCACTGGGAGATCATCCCATCAATCTGCCAAGCTCAGGGTGTTGCAAAGGGTCCACAGACCAACTAGTATTTTCCTTTTGGTCTCTGGACACTGGCCTCAAGCTAGTCAAGAATGAGTCCGAACTTAACATTCAGATTCTTGAGTTATAAATAATGCACTTGACATCTGCATTAATTACTGTAAACCAGTGGATCATTTTTTTTGCCTTATCTACTCCAAGTTATTCCCTTATTAACAGTGTTAGTCCCATCACAGAATGCAAAAGGTTTTGTGACTTTTACCATGATCTCATCTAGTTGCTGTATAAAATAAATACTGAGTCTGTTGAAACATACTTTATCATTGACCTATCATCATGACTAATAAAAAATGTTCCTCAATTTATTTCCCCATTTGAAATTATAACGCGGGGTTCCACAAGTGCGGGACACTTTCTGAAGCTGGCTGGTGGGTCCTGTATCTCAGGGATCAATGTCCACATTCTTCATTGTAATACTGTATGCATTTGATGTACGTCCAAGTTACTTGGCAACGTGAAACATACACACATGAGCTTTGCCTCAGAATGTGTGTGCTGAGAATTGAGTTCCAGCAGCAGTGTATTGTTGGTCTACAATTAAACATTCTTTCTATGATTTATAGTTTTGTTTTTCTTTTCTGCCTTTTGTAGTACTTTTTTCCCACATTTTCAATTTTCCATCTAGGCTTCATTGCACAAGGAAATAAACTGTGCACAAGTAAAGTTAAGAAGTGATCTTGGCGTATAGAGGGGGGCATGTGGCACAGTGGTTAGCACTGCTGCTTCACAGCGTCAGGAGCCTGGGTTCGATTCCCAGCTTGGATCACTTACTGTGTGGAGTTTGCACATTCTCTCCATCTCAGCGTGGGCTTCCTCCAGGTGCTCCAGTTTCCACCCACAGTCCAAGGATGTGCGGTTTAGGTGGATTGGCAATTCTAAACTGTCTCTTAGTGTCAGGGGAGCCAGCTAGGGTAAATGCATGATGTTTTGGGGATAGGGCCTGGATGGGATTGTGGTCGGTACAGACTCGATGGGCCAAATGGCCTCCTTCTACACTGTAGAGATTCTGTGATTTTATAAGTCAGCCTACACTCTCTTTGTCTCTGGATCACAAGATTCAGCACTCAGGGATTCCTTCTTCAGTAAATTGTTCCACTTACACAAAAGACAAGTTTATTCTAAGCCATACAGTGGCACTGCTGCCTCACAGTGCCAGGGATCCAGTTTCAATTCTGGCCTCGGATCACTGTCTGTGCACAGTCTGCACATTCTCCCCGTGTCTACCTGGATTTCCTCTGGGTGCTCCAGTTTCCTCTCACAGTCCAAAGATGTGCGGGTTAGGTCGACTGGCCATCTAAATTGCCTCTTAGTGTCAGGGGAGTATCAGGGTAAATGTGTGAGGTTAAGGAATAGGGCCTAGGTGGGATTGTAGTCGGTACAGACACGATGGACTGAATGGTCTCCTTCTTCACTGTAGGGAATCAATGGATCCTATAAATTTAAGAAACTAGCACAAAAATAAATTCACTTAATGGGTAAGAAATTAGGTATGGTAAAAGATTCGTACGATCTAAGCTGTTATAAACAACCTCAGGTGTGGAATGGAAGTACCATACACCAACAAGTCTTCAATCTGCAATTACATTTTTAAAATAATTATGTTTGTAGGGATAATTGTAATGAATGTTTATTCAAGAGCTGCACATTCTCAACTCTTACAGTTTAATGCAGTTCCAAAGATTCCAGTCGGGTCACAAAGACCAGGCGGTCTGGTTGAAACTGCTTATTGCACGATTCAAAAGGCACCCTGTGGCCACTCAAATATATCAAGGAATTATTATTAAAGCAAAAATGTTCTTAAGCCTGTGATCTGAAAAACTACTCAGTTATTGGTTAAGCCACTCAATGCTTGATATCAATGAGCAGCAAACGTATGGCTGACAATAATACTTCAAATTACTGCAGCGTCCTACAATCAATGTCTTGTCAAGCATAGAAATAATCAACTTACTCCAAAACAAGAGTGTTGGTGCACTGGTCTTTTAAAGGTTGGTGATATTCTGTTGTTTGATGTGGGTTTAGTGGTGTAGCATGAGGTGGTAAACAGATTCTAATAAAACCGCTATCAAACAGTATTTATGAGAGCTCTGATCACAGACCAGAGGAAAGTTTCATAAACTAGTTCAGAAACTTTCAATGTCACGCCACACAGTCACACCAATATGTCGCCATTTGTGGCCATATAGGAATAAGAATGCTCATCTTTGTACAAATATCTTTAAAAGTTCTCCACAGCTCACCGTGTGATAGTAATCAGATCTTCATCAAGATAATATCCAGAATTCCCTTCATTGTATTCATGGGGAAATGGTGTGGAAATATACATCCACTTTTTCTGCATCGATCTTGTCAACATAAATCTAAGCTCTAAATTTCCTGTGTAACTCGTGTACCTACATCAGGACCTGAAAACTGACATAAAACAAACACAAATTGTGTTCCGGTAAAGGGATAAAAGCAGAACATTGCAGATGCTGGAATCTGAAACAAAAACAGAAAATGCTGGAAAGTCTTAGCAGGTTGTGGAGAGAGAACAGAGCTAATGTTGCAAGTCTGGATGACTCGAAGTCTCTGACGATGTGACTGCATAGAGTGACATTGAAAGTTTCTGAACTAGTTTATGAAACGTTCCTCTGGTCAGTGACCAGAGATCTCATGAAAGTGGTGTATTCGAATCTGTTTGTCTTTGTCCCATAGAGGGAATATGTCAAGCTGGTATCTTTTGTAATGACATCTCAGTCATAGATCTCGGCTTCTGCTACTCTCTTCCATTATCATATAGAATAGTGGTATTCCCACTGGGAAGGCTGCTCCAGCTGTGCTCTGAAATGTTTCGGGTTCACTGCGATTGACAACTCTTTGGTTAGGTACAAAGCAGGAAATGTCTAAAAATAAACATGAGAAAATATCTAACCTGTTGCACTAGCATCAGATGACTTTAGAACTTGTTGCTCACTAAACACTTGACCATAAATCTACAACAGCAGGTTGTTAGTCTAGTGCCGGGAAGCCAGCAAACTAATTGAGAATGGGGCTGTAAACAAATGACAGGAGGTGGGATTTTCCGAACCCTTGTTTCTGGCAATGGAGGTGGCTCACCACTGGCTGCCCGCAGGATCTTCCAGTCCCACAAGTATTTATGGTGTTTTGTGTGACTCGCCTTCTTGCTGCTGGGGAACCCTCTACAGGGGGTTGTCTTCAGCAAAACTGGAAGATCCTGCCAGCAGAAGAGAGTGGAAAATCCCACCCAGAGAATTTTGGACCTAACCAAGGAGTTGCAGATAATGAGGAAATTCGTACATAACAATTGAACTGTAAATTGGTGTATATTAGTGAAGTCCAAATTTTCTTGGGAATATAATATGGAACTCCAATCTTACACTGGAGTTAGGCCAAAACCACCCAGGAAATTCCAGGCTATATTTTGGTTCCAGTGCTGGGCAGGATCTGAACTACACTGGAAATTGTCATTCCAGGTGTTATCTTCCGCTTGGTGACATCTTGTGATGATAGCTTCTTCATCCACAAAGTTTTTTTTAAAAAACATTCAAACTTATTCCGTAAGTTGTGTAGAAGAACGCAGCGAATGTTCTATTTAAAACATTCTGCATGATTACGTAATCATTTTAAGCATAATGAAATCATTGAAATTGTGAAAATAATTTTCGCTGGCATGTCCCTACTTGATTCAAACCAGGTTAGCTTGGCTTGCGCAGCTACGAGAGTTCCTTTAGAGGACTAAATTTGATATATTATTCACATATCAGCATTCACAAGGTCCGCTTCTCTTCAGGGATATAGAAACCACAATACTGCCTACTAACTACTCTGTATATCACTTTTTTAATTCATTTTAACTAACCTTTCGGAAGACTGTAATGATATTTCTGGATTGATAGCAAGAAAAATAGAGGGTATTTTTCACAAACCCTGAGGTAGAGGAGAATGTGATGATAAGTCATACCTTCCTAACGGTGTGGCTGATTTACTTTACTTGCCAGAAAAAACTTGCAAGCGTGACCTTTGCACAGGTGGAATCAATTTCATGCTGAGACTGTGGCACGGTTTATACATATTTTGTGCTAGATGTTGCCTCAAATTTAGAGAAAATCATTTTTGTGACATTGCTACAGACAAGTCTATATTTTGAAAGCTGTTAATACTCAAATGAATGGGCTCTGATTTATTGCTTATATGTGGATGCACTGTCCAGCAAATCCAGTACTGATATCTTGAAGCTAAAGATTGTAGAATAAAGATATTACTGCTATTATTGTTACTTAATATTCATTTAGAACACAAATTAACTATTGGTTCACAAAGCATCAACAATGTGAATTTATATAGTGCTTTTGATGTAATCTGCCAGAATGTTATCAGAAAAAAGTCCGCATTTACAATAGATCTCAGATCTATAGATTCAAGGCCTTTTTCAGATTGTCACATCTAAATGACAACACAGCCGATAATACACAGTACAGCACTGGGTTATTACTTTCGATCATAGATTGAAATTGTGGACTGGGACTTGAACCTACAGTTTTGATTTTGTGTGTGTGGGGGGGCGGGGGGGGAATATACCATTTATAAAATAATTAGAACCTTTAAGGGTGACTGGTCTACTTCAAGATGCGCGCAAGCTGACAGGCACTTGAGGAATTAACCCAGATTTACGCTGCTGAACACACAATTCTTCACATTTCTGAATTTCAAGTATCCTAAAATTGAGCTAACTTTAGAAAAAGCAGAGTCTGTTTCAACATATATGTTTTGACAAGCTAGTGGTATGTTTTCCTTCATAGCCTATAACTCGTGCTTTTTGGCTGAAAGTCAAAAATCAATCAAAATCATAAAATATCACTTAACCCCCGAACCGTCGTTTCTTTAATGCTTTACATGTTTATTTCATTTTCAATCTTCTAAACACGTCTCTTTGCTTTTTGGTATGCTAGGAAGCAGCTCGGATTCCCAAAATCCAAATCAGCTTAACTAGGCAGACAAGTTTCTAGTCCTGTCCTCCACTCTTCAGGCCTTTTGGAAACAAACAGATCCAGAAGTATTCCTGCGTGAACTGTTCTGAGAGTTTCTGATGAATTAAACCAAGAGAATTACCTGGGGTGGTGTAGTGTACTTCCTGTCCTGAGGGGACCACATCCTGTGCAAAGAGTCTAGGGAATTCTCGGATGACAGCTGGAGCTTTCTGCCAGGGTAGCGGCCTTTCAAATCCACATCTTCATAAGGATTTTCTTTAGGTGTATCTGTAAAGCAGTATAAGGAAAAAACAGTCTGATTCAAGAGAGTCATGTGAATCTAAAAATATTTCCTCAGCTGGCAAGCTGTATCAGACCGCTGTTTGCAGTTAATTTTTTTTCTCTCCCTTTTTGTTTCTTTCCTGATGTTTTATGAAGAGCTTTGTTAAAGCATAAAAGTCCTGCTTAGAAAGTCTTCCACAGAAGTTACCCGTCATAGGTCCCGTACAGTGCTCAACATAATTGGGCAGCTCCAGCATGACTGGACAGGATGTGATGTCACTCCAAATATTGCTTAACAACTGGTTTATGATTTTTTTTTAAAAAAACATCTGGTGACTCATTTCCTCACCCTAACATCGAGGACAATAATTTTCAAAATGTTAACACTTTGCCACTATACTGAACACCGTACTTTGAAAAAAAAAGGTTCAAATCTGTGTTTTCAATATTGCTTCAATTAATTAATCAGACTCACAGCGGTTGTGGAATGTTTCAGCTGGCAAGAGGAAAAACTTCACTCAAATGCAAAACCTTTCAACGATACAGCTTTTTCCCATTGAGAATTTTCCATTGAGGATTTATTTTCTCACCAAGGAAAAGCAATGTGTTAATTCACTTTTTAAATATGTACAGGGTGGCACGGTGACACAGTGGTTAGCACTACTGCCTCACAGCACCAGGGACCCAGGTTCGATTCCCTGCTTGGGTCACTGTCTGTGCACATTCTCCCTGTGTCTATGTGGGTTTCTTCCGGGTGCTCCAGTTTCCTCCCACCGTCCAAAGATTTGCGGGATAGGTGGATTGGCCATGTTTAATCGCCCCTTACGGTGAGGGGATTAGTTGGGTAAAGGGGTTATGGGAACAGGTGCTATTGTGGTTGGTGCAGACTTGATGGGTCAAATGGCCTTCTTCTGCACTGTATGAATCTATCATCCTGTAGGGTTTTGGGGATATGGCCTATGTGGCATTAAATGGCCTCCTTCTGTACCATAGAGTTCCATAGGGTTATGGGGATAGGGCCTGGGTGGGATTGATGTCAGTGCAAGCTCAATGGGGCAAATGGCCTCCTTCTAATTCTTGAGCTGATTATCAGCTCAGTGAACAGCATTGAATCCTCTTTCCAAGGCCAAAAAGTCCTGGAATTGGAATTGAATTCAGAACTCCTGATCCAGGGGCAGAGGTGCTACCGCAGTGCGATAAGATCTCCTCCTTAAGGTCAGATGACTCAGCAATACAAGTAAGCACGCAAAGTGCCCTGAAAAAGGCCTGTGGAGAAACAGTGAACTGTTTGGAAGCAATTTCAAATTGACTATTTACTAGAAATGATTCAAGAAACCATTGGAGAGCAGATCAATCAATGATAACAACTTATATGGCACTCAAGTCCAATGAAACATCCTAAGTTGTTTCACAGGAGCACTATAAAACAAAAAAAGGACATTAAGCCACATAATGAGATATTAGAGCAATGACCAAAAGCTTAATTAAAGAGGAGGCTTTAAAGAGTACTTTAAAGGAGGAAATTAAAGTCAAAAGATGGGGGAGAACTCCAAAGCTTAGAATCTGGGGAATTGAAGCTGTGACCACCACTGGAGAATGATTAAAATTTTACATATTAATATTACAAGTAGACTTACATTAACACTGCAATGAAGTACTGTGACCATCCCCAAGTTGCCACTCTCCAACATTTGTTCAGGTACATTGAGGGAGAATTTAGCATGGCCAATGCACCTAACCAGCACATCCTTTGCATTGTGGGAGGAAACCAGAAGAAACCCATTCAGACACGGGGAGAATGTGCAGACACCACACAGACAGTGACCCAGGTCGAGAATCAAACCCAGGTGTTGTGAGGTAGCAGTACTAACTACTGTGTCACTATGCCTTGACAATATCCAAAAGCCAAAATTAGAGGATAGTGGTGTGGAGCTGAAAGGAATTCCACAGACAGGGAGAAGGCCAAAGCCATGGAGGAACCAGAAAACAACAGTGAAAATTTGAAACCGAAGATGCTGCTTAAGGAATGTAATTCAGCCCACGCAAGAGTGACAGAGAAATGAAACTTGTTGCGGCTGAAGGCAACCATAGAAAAATAGTAATTAAAAAAGAAGCACTGAGTTAGTCAGTTTTGTTAACACTTGCTATTGTCTGTGAGGTTAGAAATTGCAAATCTCTAGATCCAAACTAACCAAAAGGAATTTATGGTGTTTTTGTTTCCAGGAAATGACTGATGGAATACAATGGCTGGTAAGATTCTCTCTGGGAATACATGATTCACTTGGGAAAATAGAGATTTCAATGGCAATTTCAAAAATAATTTGTAGGGTTTGGGGAGAGGGGGGATGAATGAAGGAGCAAGAGATGGCTAAAACAGAAGAAAAATGGGCAACAGAAATAACGGCATCATAATAGATACATTGAAATGCAGGATTCTTTTAGGTTTCTTTTCTGGGTACAGAAGGATGAAAAAAAATCAACTTGTCATTGATTCCTTTATGGCTGTGTTCTTATGTATTGAGCACATCTTGGGGTGGCGTGGTGATTAGCACTGCTACCTCACAGTGCCAGGAACCCGGGTTCAATTCCAGCCTCAGCTGACTGTGTGGAGTTTGCACATTCTCCCATGTCTGCGTGGGTTTCCTCTGGATGCTCTGCATACCTCCTATAGCCCAAGATGTGCAAGTTAGGTGGATTGGCTTTGCTAAATTGCCCTTTAATGTCAGGGGGATTAACTGGGTAAATACGTGGGGTTATGGGTATAGAGATTATTGTTGGTGCAGGCCCAATGGGCTGAATGGCTTTCTTCTGCATGGTAGGTATGCTATGAGAGGCTTCTTTCTTTCTGTCATAACATACATTGAAGGGTAGCTTTTAACTTTGGGCAGATTCTGAACAATGTTAAGGCAGGAATGTTGGTGAGGAGTGGAGGGGAGTGGAAACAGAAGGATCTCCTGCTCAAAGTTCCTATCAGCCAGATTTCACAGTGAGTTGCAAGTATCAATATCCAGTTCATCACTCACTGGGAATCAGGAATTCAAACTCAGCTCCATATGGAAGGGGAGACAATTGCCAGGGGCAGGGTGGACTAACATGTGGAATGAAGGTCAGACTGGGGCTATGAGCAGGCTTGCAACACAAAGAAGGTTTTTGTTGGCTAGGAGAAATGTTTGTGTTTTAAACAAGATGATTATGGAGAGCTGGCTAAAGACTTAGTCAAAGAGGTTGTTTTTAAGGAAGATATTAAAAGGGAAGAGAGAAAGGCAGGGAGATTTAGGGAATGGATTCCAGAGTGCGGGACCTAGACAGCTGAAAGGTCACTATAGCCAATGGTGAAACAGAAATGGGGGAATTTAAACAAAACCAGAGACTAAAAAGTGGGGTTGGGTATGTTGTGAGACTGGAGAAAGTTCAAAGACTAGATACAGGAGAAGATGTGTCAAAGGAAATGAAAAAGCAATTAGAAGTTATCATTTCCAGCCTTTGTGGTATTTTACTTCGAAGTAATGGGTCTGGATTGAGCTCAACATGAGAACCTCTGTGAGTATTCCTGACTATACTGCAGCAGACACAACTGTTGGCTGATAACTCCTTTATAGGAATAGTTAAGGCTGGAAATGTTAAAAATCTACAGTGATTCACTGTTCCTATTCACTTATGCATTTGCTATTTAATAATATGATTGGAAATTAATAAAACATGCCAGAGATTAGTTGAAAATTCATTCCACTGCTCCCTGATGAAGAAGATTACGTGAATGCACTTCATGACTTCCTGCTGTGAATGGATGAGGAGATAGTTTTGCAATGTAATAACAACCAAGGCACTCCGTGGTTAAATCAAATGAACTGAAAACTGGGGAGTTTCTACAAAGAGTGGCCAATCTTCACTGCCACTTTAAAATGGGCTGCAAGTTGAAAATTTTAGGCTAACATACCTTTCATCAATAAGAGTCCCAACCTGTTTAACCTTTCTTCATAAGACTTCACGCAATGTCAAATGGTAGCAGCGTGAGGGTGCATCCTCTAATTAGCTGTTAAAGAAGTAAAGACTTCAGCAAAAGACAAGATAGTTCTAATCTTCACTCAAATATGCAGGGGGAACTATTCAACTAGACTCATTAGTGGCACTGGGATTGCAACGCGGAATTACTCTTCACCAGGTTTTGTTAAGGCAGGCAGCAAGTGAACTTTATGCTGGTTTCCCATCAATATGATTTTAGCCTGCAGCCCAGAGTGAAACATGTTGGTAGCTGCCTGCACTTTCAGGTGAATGAGTATGGTTAGCACAGCACGATATACAACTGCACGTTATAAAAGCAGCCTTTCCCATTTAAAGGGGAATTGCACTAAGGCCATAGCACCTGGTAGAACCATATCAATGGAGCAAGACGCCAGACAGAGAGGGTTCCGAGATTCTTTGATGCAGCTGTCAGTGCTGGAAACCATACAGGGAAGTGATGAGGAAAGAGAAGACATACTTTCACAGGAAACCACAAAGACACAGCCTGTGAAGTGAAAGGGAGCAGGGGGAAAGGGAGGTGAGACTGGCAAAGGATCTGACTGCAGAGCAGGAGAAAATTCAATGACCTTACACAGGTGGTCAAGGTAGCAGTGCATAGCTGCTATCTGTTATGGATGTTTCCTCTCATGGGAGAGTCCAGGACCAGAGGGCATAGTCTCAGAATAAGAGGGACACCAATTTTATCTCCAATTGATCTCACCTGTCACCACGCCACCAACATCTCATGCTGCTCAATGCACCACACTCACCATTCCTCCATTAGTAATCAGTACTTTATGTCAAAAATATGAACCTAAAGAAAGTGGAAAGACCAGCACCTCTGAGATCAGGGCACCCTTTCTAAAGGGCACCACAATTTCCAGACAGCCCCATACACCTGCCCCCCTCCCCCACTTGCTGATTAACACCAACCACACGTACCCTCCCCACCCATTGGCATCATGCAGTGTTAATGTAAGCCGACTTGTGACACTAATAAATAAACTGAAAAGAACTGAATAGTGAAGAATCATGCCCTCCTCCTCTGAAAGATCAGAAGCAACTTTAATCCATAAATGTTAACATTCATGATTACTTGACAGAATCTGATTGTTTGCGCACTTTGTCTCTCTTCAGTATTCCAATGGTTGCTTATACTTTGCGGAGAAGGGTTGGTTGGAAGTCTAAGAGTTAACATAGGAGTGAATTCCTTCATCGTATCTTAATGCAAAGTTCATGTATGCCAATCCTGTGGTGCCAAAAATCACATTTGGTTTTATTCAGACTTACTTGGATATCTGAGAAATGTTACAGTCCTGCTTCGAATTTATAACACATCCTTGGCACGTTTCTTGACCTTCTTCCAGCTGACCCAAATATTTCTAACTTTGGTTAAAATAAAGAAAGATTTTTCAATGCTTTCCTCCTTCCCTCACTCCCATCAAACTACCGTTTTCGTGAAACATTGTCTACACTTTAAACACGTAGGCTACAAGATGAAGAAAAATGCTTGGTTGCAAAATATCAAAAGAAAACTGGATGATTTGTTTAATCTTTCTTTGTGATGTATGAGTCAAGTGGGCACAGTGATTCAGCGCTTGCTAGAAGGAGCTGGTTTAAACCTGTGGTTTGTCCAGGTGTGCTTCGAATGTTGTAGGAGGGAGGGTGTAGACTGTTGATTAAGAACCTCCCCAAAAGTGAGGGAGTGGAGACAGCTGAAGGCTTATTCAAATATACAGCCAAAATTCTTTGAGCTAGTAATCTGCCTAACCTTTCAATGTGGGAATATTATAGAAAAATCTAAACTACAATTTCTTCTTGATTTATAAAAACATCTTCTCACAGAACGTAGAATCAAAGTAATTAAGATAGAGCTGGACATGGCGACTTCTTGCAAGCTGTGCCCAGCTTCCCTTCTAATTTAATCTTTTACTCTCATTCTATGCTTTTAAAACTCATTCTAAGTCTTTTAAACTCTCTAACGATGACTACCTCACATTAAATTGATCTTTCTCTACTCCCTAGCTATTACTATGTCACATTCTGCAGTCTGCTTTCCTTCCCTATGTACAGTATGCTTTGTCTGTAAAGCACGCAAGAAACTATACTTTTCAGTGTATACTAATATATGTGACAATAATAAATCAAATAAAATAGAATCCCTGTGTAGAAGGAGGCCATTTGGCCCATGGAACCTGCATCGACAACAATCCCACTCAGGCCCTATTCCTGTAATACCATATTTTTACCTTGCTAATCTTCCTAACACAATTAAACAAACTCTCACATCTTTGGAGTGTGGGAGGAAACTGGAGCACCCAGAAGAAACCCATGCAGACACAGGGAGAACGTGCAAACTCCACACAGACAGTCACCCAAGTCCAGAATTGAAACCAGGTCTTTGGCACTGTGAGACAGCAGTGCTGACCACTGTGCCCTTGTGTTGCCCACAAATATTTTATATCCATTCTGCCTTATTGATATTTTACCATCTATATTAAGTTCTTTGCTTGGAAGAAGTCTGCACTCGGAGGCCGCACTGTTCTAAACCAGTTATTAAAGCAGACCTGAGTTTACACTCCCCTTCATCGACTTGTTTCCTTCTCTGCCTGCAATACCTCACTGCAGATGCTGATAGAAAAGAGAAAACTACGGAGGCGGGAATTTCACAGCTTGTATAGTTAGTGAAAACCCTGTGTTGAAACTCTTGGAACTATAGAAGGTTAAAAAACCTACTGGGAATTAACAATAGCTTGAGATTACAATCTTGAGATATGTGGTGGGGAAATTGAGGTTTGACACATGAGATTCGTGCCAAATGCATGATATCAGGAGGTAATTTTCAACCCAGGGTTATGTAAGTTTTTTTAAAAAAATGGAATTGAACTTATTAATTGGAAGTTTGAAGATACTTTATCCATTTTGAAAGCTTTAATGAAGGGAATAAGGATGACCAGATGTACTCAGGTTTCCAATTGATTATCAATTTAGTGACTGTGAAGAGTCGTGTCATTAACTAGAGTAGATATTAATCAATATTGATATTAATGATAAAGATTATTTCTATCTAAATTCAATGTCCTGGATTGTCTGGAAATGATCCATTTTAACCAGCGGCAGGGCCCAGGGCAGGATTATACTGGTGGCAGCCAATAAGCAGACTGTGGTCAAGGGCTGCCATCCTAAACAAAAACTTCCCAAAAATTACAGGGCTGAAAGCTGGAGGGAAACCTCTGGAAATGGGGGAGGGGGGCGGTGGAGGGCCTTCCCTGTTGCTGTTCTGTTTTGTGAAATTTTCTCTCCTGGGCTGCTGTTAGGAGACTGCCTCCAATTAGCCGGTGGGGGAGAGGGAAAGGGGGATGTGATTTGCCACCAGCAAAGTGTTGACAGTACTGTTAAAAGGCTCTTAATTGGACCATTAATTATGCAAATAGGCTACCTGTCTCCTTGGGGTGGACAGGCCAACCGCTTCGGATTGGGACAGCACAGCGGTTAGCACTGCTGTCTCACAGTGCCAGGGACCCAGGTTCGATCCTGGCCTCAGTCACTGTCTGTGTGGAATTTGCATGTTCTTCCCAAATATTTGCAGGTTTCCTCCAGCTTCTCCAGTTTCCGAGTAAAAGACATATGGGTTAGGTTGATTACACATGTTAAATTTACCTTTAGTGTCAGGCAATTACCAGGGTAAATACGTGGGATTACAGGAATAGGGTCGATGGATTATTGTGGTCAGTGCAGGCTTAGTGGGCTGAATGGGGTCCTTCTGTACAGAAGAGAATCTATGCCACTGTTGTAAAATGCCCTAACGGAAACACTGCTCTGACCGAGCATTAGCTTTTCTAGTTACTTTCCGTATCTGAATTTTTTGTGGTTCATACAATAGGGCATCCAGATCCCTCTGAATCTCAGAGCTCTGCAGCCTCTCGTCATTTAGATATTACTTAATGTCAAAATGGGCAATTTCACATTTTCGTCCATGTACTCCATTTTCCAGATCTTTATACCCACTCACTAAATCTAATATTCTTTTGTAGGAGTGGTTCCAGCATATTGGGAAACAGCAAATACAATGCCATTTTTAAAAAAGGAGGTAAACAAAAGATGGATAACTGTAGGCCAGTTAGCTTAACTTCTATAGTAGAGAAAATGCTTGAATCTACCGTCAAGGAAGAAATAGTGAGACATCTGGCAAGAAATGGTCCCACTGGGAAAATGCAGCATGGGTTCATGAAGGATAGGTCATGTTTAACTAATTTACCAGAATTCTTTGGGGATGTTACAACTGCAGTGGGCAATGGGGAACCTGTGGATATGGTGTATCTAGATTTCCAGAAGATATTTGACAAGATGCTGCACCAAAGGCTACTGCATAAGTTAAAGGAGCACAGTGTTACAGGTAATGTATTAGCACGTATAGAGGATTGGTTAACTAACAGAATGCAAAGAGTGGAGGTAAATAGGTGTTTTTCTGGTTGGCAATCAGTGACTAGTGGTGTGCCTCAGGAATCAGTTTTGGGACCACAATTTTTTACAATTTACATAGATGATTTGGAGTTGATGGACCAAATGTAGTGTGTCAAAATTCACAGGTGACGTTAGAATGAGTGGTAAAGCAAAATGTGCAGAGGATATTGAAAGTCTGCAAAGGCATACAGATAGTTTAAGTGACTGGGCAAAAGTCTGGCAGATGGAGTACAATGTTGGTAGGAATAACAGCAAAATGGACTATTATTTAAACGGTAAAAATTTCAGCATGCTCTGTGCAAAGGGATCTGGGTGTCCTTGTGCAAGAATCACAAGGAGTTAGTTTGCAAGTGCAGCAGGTAATTAAGAAGGCAAATGGAATTTTGTCCTTCATTGCTAGAGGGATGGAGTTTAAAAACAGCAAGGTTATGTGCAACTATATAAGGTGCTAGTGAAGCCACCACCACATCCAGTGTACTGTGTACAGTTTTGGTCTCCTGATTTGAGAAAGGATATATTGGCACTGGAGTAGGGGCAGAGGAGATTCACTAGGTTGATTCCAGAGTTGAGAAGGTTGGTTTATGCAGAGTGACTGAGTAGATTGGAGCTATACTCATTGGAGTTCAGAAGAATAAGGGGAGATTTTATTGAAACATATAAAATTGTGAAGGAAATAGATATAAGCAAGGGATTGTTTCCACTGGCAGATGAAACTAGTGCTAGAGGCCATGGCCTCAAAGTAAGCGGGAGCAGATTTAGTACTGAGTTGAGGAGGAACTTCTTCACAAAAAGGGTTGTGAATCTTTGAATTCCTTGCCCAGTGAAGCATTTGAGGTTACCTCACTACATGTTTTTACAGCAAAGACAGATACATTTTTCAACAGTAAATGAATTAAAGGTTATGGTGACTGGCAGATAAGTGGAGCTGAGTCCATGAAAAGATCAGCCTTGACCTTATTGAATGGCGGAACAGGCTCAAGGGGTCAGCTGGCCTACTCCTGCTCCTGTTTCTTATGGAGCCTCCCTATGTCCTCTTCACAACTTACTTTCCAGCCTATCTTTATGTCATCAGCAAATTTAGCAACAAAAACATTGGTTTGTTCATCCAAATCATTGATATAAATTAGAAAAAGTTGAAGTCCTAGCATTGATCGCTATGGTACACCATAGGCCCTATTTATGCTTACTCTCAGTTTCCTGTCAGTCAGCCAATCTTCCATCCATGCCAAAATATTATCCTTTATACCATCGCCTTCTATTTTCCAATACCTTTAATGTGGCATTTTATCAAATACCTTCTACAAATTTAAGTATAGTATATCCACCAATTCCTCTTTATCTGTCATGTTCAACCAACTTATTGGAGCTCTTTGTGGATGTTACCTCTACAAAGAACTCCAATAAGTAGGTTGAACATGATTTCTCATTCAAAACCCTGTCAACTCTACCTGATATTCATATCATTGTAGAGAAAACAAAATATTGGGTCATGCACATGGGACTAAAGGAGAAATGTGAATATCAGAACACAAACTTTAAAAGTATGTATGCATATTTTTAAATCCTACAACTTTAAATATTCTTCTGAGACAATTGTAAGGTTAGAATTTCAGGATAAGAGAAGCTGGTCAGCTGTAATTATGATTTCGTACAACATTTAGAAGCTCAGTTTCTCCTGAATGGACAAGGCCCAATGTCCTTACAGTTGCTTTGATTTCATCTGTTCAGCCATAATAGTGCATCCTCCAGGGAAACAGAGAATCACTGACACCAACTTCTGGATTTCCACATCTAACTGTACATGTCTGCATGGCACAAGCTGCTTTGAGTTGTGTGGCCAACAACCTTGCTTTTGCAAATTTCAAGCTTATAATCACTCAATGAAGTAACATAACTCAAGTATAACAAACTGCAGATCATTATTTTCAAATGACATTTTTGTGAATGGCCAACAGGATAGTACTATTTTGAAGTGATTTTTCTGACTATTTTCTGACTCTTACCTATGATGTCTTCATAGGCATTTTCTTCTGCTAAAGTGCTTTTTGAACTGAATCGGCTGTGTCCCTCCAGAGGAGAGGTGGATGTACCATTTTCAGTAGGAGAGGGAGAATGGGATGATTGAAGACTGACAGCATCTTCAAATTCAAAGGATTTCCTGGCAAAACACACAGAAAAGAGTTGTTAGTTAATGAATATTTTAATTCGGTATCTTTTAAAAATGAGAGATTGCTTTACACAAACTAAAATATGCTGAAACTATCACAACTGTTATTCTTTTCACTCATTCAACCATTTTACTCAGTGATTTTGGCAGGACTAAATCAAAGCGTTCTCAGACAATTGCATTGAAAGGAATAATTGAAAACTTAGTGGTGACGGAGAGGCCAAAACTACACACTGCAATAATTTACTCTTCCCCAGTCCTCTTCGGGATTCCCCCACACGAATTTTCATGGAAAACAGGATCAGGAAGGTAACTGTCAAATGGAGAGATCCATAGCCTCAGAAAGGTTAAATCCCAGGATTGTATCCGTGAAAAGCTGCCGCATTAGGGAAGGCTTCCTGGCAAAGCCAATGATCAAACTGCCGTCCTATTAACAGCAGCAGAGCCAGTCACTCTGACAGTCTCAGCAACAGCACCGTGAACTTAGCAGCACTGTCCATGTCCCTGGAAGTCATGCTGGTTTGGTGATCCCACCATACAGTCTGCACCAGTACATTCCCTAGTGCAGACAGGAGCTGCACTTGTTCATTTTGGATCTCTGGTCTGGAGTTTAGCCAAAGGAATGTCCCCAAAGTGCTGCGAATCACAGCAGGACAGAATACAAATTTAGAACAATCATACATCATGATTATACCCGATCTCAGAGTCTCACTGGCCTTCTCCTTCAGCCTCTCCTCAGCTGTACTCATCAATGAGCAGGTTCATTTCATTTTCAGTCATAGGCCTTGAAGGACCTTTCTTGAATTTGAGAGGATGAAGCAAAGTAATTTTGACCATTGAATAGAGGTATTAAAGATACAATACCTGAAGCATTTGGGAAAATAACTTTCCTGAAAGAATTTTAAAAATTGCTTCTTCAATAGTTACAACCTATGCCACAGACCAGAAGCTTACAAGAGCTAAACAGAGAGCAAAGGTGGGTGATGATTATGAGCTGGTCCATAAGTCTAAACCCTTTCTCCATCACCTGCACAAATCCGAGAAGGACAGAAAGTAGGAATGTGAAAAGAAAGCAAATAGCCAGAGAAGAAATGGGACAGGTTGGAATTCACTGGGACTCCTCCTCAGACCAGAACGATATTGGATATGGTAGTGATATTCCAACACCTAAGCGTTTCCATTGTAACAAAGTGGGACAGATTGCGCTGGAAATTCCACATGATGCCTTCATTCTCTAGCAGTCCATTGTGCCAGCTGTATGTCAACCAATGAGACAAAGCAAGGGATGGCTACAAGATGAGGAAGATTATTTACTGATGACAAGCTTCATGACTTTGGGTCACAACTACTATACACATGTGCAGCATGCATAGAAGAAAAGCTAATGTCTCCACAAGGAATGTGATAGAGCAGACCATTGACATACTGAAATAATTGCTGGAATTCTTCCAAATGGATACTAGGTCCCGTAGAGTGGACAGGAATGTGGAGTGTTTCCCACTGCAGAGAGCGACAGAGAAAATGTCCCCAACTCATTAATTATGCAACCTGGTGTTTTACGCCATATTCCCTGTGGGACAGACCAGATGGCACATGGTCTGCTGTCCTATTAGGCACCATAATAAAAAGGCTCCCATTCTCACTGACCCATTATTGAAGAAAGAAGATGGATATCATAAAAGTGAAGATAAATCTCCAGGAACACTGGAAAATGGATCTCCTCCAGGACATCAAATCTGTAAGATCCTTCTATAGATGCTCCACCTATAGATGTTACCCCCACTCACTGCTGTGGTGTTCCGAGGTCCAAGGTCGCTGTCGGCCTTCATCCTGAACTCTAGAGGCAACACCAGACATTGTCCAGGTAAATCTCGACATCTACATGCCACATTGTTCTGAACATGCTTCACACTGGCATGCTTTCTTGTTAGCTTCTCAGAGAATTGTCTGTGGTTGGTCAGGCCTTCATCTACTTCCCCATTAACAGGCTGCAGTGAGTTTCACACCATCCTCCAGCAGCTTTCCCAATCCACCTAGACATGTAGCAACTGAAGAACCCGTGGGAAATTTACGCCGGTGTAAAGCCAATTTTTGTGTCTCCCACCAAATTTTCCCTTGTGTGCAAGGTGTGAAACATAGGCTTGAATCTTACATCAGCACTAAATGAATGAGGGTTTCTTGGGAACTTACCTTTATAGGAGCAGCCAGGAAATTGGTGGAGAAACTGACCATCAGGGAATCTGAACTCTGATGTCATAGTTCAGACTAGGGAGCGGCTTCTGGTTGGTAAGTTGTGATCAGATGAAGTGTTTTTATAACCCTTTCCTTTCTTTAATATCTTAGTTCAATAGACTGAATAGTGTAGCGGTTTAGACAAGATTTAAATTCTGTTTAGGGATGTATTCTCAGGAATACTCCCTGTGCCATATGGTAGTGAAGCAAGAAATAGGAAGATAGTGCAGATTAATAAGTGGTTTGAAGTTGGCACAGGAGGGAGAGCTTCAGATATTTAGACCACCGGGATCTTTCCTATGGCAGACAGGACCTGTACAAAAAGGATGCATTGCATCTTAACAGGAAAGGTACTAACATCCTAGCAGGGAGATTTGGTAGTGCAGTTCAGGTGGATTTAAACTAATAAGGCAGGGGCTTGGAACTCCCATAGGTTACAGCCATAGGTCAGAGAGAACAGAGACTGTGGAGAACTCAGTGAGTGGGTCCGGTAAGGCTAAGAGAAATAAAACACAGGGAGAGACATAACAGGATGGATGGTCTGAGGTGTGTTTGCTTTAACACAAAGAGTATGACAAGTAAGGCGGATAAACTTAAAGCTCGGATTACTACATGGAATTGCGATGTTGTGGCAATTACGCAGACTTAGATGAAAGAATGGCAGGACTGGCAGCTTATCATTCCAGGATTTAGATGATTCAGGCGAGAGTGTGTTGCTTTACTGATTTAGGAGAATGTCACAGCTATACAGAGAGAGGACACTTTGGTGGCATCATGCAGTGAGGCCATATGGGTAGAACTCAGGAACAGAGACGGTGCAATCACACTGCTGGGGTTGTACTGCAGACCTCCCAACATGAAGCCAGCGTGAAGTGAAGGAACTGATATGTCAGCAGATTATAGGAAGATGTAAAATCAACAGAGTTGTTGTGATGAGCAATTTTAACTTGTCCAACATAGACTGGAATTCCTTTAGTGCCAGGCACTTGGACAGAACAGTGTTTGTTCAGTGTGTCCAAGAATGCTTCTTGTGGCAAAATATAGATAGTCCAACTCGGGAAGAGATTATTTTAGATCTAGTTCTGGGAAACGAGTCCGGACATGTGATTGATATCTTAAGGGGGACCATTTTGGGAACAGTGATCACAATTCTCCAAGTTTCAAGATACTTGTAGAAAAGGATAGAAATAATCCCAGAGTGAAAGTACTAAACTAAGAGAAAGCTAAGTATGATAGTATCAGGCAGGAGGTAGGGAATGTAGACTGGAGGCAGCTGTTTGAGGGTAAATCCACATCTGATATGTGGGAGTCTTTTAAATATTATTTGTTAACAATCCAGGGCAAGTAGTCCCTGTAAAAGTGAAGGACAAAGATGGCAAGATTTGGAAACCCTGGATAACAAGAGAAATTGTGAGCTTAATGAGAAAGAAGAAGGAACCAAACATAAATTTCAGGAAATTGAAAACAGATAAGGCTCTTGAGGAATACCAAGATAGCAGGAAAGAACTTAAACAGGGACATAGGAGGACAAAAAGGGGCCAAGAAATGTTCTTGATAGGCAGGATGAAAGGTGAATCTCAAGGTTCTTTGTGCATATATAAGGAGGAAGAGAGTATCTAAAGAAAGTGGGGGGAATTTGTATTGGAGCCAGATGAGGTGGGTGAGGTCCTTAATGAGTACTTTGCATCAGTATTCACAAAGAAGAAGGATGTAGTGGATGGTGAGTGTAGAGAGGAGGATGTTGATATTCTAGGACATGTTGAGATAAAAAGGGAGGAGATAATGGAGTTCTGAAATACATTAAAGTGGACAAGTCCCCAGAGCCAGATAGGGTCTATCCCGGAATACTGAGAGAGGCAAGGGAAGACATTGCTGAGGCCTTGGCCAAAATCTTTGTATCCTCTTTCGCCACTGACAAGATACCAGAGGATCGGAGAGTAGTTAACATTGTTCCTCTGTTTAAGAGGGTGGAAAAAACAATCTGGGAAATTACAGACCATCAATGGTGGGGAAATTATTGGAGAAGATTCTTTAATGCTTTGCATGAAATAATGCAACTGTTGTCCTAAAATAATCTATTCTCTGACCTACAACAAGCAACGTCACAGAGCTTCTGACTCTCAGGAAAGCAGATCAACTCGTCCCACTCCTATGTCCTTTCCCATAACCCAATCATTTTTATTTCACTTCAGGTGCTTATCTATTTGAAATGATCATTTCCATTTAAAAGCTACAATTGAACCTATCTCAGGCAGTGTGTTCCAAAGTCTAACACTATAGATTACCTATCTTTTCTCCTTCCTTAGCTTTTATTCTTTTGTCAATCATCTTAAAATGGTCTCCCTTAGTTCTCAACTCTTCTGCCAAGGGAAATATTTGTTTCTATTTAGTCTGTTCAAACTCTTCATCATTTTGAATACCTCTGACAGATCTCCTTGCAACCTTGCCTTCTTAAGAAGAACAGCCACAGCTTCCCTCATACCTTATTCCTGGAGCCATTTTCGCAATTTTTTTCTGCATTCTCTCTAAAGCCTTTACATCCTTCCTAAGGTCTGGTGTCTAAAATTGTTCACAATACTCATCAAGGCTGAACCAGTGTTCCATATAGGTTCATCATACATTTCTCCCTTTTATACTCTGCCTCTAGTCCTAAAACTCAGGATCCTTAATTATAACAACTCCAAGAGTTGGCTGTGAAGGAACTGTACTTTTATTGCACAAATGAAAATAATCAATAACTACAAGTCTGAGGTGAACACAACAGATCCCACCCAAGACTAAAAGGTTTGTAGACCGTCTCAGGGTCTTGCTCTATATACGACTTGGTATGCCTCTCGTGAGCTAATTAGCAGTCCCCATGGAGCTTATATTCTACGAGTCCAACTGGGAGGTCAATTAGTGATTCCCTATGCAGATCATGAGGGTTATCACACTATTACTTAGTGTGATTGACACTGACCATTGTATACTTCCAGGTTCCTCTGGCAGCTTCAGTAAAATTGCATCTTTATTTTGTATTGTTTCTCCACATTCTTCTTGGCAAAATATATTACTTCATAGTTCTCTGCATTAAATGTCATCTGCCACGTGTCTGTCCATTATGCCAAACTGACTATGTCCTCTCGAAGTCAGTTCTACCCTCCACGCAGTTCACTGCAATTCCAGATTTTGTGTCATCTGATTCCATCTAAAACTTAGAGTAGACTGGAGGAGGGATCCTATTTCAACAGAACCACATCAGCCCACATAAACCTCAGGAATTTCTGCCTGCCAGTACTTACAGATCACAAGACATTATGCCACAACCTCCAGTCTGCCTGCCAATTTCCAGGGCCAATTCCCCGTGTTCCCAACTCCATATCCAATAACAGTGTTAAATTCTGACTTTCAACTTTTTGCACGTTCCGACCAATGCCAAGCTCTATAAGTGTGCTTCCCTCTTCCAGGACTGCTCCTGCAATCTGACTGATAACAGGGTCACATGGACCACTGCAAAGCCTAAATCCAGAACTCTATTAGCCAGTTTACTGCAATACTTGATGCATCTCCCTGAACATTTTTCTGCTTTCTTTTGGCTTTCACAAGTGTAAGAAGCAAAGTTTAATGCAATATTGAGAGTGGCAAGCAGCTGATGAGTATCACATGGATCTAATTTTTATGTTTAAAATAACAAACAAATTTATTCTGCAAAAGTTGCATGAGCACAAACAGTTCATATTCTTTATTTCTAAATATGACAGTGGACAGTCTTCGACTTAATTCTTTGAATGAATAATGTAATAAAAAGATTCCAAGAATTAAGTTAACTTTTTGTAAATAACTTCTAAGCAATGATGCTTCTTTTCATTGAATTTTATACCTCTGCAAAACGCTAATGAACCTACAGTATTGCTTGAAAATTCAGCTGGATTAGTTTCCCAGGAGGATCAACTCTTTTCAAAGCAAAACTTCAGAACAACTCCTATGGAGTAAACCTTTGTCATTACTGTCAGGGCAGCAATCTGAAGGATTGGGTCATCCATTATTGTAGTACCTGTTTTTATCAAATTAAAAATTGGACAAGTTCTGTAGCAGGTCAATTTCTCCAGATCTGTGCCTGTGCTATAGAAGATGGAAACTTGCTCATTGACTTAAAGTAGAAGCTCATTCGCAGCATGTCCTGGATTTTGCAAATCCTACCACTTACGTTTTTAAAAATGGAACTTTAGTCATGTCCAAATGGAAGCAATTGCACCATACTGATTTGAGTTTGAATTATTTCTTCCCCCACTGGTAACTATTCAAGCCTAAGATATTAAATTGAAATAAGCTTGCTATTGAGACCTGGGCTGGCTCATTTTTTGAAACAACTTATATGTTGACTGGATTTAAAGAAACATGAATTAACTAAAACTAGAGACTGTGCTTTGTTTTTGTCATTGTAACATCTTTTTATATTAGTTAGTAAGCTAAGCTCATACGAGTAGCAGAAGATAACAAGCTGTGAATGCTACACTAAACTAAGATTCATTCAATATTATTAATGTCATACTTCACTCTGCTTCTCACCAGGTACAGGATCTATCTGATCTAATTGTTTACCTTTCAATACTTACAACAGCTTCTCTCTGACTTGAATTAAATTTCCAATAGCGAATTTAAATAATTGTTCATTATATTTTAAAGTTACATTAAACACATTTGAACACATTCTTAGGATTGTAAAATCATAACAGAAGCAGGAGTAAGTCATTTGGCCCATTGAGTCTGCTCTGTCATTCAACGAGATCATGGCTGATCTGCTTGCGGAGGATGAAATAACCTATTCTCTGTTGGTTTTTACTATCTGCAAATCTATTAAAAGTCTCTGAGAAGAAAGATCAAAATGCAATTACCCAGTCCACAGAAATAACTGCAAGGCATGTCATACAAATTCCTTTCTTGGGAATATACATGCAGGAGGTTTTAAAAAGTGGTTTTGCTAAGCCAGACAACGAGATGACTTATCAAAGTCACCCAGAAAAACTGTTGAAAGCAGCAATAAGAAATCGCTCTCTTTCTCTCTTTCTTTCTTAAGTTAAGAAAAATACAAGCGATTGTAACCGTCCATAGGAAAGGACCTCAGGAGAAATCTATCGATTTCTGTGACATGGGTCGTGGAATTAAAAGGAAGAAAATCGTTTCCAACAAAGTGAAGTTACCTGGACTTCAAAGAGCAAAGAATAAAGAAAAATACAGCAAAGGAACAGGCCTTTCGGCCCTCCAAGCTTATACAATCATGATGCCTTAACTAAACTGCAAAAAAAACCCCCAAATTTTAAAGGGAACCAGTTAGCTTCAAACAGCCACAATGTTAAATAATGCACAACTCAAGATCAAGCAAAGGACTCAATCGTATATCCTGTTATTTGTAAATTAATACTTCTTTATTTCTGTTTTTTATGTGTGTTTGTCATACATTTTCTACTATTTTTCCTCAGGTTTAGTAGCTATTAAACTTGCTTTTTCTTACGTGGATTGAAAAACGAACTGGTTTGATTTGTTCCTTATTAAAAATAATTACATTTGGATTAGAAAGGCATCTATGAGGGAAAATAAATTAAAAACCTTTTCTGCAACCAGCCAAGGAGGCTGACTAAAGGGCAGCCAATTTGTACCCTTTTACCCACTGTAACAATAGTCAGTGAAAGGGAGAAGTAGTCAGGGGTATTTTTGTGAAGATGAAGAATTGTTAACTGTGAGAAAATTAAACCTGTAACAAAGAAAAAAATCTCATGAGATGTTACATTCAATGTACTCTCCTGTGTGTCTCAGAAACCTGGACAATAAATAAAGATCTGTGGAAACAATGACATGAACTTAACCTTCCATTTATGGACCACAAGGGGTATCTGAAATTGCAAAAGCAAAAAGAACTTTTAAAAAGTGACATCCAGAAAAAAAACCTCAGGACCCTGCAGGAATGATATAAAATAAAGTTTTATAAAACAAAGTTTTATAAAACAAAGTTCTAAGTGTTTATTGCAAATTTCACTATATTGAAAAGAAAACTCTCATTCATGAAACCCATTTACTACATTTGCATTCCTTCAACTAAATAAAGTCCTATAACAGCATACTTTCATTCAAATGCACTGTCACTTATAATAACAAGAATTAGAATTCATAGTCCTACATAAATGAGTCTATAACTACCTGTAACTGTCAATCAAACCATGAAGTGACAAGCACCCTACTGTGATTATGATTAGTTGTGATATCAGTCCTCCAGCACTAATCCAATAATGTCAACAGACAGAGCAAAAGAGCATGCAATTTTTCAAGCACTCTTAAGATTTCTTTTCAAAGATTTAAGGGCTAAACTTTTAAATGCCTTGATACCTTGACAGCTCTCTTTGATATGTCTCTTCAATAAATGCTTCCAACAGCTTTGACAATTTATTTCAATAGGTTTACTGACAGTTCCAGTGAGGTTGACATTGGTCATGCACATTTTATGCACATTAATGCATACTTTGCAAACTTTCAAAGGTCATCTGATCTAATCCAAAGGGAGCCTTCCTCCCCCAGATATACCTTGGGACCAGATCCAAAGATCATCTTACATCTCCCAAGCTATCCAAATGAACATTCCAATTTCAGATCTGCTCTTACCTATTCTTATCTGCACTGTTGGATTTCTCATTCCTGGCCTATCAAAGTCTTGCTTCGCTGGAGTAGAACTATGAATCCTAATTCTTGTTATTATAAGCGACAGTGCATTTAAATGGCCAGCTGACTCTATAAAATGCACCTGCATGAAATGTGCCCAAATCTCATCTCCTTGAAAATGGAAAGTGCCATGTTCCGGGGTAAAGGGAGGGCAGGGAGCAGCTTCCGCCTTTTGGACATTACAGCTTTGTTCACCACAGTGGACAGGTGAAAATTTGGACCTATATGTTTCTATGATGAAATGGAAATGGTAAAGATCATTGGCTGAGATCAGCAATGCATCACTGTATATGATAGCTCCCCCAATTTTTCAGGATCAACAAAGATTTACTAAGTATTCAGCAAATAAAATAGAAACAGGAAGTCTGGAAATATTCAACAGATGTGGCAGTATCTATGGAGAAAGGGAAGAGCTAAAAGGCAGGATCTTCTGCCTTACCTGCCACTGGAATTGCCCAGTCTCGCCAAAAGTCAACTGACTTTCAGCTGCTCCACCGCATAACCCAGAACATCACGCCATGACCGAGGTCAGAAAATCTTGTCCACAGTTTCAACTCATATATGGCACTTCTTCAGAAGACAACATACCACAATGATCTTATTGTTTGAGATTTTTACAGCATGGACTATCACAGGGAATGCTGGAGTGTTTCATACACTGAATAAACAAGAGACAAGATTTTATCTGCAGTGAGTGATTTGGGTTTAGAATTCTGAGAGCATGGCGGGGACAGATTCAACTGTAGCTTTCAAGAGAGTAAGAGATAACCAGCAAAGTGAAAAAATGTGCACAGCTGCAGAAAAAAGGTAAACCAGGGTGTCAAGGTAACACCAGCTTAATGCCATGGTAGTCCCAAGGATTCCAGGGAAGCAGAGAGCCAGCACACAGAGGATGGGCCAAATGACCTCTTTTGAACTGTACACATGCAGAAACCAGACAGAAACAAGAGGGTTTGCAATGACAAATTTGATCATAAACCCTGTAAAGCAGCCAGCAAGATGGACTGGCTGTTCTTTCTGATTCCTACCTCCTCTTGGCTCATATCTTTATGACTGTTCAGAAAAGATTAAGAGTACATCTGATTGAAAAGGCAAAATGGTCTACTTTGAACCAAGTCTTTTTCTTTTGAAGCAGTGGTGGTTTGGATTGCTAGAGGAGTGAATTGTCTGTATGTGCATAAGATTTTTGCTTCCTCAAAACCTCTCTGCCAACATATCAGATGTATATGTTTGGAGACAGTAGCAACTTTAAGGGTAAAGTTTTTGTTCTATCTATAATAAAATACATTTATTTGAAAACGTAAATTTGCATATTGCTCAGCGTCTGCTGCCTGCCATTCCAGTAGGTATTCAGGCCCTGGAAATAATCTCTAGTCATGGACGTATCTCTGGCTGCTGAAAGGTGAGGCTTTGCCAATTCTGTAAGGATCACACCCAGTGGAAAGCTGGCAGTAAACTCTGCTGGAAAACCATGGGCAGCAATTTCAATCCTGCTTCTCACACACATTTAGTATTTTGTTATAAATTAGAAACCGCAGAAATATCCCCTTTAATGCTTCTGACAGAAGCGAAGAATTTTTTGTTGGAAATTACAACTTCAGTCAAAGTCCAGTGAAGTGTTTTTATCACTGTGTTGAAAAATAAATGGCTAAAAACGGATTGGCCCTCACTCCTACAAATCATACAATGCAGATGAGGCCCTTCAGCCAATCGAGGTTGCATTGACATGCAAGAAACACCTGAACTTCCACCTAATCCCATCTACCAGCACTTGGCCCACTGCTGTGAATGTTATGATGTACCAAGTGCTCATCCAGGTACTTTTAAAGGATGTGAGGCATCCTGTCTCTACCACCTTCCCAGGCAGTGCATTCCAGACTGTCACCACCCTCTGGGTAAAAAGGTGTTTCCTCACATCCACATTCCTCCTGCCCTTCACCTTGAATCTATGCTCTCTAGTGACTGATCTTTCAACTGAACTTATTCACTCTAATCTTGTACACCTCAAGAAAATAACCTAAGTCTATCCAATCTCTCTTCATAACTTAAATGTTCCATCCCTGGCAACATTCTGATGAATTTCCTCTCCACTGTGTTCACATCTTTCCTATAATTGACGACCAGAGCTGTAGCTCAAAAAGTTCCAGACAACTCCACTTTCCTTGAGAGATCTGTGAGTTCTTGCTTTAACTTCAAATCTGGGAGTTTCTGATCAGACTATAGGAACAGATTAAGGTTAAGGCCAATGATGTTAAATGGTTGGGTTTAGTGAGGAGGATGCTAGAAAACGGCATCCTCTGACTCTGAGGATGGTCCATTTTCATCTTGAGATATCACGGCCTCCAGAAGGACACAAGTGGGCCTCACAGATGTGAACCCAATGATAATGGCTGGGATTTTCTGCTCCCATTCGCATTGGGCCAATTTGGTGATGGGAATGGAAAATATCATTAAAAAGGTCAAAGTTGCAATCCATGTTGATGCAGGAAGCAATTATCCCCTTGCCTTGTCAATGGCAGACCACATTTCTCGCAGATAATCATCGGGAGATTCACTGTAATAAATGAATGCATCATTAGCCGACCCATATGTCAGAATTATATCCACATGTCAAAAGCTGCACTCAGCAGTGTGTTGTCAGGATGGCATGAAGGACAAATGGCCTCAGAAGGTGTGCAGCTGACCAGCAGAATTACCCAGAGGAGCTTACAGGAGAGCAAAGCACTCCTAAAGGAGAGGGTTGTGTCAGGGTAATACTGGGGGTGTCAAGGTAATGCCAGCTTAATGCCAGGGTGTCCCAAGGATTCAGGGGAGCACCTGGGTGAAGATTGTTTCCTGGTTGTTGGCAGTGCCTCCGTCCGACGAAGAAGCAAAGAGCTCTCAGGCTAGCAAGCTGGGGAATGGATGTGTAGAGAGATTGGACACATGCGGTGGGATTTTACAGCCTTGTTCAAGCAAGACCGGAAATTCTCACCCGAGGTCAATGGACATTTCTGTTGTCCACCTTTTGCACGCTCCAATTCCATGGTGGGCAGGGTGATAGAATTCTGGCGATGCTAATGAATAGGCAATTTGGGCCAGGGAACTGGAAGTTGTTGATATGGCTTAGGGCATCAAAGGAATCACAGATATAGATGAGAAGGGACTGGACAAGAGGAGAGTCGATGGAGTCAAGATAGGAAGACGTGTTCAGTGGGGCAGCAACAGGCTGACACAATGAGCTTGCTAGGGTAGTCTTATTTGTCAATTCTGGGAAGGAGATAAAAGTGTTAGGAGATTATGCGGTTGGAAGCTATGGAGGGAAACATACTTTTGTCTGGACCTGGAAAAATTATCAATTTTGCTTCCAATTTCTACCCTCTATCATATTTGCATGGTCCATCTCTTTCTTGATCTTTTTGTCTGGTGATAGACAGTCCACTAATATCCATTACAAGCCCACCAACTCCCACTTTGCTACAGCTCCTTTGACTACAGCTCTTCACACCCTGCAGGGACTTCATGCCATTATCTCAGTTCCTTTCCCTCCATTGCATCTGTTCCAATGATGCCACTTTCTAAAATGGCGCTGCTGTTATGTCTTCCTTCTTCTGTAATCATGGTTTCTCCATTCATTGTTGTTGACAGGGCTTTCAACCATGTCAGACGCATCTCCTGCTCCAGTATCCTCCCTGCACCAGGATAGGATTTCCTTGTTCTTACTTTTCACCAGTCCCCATATTCAAAGGATCATCTTCCATCATTTTCACCAGCTCCAGCATGATGCCACCACCAAGCACATCTTCCCCTCAATCCCCTTGCCAGCACTTTGCAGGGACCGTTACCTCTGGGATACCCCAGTCCGCTCCTCCTCACATCCAGCACTTCACCTCCTGCTCACAGCACCTTCCCATGCAATCGTAGAAGGTGTAACATCTGCTCCTTTCCCCTCCACCTTGCTCATTGTCCCAGGGTCTAAACACTCTTTTCAGGTGATGCAGTGCTTCATTTGCACCTCTTTCAATCTGGTCTATTGCACTCACTGCTCCCAATGCTATCTACTCTACATCTGAGACACCAACTGCAGACTGGGTGACTGCTTTGCAGAACACCTTTGATTCATCGGCAAGCAGGACCAAGACCTTCTTTTCGTTTGCCATTTAACGCACTATCCTTCTTTCCTGTCCACATATCTGTCCTTGGCCTGCTGCCATGTTCCACTGAAGTCCAACGCAACTGGAGGAACAGCATGTGATCTTCTGATTAGGCACTATACAGGCTTATGAACTTAACACTGAGTTCAACAACTTTAGAGAATGAACTCTCTCCTTTTCCCCCACTTTCACCCCATTTCCATTCATTTTACTGTATTCATTTGTTGCTTCATTCATTCATTTGTCCTTATTTTAATTTCTTCTTTTGTTTCATTTTTCCACTTCTATTTTAATCTCGCATTCCATCTTTCTCCTCCTGCCCCTGACAGTCTCTCTTCCCCTACAGCATCTGTTACATGTCTCAGATTGTCCTTTGACACTCTGCTTACCTTTATTCAACCATTTTCACATTCTGATCACTTAATTGCCACTATCAGCACCCTTCTTAGCCATGATTATCACCATTTACATTCCCTTTGTCTTTTTATCTATGACATTTTTGTTAGATGTTTTCCCCCCACCCCTATCCTGTCACCATCCCCAATCTAAATGTCATCCTATTTTCTATTGCCTTCAGCTCTGATGAAGGGTCATCCAGACTGGCAATGCTGGTTCTAATCTCTCCCCACTGATGCTGCAAGACCTGCTGAGATTTACCAGCATTTTCTGTTTTTGTTATTGTATCATGAACCTTGCTTGGAAGTACAGTCATACAATAAAAGCTCAAAGTACAATTTATCAGGGGTGGGGTGGGGGTCAATGATGAAAATGCAAACCAAATTCTGAAGGGAAAAATAAGGTTTGCATTTCTTACAAATTAAGGTGATGACAAATATCAAATCAGAAAAGCATGTCAGGAAAATTCTAATGCTAGACTTCAGTTCAGCAGCCAAAATAATACCATTAAAATGAAATAAAACCACACTGCTGCTCTGGGTCGCAGCAGGCAGATAGTAAATTTGTGTTAACAGTAAATGCAATTTAAACTATGCGTAATGCACAGTATAATGCTTTTGTAAATCTCAGCAGTTCTTTTACTGCTTGAGTCATTCTGGGAAGACTGTCAGAATGAGTACAATAACAGCTTCATTGTATTGGGTTGAATGACTTCCAAAGGATATTGCAAATCACATCATCATCACGGGGAGGAAATATCAGTATTGGCCAAATATTACTCAATACTTGCCTTAATGGGCAATAGCCAGGTGCAGTCCTCCAGGATTCTGAGGTTGGTACTGAAAGGGTTTCTCAAATTCTAGTGATTTCAATGGATCAAGGACCAAAAATACCATAATTTCAGCAGAAGTGTACTTTGAATGTACAGGTGCATCATGAGTTCTATTAAATAATGAGAATTACATTCTCTGGCAGTACATGTATCACAGTAAGATATTTAATAACCAGAGTACAGTGCCAGTAATGGTATTCAGTATTTCTCAATGATATAGTTTACACAACTAATCTACCAGCAACACTGATCCCAAAACCCTGCAATGTTCTGATTCATGGGTTTACTGATTGCTGGGGTAAAAGGATAGGATTCTCTTACAAAGTATCTAAGCCAATCCTCTGAGTTCGGATTGAGTGACTTAGTGACCAAAAGAAGAAATGCTCATTTAAAGATTATTGTAATGGATTTTATTTTCCCTTTCTGCAAAGAGATATGTCTGGTGCAATGATTTCTGCTTGGGACATTATAGCCAAATGTTCTGCCCTACTGATGACTCAGCAGAAGCCAAACCTAATACCTGGACCTTCCAGCGATGGTGTTATACTGCTAAGCACAGCTGCCTTCCAAGCAGGTTGACCTGGTTTTGATTCCCGGCCATCGTAGTTTATTGATTCTTTTTCATCCATTGATTTGTTTGCACTTCTTGCTGCCTCAGAAAAGGAACCAGCATAATCAAGGACCCCACGTGCCCTGGACATCCTACCTTCCACCTTCTTCCATCAGGAAAACGATACAAAAGTCTAAAAACATGTACCAAACAACCTACCTGTAACTTCAATACTATGATCTGCACTCTCATTTTTCCTTCCCCCCTATATACTCCATGAATGGTATGTTTTGTCAGTATAGCATGCAAGAAGTAATACTTTTCACTGTATCTCAATACATGTGACAATAATACATCAAATCAAAAATCCTCAGCTGTCTGGTTCCATACCGTATCATATGACATTTTCACAAATTGATGGAAGCTTAACCATTTTATTGTCAGTCAATTCTTCCAGGGTCCCCATTTTTAACTTTTCAACTGTCTGATACATGGCAAGTCCTAGTGTAATTCATTATAAATAATCTTACTTTTACTATAATTTTCTAGTAGATGTTGATAATGCTTACACATTAAACACTGGAAACATGATATTAAAGATGCCAGCTTACCTGTTGTGGATTTTCCTGTGGAGGTTTGAATCTTTTTTCTGCCTCCGGGTGACAGGAGGAGCGGGGGTTGATGGGAGAGGTGGGGGAGACGTGGGGGTTGAGGATGGAGGTAGACTGTTGTTAGGCGAGCTCCTATGGTTTTTATCTGCTTCGTACTCAAAGGTGCGTTTCGGTTTTGGCACAGGATTCACCACGATACTGGGCAGAGTCTCTGCCGGCAGTTCCGGCCTGTGGTAGGAGCTTTCTGAATTATGACTAAGCTGCTGCTCGAGCACAGTTTTCTCAATCACAGGCTCAGGCTCTGTTAGCACAGAGCTAATACTTCCACGCTGTGTTGTGCCCACAGTCTCCTTAATATCCTCTGGCACACTTGGTGTGAAAGATTTTTTCCTTGACCTCTCCCTCCCGTAGCAGCTGCTGGGCAACTGGGGAAGGTCCTTATTGGGGCTCTCCTTGAGAGCCTGCTCAATCTTCTGGATCCTGCTTAGCACGGCAGAGGCCTGCTTCTTGGAAGACTGGCTCCTACCAAACAATCTTTCATGTCTGCTGAACGACTCTCTATCAGACGCATCATCTTCGGTCTCAGGGTACGAGCACTCTGAGAATGACCTACTCATTCTTTTGAATCCTGTCAGATCAAAGGTCTTTTCACTGCACGGTGAAGGCAGCATACTAGGGCAGCCCTCGCTACCAGCCCTATCTCCAAGCTTCCTTTTCTCCAACATCAGATTCCGCCTGGGAGACATTTCCTTTCTGCATTCCCATTCTGAAATCTTCTGCCTGATGTCAACAGTCTGAGAGCGGATACTGGCCCGGCTGATGGAAAGGTTCCGGAAGATGGAAGCAGATGCCAAGGACAGCGTGCTCCGGTTAAGTTGGTGGGTGCCTATCCCGTCACTTGGGCCCTCCTGGCATTCTTCCCGTGATTGTTTCTGGTCTCTGATTCCTTCGACTGTGGTGCCGGGCAGGTCTGTATCCAAACATCCGATGCTCACGGCTTTCAGTAAAGGACTTTTTGAATCAATACTACATGAATGTAGAAAGCTGCTCCTTGGTGTTGCTCCTCCTGAACCACAGTCCCTCAGACTCAGTCTGGGATTTGAAACGTGAGCGCATCTATTTGACCTGTAGGAGTCTTCACTGTCACTTAATGGGTATGTTGGACTTCTTACTGGCAAGGAAAGTGTGGTTGGGGACACAGAGTGACGCCTGTAAAGAAAGAAAATGTCATTAAGAAGACGAAGGAGGTAAAACAAAATTGCACGAAATACATAAATTCGAGTGCAGGAATGAGATAGAGAATCTGTTTAACTGATGCGGCGACAATAATCCCTCCCTCAATGTCAACAAAATGAAGGAGATTGTCATCAACTTCAGGAAAGGAGAAGGAGAACACGCCCCTGTCTACATCAAAGGGGATGAGATAGAAATGATCAAGAGTTTCAGAGTTTTTAGGTGTCCAGATCACCAACATCCTGCTCTGGACCTCCTCCAGTTAAGAAAGCTCACTAACACCTCTATTTTCTCAAAGACCAAGGAAATTTGGCACGTCAGCCATGACTCTCAGCAGCTTTTACAGATGCACCATAGAAAGCATTCTTTCTGGTTGTATCACAGCTTGGTATGGCTCCTACTCTGTCCTGCTACAAGAAACTACAAAACGTCATCAATGTAGGCCAGTCTGTCACTCAAACCAGCCTCTGTCTACACTTCCCGCTGCCTTGGAAAAGCAGCCAGCATAATTAAGGATCCCGCACACCCGAACATTCTCTCTTCCACTTTCTTCCGTTGGAAAAAACATGCAAAAGTCAGATGTCATGTACCAACTGACTCAAGAACAGCTTCTTCCCTGCTCGTGTCAGACTTTTGAATGGGTTTACCTTGCATTAAGGTGATCTTCCCCACATCCTGGCTATGACTGTAACTCTATATTCTGCATTCTCTCCTTTCCTTCTCTATGAATGATATACTTTGTTTATATAGTGTGCAAGAAACAATATTTTTCTCTGTATACTAATATATGTGACAATAGTAAATTAAATCAAATCAAAATTGTTACTCTTCAGTTTGTGCCCTCTGTTAATGACCATTTGATTCTATCTAACATCTACCTTGTACGGGAAATCATCTCAGCACTGATGGACAAAAAGATCTGATGGATAGCAATGATAGGGTAATGAGAAAAGAATTGAAAGGTTAAGCTGAGGAACCAAAAGCCCAGCAGAGGGGTCTTGGGGCGAATTTTGAAAGTAGGGAACAAGTTAGCAAGGTGGAGCAAACAAGATGGAGAATTCAACAAGCCATGTGGTGCAAGTGCATACCAACAATACTAAGAGGTTCTGCTGAGGGAGTGCGAGCAGCCAAAAACTAAATTACAAAACAGAACCACAAAGATAATTATGGCTGGATTATTATCAGAGCCACAAGCAAATCAGCACAGGGCAAATCAGGTCAGAGAGCTGAATGTATAGCTGAATGTAAAGTTTGGTGTGGGAGAAATAAATACTGGAATCAACACTGGAGAATAAGTGAGTTACTCCATTGGAAAGTTTTCACCTGATCCACGTTGGGAGCAGTGTACTGGAGAATCAGTGAACTAGGGCTATAAAAAGGGCTTTAAACAAAATAGTTTGGAGGAGAATGCATGTGAGAGAAGAGATTTGGAAAGTTCAAGAGAAAGGACAAGGTATAGTGTAGAATAATAAAACCAGAGTGTATCAGGTAGAGACAGAATATACAAGCATGGGAATACATCAGTAATAGGGACAACAAGGAAAAATTAAACTCATAATGCACACAGCATTACAAAATGGATGAATTGATCATACAATAAAACAAATGAGTATATGATATGATGGCCATTGCACAGACATGGTTACAAAGTGACCATGGCAGGGATCTGAATGTTCGAGAGTATCTAACATTTCAGAAGGATGGAAAAAGGAGGTGGGGTAGTTCTGTTAATCAAGGATGAGATGAGTACAATGGTAGGAAATGATCTTGGTTGAGAGATAGAGGAGATAAGACATAACTAAAGAAAGGGATCACTAGTGGAAAGACTACTTTGGCCCAATAGGGTAGATGGTAGTATAGTGATAATGTCATTGGACTATTTATCCATTGGTCCAGCCACATGTTCTGGAATACTGGTTCAAATCACACCATGGAAGCTGTTAGAGTTTAATTAATAAAAAAGGAACATAGGATTCAGAAGCAGCAGTCGGCCATTTGGCCCCTCAATCCTACTCTGCAATTCAATAAGACCATAGCTGATGTGATTGTGGTCACAATACACCTTTGTGTCTGCCCCATAACACTCAATCCCATTGTTCGAGAAAAATCTGTGACCCAGCCTCCACTCACTTCTGTGGAAGAGAATTCCATGTAATAACATTCCTCAGAGAGAAATACATTCTCCTCATCACAGTCTTAGACTTACAACCTCTTGTTCTAAACCAATGTCTCTTCCTCAGATTGAAACAGCCTCCTGCTACATATCCCATCAAGTCCCCTCAAAAGACCCTACATTTCCATAGATCATCCTTTATTCTTCTAAACTCCAGTGGATATAGGTCCCATTTGTTCATTCTTTTTTTATAAGCACTTGCCCCAAGAACAAGTTGGTGAGCTTTCTCTGACCTGCTTCCAATGTAATTATGTACTTTTTCTAGCAAGGAGACCTGCATGAAGTACTCCAGATGTGGTCTCATCAAGACCATGTATAGTTGCAGTAAAACTTCCCTACTTTTGTATTCATTCCCCTTGCAGTAAACAATCACATTTCATTTGCCTTCCTAATCATTTTGGGTGGCAAGTGGCACAGTGGTTAGCATTGCTTCCTCACAGCACCAGGGACCCGAATTCGAGTCTCGGGTTGGGTCACAGTCTGGGTGGAATTTACACATTCTCCCTGTGTCTGTGTGGGTTTCCTCTGGATGCTCTGGCTTTCTTCCACAGTGCAAAGATGTGCGGGTTAGGTGACTGGCCATGTTAAATTGCTCCTTAGTGTCAGGGGGCTAGTTAGGGCAAATGCATGGAGTCATGTGGATAGGGCCTTGGTGAGATTGTGGTCAGTGCAGACTCAATGGGTCGAATGGGCTCCTTTTGCACTGTAGGATTCTATGATTGTATGATTTGCTGTATCTGCATACTAACTTTGTGTGATTCATATACCGGGACACCCAGATTTCTCTGCATCATCAGATTCCGCAATGGTATACTGTTTTTCTATTCTTCCTGCAAAATGAACAAGTTCACATTTTCCCACATTGCACTCCATCTGCCGATTTTGTATTTATTGCTTTAACTTATATATTCCTTATATATCGGGCTAAATGTTTGCTCCTGAGCTAAGAGTGTAGAGATAGGAAAAAGCTGACTCAGGAGAAAGTGCCCCAAAAGTTCGGAATTTCATTCTGGGCTTGGGTTGGGGATGCAGAGTAAGGGTGCTGATTGGAGTCCATTGCCCCCAAAAAGAGTTCAGAGGCAGTCACAGGGTTGCCAGGTGTTGAAGCAAGCTATTTAAAAATCATGTTCTCAGATTTCATCCTGCTTGTGAAAAAAACAGTAAAACCAAAAACAGCTCTGAACCCTTCACCCTCCCCCCACTCCTTATACTCATCGTGCCCCATCCATGTCAATTCATGCCATCTCAAGCCCCATCCATCCCTGATACCCTCCATGCCAATCTGCATCTCTTTACCCACCGTCATGGTCCCTCATACCCTCAATGTCAACCCGTACTCCCCACTCATCTCCATGGACCATTATAGGCTCTGTCCCAACTTAGCACCAGTTCTTGTTAATCATTGATCCCAATGGCTCATGGCTCATTATAGCCCAATGTCAACTTATATCAACCTAACCACCAACCTTAGTCCTTACACCCACCCGTGCCGACTCATCCAATATCTGCCATGAGTAGAACTCAGGAGCCATGGGAAGATAAAGTTCTAAGTAGCTATTACAGAATGCACTACATTAATAAAAGCATTCTCATTGATAAAAGCCCATTCAATACATTTATATTGTTTCAAGTAAATATTTGTACTCATAGGCCCAAATCAAATATAGCTAATCTCTTTAGAACCATTTAGAGCTGTCAATCAAACTGTAAACTTACGTCCCATACTCCATTATGATGACGCTTTATGGAAGCAATCAAGCAGAGATAGTGCTGCAGAGATAGCACTCAGGCTTAGGTCAATGAACATCTGACAAAATTACAAGTACCATTTTGTTTGAGTATTTGGGGCAGTTTCTTAGAACAATACATTCTGAGATCTCCGAAGAACCAGGTTATTTTAGATCTGGTAGTGAGACAGAATTAAAGATCTCATAGGAAAAAAGATTCAGGGGACTATAGAGGGCCCAATTCTCCTGTCTCATTAGTAATACATCTGTGGCAATCGAGGTATTCAATTGTTGGAGATTAGTCATTAAGACTGATTAATTATAATGGGACTCTAGATAAATTAGCTTCCAGGCACAAGCTAATCAAGTCATGTTTGGAATACACAGACAACGGGTGTGATCTTTCTGGCTAGCTGTGCCATTTGATTGGTGCAACAGGACGAGAAGGCAGTGTATGAGGCTGAAAATCTGGTTTGATGCTACACACCATCCTCTTCAGCTTGTTTTGCCAGTGGGATTGGCCTCACGCCCAGAAAGGATGCAAAGCCGATGTGCATATTAATGTCATTCTCAGCTCCCAGAATTAACCCATCCTTGAGAATCACTCATAGTTCCCACTAGCGACCATATTGCCATGGACAGTTATGATCTCCTTGCTGTGGGGGAGGGGTATGGATGTGTGGAAAGGGATGACAGGAGATTTCCCAGTTCACTGGAAGATTGAGACAACAGCGCAATGGCGGCCCAAGAACTCAACAGCCAAGTTCCCTAGTGAGCTCAGGTTACCTTCCCTACAGATTGCTGGCAAGAATCGCATCCTGGCACATTTTTTGCACTAAGTGCCATAAGATTGCTATTCACAGTTCACCTAAAAAAGGTGCAATTCTCTCCCATTTTCTCACTTGCTCAGCATAAGGGCAAAATTTTATGAAAAAAATTCTTACCGGTTCGTCATACTGGTTGATCAGCATGGCGAGCTGTTTAGATCAGGTGAGAGGCAAAAAAATTGGGTTCACCTCTGGCTTTCCACTTTTCACAATGTCACTGGCCCCATTCTGCTAACAAAATCCGCCCTCCCCTGCAGAGTTCCCGCCTTTCCTATTTCCCCTGCCCACCCATCCCCATGAATCACAGCCTACCTCGGATCCATCCCTTCTCAGGTCCCACCCCCTCAGTACCAACCCCTTGCCACTGTACCTGGCACCCAAGAGGCCCTGACCTTAAACACCTAGGACTCTCAATGGCCCCCAGTCACATTGGCAAGGCCAACACATCTGGTTCCCAATGATGGGATCCACACGTGATTCTTACTGGTGAGGATCTTGACCCGTGAGTGTAAGCTCACTAAAACACACGAAACATGTCACGAGTATTAAAATCGGCTTTGCGCCAAGAAGTCGATTTTGCCAACAAATCAGTGCTGGTAAGATCATGACAGGTGATAAACTGGCATGATCTTGATTTTTCACATCTCGCCCAATCTTAACCGCTCATCTTGCTGATTAACCAGCAGGACGCGCCACTAAGATCGGGGCCTTAGAATCTTTTTGGGAAGAGTGTGCCTACTGTCTTTTTTCTCCCTTAGCAGTTGATGAAGAAAGATAAGACGATAAGCCAACACTTTGTATGTTTTAAGCACGTGTTTTCTCAGCAGAACTGAGGACAAGCAGCTTAGAGAGAAGATCAAGTGGGCTCTCTCTTGCCCCTTATTTCCTCCAACTCACCTGGTAAGCTTCAAGCCCTGTTTGCTAACTATGATCATCCAAGGACACTCAATTGCAAAAGAGATTTCTTAAAAGAACCCAGCCTCGGCATTACTTTCTCCCAGTTGTCTGCATCTTTAAATTAGAGACATGGAGACCAGCGAATCCAGCCTTAAGCACTGAGTCACCAATCTACCGACTGTATAATCTTTAGCTTTGGTTTTAAGGATTCCAATTTGGCCTTTCCCATTTTGTGATCTGCACTTGTGTGCACATGAACTTTGAGTGTCTGTATGTGCGAATATTCAGTGTTGTTTTATTATTTTACTTAAACTGGTTTAAGTATAGTAAAGCTAACCTCTTTCTTTGATAAAGTCAAGAAAATGTTTCTTATTGATTTCTTTATGGTTACTGTGCACAAATAGTTAAGTACTCACTGACTTTGTGATTATATAGGGCAGAATTTTATAGCCTCACTCGAGTGATTCCAGAGTGATGAACATTGCCATTGTTCGCCCCTCGCCTGCTCCGATTCTGTGGCGGGCAAGGTGATAGAATTTCAGTGCATATCTTCTTCAAACATGCAGTTGCATGAGGAGGAGACAATCAGGGGAGGCATTTGACTCTTTCTCATCTGGTTGTAACAGGGCGTGTAACATTAGCTAAGGTAAAGTCTTCATACACATCTTCAAAGAACAATCGGCAAAAACAGTCAACCATAAGATAAAATATTTAATTTTCCAGGTACGGACATCTGAGGGAACTGATTTTGAAGGCTTGAATTTATTTTCCCAAGAGTTTAACTAGCACCTTGCTATGAAGAAATGATTTTATTGGCATGCCAGTTGGCAATAAGAGGAAGATAGAATGATCTTGCTATAATTGCAGAGTGGCAGATGTACATCTGTCTGATGTGAGGGTAAGATTGGACAAGCTCAATCACAGATTCATGAATCCCCTGTTGGACATTTCTCCCCACTCCTTTGCTGTGTGTTATTTTAGCAACATCTTACATTCAGTTCAGAAACCAGATCACCATTTGATTTTTAACACATTAAGGCTGGTCACTGATACATATAAATAATTTTCTTGTAATGTGAATGCAAATGACAAGTAATTCAGGTACTTGCTTCAAAACAATGCTGCACAAATATAGAAATCAGGTCCACTGTTATATCATCAAATTCAATCATCTGCAATCAAAATAGAATCCTTATTAATTTCTGTAACCTATAAAGGTGAGTCAGTCAGGGTGGCACAGTAGTTAGCACTGCTGGCCCACAGCACCAGGGGCCTGTGTTTAATTCCCGACTTGGGTCACTATCCATTTGGAGTCGACACATTCTTCCTGTGTCTTCCCTCTGGGTGCTCCAGTTTCTTCCCACAGTCCAAAAGACACGCTGGTTAGATGCATTGGCCATTCTAAATTTTCCCTCTGTGTACCCAAACAGGTGCTGGAGTGCGGTGACTAGTGGATTTTACAATGACTTTATTGCAGTGTTAATATAAACCTACTTGTGACACTAATGAATCAACTCTAAACTTAAAAAGAAACTTTAAACAGTGTTATGTTTAGTATGTATGTGTTTCAATAAATTTTCTTGCCTTTCAACTTTCAGCTTTCTGCATAAAAATTGCTACTTACAGAAGAACAGAATTTTTGGGGTTTTAAATCACATTGAGAGAAATGAATTAAAAAAGCACAGATTGCCGGCTGTTCCTTCTAGCAAGTTTGCCGGGAACGTCTCTTGTGCAATGTGAAGGGGAGTGTCATTGGCATCGAGTGCCAAGTCTTTCATCTCAAAGCTTCTGATCAGTGCTCAACAACGCACTATGATTTTACCAAAGCAGGGGAAGGAAAAGCGCCGACACCATTCCTAACCCTTCAGTGCCTAACCAGAGCTCCAAAATGCTCCTCTTCACCTTCTTAAAGCAATATGCATAATTAATGTTTCAAAATGTGCTTTGGATTTTTGGGGGGGTCTAACTTGGTATGACGGACGCAGCTTCCACAACAGCAAATATTTACAAGCTTAGAATGTCTTCTTTCCCTTCTTTTAACACAGGGATATTCTCAACTTTCTTATTTCAGCTCCCCCACAACTGCTAATCTGCAGAATTTACTTAATTGTTTTATATTAAAAAATGCAAAATGCCCATGAACAAAGAATAAAGAAAAGTACAGCACAGGAACAGGCCCTTCGGCCCGCCAAGTCGATCATGATGCCCTAACTAAATGAAAAATAACCTTTGGTCCTTACTCAGTCCGTATCCCTCTATTCCCTTTCACGTAACCATCTGGATGCCTCTTAAATGTTGTTAACGTGCCTGCTTCCACCACCTCCTCTGGCAGCGTGTTCCAGGCAGCCACCATTCTCTGAAAACTATCCCCTGCATATCTTCCTTGAACTCTCCCTCTCTCACCTTGAACCTGTGGCTCTTGTAATAGATACTTCCACACTGGGAAAAAGCTTCTCGCTATCCACCCTGTCTATGCCTCCCATAATTTTGTAAACATGGAGGTCACCAGAGGACATATTCCCATCTTTAAAATTCTCAGCTTCTGAGGAGAAGGTTCTGCACTGATGTGGACACACTTACTCTTCCTATGGGAGATGGCAGGATTGGCGAGACACTACCTGTGACTGAACATTTACACTCTATCCCAGTGAAGCGTTACACAGTGACAACCTTTCACCTCTTTCTCTAGCTCCTTAATCCAAAGAGAATAATATTCACTCAAGAATTCTTAGTTTCCACTCTTCTTTCCTGTAGACCCACCACAGAACAAAGCAAATGTGATTTGGGAAAAAAAAATTCGCACTATATGCAGGACATGCTTGCAAATGCAGGGGGAAATGAGCTTGGATTCTCCTCAAAGTCAGCATCATTCCACAAAGAAACAGCTGTCCTCAATGATACCATTGGGCATTTGAAACAACGGTTATAAGATAGGTGGATTGAGAATCAGCATCTGAGGCAAGAGCATAGCAACCAGGCTGTCACACACTGTGGTCTGAATGGGTGTTCGGCTTCCCATTAGAATATTTGAAATTGTTAATGACTGCAGTCTTACAAATATTTTCAGGAGAAGTGAATCCACAATATGTGTACAAGCTGAAGAACTTGGAAGTTCTGAGTCCTTTCAAAGAAGACTATACGCTCATGAACCCAAGTCTTCCAGAGGAGAGATTGGAGGGAGACCTGGGCTCAGTCAGCCATGAACAAAAGGGATTGGACTAGCTGAAGGTTAATAAAGGGTAAGCATGATCCAATAAAGTTGGTTAATATTGTTCAGAAATTGGAACCCTGACAGGTTTTCTCATCTGAAGCTTCAGATGATTGTTCCAAAGTACACAGTATCTGCAGAGTTTCATCACTTCTGGACAATATGATGGATGATGAGCGTCTTGTAATAGTACTGATTTGACAAGGTTCTTGATGACTACTAACACTCTTACCCATGTCTTACAAGTACATCCTTTTTGTTCAGCCTCTGCCAGAAGCCATGCTGCCTTTTCTCTCTGAGGAGGAAGAAAAACTCTTGAAGGATGTAGCGTCACATTCTCTCTCAGCACCAAAATCATTGCAGATACTAGCAGCTCAGCAGGAATTAACATGTCAGACAGGATTATTCACCCTCTCACTGGATATTCAGTGAGATGTCTGTGAAGATTTGGCAAATACTCTATAGGGGTTGCTCTGGCCTGGACTGTGAGGGTTCCATCCTGGCAACATGCACTGCAATCACCCACTCTTCACAGCTCCATGTTTCCTTCATGGATAGACTGCTGACTGTCCTGGAGGGGCAAAGCAAATACACTGGAGATGCAACCATCGGGATGTGCTCTGGCATGTGCACCATTGCCCTGGCTCTGTGGCTCAGGGACACATGGCAAAAGCAACAAGGGAACTAGGAGCTTGGGTATGGCACAGCTCTTAGATCTCGCTGGTTGGCAGGGAGGACCAGCCAGTATCCTTGTGGCAGAGGATGAGCAACAGTTTCCCTCATTTAGAAGCAGCTGTCAGGGCTGATGGGGAGCAGGGTCTTCTTACCAGATCATTAACAGAATGATGGGAAGTGGGATAGCTTGATCTTGGGTTCGGACATAGCTCAGCACAACATCAAGAGCAGAAGGGCCTGTAGTGTGCTGTACTGTTCTATGTTCTTTGTCCACCCGCCATCGACACAGTCACTGCATACTGCCTCAGTGACTGAAGGTTCTCATTTATCTCAGCAGGACTTTGCTAAAGTGATGGGCTCGCACCGAGATCCTTCGGGACAAGGGAGGTGGCAGATCACCATTCAATGAAATTATGAGTGAGCTAACATAATCCTCAACTCCGCTTTGCCACCTTATCCCCATAATCCTCAATTTCCTTACTGATTAAAAATCTGTTTATCTCAGCCTGGGATATACCTAACAGCCCAGCATCTACAGCTCTCTCCAGTAAAGAATTCCACAGATTCATGACTTGGTATCATCCACACAGCTGATGGCATAAGTGCTTTGCGAAAAGCTTTGGCTAACCTTGATGTTGGGGTTTTTTTTCAGAAGAACCCAACTACAGCGTCTTATGCTCGAGGTGGAACTAAACGAAAGCAGGAATACCAGGGAGATCAAGCGACAGTGCAGCATAATTTACTGCATCTACCAGGGATCATCAATCAACTCTTACAGATCTGGCACACACAGATAACAAATGTGGGAAAAGACTTTATCAGCTCCAGGCCAACAGAGAGCTGAATGCATGGTTGTGCCAACTACTACAAAATCACTCGCAACTTCACTACAAGTCTGACAAATTAATTAAATCCGTAAATCCATTTCCAACCCTTTCCAGATATGCAATGTCATCCTACAAAGAAGGTTGTTCTGCAGCGGCAAACATGGCCACCGTCCTCACTATGTACCGAGGGGGTACTGTCTCCACTTCCCCACTCATGAGACAGAGTGTCACTTGTCTGGAGGCAGATTTTCATACCTTTACATTGGATTTTCTTTTGCATAACTGTTACTGGTCAATTCTTTCCCCATTCACATCATCCATCTAGATCGTTCCATACAGATTTTATTTCACCCTCCGTCTCCACTTGTTAATTAACAACTTTAAAGGAACACAAGTTCCTTCTCTCTGCTCCCCTCATAAAAACAAATAGTTTAATTAATATTTGCATATTTTCTGCCCCTGCTTCAGCTCAGCAGCTGTTGACAGTCACTCAGGCCTTCATTGCGTCAATACTTGACTATTCCAATGTTCTTCTGGCTGACCTCCCATCTTTCACCCTTCAGAAATTTGGGGTCATCCAAAACACTGCTGACTGTACGCTAACTTGCACAAAATTTTGATCAGCCGCCATCTCTCGAGACTCACTGACCTACAATGTTTCCCATCCAAGAACAGCTAAGTTTTAAACTTCTCATTCTTATTTTCAAATCCTTCCATTGTCTAACCCCTCCCTCTGCACTCCTCCAATTCTGGCTTTATGTGTATCCCTGATTTTACTCACTCTGTCACTGATGTTTGTGTCCTCAGCTGCTTAAGTGGCACGGTGGCACAGTGGTTGGTACTGCTATTTCACAGCGAAAGGGACCCGGGTTCAATTGCTGGCTCAGGTCACTGTTTGTGTGGAGTCTGCACGTTCTCCCCGTGTCTGTGTGAGTTTCCTCTGAGTGTCCTGGTTTCCTCCCACAGTCTGAAAGACGTGCTGGTGAGGTGCACAGGCCTTCCTAAATTCTCCCTCCATGTACCTAAACAGGTGCCAGAGTGTGGCATCTGGGAAATTTTCACAGTAACTTTATTGCAGTGATAATGTAAGCCTACTTGTGATGCTAATAAGTGAACAATAAGCCCTAAGCTCTGGAATTCCCTCCTTAATTAATCCTCTCCATCGCTTCCACCTCTTTTAAGAGGCTCTTTAAAATCTTTGGCCAATCTTAATATCTTGCTGTGCAGTTCATCATTGCATTTTGCTGCATCACGCTTTCATTAAACACCAAGTGGGACTTTTATGTTAAAGTCATGATGGTGTTGTTGTAAACCTCAACACACTTCTCGGTAAATATTGATCCAATCCTCCTTTAAGCTATCAATAGAACACTGGGTGAATTACAAATCACATGAGGTGAGAAGTTCAGAGGAATGACATATATAGAGCTATAGATTAGAGAATTCCTAGTGAGAGAATGGCAGAGATTGAGACCATTGCACTGTTTAAAAAAATTAATAAACATTTGAACTAGAACAAGATATAGTCCAATAAAAAGCAGTGCAATGTTCTGAATTACCACATGGTCAAATGCCTTGGTGAAATCAATGAAGACGATGTCACCATTGTTCACAGCTTTTCTATTGCAGCTGTCAGGCTTAGAAGGTCATGTCAATTGTAGATCTTCCAGTTCTGAAACCAATCTGGGTTTCGGGACAGATGCATTCACCCAGAATCTGCAGTCTGACAAGGACAACACGGGAAAATACTTTTCCAATGATAATCTGTATAGCAATACCTCGATGCATGATAAAGATAATGCCTGGTTTCTTTCCTCTACTACAGTGAGTTTTTTTCAACTCCTCTTCCCCATCCCCATTGTCTTCACCTCCAGCTGCATATGCAAGGAACTCCTGGGCTTCTTGTCACTAAGATCGAGACAATCTGATCAGCTGCCTTTGTCACTTCAACCTTTCCACTACTTCACCTGGCCAAATTTCCTTGAATGTTTACCCCTGCCCAAAGCCTGAACTCACATTTCCAGCTCCTCTGCTTTGAGACGCATCTCCTTTTTGGTTCCAAAAGGAGTCAGATTAGGCTGGAAATATGAACAGTTTTTGTCTCTCCACAAATGCTGCGAGATCTGTTGAGCTTCCCCAGCAATTTCTTTTTCTATTCCATCACAGTGATGTTAACCTTGAATTAGTGGGCATTTTTTCATTTTTCCTTCCCATATGTTGAGAATGTATTGTAAGTGATATCTTGAAATGTTCCATTTCATTGCTGCACTCTGTGTGGGAATGCAGGGGACTGCCTATTCAACTGTGTCAAGGAACCATTGGTTTTTATCTTAACTCCAACACCCCTGAGCCCTGGGTTTTTTATTAAACTGAATGTATAAAAATAAAGAAAAATTAAAACAGTGACTTTCTTAGCCTCAATACTGAAAAGGTCAGAATGACAATAAGCTAGTCCAACAGCATGATGGTTAGCACTGCTGCGTCACAGTGCCAGGAACCCACGATTGACCACCTGAAAGCTGCAAATTCGAGTGCAGGTTTCTTGGGTCACTGTCTGTGCAGAGTTTGCACATTCTCCCTATGTTTGCTTCGGTTTCCTCCCTCAGCACAAAGGACATGTTGGTCAGATGGATTTGCCATGCTAAATTTTCCCTCAGTGTACCCAAGCAGGCGCCGGAGTGTGACGACTGGGGAATTTTCATAATAACTTCATTGCAACGTTAATGTAAGCCTACTTGTGACACTAATAAATAAACTTAAACTTCGACCATTCAAAGTCCACTAGCCAACCAATCAGCAGTCTCTTCTTATACAATATGAAGTTATCGTTTTCCCTTTCATAAGAATTGATGTTCTTATGGTTGCCCTGATAAATGCAAGATGAAAAACTTCAACAGAATGTCTTTTTCAGCAATATACAATAATGTTGAAGACAAATGTAGTTTCAAGACGCACTATACATCTTTCCTTATTAGCACTGCAATGAGTTGAGAAGTATGAAATTGAAAAGTATCTCCTACGAACGAGGTGGGAGCCCAAGTTAGATCATAGCTACAAATTCTATGATTTACCCTCCCAGCAGCTCTACATGGTGCACATTGCCAATGATCTGTACTTTACTTTTTTCACCAAAAGCATCAGTGCATAGCGCAGCTAAGAGAGAAATGAATCTTCTACCTACATACTATCTTAAAATTAGACTAAAAATGCATCCATTCATTAAAATAAGTGACTGATATCAAGTGAATTGAAGACCACCAGTGTTAAGATATCAAACAACACACTTGAGCCCTGTAATTCCATAGTTGTTGAATTCATCTGCACTACATATTTGAAATACTGCACTGTACTGTAATGCATTCCATTTGGCACTCTGATTTTAGATTCTTCCCCGATTCTGTTTGCATTCAGCTTGCTGTCCTTCCTGCAACTAAGTAATCTGAAAACTTCAAATAACACCTCCCATCCAGGGCCATTTTTACTGGCAAACCCATCACAATAAAGTTAATGGATGGTAGCGAGAGATGTAAATGACCACCTGAAAGCTGCAAATTCAAGTGCAGGTTTCTAACTTGGGATTTCTCCATAACTCTATTCAGAAGGGTTCTATGGTGGTTTCTGTTCATGCATAACACAGTAAAAAACTGAGCTTTTCTTCAACCACAATACTGTGGATAGCATGACTACTTCAAAAGGTGATTTACAATGCAGAAGAAAGACATTTGGCCCATTGAGTCTGCACTGATTTCAATCCCACCCAAACCCTATTCCCGTAACCACACATATTTACTCTGCTAATTCCCTGACACTAAGGGGCAATTTAGCTTTGGATTGTGGGAGGAAACTGGAGCACCAGTTTAATGTTGGCGAAACTAAAGTGGAGATTTTAACTTCCTCCCACCCAGAGGAAAATGGAGCAATGAAGTTAAAATCAGGATGACCGCCCTCATAATTCCATTCTTCTTCTCTCACCATTTCTCCTGGGGACTTGTGCCTTGTGATCCAGGCATGGCTTACAGGGTGGAGCAGGCACCTTTGACACTTCACTCAATTAAACCTTATGGACATAGAAGATTGACATTCCAGAGACCCAAGCCTAGCTCTGGAGACCTAGGTTCAAATCCCACCATGACAGATGATGGATTTGATTTCAAATTTATCAACTCTAGAATTAAAAGATGACCATGAAATCAGTGCTGATTATTGTAAAAATCCAACTGGTTCACTAATGTCCTTTAGGAAAGAAAATTTGCAGGTAACTCCACATCCATAGTAATGTGGTTGACTCTTAAATGCCCCTCTGAAATGGTCCAGCAAGCTACCCAGTTCAAGGACAAAGAGGGATGGCCGATAAATACCAGCGATGCCCATATCCCATAAATTAATGTATTAAAAAATCAAGAGGTAAGTGTTGGAATTATCTTTGAATAAGATAATTTCATCAAAGAAGTTATCTTTGAACAAGTCCCTGCATGGCTGGTCACCTTGTTAAATTATACCCGTGAGATCGTTTATCTGCCTGGAAAGTTGAAACCACTACTGTTGGAACTGTTCTGACTCAGTGGGAAAACACATCTGATTTGTCCTGACAGCCTCTTCCCCCAGCTTCCAAATGAGCTCATTGATTGGTACCAATGAGTTCCAGTTCAAGTTGGAAGAAAGTTGCTTTTCTTGTCAAATACAGACAAGTTGAGACTTGGATTGAGATACTAATCGGCTTAGAGAAAAGCAGTCAGCTTCCAGAAGCACACCCCTTCTTCAGCAATGCAGCAACTTTTATGGAGCATAATTTCTTCCATGTATCCATGTTTTTGGAGGATGAAATCAAGAAATAGCAGAAATGATACCCCAGGTCTTTATTAGCACCATGCTAGCTTAAAGTGATAATTGATTAATCCTAAATTATTACAAATAAAAACAAAAACAGCTGCTAAATGCACAGAATGTAAGATTTGCTAATCTTCCAGAACAGCAAACTCACAGTCAATCATTTGGATGACCCATTATACATGAGATCTCCATGTCATATAATTTCTCACCAATCCAAGGCCAGAAACAAATGCTGGTTTAAAAGAATCATTCCCATTTGGTTGTAATTCGAGTGGCAAAGCAGAACCAAGCCTTTATCATCTAGAAACCTTCTGTGTTCTTTCATCTCTTCAAGAGAGGCAATGGCTGAGTGGCATTATCGCGAGACTATTAATCCAGAAACTCAGCTAGTATTCTGGGGACCTAGGTTCAAATCCTGCCACAGGATAAAAAAAAATCGAGAATTAAGAATCTACTGATGATCATGAAACCATAGTCAATTATAGGATGAACCTAACTGGTTCACTGGTGTCCTTTAGGGAAGGAAATCTGCAGTCCTTACCTGATTTGGTTATGAGTAACTTCAGATCCATAGCAATGTGGCTGCCTCTGAAATGGCCTAGCAAACCCCTCAGTTCAAGGTCAACTAGGAATGGACAATAAATGCTAGCCCAGCCAGCGTCGTCCATGTCCCATGAATGAATAAATTGAAAGAAAAATTAAAAATACAGGGCATTCTTTTCAAGGGTAAATTACTTTTAAAAGCAGAATAAGGAGTGAATTCACTGTCACATACTTAAAGCTCCCCACCACAGACCCTTTATATTTGTATCACCAATGTTCCTTTTGCTGTGAATTTCTCAGAGATGGTACAACTGGTTAACTATAAGAAATGAGGAAGTTGTTTACTTTGTTCGGATGCCACAGTAAGAATTTCCACTATTTGGAATTATCTATTCTTGCATCAAGCTGACATTGCTGCTCAATATCTATCTGTGGCTGATTTAAACTGTTATTTAGAAAGCATTAGGCAAATTGTCTCCTACCTTCACATACAGGAATGGAATTGAGAACAGGTTGCTGCAAATTCCTGGGAGAATTGCATTCAGTTTAGAGCATTCTGACCCAAAAGAAAATGAGACCTTTCCGAGTTTGAAAGTACATAAAGTTCTTCTGATAGCTTGGTCCAAGAACGCACGAACATCAGAAATAGCAGCAGGGCCAGACCAATTAGCTCGAGTCTGTTCTTTCATGCAGAGAACTCATGATTGATCTGTTTGCAGCCTCCATGCCACCTTCCTGCCTCCACTCCCTTGTAGATCAAATATCTGTCTAACTCCACCTTCAATGCACTCAAGGACCCAGCTTCCACTGCTTTCTGCAGTTGAAAATTCCAAAAAGTAATGATACTCTCCTCATCAAATTAGGATGTGATAGAATATTCTTCATTTACTGGATGAGTGCAGCTCCTACAGCACACAAGCAGCTCAAAATCATGCAGGACAAAACAGGTTGCTGAATTGGCACCCCATCCACCGCTTTCAACATCCACTGCCTCCACCACCAGTGCTCTGCGGCAGCAGTGTATAAAATACAAGATGCACTGCAGCAACTCACTAAGGTTCCTTCAACAGCACCTTCTAATTGCAAAACCTCTACCACTTAGAAGGACAAAGGCAGCAGATGCATAGAAACACCACCACCTACAAGTTCCCCTCCAAGTCACTCACCATCCTGACTTGGAAATATATCACTTCCATAGAGAGGCCATTGCCTCTCTTGAAGAGATGAAAGAACACAGAAGGTTTCTAGATGATAAAGGCTTGGTTCTGCTTTGCCACTCGAATTACAACCAAATGGGAATGATTCTTTTAAACCAGCATTTGTTTCTGGCCTTGGATTGGTGAGAAATTATATGACATGGAGATCTCATGTATAATGGGTCATCCAAATGATTGACTGTGAGTTTGCTGTTCTGGAAGATTAGCAAATCTTACATTCTGTGCATTTAGCAGCTGTTTTTGTTCCTTCAATGTTGCTGTCAAAGTCTTGGAACTCCTGTACCTACACCACATGGATTGTAGTGTTTCTCACCATCACCTTCTCAAGGGCAATTAGGGATGGGCAATAACTTCTGGCCCAGACAGCAACGCCCACAATCATGAAAGAAGTTAAATAAACAAATGGCAGATTGCTTTTCAGTAACAGTGGTGATTACTGTGAGCTATGTGAAAGGAGATCGCAAAGGAGATAATATTTGGCTATCTATACCAGATTCACTGTCACTACAGTAAAGGCCCCTAGGTCTCGATTCCCCCCGGATAAGAAACGTCCTTACAACATCTACCCTGAAAAGCTGCCTCAGAATCTTATTTGTTTCAAAAGATATTTCTCATTCTTCTAAACTCCAATGGGTAAAGGTCCTACCTTTCTTCACAATGCAATCTCTTCATCCCAGGAGTCAACCTAACGAACCTTCTCTGAACTGCTTGTATAATGTAACTATATGCAATTACTCTGAACAAAACAAACATACCCATTCTTAAAACATGGAGACCAAAACTTTACACAATACTCCAGGTGCGGTTTTATCAGTGCCTCGTACAGCTGTAGTTTGAGTTCATTTTCATTATACTCTATCCCTTTTGCAATAAAGGCCAACATTCCATTTGCTTTCCTAATTACTTGCTATGCCTGTATGCTATCTTTCTTACGCTGCAGGTAGATGTCTTTGTACCATAACATTCTGTAATCTCAATCCTTTAAATAATACTCTGCCTTTCTATTCCTCCTGCCAAAGTAGATAACCTCACATTTCCCACATTATACTGCATCTGCCAAATCTCTGCCCACTCACTCAGTCTTCCTTTGCCGATCCTTTGCACCCAGTTCACAACATGTTTCCCTCCCTATTTTTATGTCATCAGCAAATGTGACGATAATCCATCACTCACCATTTAATACACCATGCTCTTTCATCCAACTCATTAATATAGATTGTAAATTATTGAGGCCGCAGCAATGATGCCTATCACACTTCACAAGTTACAGTTTGTCAACCTGATCCACTTGTCCTGACTCTCCATTCCCTGTTCATTAGTCAATTCTTTATTAGACAGTAAGGAGTAAGTGACCCATGGGACTGATTCTGTCCACCTATCCTCACCCCAAGTTCTCAATGAAAATCACACATCACATGGGTATGCTTTAAGAAATGTATTAAAGAATGAAATAACCACACACTCCATCTCTCAATTATTCCCTCTGAATCCCATGATACAACTCCATTCCCCCCAGAGCGCCACTCCTCCAGCCCTCTGGTACTGTGCCACTCCCGTGAACCCTACAGTACTACTCCATTCTTCTGAACCCTAAAGTGCTACCTCACCTCTCTGAATCCCACTGAGTTCTTCCCATGACAGTCCCCTGCACTGGGATTCCCACAGACCAAACCCTACCTCCCTTGACTATAATCCCATCCATTGACTACATCTCCCACATCTCAAGTACACCTCCACCAACTACTGCCCTCCCCCACCATCACCCTCCCCATCACCCTGTTGATAACACCCCATCCCCCAGAACCTGAGGTCTCTACTGGTCACCCAATCCCAGCCACTGACCACACTTCCAACTGACCATCCACTCCCCCTCCACTTTTCTGCCTGCCAGGCCACTGTCTCTCACCACCCCACTGACCAGCCAACAATTCCCTCACCACCAACTCTACCTCATCCCCATCCTTCCATCCCCAATCGTATCCTCATATCTCACAATCCTATCATCTATCTGGCTCCTGAAAGTGACTGGGCCTATAGTAGCTTGTGTCATTAAAAAGGGGCATGGCTTCTTACCTCCAACCCTGCTGCCCTCGACACAAGGCCTCAGGATCCTACTGCTCTTCAATGTTTTCAGCCATCCTGAATTGGAAAGTCGGATGAGAAAAGAGCAGCTTCATTTCCAGCTGAGTTAGTAGGGGTGGATTAAGTCAAGGGAAGGTACCAGCCAATAGTGTTTCCCCTCTCCTGCCTCAGTACACGGCACCTCTCTGAGATAGTGTTTGTTCCTCAAATTCATTTTATCTCGCTCTCTCTCTCTCTCTCTCCTTCCCCATCAGGTGGAATGTCTTGTGGAACAGTCTTCCTGAGTGACTAATTTAAATGTCAGTCAAGCTGAAATGATTTGAATTGAGGCTTCCTGGTTGGGAACTAAATATTCCACAATACAAACTGACAGCCCATTGCTCTATTCCAGGAACAATTCAAGTGTTTAAGACACACAGTAAAGTTGTGTTGACAAAATTCCTCACATTTCTTTCTTCGTCATCTGAAAACTTCTCGTCGCAGCAATGGCCAGAACAGGAAATCAGTTTACAGATAGGGAAGGAGACTGTTCAATCTAATTGTATCTGTGTTGGCTTTCTGCTATAGCAATCTAAACTAATTCCAGTGTCCAGCTCGTTACCAATAGATGTGGACTTTCCACTGCTTTAAATATTTATCCAATTTTCTTTTGAAAGATAAAATGAACCCTGGCTTAACCACTCCCCGTGGAAAAACTTTCCATGCTTTTTTACACTTGCATGAATAAATCTCTCCTAAACTCTTTATTGCTGACACCAAGAGGAAATAATCCATCAAAATCCATCAACTGTGAAATGTTTCTACTCTCTCTAATTATTCTTGTTTAAAGAAGCTTTGTATTATCAATATGTATTATTAACATATATTTCACTTTAATTTTGTGACATTACCAGTTAGCCAGTATTCATTGCTTTCTGAAACTGCTGCAGTCTATATGGTATAGGTAAACGTACAGTGCTATTAGGGAAGGAGTTCCAGCATTTATCCCAGTGACACTGAAGGAATGGCGACATAGTTCCAAATCAGCGGTTTTTTTTCCACATTCTCATTTAACCATTCTAAATTTCCATTTTATTCCCCGACTATGGGTAGAATTTTATAGCTGCGCTCGTCCTGAAACTGAAAAATCCCAGCCAAGGTCAATGGACCTTTCCATGGTCGGCCCCTCATCCTCTCTGATTATGGTGGGCAGAAGAGGAAAATCTGCCCCAGGTCTTCTGTTTTCCTTCATGACTCTTCTTAATATTATTAGCTCTAACCTTATTATATGCTTCCCTTTTAAATGTCAGTCAGCTTTAATCTCTTTATTTATCCCTGGAATCCTTTTCCTTGACACACCTTTTCACCGTAAAGCAAGATAATTAATTTGCTCATTTCCTATTTGAAAATTTTGCCTTGTTGATCTATTTGCTAACACTTTAAGCCAAGTTAATTTGAGTCCAACTCATCGTACATTTTGGAGCTTGATCTATGTCCAGATATTTGACTCTTGCTTACCTTTTCTATTCATATGTTGAAACTGCCTTTGGCCATTTATTCTCCTAATCTTATATGTTGTCATTTGCCCTATTTCGTTTCCCATAACTAACTCTAGTAATTCTTCTTTGTATAATGCATTCACATTTACAATTTCCGACTTCTTATCACTATCCATATTGGCCTAGGTCGATCCCTAGGTCTTCCAATGTTCTACCACACTGATAGAATCCTACATTAATATTACTTCATTCCACTTTTCATTCAATCCAAGCTCTACCAAAAAAAGTTATAAGCAGGAATATTAAGGTGCCAGACTTGACACCTCTGTAATGGTTATTAATAGATAAGTGTAAGCAGTTAGGTATAATCAGTATGTGTAAAGTGTCAGTAGGCTGTATAACAAATAGAGGAATGACCTAAGAATGGATGATTTAAGGCAGAGGGATAATTACAAAGAATCAATAATTGTAATTATGCTATCTGTTCCTGGTCCCTCTGCTTTTACACCCCCATTATCATTGTATCCGTTATTTGCGTTATATAGAAACATAGAAAATAGGAGCAGGTCTAAGCCATTTGGCTCTTAGAGCCTGCTGCAGTATTCAGTATTAACATAGTTGATTCCCTATTTCAGTGCAATAATAACATGCTCTACCCATGCCTCTTAATGCCTTTAGAGCCTAGAAATCTATTTTCTTCTTAAATATATTCAGTGACTTGACCTTCTGTGGTAGAGAGTTCCATAGATTCACCGCCCTCTGAGTGAAGAAGATTCTCCTCATCTCTGTCCTAAATGGCCTACCCCATATGCTGAGACTGACCACTTGTTCAAGACTCTCTACCAGAGAAAATAACATCCCGGTATCCAGTCTGTCCAGCCCTGTCAGAATTTTATACATTTCAGTGATATCGCTTCTCATTCATCTAAGTTTCAGTGAATACAAGCCCAATCAACCCAATCTCTCCTCATACAATAATCCTGTCATCTCAGAAATAAATCTTCACTGCATTCCTTTAATGGTTGACATATTCTTTCTTTGGAAACCAGAACTGTACACAATATTCCAGGTATGATCTCAACAAGGTCCTGTGTAGCTGCAGTAAGTTCATGCACTCCAATGCTCCTTCAATGAAAGCCATCATGCCACTTGCCTTCCTAACTGCTTGCTTGCTTTCAATAAGTAGTGTACAATGACACCCAGATACCTTGGTACATCAACATTTCCACTCTATCACCATTTAAATAACACTCTGCCATTCTGTTTCTCCATCCAGGATGGATAACTTCACATTTATCAACTTTGCACTGAATCTGCGATGTATTTGCTCATTCTCTCAACTTGTCTAAGTCACCCTGAAGCCTCTTAACATCTTCATCACTCACATTCCCATCAAATTTTGCATTGTCAGCAAACTTGGAAATTTTACATCTGGTTCCCTCACCCAAATCATTTATGCATAGCGTAAATAACTGCGGCCCAAGCTCTGATCCCTGCAGGACCCTATTAGTCACTGCTCGCCACCTCAAAACAGACTGTTTCCAGTCTACTAATCAATTCTCAAACCATGCCAGTAAACCACTCCAGTCTCAAGTGCTTTGTTTTTTAGCCCTAACCTCGAATGTGGGAAAGATTTATTAAAAGATTTCAGAAAGTCTAATACACCACATCCACTGGTTCATTGTTATCTATTCTACTAACTATGTCCTCAAAAAACTCCAATAAGTTTGTCAGACATGATTACCATTTCATAAATTCATGTTGACTTTATCTATTTACATTGATATTTTCTAAGTCTTCTGTTATCATCTCCTCTATAATGGCAATTTTCCTACTATTGATGTTAGACTGACTGCTCTATAATTGTTTTCTCCTTTTCTCTCTTTTTAAGAAGCGGGGTTATATTTCCCACTTTCCAATTTGCCGGGACTGTTCTAGAATCTGAAGAAATTTGGAGGTGACAACTAACACATCTACTATTTCCATGGCCACCTCCTTTAGTATCCTGGGTTGTAGATTAATTATCTGGCCCAGGGGATTTATCATCTTACACAGTGTTATTAATTTATCCAGCACTTTTTTTTAGTAGTAATGTGGTTGACTCTTAAAATACTCTCTGAATGACCTAGCAAGTCACTCAGTTCTAGGGCAATTAGGGATGGATAATAACCAGCCAGTTATTCCCACATCCCATGAAAAATTTTTTAAAGAAGTAATTTCCTTCAATTCCTCTTTCACGCCAGACACTTAGTTCTTTAGCATTTTTCGGAAGTTATTTGTATCTTCCTCTATGAAGACAGAATTAAAGTAATTATTTAATTACTCTTCCATTTCTTTGTTCTTGATTATAAATCCTTATATTTCAGATGGTAAAGGATTTACATTCATCTTGACTGATCTTTCTCTTACATACATATAGAAGTTTTTACAGTTCGTTTCAGTGTTACTTGCAAGTTTATACTCATCATTTACTTTTTTCTTTTTAATCAAACTTTTGGTACTTTATCAAGGATTTCATAGCTCAGCATTTGCAAGGTAGTGGTATAATCAGACAACATAGATTTACAAAGGGAAGTCATGCTTGATGAATCTATTGGAATTACTTTAGGATGCAACTAGTAGAGTTGACCAAGGAGGACCAGTGGATGTGGTTTATTTAGACTTTCAAAAGACTTTCAACATGATCTCACGTAGATCTACTATGTAAAGTTAAAGCACACAGGATTGCAGATAGTGACTTGAGATGGATAGAAAGCTGGATAGCAGATAGGAAGAAAACAGCTGACATAAATTCTTTTTCTGAATGGCAAGCAGCGGCTAGTGGGGTTCTGCAGGGATCTGTGGTAGGACCCCAACTGTTCACATTACATATTAATGATTTGGAAGAGAGTACTAAATGTGCATAAAGATAAAACAGAAGTGTTGTTGCAGTTGTATAGAATGTTGGCAAGACCACATCTGGAGTAGTGTATCCAGTTTTGGTTTTTTTATTTGAGGAAGAACGTGGTGGCATTGGACATAATTCAGAGGAGGTTTACCAGGTTGATTCTTGGGATGAAAGGGTTGGTATATGAGGAGAGATTAAATAGTTTGGACTTGTACTTATTGCTGTTTAGAAAGATGAGAGAGGATCTGATTGAAAAATATAAAATTTTAAAAGGGATTGATAAAGTAAATGTAGGCCAAATATTTCCTCTTATGGAGATATCAAAAACAAGAGTTCACAGGTATAGATTGAGGGGCAGTAGATTTAAAACTAAGATGAGGAGGAACTACTTCTTGCAAAGGATGGTGAATTTGTGGAACTCGCTGCCCCAGAGCGCGTGGAGCCTGAATCATTGAATGGTTTCAAGAGGGAGATAGACATATTTCTAATAAAAAAAGGAAAGAGGGATGTGAGGCACAGATGGAGAGGTGGATTTGAGTCCAGGGAGAAATCAACCATTATCTGGCTGAATGGGCTGAATTTGCCTACTTCTGCTCCTAATCCTGTGTATTATCACTAAGTTTGCAGGTGATACAAAGTTGAGTGTGTGTGAGCTGTGTGGAAGATGCAGAGATGCTTCAGTGTAATTTGGACAGACTAAGTGAGGGGACAGATGAATAACAGATGCACTATAATGTGGATAAATATGTAAAGATCAACTTTAGTAGCAAAAATAGAAATGTAGATTATTACTTGAATGGCTGTAAATTGAGAGAGCTGGATACTCAGCAATACCTTGGAGTCTTTATGCATCAGTAAGCAAGCAGGTACAGCAGGCAGTTAAAAAGGCAAATGGTATGTTGGCCTTCATGGCAAGGAGATTTGAGTACTGGAATAGGGATGCTTTATTGCAATTTTAGAGCATTCGTGAAGTCACACTTGGGAGTAGTGCGTGCAGTTTTGGTGTCCTTATCTGAAGAAGGATGTCCTTGCAATAGGGGCAGTGCAGCAAAGTTTTACAAGGCTGATTAATGGGAGGGCAGGTGTGTCACGAGGAGAGACTAAGTCATTTAGGAATGTATTCATTAGCGTTAAAAAGAGTGAGAGTGAATCTCATGGAAACTTATAAAATTTTAACAGGGTAGATTGAGAATGAATGTGCCCAATGGAAGGGGAGTCCAGAATTAGGGGTCATAGTTTGAGAATAAGGGGTAAATCTTTTAGGATAGAGGTAAGGAGAAATTTCTTCATCCGGAGATTGGTGAATCTGTGGAATTCACTACTATAGAGTAAAATTAAAGTCAAAACATTGTACAATTTCAGGGAGGAATCAGATATAGTTCTTGCAGCTAAAGGGATTAAGGGATATTGGGATAAGGCGGGATCAGGATATTGAATTTCATGATCAGCTATGATCAAAATGAATGATGGAGCAGGCTCAAAGGGCCAAATGGCCTTCCCCTGCTTCTATCTTCTATGTTTCTATATTTGCTGATTTTGGAACTGCCCCCAGTCCTCAGGCTTGCTACTTTTTATGGCAATTTCATATGATTTCTTTGTGGATCTAACACTATTCTTAATTTCTTTCTTCAGCCATAGTTAGGCTGCTTTTCTTGTTGTGTTTTTGCAGAAAGGAACATATAACTATTGCAATTGCATATGTTTGTTGTTTAATATTAGCCATTGCCTGCCCACCATCATGCCCGCAGTTCCCCAATTCATTTTAGCCAACTCCCACATCATATTTTTCTTTAATCAGATTTAGGGCTCTAGTTTCAGATTGAACTTCTTCACTTTCTATCCTAGTGAATAACTCTTCATGTTATGATCACTCTTCCCTAAATGACCTGCACAACAAGATTATTAATTAACCCCTTCTCATCGCACAGCACAAACTCTAGGATAGCCTATTCCTTAGTTGGTTCCTTGACATACTGGGCAAAAAAAATCTTGTACGCACTCCAGGAATTCATCTGCCAAGGTACTATTGCTAATCTGGTTTTACCCAATCTTTATGTAGATTAAGGTCATGCATGAATACTGTAACACCCTTGAGGCATGCATCTTGAATTTTCTATTTAATGCCAGTCCCCTTCTTACCACTATTGTTTGGAGGTCCATAGACAACTCCCACTAATGTTTTCTTGTACACATTTATTGCTTGTTAGTTCTTCCCAGATTGATGTTACATCCAGATTTTCTGAACCAACACCAACTCTCACTATTGCACTGATTTCATTTTTAACTAACAATGCTATCCCACTTCTTTTTCCATTTCCCTCCTATATGTTGAATATCTTGGATATTCAGTTCCCAGCCTTGGTCACCCTGTAACCATGTCTCTGTAATCACATTCATATAGTACCCATTTATATCAATTTGTATTGCTAACTCATCTACCTTGCTGCAAATGTTCTGTACATTCACATACAGTGCTTTTAGACTTGAGTTTTTAACATTTTTACATGCTTTTTTTTGTACAATGGCCCTAGCCCTTGTTTCCTCTACCTTAAACTTTTGATTTCTACATTTCCCGACTTTCATTTCTGTCTTTACTTCCCTGCCTTGTTTCTCCCCATTCAGGTACCCATCCCTTTGCCACTCTACTTTAAACCCTCCTTGAAGCACCAACACCAAAACCCCTGTGAGAATATTAGTCACATTTCTGCTGGAATGCAAGCTGTCCAGCTTGTAAAAGAACTGGACTGAATACCTTCAATATGTTTAATCCAGGAATTGGACTGAATATCTTTAATGAGGGCAATGGAAACAAAGCCAGAGAGTTTGTAATGTAGCCTACTGACTTGCTATTGCCCATGTTACGATGTTCCACAATATCAAAATCAGTGTGTGAGTGAATGAGGGGCTGAAAGTGGGAGAATGCTGATTGAGATAGTTTTTGGGAAAGTGGTAGTCTGGATGATCTGATCAAATATCACTGTTTTTCCTTTTTTTAATATAAGTATTTAAAATTCAAGTGTTTTTAAACACTATTCAAGTTTTAAAAAAAGTTTTCAAGGCAATCTTGCCCCATTAGTCCCTTGGAAAATACCAACAATCCTCTCAACGTTTAGATCCCTCTCTACAATCATGCACTCTGGTTTGCACTTTTTCCAGCTCAAATGATTTATACATTTATATATTTATAGGTTATAATACAAGCCAAAGATCACCATTTTCAATGTCATGACTTATATCCAATTGTTACAGGTTTATATTCAGGATGAGGAGGACATAGCTAGCCGGAGAGGATGTAGCTTTAAATTGAGGAGTGATGAATATAGGTCAGATGTCAGAGGTAGGTTCTTCACTCAGAGTAGTAAGAGCATGGAATGCCCTGCCTGCAACAGTGGTGGATTTGCCAACATTAAAGGCATTTAAATGGTCATTGGATAAACATATGGATGACATTAGAATGGTGTAGGTTAGATGGACTATAGATTTGTTTCACAGGTTGGCACAACATCAAGGGCCGAAGGGCTGCACTGTAGTGTTCTATGTTCTGCAAAGATACCATTCAAAGACAATGAGGTCCTTCTTAACACGTTGGGTCTGATGATGGATTCTCCTATCGCTTTGACAATAAGTGTTCAGCAAGGGGAGCAAATATGTACCTTCTAGCTTGGTGTCATCTCATACATGATATTGAACCAAATCTTGATTTGCAGGTCAATTGCGAATAATACACATGAAGTTACTATTCAACAGGTAGATGAAGATACAGATTTTGTGTCGTACTCACTTGTCCTGTAGTGACGACTCTAATTTACTCAAATTCTGCAACTGCTTAAAGACAGAGAGATTTCTTCATTTGGATCTGTTATTTTTTTGCCCCATGTAGGTGCAACCAATTTACAGGCTCTGAGATTGGCCTTCAGAATGTCCTTGTATCTGAGTTTGGGACAGTCTGTTCTGAGGGGTTCCATGCTCAGTTGCCTGAAGAATACTATTTTTGGTATGTGATGTTCAAGCCAATGAAGCTAAGTTCCCATGAAAATGTTCACGATGCCAGCTGTGTGGAACCTTGCAAAACCTCATGTTAAAGAGTTAGTCCCATTACATGATGTTGTAGATGGATCTTAAGCAACATGGTTTGAATGCATTGTATTGCTTTATTGATGGTAGGTCCAATAACACCATCAAAACCCAGCTGCAGTTTTTACTAGGCAGTTTGATGGGAAGCAACAGTGAGTTCCCCATTAAATCCAGTCCAGAAAAAGATTGCAGCCAGAAGTAGCCCAAAGAGATTTTTAACTTTCCCTGTGGCATCAGATGGAGCAGGAACAGACCCAGCAGCTGATTCCACCATATAGCTGATTCTGGGGGCTGCTGTGCAATCCACAACCTCATGGCGATTCAAATGAGGTCAGGTAGTTTTGTTTTTAAATGTCTCATTTATAAGCAGCAATGTCACTATTCACCTGCCTAAAAATGGCCACAGTTAAATCTGGGGTCAAACTGAAACTAAACTGATTAAGACTTTTTATGTTACCACAGTATTTAAATGGGAATTTGAATAGTTGAAGTGACCATATCATCAGGGACTGTACATTAAGCATGGGTAAGGAGTAGAGCAAAAGCTGATGATCTCCATGTGTGGTCAAGTGTTGAATTGGTACAGTTGCCAACAGGTGTCATAAGTCAGTATTTCACTGAAACTCTGTGCCTACTTCCTGTTTGAGTGTAATGATTTTTAAATATCATCAAGATGGTGTTACCTGAGGCGGTCGACTTTCACTTATTTATACTAACCTGGAAAACCTTTTCTGTAAACTTTCCTCATAGAGGAACAGTCCTCAAGCCTGAGGCAGCCCCACAAATACCCTTTAATCATACCATTCCTTCAGTAAAATGAATAAAATGTGTTATGTGACCTGTCAGTGTTACTCAGATTGGGCTGAGGACCCAGCATTGCAGAAACGCAGGTTAAAGCTTGCTCTGTTTGAATCATGAAGCCAGAAATAACAAACTGCACAATGTGCCAGACTAATGTGGCTGTCAGTACTTCAGAACCGGTTGCCATCCTGGTAATTCCCACAGAATACAGAGTGCAATCAAACTCTATGTTGAAGGCCTCTCAGATATGTCGACACTCAGCCACTTCCAGCCTGAATGGCTGATGCCAAACCTGAAGGGAAAGAAGTAAGTCACTAACCGCCAAAAACATCTCCAAACAAGATATCATCAACACAAAACTTGATTTCATAACATCTAAATGTAGTCAACCATTGAGTTGGCCATAATTTGTGTTAAATAAGAAAAAGAAACACAGCTGGCGTAAATCAGAAACCCCAGTGGCCTGTTTAATGTAGACTTCTTTCTGATCGAGTTTATAGTTTCAAACATAATTCAGGCAGGATCATTGAAAACCACTGAATTAGAAATTGAAGTGTGCTCGCACAATGGTTAGCACTGCTGCCTCACAGTGCTAGGGACCTGGATTCAATTCCCGTCTTGGGAGACTGCAAGTTTTCCCTACGTCTGCGTGGGTTCCCTCTGGGCGCTCCAGTTTCCTCCCACAGTCCAAAGATGTGCAGGTTACATGGGTGGTCATGCTAATTTAGAACATAGAACATAACAGCACAGAACAGGCCCTTCGGCCTTCGATGTTGTGCCGACCAAAATAAAAAGCAATGCCCCTCCAAACTAAACCATTCCCTTCTCTTCCATATACTTATCAATTAACCTCTTAAACGCCACCAAACTTGGCGCATCTACAACAGCTGCAGGCAGGGCATTCCACTCCCTAATCACTCTTTGAGTAAAGAACCTACCTCTGATATCCGTCCTATAACTCATACCCCTTAATTTAAAGCTGTGTCCCCTCGTGCTAGCTTTCTCCATCCTAGGAAAAAGGCTATCACTGTCCACCCTATCCAAACCTCTAATCATCTTATATGCTTCAATAAGATCCCCCCTTAGCCGCCTCCTTTCTAACGAAAACAACCTCAAATCCTTCAACCTCTCTTCATAGGACCTGCCCTCCATACCAGGCAACATCCTGGTAAACCTCCTCTGTACCCTCTCCAATGCCTCCACATCTTTCTTATAATGTGGCGACCAGAACTGCACACAATACTCCAAGTGCGGCCGCACTAGAGTTTTGTACAGCTGCAACATGATGCTGCGGCTCCTAAATTCAATCCCCCTACCAATAAAAGCTAAGACTCCATATGCCTTCTTAACAACTTTATCCACTTGACTGCCTACTTTCAGGGATCTATTGACACATACACCAAGATCCTTCTGTTCCTCAACACTATTAAGAGCCCTACCATTAGCCCTATACTCTACACATTTATTGTTCCTGCCAAAGTGCATTACCTCACACTTTTCCACATTAAACTCCATTTGCCACCTCTCGGCCCAGCTCTGCAACTTGTCCAAGTCACTCTGCAAACTATAACACCCCTCTTCACTATCTACCACTCCACCGACTTTAGTGTCATCTGCAAATTTACTAATCCATCCCTCAATACCCTCATCCAGATCATTTATAAAAATTACAAACAGCAGGGGCCCCAAAACAGACCCCTGAGGCACACCACTCGTCACCGAACTCCACGATGAATATCTCCCATCAACCACCACCCTCTGTCTTCTATCTGCCAGCCAATTCCTAATCCAATTAGCTAAATCACCCTCTATTCCACACATCTGCATTTTCTGTAGAAGTCTTCCATGGGCCACCTTATCAAACGCCTTACTAAAGTCCATATATACCACATCAACCGCCTTACCCCCATCCACCTCTTTGGTCACTTTCTCAAAAAACTCAATGAGGTTAGTAAGGCACGACCTACCCTTCACAAAACCATGCTGACTATCCCCAATCAATTCATTTCTCTCTAAATAACTATAAATCCTATCCCTAATAATTCTCTCCAATACCTTGCCCACAACAGAAGTAAGACTCACTGGCCTATAATTCCCTGGAAGGTCTCTCTTCCCCTTCTTAAACAATGGGACCACATTCGCTATCCTCCAGTCCTCCGGAACCACACCCGTAACCAACGAGGACCTGAAGATCAGAGCCAGAGGCTCTGCAATCTCCTCTCTTGCCTCCCAGAGAATCCTAGGGTAAATCCCGTCCGGCCCAGGGGACTTATCCAACTTCAAACCCTCAAGAATTTCTAACACATCCTCCCTATCTACTACAATACTTCCCAATTTGCAACCCTGTACCTCAGTGTTCTCCATAGCTACATTTCCAGCACTCTGCGTGAATACCGAAGAGAAATATTTATTCAGTGCCTCACCAATCTCTTCAGGCTCCACGCACAACTTCCCACTGCTGTCTATGACTGGCCCTCATCTTGCCCTAACCAATCTTCTATTCTTAACATATCGAAAGAAAGCTTTAGGATTCTCCTTAATCCTATCAGCCAACATCTTCTCGTGTCCCCTCTTAGCTCTCCTCAATTCACTTTTTAGCTCCTTCCTGGCTAATCAATAGCTATCCACTGCACTAACAATGCCTTAGTGGCAGGGGACCACGTAAGGTAAATGTCTGGAGTTATCAGAATAGTGCCTGGGTGGGATTGTGGTTGGCACAGATTCAATGGGCCAAATGGCCTCCTTTTGCACTGTAGGATTCTATGAAGCACTTCAGTATAAGATTCAGATGGGAATATCCCTCAAATAATCTTTAGACAAGCATGCATGTGGCTTTAGGCACGTCAAAGCACCCTTTTGGAATAACTCATAACTGAGACAGGGATGTGAGAGAGGGTCACAGTGAAATGCTGTCCCACTGTACTGGGCCCTTGAATGGTGTTTGAATTTCTCAAATGGCAAATTCTTGATCCTCAGTGGACCCATATGAATGAGGCAATGTGCAAAGAAATGATTGCTGCAAAATGAATGTCAAAGCAAAAAGACAGTTAAGCTAAGAGACAAATGTACGTCTTCCTTTTCCACGAAGAGGACAATATAGAACTTCAAAAAGACATGAGTGAATTTTATGTCCTCCCTACCTCCAACCTCACTGATGTATTTGGAGGAAAGGAGTTTACAAACTGTGTGGAATTTGCATGCTCCCCCCATGTCTGCCTGGGCTTCCTCCAGATGCTCCAGCTTCCTCCTACAATCTGAAAATGTGCAGGTTAGGTGGATTGGCCATGCTAAATTACCTCTTCATGTCAAGGGGATTATAAGTACTTGGGGTTACCAGGATAGAGCCCGGGTGGGATTGTTGTCGGTGCTCAATGGGCTGAATGGTCTCCTCCTGCACTGTAGCGATTCCATTAAATAAAAGACTGCCCAGTCCATTACCTTCCCATCCAACCTCACCCAGTTTCCCATATGAGGGTGGACGGGTAAGGCAACAGGCAGCCTGCCAACCCTTGAGTCTATTGCTTTCCACAGAGCTTCATTCTGCGTCCATGACTGTAATACACGTAGCAGGGGAATGCAGAAGCATGGTGATCAGCCACACAGCTGGCACTGCATGGACTGCTGACAGACAGGATGGGTTTTACCTCCTTTGGAGGGGACTGTATTTGCCCATTTTAGGTACCTACCCCAAGATTGCACCTGCCCTTTGTACCAGGCTGCACAGTGGTTAGCACTGCTGCCTCACAGCACTAGGAATTCAGGTTCAGTTCCTGGCTTGGGTCACTTTCTCTGTTCTCCCATGTCTGTGTGGTTTCCTCTGGACATTAGTGAACTAGATAGACTTTATGACCAGCAACAACAGTTTCATGATCACCATGACTACAACCAGCTTCCAATTCCAAATTTTATTCATTGAATTTAAATTCTACCAGCTGCCATGATGGGATTTGAGCCCACCTCTCCAATGAATGAGTATGCAGCTCTTGCCTATTGGTCCAGTGACCTTACGATTATGCCATCATCTCCCCCTTGAATTCACGGTGCCAAATGTCAGGAAAAACGTCCATCTTTGGAAAAAGAGAGAGTACAGACAACATTCATCAGAATGATCCTGGGATGAGGAACTTCAGTTACACAGATAGAATGAGACACTAATGCAGGGGCAGCACAGTGGCACAGTGGTTAGCACTGCTGCCTCACAGTGCCAGAGACTGGTTCAGGTCCTGGCTTGGGTCACTGTCTGTATGGGTTTCCTCCGAGTGTTCCAGTCTCCTCCCACAATCCAACAGACACGCTGGTTAGGTGCTATTGGCCATGCTAAATTCTCCCTTAGTGTATCTGAAAAGGTGCCGGAGTGTGGTGACTAAGAGATTTTCACCTAGCCGATACCTCTTGCCAGATCCCTCTTCAATAAAGCATATTGTAACCCCAGCCATGATCTTTCATGGAGGAAACCCAGTTTACATCATTGGGAGGGGGTGAGAATAATCAGGATGGGAAATCCCATCTGTGTAAAAGCTGTCTAGGGACATCTGCTGGATTCCCACCGGCTTTCCCATCTGCCGGAAACAAGCACAGGGAGTTTGGCCAAGTTACACGATATTGAAGTAGCCAAATGAGGGATGAACAGCGACACCATGTAGTGTTAATGTAAGCCTACTTACGACAATAATAAATAAACTTAAACTTAGATTGGAAAACTTGCAACTGTTTTTCTTGGAAAGAGAATGTTGAGAGAAGATTTGATAGCGTCAAAGCCATCAATATAGATTGTCATCAATACAAAGAGGAACCAAGAAGTTCACACATCAAAATTGCTGCGACTGGGCCTTCCTCAGGATCAGTATATAGTCAGGACAGGTGTAATCCAGCAGCTGGGATCATAACTTAAGTTTTCGAAGATAGTACACATTGTTTTTCATAATTCTTTATCCCCTTCTTATGGGAGACCTTGCTTGGTGCAATGCTGGCCACTCCAGATGCACCACTTTGCACATCTGCACCCACAAACGATGGTGAGAAAAAGGCACCTCTCACTGATTTTGTGAACTTTAGGAGGGTCAGTGGAGTTTCAGGGTGGGTGCATCACCATGCTGACATCATGTAGATTTGTTCAGACCATTTTTTATGCATCGCCTCTGTATGGCTGCATTTTTCAACTGACTGGAAAAATGCAAGTCCACATTCCAGAGTGAGGATGAGAAACAAACAAATTACCTTCAGGAGCAGTGTGAAGAGAGAGACATTTCCTAAAATCCAGACACCAATGAAACTCTCAATGGTCTAAGGAAGATACATTAAAAATGCAAAACTGCTGGATTTTGAAACAATGGCTGCCACAGACAGACACACCCAAAATCTTTTGGCTGAGTTAAGAATTTCAAGGCGATGCTGTCCAGAAACTAGAGATTGCAAGTGACACAGACAGTGTCAAGACAGTTTTCAGCAGAGGAAATGGGCTGAGGGCTGTTCTCCCACTCTCTGTCTCTCTTTTGGAATAAGCATGTGTTTGTATGCATGAATGCATCTGCCTGTCTGTGACTCGAGTAATTACATGTGGGTCGAAAGCCTGACGTCATGTTTTTATTATTTTTCACAGGTTTAAGAATTAATAAATTTGTTTTTTCTTTGATTCAGGAAAACTCTCTGGCCCATTATTTCTCACAGCTTAAATAGCTAGATACATGCTGATTTGGAAAAGGCCAGTTCATTTGGAAAAAGAAACTTAACCCTTCGTCGTGACAAACCAATGAGGTTGAATGGAGTGGAACCAGTTCACCATTTCATACCTGGTCACTCTGTCAGATGCTGGTTTTTTTGATTGTGAAAAACTCAGCGTGGATAAAAATCCTGGAAGCAAGTCCCACGGCCTCACACTGGCAGGGCAGGCTCTCCAGCAAGGGTAGCCTTCAAGTGCCAGGGCAGTGCCAAGCATGATCCTTCCTCCCCACTCTGCCCCCACCCAGCTCAGCCAATACTTCTTGCCAAGTTCCCCCTTCAATAAAGCCTGTTGTAATCCCAGCCATGACCTCTCATGACAGGAACACAGCTGCATCATTGGAACGGGGTAAGAGCAATCAGGATGGAAAATCCCACCGGCGTAAAAGCTGTTTGGGAACTTCTGCTGGATTCCCACTGGCTTTCCTGTCTGCCGGAAACAAGGACAGGGAATTTAGCCAAATTACGTGATATTGAAGCAGCCAAATTAGGGATGGAACAACGGCACCATGACAATCATTGAATTGTCTGCAATCCACTAATTTTACTGCAAAATTCATTTTATCACTTTATGCCCTGCCAAATTGTACAGGAAGTCGAAAATCATGGAGCCTTATATATTTAAGCCAACTTCAACGGGATACTTCATTCAACTTTAACCAGGTAGTAGATTTTGTCAAGGAGGAAAAAAAAACTCGCAATTTATTGGACATAAAACATGAGAAAAAACATGAAGGTAAATTTGTCAATTGTGTATGACGAAGCATAAAGTAATATTAGAAGGGAATACAGATTGGAGAATCAGCATTGCAGCGTTGTAATAGTATCTCTGACATAGCTCCCTTTGAGCACATTTATCCCATACCCCTGAGAGTATTTGATGGATGGATTTAAGTGCTGAAGAATATTATTTAAAACTTGCTTATAGAAATTCAATCTGGAAGGCAGAATTTTCAGCATCTTATGGGGTTAATGAATACTTGAGGTCTCTTGGGGGCAACAGGGTGGGAACTGTGCACAAGAAGCACTATCTTGGCTGATTATCAACTGTGTAAAGGATATTTCAGATTCTTTTTCCACTCTAACAGGAAGTGGGTAGTATATTATGCTATGTTGCATGCTTGGGGATTGTCTCAGGATTAAGTTATCATGTTAGGGGATTCTGGAAACAGTTTTAAGGTTCCAGGACCCCCATGGCAAAAGTATGGATCTGTGGGTGATGTAAGTCATTTCCTAACAGCGATCGTAGCTGGATAGCTCTGATGGGCAAATTGATTTGGGCATTATTCTACCCTTTCTCTGGAAGATAACTTAATTTGATGGAAAACAAAGGTTGTAAAGATTCCCTGTTAAATGTGTCTGGGCAGGCTCAAACAATTTTCGAATGAGTGTGGCTACAAAATACGAAGTTGCTTCTTAATTCATCACTACTAGGCAATTGACTGCTCAATGTAAAAATGCATAGGCTGTTCACCTCAATTAAAATGTCAGTACTTGCCGTTGCATATCTTTTTTGCACAACAAGGAATGTGCATTTTTATCGTCCGATACCTTAATTGTAAACAGTTGTCTAACATTAGAAGTCTAAATTATTTGAATCAGTTGGTTGTTGCTACAAAATCAGTAAGCCAAAGGCCCCGGGCTATGTGCTGGGCTGTGCCTGTTTATGAATTCTAATGCAGATCTTATCAAAGTACAGGTCGGGGAAAAGAGATTTAAATAATGTTGGCAAATGCCCACTCAACCACCTGCAAATCCTGGAACAGAGTGTCTAATAAGGCATGGGGGCTGGGGAGGGGGTGGTTGGTTGCCAGGACTATCCACAAAAAGGTACTTTAATGATGCCCATTAAATAAACCATGCTCTACTCCCCACCTCCCCCCACCCCCAACTCCTGTGTGTGTTTGGGGTTCCTGGTCTGAAATAGACATTTTTTACTTTGAGGAAGTAACATCTTCTACCCTACGTGCAAAAAAACCTCACCCAAAAGGAAACTTTTGTGTTTTGAAACAAAAGAAAAATATGCTAATTTGGCCTTTGGCGACTTACAATGTGTCATGTCAACTGTAGCAGAGTGTGAGCATAATTGCCTCTGCGTCAGACAGTTGTGGGTTCAAGTCCCACTCCACAAACTTGATTGCATAACCTAAGCCGTCACTCTAATGCAGTCTCGAGGGATTGCTGTACTGTTGCAGATGTTGTACATTAGATGAGTTGTTAAACTGAGCTCCCATCTACCTATCAGATGGATGGAAGAGATTTCAAGATTTGAAGAGTTTTCCCAGCATCCAGGCCAATGTTATCTCTCACCCAACATGGCTAAGAAATTATTTATTTGGTTACTTATACAATTTATTTTTGTGCAGTCTTGTATGGTGTAAATTAGCATTTCCCTACAGTATAATATTCTCAAGGAAATCTTTCACATCTGCAGGATGTTCCAAGGCATTTAAAACCTTTCAACGGCACTTCAATGGCCGTTAAACACTTGGGAATGTTCTAGAAACATGAAAATGAAACATAGATTTGGTCCTTTGGTCTGTACTGGCTCTTTCAAAGAGGAATCCAGTTTGTCTTACACACCTGATCATTCTCCAGTTCTATGTGATTTTTTTTCTCCTTTACGAATTTATCCAGTTTTCTTTTGAAGGCAGCATACAATAACCACAATAAAAAAGCTTTCCTTCACATCACCTCTGTTTTTTTCGCCTCAACATGTATCCTATGCCTTCAGCAACCATGCCTTCAGATGAATGGCAACCATTCATCTTATTTACTCATGGTTTTAAATATCTATCAAAACTCTTCTTTGCCTTCTTTGTAATAAGGAGGATAGTGTCTGCTTCTCCAATACGTTCATGCAACTGTAATCTTTCATCATTAGGAACAATCTAGATTTTCAAAGACTTTCAAAAGGGGAGGCAATAGCCTAGTGTATTGTCGCTAGAATCATCCAGAAACTCTGCTAATATTCTTGGGACCTGGGTTCGAATCCTGTTACAGCAGATGATAGAATTTGAATTTAATAAAAAATCTGGAATTAATAAATCATAAATCCATTATCAGGGAAAACCCCATCTGGTTCACTAATGTCTTGTGGGGAAGGAAATCTGCCACCTTTACCCTCTTCTGGCCTACATGTAACTCCTGAGCCACAGCAACATAACTCTCTCTCAATTGCTCTTGGGCAATTAGGGATGAGCAATAAATGCTGGCCAGCCAGCAATGCATATATCTTATGAATGAATAAAAAAAGCCATTGCATTCTTCTTAAAGATTAGTGTTCGGAATTGGACACAATGCACCAGCTGGTCATGAATTAAGATGAGGAGGATGCTCCATTAAATTCCCATCCTCAATGTTGACAAAGTCCAGCACTTCAGACAATACTGAAGTATTTGCAACTGTCATCAGTTAGAAGCGCCAAGTGGATGATCTCCCCTGGCTTCTTCCCAATGTCCCAAGCATCAGACAATTTGATTCACTCCTCAGCATATCTAATAATATCTCAGCATATCACTCATCACAGCAAGGCTCTCGGTCTTGATAAGAACCTGGCTGGAAGGCTGAAAATTTACACTCCAGAACTTGCCATGCCCCGAGCTAGCCGATTCCAATACAGGGGAAAAAAATAAAATATGAGAGTAAACAAACCAGAAATACAAAAACAGATAGTAAGAGCTTTTATAAGACTATAAAAAGGCAGTTGTTAAAGTGATCATTGGTCCTTTTGAAGCAGAGGCTGGAAAAATTATCCTGGGAATGAGGAAATGGCAGATGCATTGAACACATAGTTTGTGTCTGTCTTCACAGTAGAGAAAGCAATATTACATCAGGAATAGGGAGTAACCTATGGTCATAAAAGAGTGAGAAAATCAAAGAAATTAATATCAACAGAGAAAAAATATTAGAGCACCTTAAGGGACTAAAATCTGATAAATCCCTGAGACCTGAGAGCCTGCATCATTGAGTATTAAAACAGATAGCTACAGAGATAGTAGTAATGCGAGCTATAATTACCCAAAATTCGTTTGACTCAGAAAACGTCCCATCAGATTGGAATTTGGCAAATGTTATATTGCTTTTCTAGAAAGGAGAGAGACAGATAGGGAATTCCAGGGCAGTTAGTCCAGCATCAGTTGTTGGGAAACTGTGGAATATATTATCACAGGGTGTCTTAACAATGCATTTAGAAAAGCAGAGTATGATTATGTTTTCTTTTGAGGATGTAACTAGTACAGTTAATGAAGGGGAACCAATAGATATACTATATCTGGGTTTTCAAAGGACATTTGATAAGGTGCCCATAAAAGACTAATAGGCAAGATAAGGGATCATAGAGTTTGGAGTAATATATGAACATGGATAGAGGATTCTTTAACTGACAGAAAGCAGAAATAGGCATAAAAGGGTTTTTTTTCAAATTGACAGGTGGTGAATAGTCAAGTGTTGCAAGGATTAGTGCTGGCGCCTCAGCTATTTACAATCTACATTAATTAATTAGATGAAGAGACATAAAGTAATGTAAATTGGCTGATGATACCAAGCTAAGCGGAAAGGCAAGCTGTGGCGAGGGCAAAGAGATATAGGCAGTTTTAGTGAATGGGTAACAAGATGACGATGGAGTATAATGTAGAGAAGGGTGAAATTATTCACTTTGTAAGAATAGAAAAGCAGAATATTTTTTCAAGGTGTGAAACTTATAAATGTTGATGAAGAAAGAGACTTGGGTGTATTTGTACAATGAATGCAGGAAGTTAGTATGCAAGTATAGCAAGCAGTTAAGAAAGCAAGAGGTAGGTTGTCCTTTATTGCAAGGGAATTGGGGTACAGGAATAAAGAAATATTGTGACAATTGTACAGAGCTGTGGTTAGACCACATCTAACCAAAGTTAATGCAGTTTTGATCATCACATTTAAGAAAGGATATACTTCTATTGGAGGCAGTACGACAAAAGTTTATCAAATTGGTCCCTGGAATGAGGGATCATTCTTTGCTGAGAGACTGAGTAAAATGGGCTTATATTCTCTGGAGTTTAGAGGATGCAGTTTCATTAAAATCTAAATAATTATGATGTAATGGATAGGGTAGACACTTAGACGCCGTTTCCCTGGTCGGTGAGTATAAAATGAACAGATTATTAGCATTGCTGAAGCAGCAATTTGAAAGAAGTCCCATGGAGGGCAAACCTCTTGATGATTAACATCACCAGGCTATTAGAGTGAAGAGCATTACCTACTAACCTCATCCAAAGTCCATAACACGTTTCCCAGGAAAAGTCAATGTTCAAAAAAACAGGAGCAGAGACCTTGGTCAATTTGTTAATGGCCTTATTATCACACTGGCTGCATTCAGTCTAGAGATAGCAACTGGAAATTCTTTGGTATAGTTTCACACAGAATGCAGCAAGAACAATTGACTTATTTGGTATTGTGAATATGGGTACAAGAGTTTTACTACACAATGACACTTTTGGCTTGAGTGACATTTTAGCACAAATCACTACTATCGATACTCGGGATAAAGAAAGTTGTTAACATCCATTTAATTAAAAATGTTCTTTTCATAGAATCACTACAGTGCAGGAGACCATTCAGCCCTTCGGGTCTGCATCGACTCTCTGACAGAGTAGCTTACTCAGGTCCTCTCCTTTGCCCTATCCCGGTAACCCCCCACACATTTACCATGGCTAATCCATCTAACCTACACATCTTGGGACATTAAGGAGTATCTGTTTTTTTTAACCATGGCCAATCCACCAAACCCGCAGATCTTTGGACTGTGGGAGGAAACCAGAGCAGCTGGAGGAAACCCACGCAGACACAGGGAGAACATGCAAACTCCACACAGTCACCCAAGGCCGGAATTGAACCTGAGTCATTGGCACTGTGACTCAGCAATGCTAACCACTGTGCCGCCCTTTTAGGTGATGCTTTGCACTTATCTTTATAAGTATGTTAACCTTCTAAAGTGCTAAAGTGCACTTCACCAGTGCAGGAGTAGGTACATGACAGACACAGAGAGAAGTTTCCTATGTACTGCCACCAAAAGGTGTTCCACTTTAAACAAATGTTGCATATCTATTTCCTTCACTGTCTTCCCAGTGACAAGTCTGAGTGAGTTTACAAAAACTAATGGAAAAAAGCATTAGAAGTATGAAAAAAATACTGAATCAGTTCTGTAAAGGACTTTAAATATTCAGAACTTTTACAGAATACAGTTCCCAATAATGCAAATGCACATTCCACTGTGCGGAAACAGAATAAAGGCTGAGATAAAGATCTGACAATAAACTAAGGTGCAACTGTCACCTTAAGGGGTGGCACAGTGACATAGTGGTTAGCGCTGATGCCTCACAGCACCAGGGACCCGGGTTCAATCCTCATCTTGGATCACTGTCTTTGTGATGCTTGTACATTCGCCATGTGTGCATGGGTTTCCTCCGGGTGCTCTGGTTTCCTTCCCCAGTCCAAAGATGTGCGGGTTAAGTGGATTGGCCATGTTAAATTGCTCCTTAGTGTCAGGTGATTAGAAGGCTCAATTCATGGGGTTATGTGGATAGGCTTGGGGGGATTGTGGTCGGAGCAGACTTGATGGGCTGAAGGGCCCCCTTCTATACTGAATTCTATAGAATTCTATGATTCAATTGAGCTGAGCAGCAAATATCAGGAGTTGTTTTATCATTAATAGTTGTCTAGACCCAAAGAGTTTTCCCAAAGAGAAATATTTACTAATTCCCTATTTCCACAGAATTTTAGAAAGGAATTTGCCCCAGGGCTGATACCATAGGGGAACAGAAAGACTTCTTGTTATTACAATTTTGTTTGTGTTCTTCTCTGGAATGCTACTGGCCTCAAAAGTGTGCAGTGTACAGGCTTTTGCAGAACCAGGTGGTGAAGAAACACTTCTATTGTAAGCATTTTGACTAATTTTCCTTTATTCGCAATCAATATTCCTGTCATTGGCTGCACTTCAGGATCTTATATCAAATTTTCATGCGTGAGCTTGGACCTTGAGAAACAGTACTTAAACTTTCTGGATTTGGCTCTGGTTCTTTCCTCACCCATAATCCCCACACTTTCCTTCTGAATGATCAAGAGTGGGCATCCTAGCATATCCCTGAGTCAGGTATTGGATGTATTCTATGGTTGGGAATTCCCAGAAGTAGACTCTTCATCAGTATCAGGGGTTGGAACGGCAACCCATGGACATGGACTGAACCTTCCAGGATGGCCACCATGACGACAACGACAATGGCGGCCGCTGCCCTCCCAACCCCCTGCAGGGATAGAGATGCGGGGGGAATTAGACACTTGTCCCCCTGGGGTCAGAGGCTGAAGCCCCCTCTGAATTTTTGGATGGCGCATGCTTCTGCACGCTCCCCACTCAACTGGAAACCCAGCCTGTTGAACAGGTTGGTTTCCAAACAGGAAACCAGTCAGGAATAAGAAACATACACCGCACATTTAAAACTCCAAAACAGGTACGTTAGCAGTGCTGTTAACATCCTGGATCAGGAGGAAGTAGAGTGCATGATGGCATTTTAATGTACCTTACTGGTACATTATGGCTAAGGACCCTCCTGATTAAATTATGGCTGGTTTGATCAGTTCAAAATTTGTGTCACTTCAAATTTTTTAATTTAAAACAAGATAAACAATAAATTATGAGTGCAATAGATGTTAAAGTTCATCAGATTGCCTCAATTAAAATATAGGAGTTTAAAACGTTTTCGGGGGGTCCATCAAACAACTTCCCAGTAACAAAACAATGATCTTGTATTTTTACCATTTGGATTTTTTTCCTCCTGTCTATCACTAACTTATGTTCATTTACCTAATATAATTCTCGATTGCTTTATATTTCAAAGCTCACTTAACTGCTGTTTTCAGCTTTTGGGGGAATGTGTCAACATTTACAAAGGTAATGATTGGTCCTTTTCATAATCTCCTGGGTTGAAATGTAAAGTCCTACAACATACGTACATCATCAACGTATGAGTCAACTGAGTCTCTCATTGTCTCTCAGTACATATTCCTTTGATGCTGGTGGGAATCCAGCCATACACTACACAGAAATACGAAAGCTGGTTTGCAGGAAAAGTTCAAATTTGCACTGTTATAATACGTGTGTGTGTGTGTGTGTGTGTGTGTGTGTGTGTGTGTGTGTGTGTGTGTGTGTGTGGAGGCGGGGGCGTTGGGGTGGGGGCAGTCAGGGGAATAAGAATGAAAAACAACACAGATTTCAGTAAATCAAAGATTGTAATCTTCAATCTTGTGACAGTGTTTGGACCCACAATAGAGTTACTCATGGTTCAAGATTTCCAATATCTGCTGGAGATTTTGTTCCATTTCTGGGCCTGAGCACAGTTTTACTCCATGCCAGATAGTGGTGCAGATGTGCCTGAGATCAGTGAAAAATGCTTTGATAGAGGAAGCGGTGGACAACAACAATTAAACATTTGTAACAGTTACACGTGTACTAAAAATATTGGCAAACAAAGTAGGAACCAAACTGAGAAGTCTCAATTTTTGCCAATACAAGAGGTTGCTGCGGAAACACAAAACCAGTGGAAACTTTGCCAATAAAAGGTCAGACATTGGGAACCTGTGAAGGCCTCGACAAGCATGCAGTTTGGCTGCCTGTAGCCATCACAGTGCTCTGGCCAGACAACTTGAGTTCATCTCCGTTTCACAACAAAAAATACCTTCAATAGCACAGTGATCTTTCGGAAAGGATTTGGAATAAATTTCCATTGCTGAAGCCAGCCAAAATGATCTCACAAAAAGGACATGGCAGTCGCTACCCTCAAGGTTCCACCTTCACAGGCTTTTCACTAAGCTGCTGTGACCTTACATCCTGGATCTAGAGCAACTTCTTTCTTATGAATAAAGCATTCCTGGTAGGTCTTTAAAGTGAATTTGTCTTTTAGAAATAAATGGAATTGAGTTGCGTCAATACACTGAATTCACACACACCAATCCGTGTTTGACGTAAACCTTGCTTAAAAAAAAACATACAATATATCAGATGATGCGCGACACAGTTGCACAGTGGTTAGCACTTGCGTCATCACTGTCAGTGTGGAATTCGCACATTCTCCCCAAGTTGCATGGGTTTCCTCTGAATGCTCCAGTTTCCTCCCACAGTCCAAAGATGTGTGAGCTAATTTAATTGACGATTGATTGACTCTTAGTGTTGGGGGATTAGTAGGGTAAATAAGTGGAGATAATGGGGTGGAGGGGGGGGAGGTATGTGGAGTTGTGGTCGGTGCAGACTTGATGGCCCAAATGGCCTTCTTCTGCAATGTAGGGTTCCTACGTTAAGATGCAATTTGAAAAATTCAAGTTAAGTGATAATGGATGATTGTTGGCACTGTATCAAATAAGTTAGCATGGAAATAAATTATTCTGAATCATAGAATACATAACCACACTTGACTGTTGAATGGATGAGTTATAAAGATCATTATCTCCCAGCCAAGGATTGGAACCCAAGACTTTTTGTTTCCAAGTTTGGGTTGTTTATTCTGCAAATACACAAGCATTGATCTGACACTTAAAAAAAGCATTTCTGCAATTCTACACACTAACTATGATTGCCCATTTAGCTATACATTATGAACAATATCACATCAAATTCTTATAGGCAAGAATAAAATGAGATGGTTACCTTCCTCAACTGCCTTGAAATTAAATTTGGGTCACAGATTTAAACAAACATTACTCATTGTACCATTAATCACATACTAATGAATCAGTATTCAAAAAGGAGAGAGACACATTGATGGTGGCTGAAGAGTATGTAAATGCTCTAGAACAAGTCATCATTATGAGGAAGTGTTAGGAGAATCAAAAAGCATTAAGATAAGCAAATCCCCACGGTCAGATGGCATCTATTCCAGACTATTGAGGGAGACAAGAAAGGAGCGTCAAGCTCACTGAACATTTGTGGGTGACACAGTGGTTAATACTGCTGCCTCATAACGTTAGGGACCCAGGTTCAATTCCCAGCTTGGTTCACTGTCTGTGTGGAGTTTGCTCCTTCTCCCATGTCTGTGTGGGTTTCCTATGGGTGTTCCAGTTTCCTCCCACAGTCCAAAGGTATGCAGGTTAGGTGGACTGGTCATGCTAAATTGCCCCTCAGTGTACCCGAACAGGCACTGAAGTGTGACGACGAGGGGATTGTCACAGTAACTTCATTGCTGTGTTAACGTAAGCCTAAATGTATCTAATAAACAAACTTTAAGGAAATTGCTGGGCTTGTAACTGAAATCTTTGTTCCCTTATTGGTCACAAGTGTGGTCCAGGAGGATTTGAGATAGCCAACACTGTCCCATTGTTTAAGAAGGATAACCCAGGTTATTATAGGCCAGTGAACTTGACATCAGTGACAGTGAAATTGTTGAAGATTCTTTGGGGTGGGATCTATACATATTTGGAACTGAATGTCTTTTTAGCAACAGACAACATAGTTTTGTATGAGGGAGGTCATGTCTCACTAATTTGATTGAGTTTTTTGAAGTGGTGACAAAAATGATTGACAAGGCAAGGGCCAAGGATGTTGCCTATATGGAAGGTCCCTTTCCACTTTAGCTGTGCCCTCCACTATAAGACTTGACCTTTCAATTCGGTTTAGGTGGCAGCTTGGTTGAACGATAGCACTCTCACCTCTTGAGTTTGAGTACCATGGGAGGGGGGGCGGGGAGGAAAGAAGGTTCAGTAGAAATATGCGGGGGTACGTTTTCTTTTACAGAAAGGGTGATGGGAACTTGGAATGCACTGTCAAGCGAGGTGGTTGAGGCAGATACGTTAGCGACATTTAAGACTTATCTGGATAGACAGATGAACAGATACGGAATAGAGGGATACAAGTGGTTGGTCTAGACAGGACAATATGATCAGTGCAGGATAGTGGGCTGAAGAGCCTGTTCCTGCGCTTTATCTCTTTGTAATATAAACAGAATATTAAACAAACATTCAATCAACAAGTTATGGTTAAACCATCAGATACCAACCACTGGTTGACTCCTTTGAGCAACGTAAGATTTTTAAAAAATTAAAATACTTTAGCCTTATTTGTAAGTATCTACATTATCTGTTATGTTTTCAGTGATTGAATTCAGATTGAAAGATTTCATATAGAATTAGACAAGCCCCCTGAATCTCTCTTTATACATTCTAAGAAGATACACCACATGATCCTCAAATTTAATTTTCCCCCGCTTCCAACTTCGGCTGTGCCCTCCACTGTGAGACTTGACCTTTCAATTCAGTTTAGGTGGGAGCTTGGCTAAATGATGGCACTTTCACCTCTTGAGTTTGAGTATCATGGGTTCAAGCCACACTGCACGATTGGATCAATACTGAGGAAGTACTGTTTCCTCTGGGATACCATCATGAAATTCACCCACCCACTCAGTAGATAGAAAAAAAGAACAAAGAACAAAAACAGCACGGGAAACAGGCCCTTCGGCCCAATGAACCCGCACTGCCACCCCGATGTTCCCACCTCTACCCATGATCCCTGTCTATGTTTATAGATCTAAGGATTAAAAACCAAATTTGAGACAATTTAGGGAGAATTTGTTTTGCCAATTAGCCTAAGAGCACATCTTTGGGATGTGGGAGGAAACCGGAGCACCCGGAGAAAACCCACGCAAGCACGGGGAGAATGCGCAAACTCCCACAGACACAGGCCCAAATCCATGTATCTGCACAGCACAGCGATAGTCACTGAGCTGTCGTGTTGCCCATCAAATGGTCCAGGTCAAGCGTACACTAACGACATGAAGCACTAGGATACTCTCAAAAAAATCCAAGAGCAGTCCTCTCACGACCCATCGCATGTATGCCCCTTGTTAGACAACAAGGTGGACCAGAGCACCTGTAGGATAAAAACAAGTACATCAATATCACCATCTATTTACATACTTCCCAGGGATTCCCAAGGCTCATGATCCCTAATTTAAACCAGTTTTCTATACCCCTCCATTCCCATTCTGTTCATGTGCCCATTTAAGTATTTCTTAAATAACTCCAGAGTGCCTGCCTCCACAATAAGTATCCTGTTGGAAAACAAATAGCAGTTTCTTTTTGCTGTCCCAATCAACCAACGCCACCAAGAGAAATTACTTAGTCCTTTACCTCATTTGTTAATTGTAGAACATTAAATGCAAATTGGATGCTTTGGCCTATCAACAACAGTAATTACCCTTCAGAAGCAATTAACTGTCAGTGAAGCACTAAAGTAATTATGGATAATGTAAAAACCTCTATAATATGCAAATGATGTTTTTCTCAGCAATAAAAAGTCATTAGCAGGGTATTTGTCCTATGAGCAAATCTTTGTCTGGTATCATTTGGTAGAGTGAAATGAACTTTCTTGCTAAATATTTGTTAACTTGCATATTAGCAACATTTTTATTTTATGATCTATTGAACAACGCCTCATTCAGTAATATACTCTGTAATATACACTGAACAGTTTATTATTAAACAGTCACCATCTTTTCCAGTAACCATCTGTAAATACCATGCACTAAACTTGCAGCAACTGCGTTACCATGTTTAATCTCCCCGTGTGGAAATTATCACTAAGCAAGTAATTCGGTACAGCACAGCAAAACCTGCATATTTCTACACTTAATTGTCTGTAACTCAATTTTCTGCCTGAACACTGCAATTTCACACAAAGAGTTCCTGATGCAGTGAAAATGCCTGTTTCTGGACAGATAAATCACTTGCTGCAATAATTCCATTCCCCTAACGTGTCAACGACATATTGAGCATAGGCATTCAGAGCAACTACCATGACTGCAGCTGTTTACAGGAGGCTGTTTAAATCGAGTAAGGCCAGTCCAATGGAACTCACTGTAACTAGTCTAAGAACAAATAATAAACTGTTCTCAACTTTTATCTCATCTCAAGGTTCACATGATAGTTATTAATAGTTTGAAATTCACTGTTACATTTGATAAGTCTGTCCTGTACAGTTTAAATATTAGTGTCTCAAGTGGACTTACATTAACACTGCATTGAAGTCATTGTGAAAATCCTCTAGTCGCCACACTCTGGCACCTGTTCAGGTAGACTGAGGGTGAATTTAGCACCTAACCTTGGACTGTGGGAGGAAACCGAGACACCCAGAGAAGCCCAAGCAGATACAGGGAGAATGTGCAGACTCTGCACAGACAGTAACCCAAACTGGGAACTGAGTACAGGTCCTGCCATAGTGAGGTAGCAGTGCTAACCACTGTGCCACCATGCTGCCCCACAGATCAGAATTTGTAGGAGTATATGGCAACTTAATGTCACTGATAGGACATTGTTTGTTTTACAGGTTTGTTTTCTCAGTTGTTTGTGGTATCTCTGTAGTTTTTTTAAAACTTCAGTAGTTAATGCCATATCCAAAGCTAGCAACGTCTTCTTTCATACAGCAGGAATACACTTTTATCCATGTTTTTCCCACTATAATTTGCTTCTTTCTATATAAATTGATTAGTTTTTTTTGCCTCCTGTTGGTCACTGTTGTGTTTTTCTGTGAGGATTAAATATTTCCCTGATCCTAATGTGCTTGTTTATATTTTGGTGTGACAACACTCGATAGCAATGTTCTGCTATCGTGTTGAAGAAACACAAAATACTGCGGATACTGGAATCTGAGACAAATCTGATGAACGATCATTTAGACTCAAGACGTTGGCTTTACTCTCTTTTCACAGATGCTGTCAAATCTGCTGAGATTTCCCAGCATCTTTCTGCTATTGTGTCCTTTGCGTTCAGTATCCTGAGTTTATTTTTACATTTAGTGCTCTCTTTACGACAACCTATGCCTTTCCTCTGCTTCCCTCATTCTTGGCTTTAACTTATCAGTAACCCGAAGTAATTTGATCAGAAATGCAGGGGAATGTGGCAACTTACTGTCTCTGATAGGTCATTGTCTGTTTTTATTGTTTTGCTTTCTCAGTTGTTTGTGATTCCTCTGCGAGTTTATCAAGCAGCTTTTTTTAAAAAAGACTTCAGGAGCTAGTGCCATATCCAAAACCAGCAATGTCCTCTTTCACACAAAGGTTGTGAGGCAAAGAGTAGATAGTGAACTGGATGAGAGAATGATTAGGGATCTTTGTTTGTAGTCTGACATTGTCTTTCCTCATAATGGAAATTTGATAAAATCTAAAACAGAGAAACAAGTTGATTTATGTTTTAGCGAAAAGGCCCTCACTGTAGGACTGATTTTAGACATTGACATTGCAGCCCACTAAAGTCCAGGCAAGTGGCAACCCTACAGGTGGGTGAGGAATTTGACCCTACTTTGTCAATCATTTATCATGCTGACCTGCATTCAAAAAACCTGCTGCTTTTGTAGCCAATTTTGTGTGCAATTGATTTGTATGGACATTGTGCAGTGAGGTCACTGCTATCTGTTTATTATCTTTCTTATTTCCTGCATTTCAAGGAAAAGATTGATAATTCTCCTTCAATTATCGTTTTGCCCTTGTATTTTTTTTGTGGCTCCTTTGGAATTTGCTGCTTTCAGAGTACTGTTTGTTCTTGTCTTTTTGGATCTTGCCTCCCTCTCTGTTTGCATTTTGTGTCTATATTTATTCAGACAGCAATTGCAGCAAAAATTCTCATCCAGATATCATTTCCAGAAAATGTTGCGTGTTCAAATTAGCTTTTTCTGGACAATCATTAGATCAAATTGTGTAAACATGGCCATGGTACTGAGCTACAATACAACACAATGGCAAGCAACTAGTCAAGAACAAAGAATATAACCTGTAAAGTCAGACAGGTGTTCTGGCAGCTCCCTGGAATACTTTGCAAGGGCAATGCAAAACTTTGTGGAACTTGCCCTTAAGGAGCTTATATAAGGAGCTCAAGATATAGAAACTTAAAAAGCCGAGATGACATTCTGGAACACATCGCCCACCTGGTGCTTGTGTCACGAGCTGCTTTAGTTGTTCCAGCTGTGTGATTGGCGCTGGCATTCTTGTTGGCTGTCATCCTTACCTATGCCCTCAGTACCCCTGGTGACCTGCAGAGGAAAATGACATTTCATTAACCTAAACTCAATGAAGAACATGGATTATCACCAGCATGAGAAACCTGTTCATTGTGGATAAAATTGTTCCATTTGAAAAATCATCTTCCATCAGGAATTCCATTAGGAATTATGAAAGTGGATGAAAATAATTGAACGACAATTGATACATATGAATTGCAGATAATGGCACTAGTGTTTCAAACATAAACCAAAAACTAGAATTTGTATTGTGACCATGGCATGGTGAAATTTGCCAAGTTGCTTCATAGCAGTGTAATCCGACAAAGTTTGGTACGGATCCACAATGGATATATTTGTGAAGAGATCTATGGATGCTGATGAGCATCAGAGGAATCTGCGCACGTGCAATGGCACCCTCTGCTGCTCACAGCCAGCATTTGGGTAATTTAAGCCCTGCCGCATCCCCTTATTGGCAACAAATTGGTTTTTGATTTTGTTTTTGCTCTAAGTGCATAAGATAGCAGATTTGGACTAGCCCAAAAAAACGGATCAGAAACTTTCTCATTTTCAAGTTCTTCCTGGACTCAGAATTTGTTTTCGCAAGATTGCCCCCCTGATATCAGAAAAAAACTTTTTCACACAATGAATGATTTGGGTCTGGAATGCACTGTCTGGAAGTGTGATGGAAGCAGGTTCGATTGTGGCATTCAAGACAGTAGTAAATTGTTATTCGAATAGAAATAGTGCATAAGTGGATGAGGAAAAGGCAGGAGAATGGCACAAAGTATTGGTGCTCATTTGAAGAGCCAATGCAGACATAATGGACTGAAAGGCCTTTTCCTGTTACTCAACAATTCTTGTGATTCTGGGAATCCCTGTGCCTCAATTCACCTGCACAATTAAAATGAGAACTTTTGTGTGGAACTTGATGGCCTGACGTCATAACCTACTCATATGTCACACTGTGTTGAAACATAACCTCATACTCACTTATATTTGGAAACAGGGGCGTTTACAGCATCAACATAAAGCAATTTCTTTCTTTCATTCAAGTCACTAACACAAGCTCCAGAATGCCTTCAAAATACATGTTGTACTTTGTTAAGGATTTTGCAAAAATCCAAACGGCTCTAAGGGATTGTCATTCTTTATGTGACTCTTCTTGGCTTTTCCATGAATTAAGCCAAGTTTAAAACACCCAGTTGGATAGAGATAAGTCTACAGCAGGGGGGAAGTCTACTCATTTCCTCCAGGACTTGTTTGGCAAGAAAATGGATTCGAAATTCTATGGTTTTGGTTGCATGTCAGGACCATCACTTAAATGACTTGAAATGATTTTCAGCATGTCTTCTGGAAGATTTATTATTGATTTTTTTTGAGAATTGAATTTGTATTGAAAAAAAAACACTTAAAAGCCCTACATAGGGTACAGGTGAATGCAGGCCATAGAATTTTTTTCTATTGTCATTAAGCCATGAACCATGATAATTCAGCACAAGAATGACATGGTGGCACAATGGTTAACACTGCTACCTCAGAACGCAAGGGATCCAGGTTCAATTCTGACCTTGGGTGACTGTCTATGTGGAGTTTGCACATTCTCCGGGTGCACCAGTTTGCTCCCAAAGATGCGCATGTTCGGTGGTCTAGCCATGCTAAATTGCCTCTTAGTTTTGGAGTGATTAGCAGGGTAAATACGTGAGGTTATGTGGATAAGTCCTGGGTGAGATTATTGTCAGTGCAAGCTTGATGGGCTAAAAGGCCTCCTTCTGCATTGTAAGGATCCTGGATTCAGAACAAAGTTAAACATTTGTGTATTATTTTATCTGGATTTATTTAGTATCTTGATCTATCACAAAATCTCAATCACATCGAGCAAAACAATAAGAAACTAGGAGAGGAAAAACAATTGAGAAAATATATTAATGATATTAAAGAAATAAAAATTGACTCCAACTGCAGCTATAAAAATGTAACTGAATCTTAGCTGGTATCTAAATCCATTTCAACACAAAAACAGTATCAGACAATAACAACTTTATTAGAATAGTACCTTTAAATGTGATTAAACATCTCAATGCAATTCACAGGAACATTATAAACCAAAATAGTCGCTTGATAGCACAGAACTCGAATACTGCTTAAAAAAGAGACATGCTAGTGAAGTTTTTCATCTCGCACTCATCAAGGCAGATTCACCATACCCAACTGTAAAGGAAAAATTTCTACCAATGAGAAGCAAGAACTGATTGATTGCAAGTGAATTTTGATAGATAGAGGCATTGTCA